>OY728119.1:1347965747-1349188515 GCA_963277665.1 Viscum album | reverse complement strand
TCACTACAAGCACTAGTGTAGGAATTCCCATCTAATCCATATGATGATTATTGTACATCATCTTTTTTCCACGTATCACCTCAATTGGTTTCATTTCCTACATTAGAAATTAATTATTGAAGTAATTAGAAAAGGATAACAATTTTGTAAAGCAAAAAAATTAAATATATGAGAGGGAATAAAGGGATTAATGGATAATTTAACTATCCATTTTTTAGGTTAGCTAGAATAGATATATAACGAATTCAATAAATCAAAAAATATATAATAAGGAAATTTAATTTTGAGAAGGATGGTTATTTAATAAGTGTCACAAGTCTATTAAAATCATGGAAAATTGATTCTGAGTCTTTATTTCACTCAATAACCAAAAGAGAGAGCATACTGAATTATACCTCTTGAATATTCATCAAGGAATATATAATGAATGATTAATCCCTTATTATAGTTGGAAGTGATGATATAAAGATATGAAAAATGATGAGATATCTATCAGATTAATAAGGGGTATAGAAGTTGTCTTAATTAAGGAATATTTTTATTCTTTTAGACCAGGTAGATGATGCATGTTCCTATACATGTTTTTCAGAAGAAGACAAACCATCATGATCATTATCTAGTGAAATATTAATGGGAGGCCTTAATGTTATACTAATTTTATACACGGTCAATAAAGCATTGATGTGTTCACCAAGTTTTAAGGGTTTGTTTTGTAGTTTTCAATACAATTCTATTCCAAATTAGAAAAGTCAGTTCAAATAAAATTACAGCCAATAAACATTGAAAATTATCATTGAGGTCTAGTCAAGTACAATATATTTGTAATCAATAATAAATCATTTTGAATTGTACCAACTATAACTACCCTATCCGAGTTAAACAAAAAGAATCAAGAACATGGATGGATGATTTTATATATATACCACAAAAACATCTGGTTCATATTCAAATCTGACAATTAAGCTATTGGAGTCATCAAAAGTAAAAAATGGATCGGTTGCAATGGTTGTAGGGATGGTGTCAATTCCATCATCATCATCATCATCAAAAATATGTTTTGGAATTACATCTATAATGACACGAAATTCAGGTCGAAGATGGTCTTTGAAATAAAAAACATGTATTTCCATTGATGCCAATACATATGGTTCATTGGTAGAAAGACTGTGTGTCATATAAATTATTATTATATTTTCAATGACTCCATAATAAACTACATTTTAAAATAGGGATCTAATATCCAATCCACTATAATAATAGTTTTTTGTGGCAATAATGATAACTCCATCAAGTTTTTTTCTCATGATATTTTCTCGTTCAGTGATTATAAATCTATACCCATTGATAATAATTAATTTATAGTCACAAAACACAGTATTAAGGCCAAAATTCCAAACTATTATTTCCTCAGAGAAATAGTCAGCATGATAACTCAATACCTAAAATATAAATTAATATTATACTTAGTTAAATATTTATTTAATTAGTTTAAACAGTAATATTTTCACCTATAATTTTAACCAAGAAGAAAACTCTTTTCTATACAAATTCTCTCTCCTTCACAAAGATAAAGAACGATGCATTCAATTTATCATTTCATTATGAATCATGTAAATGAAATAGGAATAGTTTAACAGATATGTTTGATATAAATTTTCAATTTACCTAACTGATGTATTCATCTAACAAATAAAAATTGATCAAAACAATGTGATGTTCCATCTCCATCTCTTCAAGGATTAATGGTCTCAATGTATATGATCTGGGAATTTCTCATATTTGAGGAAGTTAGGGAATAATACATTCAATTTTCACATACTATTACTCTTTGTTTCTTATTGGTCTGTTCATTCTTGAAGTAAGATCAGGCAAATACATAGAGTAGAAATACATACATTCTTGATCCATGTAACCATTCCCGATAGAACCTTTGGGATGATTTTTATTTAAGACATAAGACATTAATGCGTAAATAATTCTTCCAGTTGGTTGACTCCAATGAAAATAAATAGGTCCTCAGAGAATTTTTTTCTGTTTTAATATGAATAGTCAGATGTAGCATGCATGTGAAAAATGATGGAGTAAATATTTTATCTAACACACATAAAATTAATGGGTCATCTGCCAACATTCATTCTAAGAAATACATGGAAAACTACATAGCACAAATATCTTTAAAAAAATGGCACAACTGAATGACAACCAACCATACATTATTAGACAAAAGATGATGGATTGCTATTGGAATCAACTCATGCAGAAGGATTTAATAATCAGGAGTCTTCAATGATTTGAGATTCAAATCTCTTCTATTGACCCATTTAGATATGTTTCGTAAATATACATCAAGAAATTTATTAGTTTCTAGTACATCGACAATTGATTTTTTCTTGTAGGTTTCATCACAGAAGAAACACATATAACATACCATTTATTTTCACTGATACACACATGATGCAGTTATGGTCTGATTCCCCAATCCACCAAGCCTTGCTGAGATCATAAATCATATATTATCTTTCCCATAATATTTATAATAATCAAAAACAAAATTTCACATATATTCTTTTGAATGATCGTTACGTCTAACAAATGATGTAACAAATTGGTAGAAAAATATAGATAATCAAAGAAGATACACCCCTTCTTCCAATTCTAATATGATTCATTATAAACCTTCTTTCTATTTCCAGATTTTATTTGACCCTTCCCAAATAAGTAATAAAAATCTTTTAATTCATTAAGGACATAAGTTCTAAAAATATACCAATCTGGATCATCAGTATCCATGGTATTGTCAGATCCTAAACGATTATTTCTATATTGATGATCCATTGGAATGAATCATCTGGGTCCCATAAAATAGAAACCATAATGATATTTCAGTCTTCTAGATTGTGCATTCTTCATAGAAATAGGACATGATAGATTTCTCTTCGTGCCCCATCCAAACATAATTCCATAAGAATAAAAGTCATTGATCATCCATATAAGCGCATCACACATATGAAATATGTCTTTCGAACATGCATCATATGTGCGCACACCCACATCCCAATGAATTTTCGACTCTTTTATTAAAGGTTGCATGCATACGTCTATATCATTACCTAGATCTGAAGGGCCATAAATTATTATACTCATTAATGTGAATGTTTTATTCATACACAACCACAAGGGAACTTTATAAATGTGTATTAAAAATGGCCATGTGATGTTCCAAGTATTCATATGCCCAAACAGATTTAAACCATCACATTAAAGACCCAGCCTCACAGTAGGACCATTAGCTACAAAATAAATAAATCATGCATCAAATGTCTTCCCAATAAATCCATATGCAGGGTGATCCAACTCATCATTTGTATTCCTTCTCTCAGTATTATGCCATCACATTTTTATTGATTATTGATTAGACATAAAAACTGTCTGGAGTCTGGGGATCAATAGAAAGTGCCACATTACATTTTGTGGCACAAAAAATGGTGTTCCATCAGATTTTGGATTCCAACAGGATGTTCTACATTTTTTACAATGATTTCATTTAGTACATTACTCCTGGAATAAAATGCAATCTTTCTGGAAAGAATGAAATTTGTATTTTCACAATCCATATTCCTCAAGTAACTTCCATGCCATATGGTTGTTTGAGAGAATATCTACAGCATCATGAAGTTTTTCCTTAATGAATTTATGAATGAAATTTTTGGATGTATTAAAAATAACATACATAGTTTCCCCATGAAACAATCAGATTAAAAATTCAATCTTTTTCATTTTATTGCATTTTCAATATACTGGTGTCATGGCAGCATAATTTGTTTGTTTTTCACTCAAAAACAACATAACTTTCATTAGACACATCATGATAACTCATATCAAAGTCTTCTTGGGTTGGAACCTATTATTTTTCATGATGAACAGTAAACATAAACTGGTTATATAACAAATTCTCCAATCCAGTCCTCTCATATAGATCATCAGGATTATGAGATTTTGTTTTCTCGCCATTGTGGACCAACCCATTGTAGTTTTCATGAAAACTGTATTTAGTTATGTTGTAGATAACATGTTCATGGGACAACCACGATATTCAAACACAATTTCAACATGGGCAGTGTATGCGACCACTATCTGATGTATTGTGAAATGAATAATCTAGAAAGGCGTAAAATTTATTTAAATTTTTTTTGAGATCCAAACCGTTTCATAAATCCACCATCTATCTATTATATTAAAAATTATTATAATCCATTTCATCAAAATAAATTCATTAAACATGAGATATTAAATTTTAGGGTCTGATTTCAATGTTTTTTCATGAAATCATCTTGAATTTGAAATGCATGGAATCTCATGCAAACCCTAAAAAAGATTAAGTATTATATTTAATATTTTGTGTCCATTGACTTGTATATAAAACTCAGTGAACACCCCCACCCCGCCCAACACCACATGGACAGCCCCCCTCCTGGGAAACTCCCCTCCCTGGAAAGCCCACTCCCCCTCCAAACAAGCACACACCTCCCCAGCTGCATAGCCGACCCCACCCAACCTTGACAACCCCACCCCACATTGATATAACCCCTCCCTAGATAGCCCACACCCCTCCCCCATCCCAACCTGCAAACCACTCCCACTTGCACAGCACCCACCCCACCTGGAAATCCCCACCCTCTTAAGACCTCGCACCCCCTCCCAACCTGCAACCATCACACTCCCATCCCCACCTGCACTATCCCCCCACCCAGGAGACCCCCACACCCACCCCACCTAGACATCCCACAACCTAGAACACCCAACCCAACCCACCTAGACAGGCCAAACAATATAACACCCCAACCCTAGTCACCAATTGTTGGGGAATTATTACAAAACATTGGCATGATCACAAGGGATCAAAACCAAAATGACCAATCCTTTCAGTAGCCTCGGATGTGCTAGATACATAATAAGTTTTACATTACACAATGAAATGAAAAAAACAACATCTTGTCTCATATGATAACACTAATATAACTTAGCCTATTCCTGTAGGTTAATAGTAATATTATTCTTCACATCCATGAAAAAATAAAACATAGAAAGGGGTGAGCTCATATTCTCAGTAAGGATAACAATATAGAAGAAACTATCATAAATAAGAATAATCTGTTAAAGAAATTTTTAAGAGTAAAATAAAAGACATTTAAACATAAACTTCAGAATTATATGGTAATGATAAATCAAATAATTCAATTTACTTAATCAAATAGATATTCTACTTGTCGAATAATCCTATGAAATATCAATAGACAATTTTATAATTATTTAATGCATAATTCTAGACATCATAACCATGTAACCAAGATCTCATGGCATGTTTATAAATAATATTTTTTTCAAGGCCTTGTTCCAAGAAACTAGTTTGTCTCATGAGACCTACAGATGCATCGAAGAGCTGTAGTGGGATCCACCCATCAATTACAAAGTCCAATGCATTCCTCATTTTAAAAAGGTGAATCATAACATAAACATTCATATTAAAACTATCATACTAAATGTTAATAATTTTACCATAAATCATTAATGGTATAAAAATAACACATCAAAAGCCAAAGATATCAGAAAACCATAAATATAATATGGATGATTATACCATAAATAATCACATTCAAATAAGTGTAAAATCCATCAAAGGATGTTGACATAGATGAAATCAAACTTATTTAAGAAAATTATCTCATTCTATTTTGAAATCTTTTAAAAGAAACATAATTAAAAAAGAAAATATTTATTTTCAAAATATTTTTATAATCATGTAAGGGATGTTTCGAAGATGATATAATGGCAGAAAATAACCGCACTCACTGTATATGTTAGAAAAACATTCTTTCCTTACTTTTTTTTCGAAAAGGTCATAAAGGACTTTGTTTGGAAAATAATAGAAAGATTAAATTATAATTAATTTATAAAAATTCAAACATGGGTATAAATGACTTTATCTAAAAATCAATGAATATTATAAATGTTTTGAAATAAATTTTTGAGAAACATAAATGTGGATGAAAAAGAGGTCCCAGTAGATACTCACATATAAACAACCTCAGATAATGAAGAGATTGTTGAATAAACCCTTACCTTGAACATTTCCTTGTTCAAGGGTACATTAAAATCCTTCATAATAGATAAATCATTTGTAATAAATTATACATGAACAACAAATCGAAATATAATATCATATATGATCTTCTAATATTTATTTTTTAATAATATTTCAGTAGTATCATTGTTTCGAGTGTTAACTAATTCATTTTCCGTTACATGCTTTGTTACCTAATACATGTTGGTTATGTATAGGTTTTATTTTATTCTTATCTAGAAAAATATTATGTTCTTATAAATTATTTTTAATTATAAAAATGAATGTTATTCTATAATGATTATGATGGGGAATGAAACTCATCGTGTTTGTTGAGATAGTAATTCGTACGTACGCTTGAGCGACAATATCATTCTAATGATTTTAAAATAGAATCTAATTAGATGGTATATCATATATTGAGAATAATTTACATATTATATTTTATTATTTACATCAATTATACTCATTATTATACCCATACGAAAAATGATGTTTTAAATACCAAACTACACCACGACGTGGAGACGATATGTTGTATGTATGCACATATGATGACATTTACATTTATAGGATGGATAGAATAATGAATATGGTTGTACCATATTTATAATAACATAAAATAATGTTTATGGCACTGGATTTGTTATTTTGGAATGGAAACAACAATTAAATAGGAAGTGGAATAAGAACTGAATTTTGAACATGGTGGTGAAATTAGTACATCTTCTTCGGGTTCTTCATTTTAATTTGAACAAAAGGGCTCTTTAGGGTGGATTTATGATCAATGAATGGAATTTAGGTTGAATTGAGGGTAGTTGGGAGGATATTTGAGTAGGGTTTGGCTGAGCTAAATGGATGTGGAGATGTGAAATTAAGTGAAGGGTTAATACCCATTTATAAGAGAGGCGAGGGTCACTTTAGGAAAAGCATGAAATTTTTTTTTATTGTACAATCATATATAGTTTATAATGGATCCAAAAAAATTATTTTGAGACTAAGATGGGGCTAGGACGAAAAAAAATCATCTGATGGGTTTTATAAGGGTTAATGTCGCCATTTTAACATTATCATTTAGATATAACTCTTAGTTATATAGTTTTAGTTATTCTATGTATTCTGGTATTATAATATTAAATGGTTATTAAAAATAATATAAAATGAAAATCGAACCCCAAGTTGTTAATTATTGTTATATGTAACCTTATCTACGTCCTTTGGCCGAACCTTAGGTCTTTAATAATATTATATAAATTAATAATATAGTATTTGTTTAAAAAACTCATTTATGTCAATTTTGAAACTATTAAAATATGGTTTTTGTGAAAGTCATAAACACTATATTACTTCAACAAAAATTTATATAATAAACCCTAACATGACATATTTACCTTCATAAATCTTGGAATACATAAAAAGTCTCAATTTACAATTATATTAATATTTATAATATCAATTATTTTACTCATTCAATAAAAGGTAATTACAGTACTGTAACTGTATCATAAATAAATTTAATTATTTAATGTCTAAAAATTATAAATAAAATATGATTATTTATGAAATATTTAGATATTTTTAATGAATATTTACTATTGAATTTAACTTATTTATAACCCTATATTGAAAAAAAAAATTATTAAACTTTTAATTTAACACATTTAACTCTTCTTTAAAAAAAATAATAATAAATTTCCTAATCTAATCCATGTGGACAAAAGGGATCATATTTTATTTTTATAGTTGATTTTGGTCGAAATAAAATTATCCAATAGAATTAAGACCTGTGTTAGTTTAATTATAATATAATTTTAACTTTAATTAACCTATTTACTTTTAATAATGGTAAATAAAATTTAAAAGTTACTATTCACCAAAAAATATTTTCATCATATTGAACAAAATTTTACTTACTAATGTGAACAATGTCTCTCAGATATTTAAAATTCATTTCATAGAAGCTGTAAAATTACGTTTTATGAAAATTTTAAAAAGTGAATAGAAGGTGGTTAAAAGACATTAAAAGTTCAATAACATTTTATATATCTAATATTATTATAAAATGAATCCAATGAGTTACATTGAACATATATAGGTATAATGTATATATTTTCTCTAAAATAAATTTAAATAAAATGGCTAATTATTTAAATAAAAATTCTATTTTAAACAATAACATAATTTTTTTCAATATTCATCAAAAATTGAATGTTTTCAGAAAAATACCAAAAATACCCCTTATGATAATTTTGATATTCTGAATCCAATAAAGAAGTCAATTTTGAAATTTAAAATTTTAGAAATCCAAAAAATTGTGTATTACTATTCATAACAGTTATTTTTATTAGTCGTGGTGTGTTAGAACACGAAGTTGCGTACAACGCAAGCTATTGTATTTTTCAAATAGAAACATATGGTGTAAACTCAGGGTGTTACATTATTCTCTTATTCAAATAATTTCGTCCTCAAAAATTTCTATAATATTACTAAATAAAAAGATTTTAGTGGTTATTCATTATAAGTTATTTGAGTTCCCACGTTTCCTCTTCCATATTATGGTTCCTCCATAGAACTTTTCCCAAACGAGTCATCCGGTTTCTCAGCACCTGTTCACTAGTAACAATAATTCTGATAGACACTTTGCAATAAGACATGTCAGGTTCTAGTTCTATTTCTTCATAGGATAGTACATTCATTCAACCAGGAATGTATTTTCTCAACAGTGATACATGGAACACATCATTAACTTTGGAGGGACTTGGCGGCATTTCCAAAGGATAAGATACAACTATAATTCATTCTAGAATTTCGAATGGTCTGATGTACCTGGGACTTAATTTACCCTTCTTACAGAATCATATAACACACTTCAATAGATATACCTTCTTGAAAAGATGATCTCATACTTTAAATTAAAAATCCATCATTCAGTTATCAGTATATCTCTTTTTCTTACTTTTAGATACTTTGATGTGGGTTTGGATAATCATCACCGTTTCTATTTTTTCCCAGATAAGTTTTGGGCGTATGAGTTTTCTTTCACCAACATCATCCCAACAATTTGGCATGGGAAATCTCTTTTCATATATCTCTTCAGATGTTTCTATCTGAATACTTGAAAGGATGCTATTGTTATATTAAAATTCTATCAGAGAAAAATATTTATCTCAGATAACTTTAATGTCAAGTGAGAAATATATCAACATGTCTTCTATGGCATTAACATTTCGTTTGTATTTTCCATCATTTTGAGGGTGGTAGGCAGTGCTCAAATGAAGTTTAATATCTAGGGATTTCTGATGAATTTTTTATAATCTTGATGTAAGACGGGGTTCAAGATCAGAAATAGTTGATTGGTTACACCATTAAGTTTTACAACATTATAGATATATTATTTTTATAAATGTTCAAGTGGTAAATCTTCTATTATAAAAAATGTGATTACTTGGAAAGATGATCAATAATGACCCATATTTCATCACCCCTTCTAAGATACTTTGGTAGCTTCATAAAAAATTCAATCGTAATATCATCCCATTTCCACTTAGGTATGGGAAGAGGTTGCGTGAATATTCCAGGATGTTGTCTTCTAACCTTAACCTATTGAAAAACCATAAATCTTAAGACATTATCCGTAATTATTCTTTTCATGTTTTCCCACAAAAAAATTTTCTACAACTATGTATACATCTTATTGCTACGATGGTGTATAGGGAAATTGGAGCTATGAGCATCATCCAACAATTACCTTTTTAGGTTAGGTATGTCTGGAACACAAAGTTTATTCCCAAATTTTAAAATCCCATCTTTATATATGAATTCGATAAATCTCTCTTATTTCACAACATTAATTTTCTTTTGAAACTCCTCACCATCATTCTGATAACTTTTTATCCTTTATTTAACAATGGTTTGGAAAAAATTTGAAAATATATTGATGTTTCACCTTCCATGATTATTCCCATATACATATTTACTAGATCTATGATCAAAGGATCCCTTTCAACTCTCATCTTATTCAAAATTTCATGATCCTTTCTGATCAAAGAATTTTACACCTTAGTTTTCATCACCAGGTGGTATTATATAGTGAAATCATAATCTTTGAGTATATAAAACCATCGTATTTGCCTCATGTTGTGTTCATTATGAGAGAAAATATACATCAAACTCTTCTGATCAGTATATATCTCACATTTTTTACCATATAGATAGTGCCTCTATATCATCAAAACAAATATTGCAACTGATAACTCATGATCATGAGTATGATAGTATTTATCATTAATTTTTAGCTGTTGTGACACATAGGTAATAACTCTATCATTCTGCATAAGGACACAATAAGTCCTTTCTTTGTCTCCTCGCTATAAATAACAAACCCATCATTACACTATGGTAGAGTAATGATAAAAGCATAGAGTAATATTTTCATCAATTCTTCCCAACATTCTTCTCACACTTTTTTCCAAACAAATTTAACTTCATTATGTGCGATCATTGGTTAATGGGTTAGCCAATCAGGCATAACTATGGATAAACCACTGATAATAATCTTCTAAACCACTAAAACTGCATACCATAGTTATACTAGTCATTGTTTTTCATTGTTGTTTTTCCCTTCCTTAGAAAGATTAACAAGGATTACATCTGTAGAGAAAACATGACCATGTAACGAAATATCCAGAATCCAAAATTCATAGTTATTATTGTTCCCATATAATTTATTTCTTTTCATGGTTTTTAGAATATTGAACAAGTGATTTTCATGATCTTCATTGCTTTTTTATTATACCAATATATCATCAATAAATACCACTACAAAGTCATCACGATATTCCTTGAAAACTATATTCATTAGATCCATGAAGACAAAGGGTGCATTAGTCAGTTTAAAAGTCATTACTATAAACTTGTAATACTATTACCTGGTTCAAAATACTGTTTTCATAATGTTTTCCATCTTCACACACAACTAATGGTATCTATATCAAAGGTCAATCTTGAAAAAATATTGACATGCATAATTTTGATCAAATAAATCATCATTGTGAGTTAGGGGATTATTTTTCTTTATTGTTATAACATTGATCTCCTGGTAGTCAATACACAACCTCATAGATCCATCTTTCTTCTTAACAAAAAGTACAAGGGATCTCCATAGAGAAACACTAGGGTGAGTAAATCCTTTATTACTCAATTTCTAATGTTGTTTCTTTAGTTACACTAATTCCACAGTGGCCATTCTATATGGGGTCATCCATATAGGCCTTGAATTAGGAACTAAATCAATGGAAAACTCAATTTATAATTCTAGAGTATGTCTAAGTAAAACCTCTAGAAACACATCAACATATTCTGGAACAATAGGAACATCCTCTATTTGAACATTCCTTTCCTCATCCATATTTATTTTATTCTCTTCATTCCCAAAAATTTAATTTTGTAGAGTTCTATTGGTGGATCTAGATAAGAATAAGATGGTGACGTTTCTAGTAAAAAGATAAGGTATTATTTATCATTATCGAAAATTGTAACCTCCTTATTCTTAAAATAAAATTTCTCATCATGGGCTGAAATCCAATCCATACTGATGATTATATCAAATTCAATCATGGATATGACAATGAGATCAGTAGATAAATCACTTTAATATGCCCCAATGGTAAATAATTCAAAAACAATTATTGCAATTAAACTTCCCTTAAATGTTTTGGCAGAAAACTCCATTGTTAAATCAAATTTGAAATATCTATTTTTCATAGCGAACTGGGAAGATATAAAATAATGTGATGATCCGAAATCAAATAAATCATTAGCTAAACATGAGGAGACCATTAAATTACATTCCATCTACGTCATTTGAAGCATCAACCTCAGTAGTAGTGACCACATAAGCTGTAACAAGATCCCTTGGCATTTTATGAGGTATGTTTCTTTGGAGTTTAGGACATTAATTTGCATAATTCCCCATTTCTCTATAATTTTAGCATTCAACATTGATATCCTTTTTCTTTCCCTTGAAATCATGATCTTGGTAGTCTATTTAAACACACTTGTAAAAGACTCCCATTCTCTTCTAGAAAGTATCGGGGTGTTTCTTCCTAAATTTACTTAGGGATAAAAATTCAACATTTCCATTCTTCAACTTATTTCCATTTCTACAGTGTTCAATAGATCTCTTCTTCTATTAAATTTCCTTAAATTCGTAATACTTAGTGAATTCTTTTTATGTCTTGATTGCACATGAGACAATATATTCGTACGATTAGATGGTTTGTAAAACTAATTCTCATCATAGAAATGGTTTTAACCAATAAATGAATCGATCAATCTCACTCCTTGGGATACATATATTATTTTTTTTAATTCCTTTCTATCCTTGTAATGTTAGCCTCGTACTTTGAAACATTCTCATTCTCCATTGCGTCAGACTCAAAAAAATTCTTTCCATATATGCTTGATGGTCACGAGGAAAGTATTTTTCTGAGATAAGATATTTAAAATTCTTCTATTATTTATATGATACATCTTAATTCTTATTTGTGTTTTGAATTAATGACCTCTATTGATCTACATCTCCCGTTAGGTGATAAACTACAATAAAAACTTTTCCTCTTTTGCTACTTTCCAAGTTATGGAATATTTTCACTAAGAAACATATCATTTTCTCAGCTACAAGTGGATTTGTAGTCCCAATGAATGTTTGTGGGTTTTTCCTCATGAATCAGTCTAACATTGATCCTCCACATTGTGGATCTGGGTGCTCCACATGGGTAACGTTATTATTCATAACATGAGTGAGTTGTCCCATTATTGTTATTAGATGTTCAACACTAGTTGCATCACCAGCTCCACTATAATTATCTTTATTAGGATAGATATCTCTACATGGTTTAAGTGAGCTGATAAGGTTTCCATTCCTTCCACTAGGCTCCATTTCTATACAAGGTCATACACTAGATTATTTTATGGATCACAATACATAATTCCAAAATAGTAAAATACCCATCATAAATTGAATATTATATGCATATAATCCATAATCATAAAAAAATGTTTTCCATGATACTGTATTTAATCATTAATCCTTCATAATGGTTTGTAAATAAAATTTGAATTATCCTAAGCATATCCCCTAGGAGTGTCGTAACCAAGAGTGAAATAAGGCCCATTTTTATGTACTAGGATACCTTGGGTCAAACTCGAAACTCGTTGACGATTTTTTAACTCCTTAGTACATTGGTTCCAGAGTCTCCATTACCTTCTCGTATCTTGATAGGGATGTATTTTCTGGAAAACACACAATATCTATACATTACCAAAATTATATGAAGCTCTTCTATACCAATCTACAATATCTATCTTTGGGTAATGTTATCAAACTGGTGTTTTTCTAAATCTAGATTCCAAGGTTTCTTCTAAGCTTTATCTGATACCAATTATAACACCCTGACCCTAGTTACTCCGAGTAAGAGTATTATTATATACTGTTGGCATGATCACAAGGGATCAAATCCTGAAAGATCGATAATTTTAGTATCCTTGGATGTTCTAGATACATACTTATATTTTATATTACATCATGAAATGAAATAAAAACATTGAGTCTCCTTTGAACACAGTCACATCCATTAGGTTATTCCTGTAGGTTAATCGAAATATTATACATTTCATCTAAGGAAAAAAATTACATAGAATGGTTTGAGCTCAGATGCTCAATATGGATAGAAATATAGCAGTAAATCTCATAAATAAGCATAAAGTTTATGGAAATGTATAAGAAGAAAATAAAAGCCATTTAAACATAAAAATCAGAATAATATGGAAAAGATAAATCAAAAAATTACATTTAATTATTCACATTGATATTCTAATAGTTGAATAATCACATATAATATCAATATACAATTTCATAATGATGGAATGCATAATGTCAGACACTATAACCACATAGTCAATGCCTCATGCCAAGACTATAAATAATATTTACTCAAGGCCTCATTCCTAGCCACTTGTTTTTCTCATGAGACCTATCAATGCATCATGGAGCTATAGATGGCTCCACCTGTCACTTATCTATATAGTAAATGACGTTATATATATATAAATAATAATATATTTTTGTACATATTCACATAGAAATAGTTGACTATGTGTTTGAGGTGAAGGTTTTAACTGATTACTGATTACAATTCTCCATAAATTTGTATTCTTCGATGGAGAACATGGTGGCCAATGATCTGAGTCTATATGACCATGATAGTTTTTACATGTAAGTATTAAATGATATGTAATACCTATGGATTTTTATTGAATAGACATTAAAATCATAAGGGAATGATAAATATCCAATATTTCTCAAATGAATGGTCTACCAAATATTCATGTTATGATTAAAAAGTCATAGAAGGAAGATACATAGCTACTAAAGAAGACGTGGAATGATCGGAAGTTCAATCATGATTATAATGGAACAATTTCGTAAAAAAGAGTATGTTTCCTATATTTTCCATATTATATAAATGTTTTATTAGATGAATAATATAGTTCCTGGATATCTTCTAATCCCTCTGATATAAATATTCTTATAGATGATAAAGAGAAATGATATTTTGATAAAATTATGATAGATATTGCAGAGTACATATTTGAGTTCCTAGAACTCCAATATGTAATGGTTGAGAGATAAATGTATATGGGATGTCATAACAATTTCCCTTACCTATGTGAAAATGGGAAAATGTCATCATGGATTTCATCATGATACTCTCTAATACATCTAATCATTATAATTCTTTTATTTTGTTTTAGATGATCACATAACCATATTAAAAAATATCATTACTATCAAATAATACTTTTCTCTTTCACAACTCATTAGGTTATACATTAAAGAAGTATTATTTTTTCATGATTTTACACTATAAATAATATCTAATGGATATATATATATTTTCTATATTCTCTAGATAACTATTTAGTTATACTTGAATACAGAGTTGAGCATTTTCAACTAATATAATTATTAAATAGATGATCAATCCGAGAGGAAAATTCAAAACTTATAGGATATATAAATGACTTCACCTTTTTATTCTAAAAGATATTGGTTTTATCTCATCCTTATTGTAATAGTTTTTAAAAATATTATATTTAACTCTAGAATTCATATGGATCATTTTGAATCATTCTAGATGAACTACAGTATAACTCCAACATGTTGAGATAATGTTAGGGAATAAAAGATATTGAAACCTAGGATATATGGGTAAATGTTTAGGAAGTCAGATCCATTTAGATACACATCAGTAAATATCATAGTACACATAAAATTTACGATGACAATTTCAATTGATATCTAGTATAATAATTTGGCTATATGGACTTCCTTTGAATATCTCCAAGGGAGAATGTTTTGAAATTTATAACTATGATAATGAAAATCCAAAAATATACTGGTCTTAATGAGATTCTTGATCACATAGGGATAATGGAATATCACATAGTTCTTCCTTCAATGTATCCGAAGTTAAAGATATATTCTATGTGCATCATATGAGAAATTTTATACTAGGTCATTCATACGTAATAAACTAGGTGGCTGAAACAATAGAGGATGATGTTTCTTATGAAGAACAACCGGGATAAGTATTCAATCATAGAGGTAATGTTTTGTGGGAGAAGACAACTCAACTAGTTATAGTACCCTAGAAGAAAAATAATTTCGATAGAGCCACATGGGAACATGATGATTTTATGAGGAAGTTGTATTCATATTTTTTAAAATAAAAGTGATTGAATTTCTATGAAAAACAATTTGAAGGGTGTAATATATTACACCAAAAGATATAATAATATCTTTCTCATTAATAAATAAACATGGCTGATAGCATGGGATTTACAAATTCCTAAAATTATGTGAATAATTTTATGAAATTATAATATAATTCACATTATATTATTATTAAATGAGATATAACTGTTCAATATAATTTCAAATCAATTTAAGAAATATTATTTATCATTAAAGACTAATTTAAAGTATTCATATCATGATCATTTATTTGTTATCATAGTTTTATTTTAATATTACTTCATATTATTATTGTTATGAAAATTATTTTCTTCTCATGTATAAATTAAATTTATTTGTCATCAGTTTTATATAAATGATAATAAAACCATGTGATCATAAAAGGTTATGTTTTTTGAAAAATGATTTTATGAGTGCAATGTGATTTTTATTAAAAATTTAAAGTGATCACTAAAATTGAATAATTTTACTGAAATCATTAGATAATATACTCAATAAAATAATTTAACTTTTATGTATTCTTTGTTAATAGGAAAATAATTGTAAAAAATTCATTGTTATGCTTAAAAATAATTTTTTCTTCTTTTTTTGTTGTTGTTTTTCATTATATTTTAAAATTTAATTTATTCAATTTTTTGGTACTGTATTTTAAAAAATGGTCTCCTGAATTGGAATCCAAATGAAAAAAAATTAATTTGGATACTTTTATTTTTATTCTTAATGAATAGTATGTATGGTAAATATTTTTTTCCATTGATAATGTTAAAAATGGATACATTTCGGTTTGAACTAAATGATAATGATTAAAATATCACATAAAATTTTATGAATTATATTGGATAAAGATATTTTAACCCGACCCTACAATTTCTCTAATCATCAGCCTATTTTTTGACACATTTGGTAATATCATTATCTTCATATAGCTATATACGATGGTTATATTAGATTAATGGACTAAAGTATAAGAGTTCCTAAAGAGTAAATTATTTTGGTAGGATTGGAAGACAAGATACATATATTTATTTAAAATAAAAACATCAGATCAATAATGAACACAATACAAGAAGATTATTATCCCTTCCATTAAATCCATGAAAATTATAGATATAACTCTTCTATGATTTTGGGGAAATGGAAAAAATAAGGTTAATATTAGATTCTAAGTAAGTGGTAACATAAAACTGAAGCATACATAACATATAAATGGATTATATGATATGGAAAGAATAAATTAAAACATTAAATCATAATCAATCAATTTTATGTTCATAATATATCGATGATGATAAATTATAACCTGGATGATAATAATAATTGGAAACATTCTACTTTAATGTCTATCGTCGATCATAAAAAAATTATTCTCATGGACTTTTGACTATACACATTCATATTATGGGAGAATAAAAAAACAAAAACTTAATAAGTTTTTTCTCCTTATACATGTCGATTAATCTAGGGGATATATATATATTCAAACCCAACCTATCACTTTTTTATGTACAATGTATTCAAAATAAGTTGTGTCAGTTCAATTTTTACTATTCCCTAAGGAATAACATTTTGACAAAAACTAAATACTTAATATATTGAGAATTATAGACATCCAAAATCTTGCTATACAATATAATAATATGGATTTCTCGAAGAATACTCACTGATCAACATAGAATTTGTGGGTTATATTCCCAGTTAAATGTAGTTACCAAATCAATGAAATGAAAAAGTGAGGATACCTTAAATGTTTATAGATATCCTATGATGATAATAGCTAGGTTTAATAGTTTAAATTGGTATAATATCAAGGAAATTGAATTAAAATTACATAATTATAGCTCATTAAATTCTGTGTTAATATTCTGAATTATATCCCTAGAAAGTGTCTCGCCATGTGTAAACTCCTAGCCCCACTCATCAAGAACTAGGGTGATGATTGAGTCAATATTTAATGAACCCCCTTCATAAAGAGTACCAATAGTGTTATCTATTCTAAAACTATATCCACATTCCAATATCCATATAGGTATGTTCTATCCCAAACATTCTATACACTTTTACTTCACCAGAAGATAGAAATTTGTATCCATGGATGATTTATCTCCTGAATTAAATTAAAATATAATATAGGGATAAAAATACAGTATTTTATATCATATAAATTTCATACTTAACATGTAATTAGTTTTTACCTACAAAATTATGATACAGAAACCTATATATGGGAATTATTAATGAAGTCCCAACATATAATTATTGAGATAGGAAAACCCCCACCCTTGGCTTGGATAGTGATTATATCATAACCTCTACAAATTGATGGTTTAAAATTTATCTTAATATTTAATTAATAAAGTAATTTCAACATATATCATGTAAAATATGAATTATATAAACCACATAAATTAAATAATTTCCATAATAAAAAATATTTCTTAATGATAAGATTTTGAGATAGAGAACCCTAGCCTCTTATACTGACATCAATGAATGTATCATAACATCATGTTTTATAAACAAAACTATCTACTAAAACTAGCTAATACCACACTTTTATTGATTATAATTATACTCTTCATATATTTTCATTCTCTACATGAATTCCCCCAATTCTTCACATCGTGTGTTTATAGTTTTACATGTTTGGACTGCTTTTATAACATAGGTTTCTATATTCATTCATCTATCAAAGTTCATAATTTCAATTTATTCTAATTTATAGTGAGGGATGACATACATTAATATGTGAATTAAAAATTCCTTTCATGGGGTTTTTATCCATTTTCCTTGAAGTTGAAATCAATAAAAATCCTTTTTTGGTGATTCTTGATGATAGAAATATGTTTTCTTAATTAATTAATTGAACATTGAAATAAAATCTCAAAAACAAAACAAAAAAATTATTTCTACTTATTAATTTTATTATATGATAAAAATTGGTTTCTCGTATTCATTAATTTTATAAATTAGTCGTATTTGTTTATAAGGTGGTTAAACCAACCCAACCATTAACATACCCTAATTAATTAAATGATTATCATTCAGTTTTTCTATCAAATCATTATACCAATAGAATGATTATGTTATTTAGTTACTATAAGTGATGTATATAAGAATTTTATAGAATCATAGTAATAAATAATGGATATGAAAATATTACATAATTTGAATAAAATATTTTCCTCTTATTGTGCCTATTTTAATTGAGTAAATTAATGATGGTCATTTGTTGATTATAGAATTAATATGATCAGTAAATTTTAATAAAGAACATTTATATAATCATAAAAATAATATTTATTATTTAATATAATTGTTTAATCCATCCTATAAATAATTTGATAAAAAATGAAATGTGTTTTGTCATGGAGGCACGAGTACAGACAATGAAAAATCAATTTTTTTTCTCAGTTGTTGATGTATATCAATAAATAGTTATAATAAATTTAACACATTTATATTAATTCACATAATTGATAATATTATAATTAGAAAACTATATATAGATAAAATATGAATGAATATAAGGAATAATAAAACCATGTAGTTGATAATACTCATGTTGGGGACCTTAATTTTTAATAAAAATATCATTAAATTTGAAAGGATTAGGAAAACAATGACTAAAAAGTATTATATTTAGGTGATATGTTTTTATGGTGAGTAAAATGAATTACTCTCATAAGTTAATTTGAAATAGAAGTTTTTATTGAAGTGATGAAATATGTCCACTATTATAATTGATGGAAATAGTAGTTTTGGGATTTAACCATAAATTTTATATAATGTAATGTAAATATTCATGTTTAAATGGAAAAATAAACAATATGAGAAGAGATTATATTATTTTTTGAGTATAAACACACCACTTATTACTATTTTTGATACAAGAGTGAGTAAATTAATGGTTTTTTAACATTTAACATTAACAGTAATTTATATTTACCTTTGAAATTAATTAAATACCTAATTAATTAATTTCAATGTTAAATTTTATGTTTATAATTTTACATAATTTGATATCACTAATTTGAAATTTAGAATATTTTTATAAAATAATGATTCTCACTTTGAAAAAAGTTAGATTTAAAATAAATATTTTTAATCATGTAAATCACATTTTTAGAGAAACATCAATTTTATGCATTATATATATAATGTAAAAATAATTGAATTCTAATTTAAATTACCTACAATGAATATTTTTGAAAAATATAGGATTTTAGGATTTGATGGATGAAAAAGATATAATATTCATTAAATATAATTGATTTAATGAAGAGAAAAAATGGATTTTTTTTGTGAATGATGATTGTTTACATGTACTAATAATTTTTATATGTGTTTTTTCATTTAAAAGAATGTTGTAAATGTGTAATATTTCTCCTTTGATTTATATTTTGATACATAATAGTTTTTCTAACCATCTATGTAATTTTTATTTATCGTTAATTTCATAAAAATGACATGCTTTTGGAAATCAATATTTTTAACTAAAACCTGTCTTTTTTACAAAAAACAAAAAAGTAATATTAATATATTCTCAATATAATTGATTAAAAAATTATTTCAGTTTTTGCCTAATCAAATTATTAAATTAAATTATAAATTATAAAGTCTCTATAATTGTAACATTATCTAATAGTTAACAACACTGTATTTACTTGCTACAATATTGTCTTAAGTGTTACTTTCTTCAACCCTAAAATAATTTAATCCTCAAAATATTTGTATATTTATTCAATTAAAAAATATTTATTAATAATTACTTATAGAATATTCTTTATCCCATGATTTCTTTATTAGTTTTTAATTTTCCTAAAATTCAGTCACTCTATACATTGTATGGTTCCACAATAATTTCCCTCTCATGTAATGAATCATAATAGTGTCATGATTATAAGTAATTTCAAAATCCAAATCGATTTCGTCAAATTGCCACACATGTGTTTTTTTGGTATGTATTAAATCATTTTTTATTCATGGATGTCATTATACACTTTATAAATGCTGGGTGGCATAAAGAGTCGTTAAGATATAACCGTAACACATTTTAATATTTCAAATGGCCCAATGTACAAAATGATTAAATTCCCATTTTCACAAAATCTGGTCACTCCCATAAATGAAAAAATCATCAATGTTACATGATCCACAATATGAAATTTGGATTTTTTTCGTTGATTACCAACATTAATCTTTTGTCTTCAATTTGTAGGTTTATTTTTATCTTGAATAGTTCATGGTTTATATTTTGTATTCTCTACAATATCTAGGTAAAATATCGTTATCTCAATAACTTCATCCCATGAAATGGTTTGAATTGTGTTATCTATAATCTTGAATAGAATCTATTATATTTTGAAAACTCCAAAAATGGTAGATAAAAATCACATGTACTATTGAATGCAAGATAACATCATCACAATAATTCTTCCAATGTATTGATATACTTATTAGATATCCAATTATTTTGGGGATGATAAGTTGTCCATAAATATATCTTATAATTGCTATCCATTTGAAGAATCTTATATTATTTCAATATGAAATGAGGTCCATGATCAGATTCAGTTGTTTGAGGATCCCTTTTTAGCCATACTTTATCATTAACATATATCCAAGAAATGTAACCAAGGGGCAGATCTAATCTTATCACTATGATACGAGAAGTCTTAGTAAGATGAGAAATGATGAAAAAAAAGTATTTCATAGTTGGATTAATTTGGATTCTAGTCACAATGTCTATTATAATAACATCCCACGTATATATACGAATCAGTTACATGAATATTTTAAGAATTTTTCATTAAAAAACTACCTACTAGAATACAAATAATATCAATACATAGTCCACAATTTCCCACTTTATATCATCCATTATAAAATTTTCTCTTAACTACCTAAACTTGTTTCTGCAACCATGGTGTATCGAGATATTTTATCGATGTTCTTCATCGAAATGTCTAAAATTTTGACACTAATATTCATAGAATACATAAAATATCAAAAAGAAATTTTTTTTATAGATCATGTGTATAAATTTTCCACCATTTAATACATTTATATTCCATTGTAAAATTTCATCATTTTTTTGGGACTTCTCTATCATTTCTAGAAAAGATGATTTATAAAATTCATGGAAGTGTAATGACGTTCCCCATGAATTAAATTCACCATATCTATGTATAAAAGTTATTTATATATGGTATATTTATTAATCCTCATCATGGTCATAACTCCATGGTCAATCCTACTCAATGAATTATCCAAATTCGTTTCCTTCCTAGGGTAGTAGGGTATCGATAAATCTTAGTCTTTGAGAAGTTCTATCAATTTTATTTTTCATATATTGAGCTCTATATAATAGTGGATATACATCAAACTCTTGTAGTCCATATATATCACATATTTCAAAATAGTGGTAGTGAATATATATTTTTAATGGAAATATTATAGTTTCCAGCTAATGTTCTTGATCTGGACAGTTCTATTCATTAATTTTCAACATACATGATGCATATGAAATCACAATATCATTCTTCATTAAGATACAACCATGTTCCTTTTTTTATTCATCACTATAAATTATATATACATCCATACGTGGAAGAAGAGTTAATACTTGTTCATTAATCTATCTCAAATTCATATCCTTAAATGTTTCCAACAACCCATAAAACAAATTAATTTGAAAACTTTTTATGTTAACATTGTAAACAAATTGGTAGGTTAGAAAAATATTTTACAATCATGTTATTGTAACCTGTAAAGCCCAGGAAAATTTAGATATCTTTTATTTCCACAGGTGTATGAAATTATTTGATTACATTTTCCATTGATGGGTAATGGGATCTTATTTCCTTGGAAATTATATGGATATGATAAGAAAAATTATTAATCCATGATTAATAACCATTATACTTCCAATATTATTTATTTTTTCTTAGGGTATCCATTTATTCTAGATTACTCTTGTGATATAAATAACTCTTGGAGTATATCAAAAAATCATTAATGAAAACAAATAATATTTTAATGAGAACATTCAAGTACAATATATTCATCAAATCCATATTTACCAATGGTGTATTAGTTAATCCAAATTGAATTACTATAATCACATAAAATAAATACATTGTTCAAAATAATCCCTTTAGAATATCATCTTTCTTCAACCGTATATAATGATAACCAATGTTAAAATTGATACCTAAAGAGTAATTTAATCATTGATTTTGGTAATATAATTCCTCAATTATATAAAAATGAAATTTATTATTTATTGTGATAGCATTGATCTCTCTATAATAATTGTATAATATCATGGACACCTTCTCATTTTACAAGAAAAAGGGCTCCTCTTGGTGAAACAGTGTGTCAAAAAAATAATTCGACACTCAAAACATATAAAAATTTATTTAAAGACACCAACTCTAATGGTTTTATTCTGAAATGAGTTTGCATACTATTATTACATCAGGAATGAGTTCAATGTAGAAATCAACATCAATCTGTTGTGGAGGAATATGGAATTGTTCTTAAAATATATCAGTAATATTTTATACCATATGTACATATTCTATTATTTGGATTCATTACCCATCCATAAATCTCTCTTCATCTTCTTATTTTTATATAATTTCATTATGGAGACGAATTATGAGTGTATTTGAATATGATTAAGATGATACCATTTTCCCCCTAAAAGAAAGACACCCCACCTTATATTTATAAATCATAATCATATTCTTTTTGTGATAAATTTTTTCTTTATACATTGAATTAAAATCCTTACCAAGGATCAGATCAATATCAATAATATATTTGATAAAAAATTGAAAATTCGGTATTCCCATGAATCCAAATTTGAACTACAATAAATATCATTATTTCTATAAGATTCCCACATTGTGTTATAATTGAAAACACAATTAATAGTATTTATTAGAAATATATAATGTGTTTTTGAAAACATGTGATATATAAAAACAATGAGAAAACAATAAAATTACATCGGACTATAAAATTATGAACATGGACATCATCTATGATAATTACGTAGGATATTTCTTTCTCTTTTGGGATTGTTTGAGATAAATTTACTTGAATTTGATTAATTTGGTTTGAAAATTGTCCCTTATACCCACAGTTAAATAATTAAAAGTAAAATTAATGAACATTTCCTTTTATTCGGTGATATTGGTGGATATTTCCCTTTATTTTTATAAAACTCTTGTTCTCTTCTTGTAATCCCCAATATATTTCTTTTCACTAATATTACATGATGAAATTCACATAGTTCATTTCCTCCCATTAGCCAAATTATTCTTCCCATTAATCTTATTCAACCTATTATTCTTCTAAATTTACCTTGAATACTTAAATTATGGTGAAAACTATTTTTTATCATAATGGAATTTGACACTATATCCTCATATTATTAAATCTTATGAGAGACCAATGCCCTCTGAAGACTATGATTTAACCCATAAAACAATTGATCAATTATTTTTCTAATATATATACATATGATAGATTATTCAAACTAAACAAGTAAATCTAACCTCATAGTTAGAAATATTTTCCTCCTTTTGTCTACCATTTAAGTACATCCTTTCTACATCAACTATTTTTTTGTGAGGAAATTATTTTTCATAGAATAACTCATTTAATGATTTTCATTACATGAACTTGATACATTTTTCATATTATGTTTTCTCGATAAGATACCACGACTGTCCCAAATCTAATATTAGATGATAGAACACCATGATGATGTTATCCTTCTCACTACTCCCCAAAGCATGATAATTTTCCACATGGACTTGATCTATTATTCAGCTACCAATTTCAAAGTAGTTTTACTAAATTTTGGTGTTTTTCTCATATAAATAAATCAAATATATTAACAGCATGTTTTTTATCAATATAATTCTTTATATGTGAAAAATTAGTTTTTATAACCAAGGTCAAATATCCTAATATGGTTACGAAATGATTAAACTCCACTCCATCTTCTATATCATGTTATTGGGTAATGTCTATGAATTAACTACGAGTGATGATACGGTTCACATTTCTCATATAAGCCTTTTTATTTCTACAGTGTTACAAAATTAATTAGATCAAAATATTTAATTGTTAAATTTTATTCTTATTAAAATTTATAGAGTGTTCCCAAGTAATATTTGGGTTTTTTCATAGTACATGTTCAATCTTAAATGATTATTCTAAATATATTCTACTAAGATTCAAACAAATTTTCATTCTCACTAACTATAATATCCTTAAATCCATAAAACCACATATGATAGATATATTATATTATCAGAAATAATTAAAATAAATCCTAAAATATCTAATAGATTTGTAGTCTTGCTAGACTAGATACACACATACATTATACATGAAAACAATATATACAATACAAAAAAATTAATGGAACATTATTTGGAATTACATCAGATATTCTAAAATGACATGTATTTATCCTATAGAATTATTAGGGAATGAATAAAATTAGGTTGATATTAAATTCCCCATAATGGTTAAAATTAAACAAGCAAGGAATAAAAATAAAAATGGAAGATGTGATATGGATATAATAAATGTAAAAAATAATCCGTAATTTACGGAACCTGGGGGGATACAATATCAATTAAAATAACAAAAAACATAGATATGAATAATCATTGATCTCATAATGATGTAATTAATTATATTTCAGAAAAAAATAATTCTTCCAAGGCCTTGTTCCCCAAAATATTCTTATCATGGGATGTGATATACACAAAATTCAATATTTTTTGTCATATGAGACTTGTGGATGCATAGAGGGGATATATAATATTGGGAAATAATCACCGGGTTATTATAAAAAATTAATTTCCCATTAGTATACGTATGGCCATTCATACCATACCCTAAAAACCTATTGAATAATAAAACATTAAGATGGATATATTTAAAAATATATATATAAATTTCTCACCAATTCAATTGAATAATTTTGATGTCAAGGATGAAATCTACCAATAAATATGGATTCTATGGGGTATCAATAATGCCATAGAAAATTCCCTGAATCATGAAATATAGGAGATATTTTATCATTAATGTAATGGATTATCCATGTAAGATAATATTTGATTTGAATACTTCTCATTACCAGGATATAATGGTTTTGGTTGGGAAAATCCTTCATCGTGGTTCATTAAGTGTGTTTGAATATTTCAAATCATAACTAGGGAGTGTCTCAACATGTGTACAGTCTAAGGACCAATCATCAATATTTATGGTGATTATTGGTCCCATTATCAAAAAAACTTTTTAGTGTAATTAACCTAAGGTTAATATATTTAACAACAACTTCCACCGTTTTATATATAGACTTAAAAATATTTTCTAGGAAATAACCTACGGTTATTCCATACTAAAAACATAGATATGTTTTCAACAATGAAAAAGTTATATCTTGAATGAACCTAATATGTGAGAGGAAAAATATATATACTTTAAAATACCTTATATTTTATGAATAACATTGAAAAAATAATTCCATGTAAAAATATGAATTACACAAAATAAAATAAGTGTGGATCATAAAATGAGTAAAAAATAATGAAAATCTAGACAAAAAATCCCCAAAATATGGATTGGGTATAAATTATATCATGAGCATTTGAAATAATGGTTTTTATCATAATAATAATATAACATGTATAAATTAATTTAAGTATATGTAATTTCAAATAGGACACATTTAACTCACATGAAAGAAATTACAACCATAAAACAACAACATGTCACAAAGAGAGAAATTGGGGGATGGATACCCCTACCCTGTAGTCCTAATTCAACAAATATACACTATCTTGAAGTAGAAGAAGCATATATATATATATTTATTTATTTATTTATAACACAATTAAAAGCAATAATTTTATATATTCTCATTCATATTCTTCATAAATGGTCATTCATTACATCAATTCTATCAATTTTCCACAACTTGTGTTTATTGTTTTCAATAACTATAATACTTTTGTAATAATTAATTTTTTTATAATTAAAAAGTTCATAATTTCTTGGTCATTAAAGATAAATTTTGTGGATGAATTATAATAATTTATAATGTATCAATGTCCTTTCATGGGTATTTTTTCCTTTATCTTTGAATATGATATCCATAACAAGGATGCTTTGGTGATTCTTCATGATTGATATGTATTTTAGTATTTATTTATTCACATATTGATAGATAATATTTTATAAAAATCATTATTTACATATTTATATTATATTAATATTTTTATTTTGATCTCATACTCATTCATGATATATATCCCTAGTGCTGTTCATGTAGGTGATTAAACTGACCTAAACATAAGCATGTTCTAATTTAAAGAATGATTATGTGGTGGTTTAGTTATAATATCATAATAAAAAAACAATAATCATTCTATTTAGTTATTATTTGTGAGATATATCAAAATTTTATGGATTTATAATATTAAATAATGGATATCAAAATATTTACTCTCATTGAGAAAAATGTATATTATCAACCTTCACCTTTTTTTGATCATATATTTAATCGTTTCTCTACATTTTCATACCAAAAAATAATTATATAATGTAAATCCTATTTATCCTTTAATAAAATCCTTATCTAAAACCTTTTAAGGCATTTATTGGAAACTAAACACATTGTGCCTTGGATGTGGTAGTCTATAAAATGAACAATCAATGGGTTTTTTTTCATAATTGATGGGGAACATGAATAAATAATTATAAATACCATAATATAGTAAAATTATAGTATATAATTGATTATAATTTCATTATAATGGTATTAGAATAGTAGTTTTAATTAATACCTAAAAATTCATGTGCATGAGTTGTTGAACTGACCCACACCCAAGAAATTTATTAAATAAAATGGGACTTGCAATGTGAAAACATTAGGTGTAATGAGATTTAACCAATAGATAATTTAAATATTATATATAAAAATGAAGAAAATATATTACAAACAATTTATCAAATGAAATAGATAACATAAATTTCATTATTCTTTTACATCACATATTTAGGTTCTAACCACATCATGATCAACTCCAAGATTCTCCAATAAACATTTAATAGTCTTCCACTATATCCCAATAGATAAAAAGATACATAGAGTTTTGAAAAAACCTAATATATCTCTTATCCAAAATCATATTCCATTTCCTATAGAATTATTTATTAAATGGGGTTTGTTTAATCCTTCACTACACTCTCTAGCTTTTAAAATATGAAAATATCTTGGAAAATATCAATTTTTTTTGCTTGAAATAACCGTTATACATAATATATATATTTTCAACTATTCAATAATGTGAACATAAACTATATTGGAACCCATTTATAAAAATATAGATATTGTAGACATAAATAATTGAATCAACAAATGTTCCAAATCCTGTGTATTTCATCAATGTCAAAAAACACATGCTCTATAATGGATTAGAAGATTTCCATTGTGTTATCATAAACATGCATCATTAATTATGTTGCATCTTGACCCCATATACATTATCTATAGGGATATCCACTAAAATTAATCCAATGATCAGAATGAATCCTTAATCATTCACCACAAAATCTATAGATTGAGGCAGGTTATGGAAAGAATGAAAATCATGTGCACCTTATACAAAGGAAAAATTAAGCGTTCAATATCAAATAATCCATCAATTTATATGACTGTAACACTAAACATCCTCTGCTAATCAAAAAATTTCAATTTTTAATCTTCATAAAACACTATATCACAATGTTCCATCATTTGATCATGTTTCCTGCCCAGATAGTCTATATTTCAAAATAGAATTAAAATAATTTATATGACATGAAAATTCCATCATGTATCACGGTTATATTTCCATCACTCCAACATGCCAAACTAAGAGTGGGACATGGAAATCTACAAAAAAATATTCCAAGAATCAATTCTATTAATTTTTCCACATAATTTAAAATTATAATATTTAATTTTTTTATATAGGAAAATATATCAGAATGAATCAGAACAATTGGAATTTTCAGGATTTCAACATCTCACATTGTTATAGACAGCTAACCCACAAGCGTATAGTGAAAATTCAAGTAACCCAATACAGAAACTTTTATATCCACTTCCACTGATCCACCTCCATATAATAATCTACAATGGGATACAAGTATCAGATATTAACATGGAAGCAAACTTGTTGTTCTCTCAAAGTACAAATATTTTTAAAGATTGTTTAAAAATCATAAGCATAGTTTCAATCAAGGTCAAATTCAAACCAATCATACATAATCTCAATAATATTTATATAATAGTCTAAAAAATTACTATAATGAGGGATTCCAAAAATTCATTCCTCTATTATTCCCTAATCCAAGGGTTGAATTCATCCCTATTGAACTCTTTAGTAAAAATGATGTAGTAAATAAGCTTAATTTAGAAATTTGTATCCAATTTATCTGAGGATAAACGAAAATCCTTATCATATGAGGATTTGTAGTGATCGTCACACAATACTATATGGGTAAGTATAATTGTTTTTTCCAATTGAATCCCTGAGGATCTATTATTGATAGTTCTCTACATCATATAGTAATATATTAAATTTTTATATATCATAGGGTATGTATAAATAACCTCATCCAACTCAAAAAATTTATAGATATCCTTTTTAGAACTTGAGTATATCTAGTCATCCTCTTTTCAGCATACTTCATCAGTTGATTCACTGCTAGATTCATTATTTAAATATTTGGACCCCCATAGATCATTATCAATCAAAGGATAAACATTTGAGATAATAAAAATGTGTGATCATTATTTCTATTACCCAAAAAGGTGTATGAAGAATAAACCTTAGAATGATTATAAAATTCCCTATTGTAACACCCCGAGATTTTATGAAAAATATTATTTTAATTTTATTAATGTCTTGTGTTGTATTCTACACCAAGATTACCCTGCGCTATACGCAACACCGTATTAGCTTGTAGTATATGCAACACTATTCTTGGACCGTGTTACACACTATTTTGATAATAGTTATTCTACGCAACATTGAGTATATATATATATATATATATATTAAATGTATAAATGAAATAAGGTTGGATTCTGTTATACGAAACAACGAAGGATTCTTTCACAACACGCAACCCTGACTTGGCTTGCAATACACGCAATCACGACCTTCCTCGATAGCGTGTGTTGTACGCAATACCAGGTTTTAATAAACAATGTTATATTATTATAATATTGTCATGAACTAGCCGTTATGAATAGTATTAACTAAATTTTGAATTTTATAACATTATTATTAATCTTACACATTTCTAGAACATGGTATAAGAACAAAATAAATTTTTCGGGTAAAATAAGTATTTTTCAAAAAATACAGTTTTACCGCCTTTTGATGGCGCACCCACTTTAAATATAGTTTTTGACATGTTTATATGTTCAATTTGACAAAATAATATTCTTCTTTTGATTCAGGATGTAAAAATTTACATTAGATAATGTTTTGATATTTTTCCGACAACTTTCATATTTTAATGAATTGTAAAAACCCGCTATATTTTAATTAAAAACAACTTTTTTCATCGTAATATATTATGTGGTTAAATTATAATATTGAATTGTTTTAAAGTATATTTAGAATATATTTTTACCACTTAATATAATGTTGGTTATTGGACACAATTTTACAATTAAACCGAACATAAACAAGTGTCAATCTTTTGATAGTTATTATCTCTTAAAAACACGCTTTTTGTTTTGGCAGCGGGAATTAATTTTAAATTAATTTCTTCCACTTCTGTGTTTTGAATTTAGAAAAATGGATTCCATATTTGGAATCAGGATGTTCAAATTGTGTAAATAAATAACTTTTATTTTTATACATTTTGAATAATTACTGCGGTAATATTTTATTTACCATGGTTAAGGGTAAATCCGGTAAATAAGGTTAAAAAATAATATTATAATAATATTAAATTACCCTAAAACGTGTCTTAACCCCATTGGATGATACATGGTCGACCATGGGCATCTTTGGGTCGATTTTGGGACCCCATTGATCCACTTGTAAGTGATAATGACACTTTATTTTAATTAAGTTAAAATGAATACAAAATTGACACAAGCATATATCTTTTAGAAAAACAATTGTTACATAGGGTTATATATGTTGGATTTTAGATTATAAATATTCATTAGAAAGATAAAACGATTTCCTACATAATGGTATTTTATTTGTAATTTTTAGACTTTAAATAAGTTAGTTTATTTATGACACAATGATGATGCAGTAATTATCTTATTAATGAAATATTGACATAATTGATGTTATAAACACAAAAATAAATGTAATTTGAGTCTTTTTATGAATTCCACTAATTTTATAGGTTACTATGATATATTAATGTTGATTTAATTAACTTGGTTCGAACATTTAATTCTGTTATGACTCTCACAAAAATCATATATCAAATAGTGTCAAAATTGACACAAAATAGTTTTTAAATCAAATATTATATTATTAATTGTTATTTTATTCCTAAAAATCTAAGGTTCGGCGAAATGACTTAAATAAAGATATATATATTAATAATAAACAATTTGGGGTTCTTTTGGCATGTTATAGTTAGTGTATTAACCATATAGTGAAAGAAAACAAAAAGACATGGTAAAAGTTAAATTATTTAACTTAGAGTTAAATCTAATTGATAAGGTTAAAATAATATCCTAAACTTGTCTAAATTCTATTGGTTGATAGGATTTTGACCCATCCCCACTTTAACTTCTAAATAAGACCCTTTGGAACCATTATAAACCGATTTTGACTTTAATATAAAATAATATTTTGAGATATTCCTAAGGTGCCCCTCTCCTCCCCTATAAAAGGACACCTCCTCCCCCTCATCCTCACACCAATTTGAGCACTAAAGCTTGGCCAAACCCTGCCAAAATCTCTTCTCCACTTCCCTAGCAACATCCTAGAGGTTCTGGTCTTCCTCAAAGACCAATTCTAGTGCCCTAAGAGGAGGTCTCAAAGAGGCACTTCAAAGAAGAGGTAATTACCGTTACCAATTCTTTCATCTTTATTTCTTCTTCCACTTATTCTTCTTAGGTTGTTTCATTATGAAGTAATAACATCAGTATCACTCATATACTTATATGTTATTATAAGTATGAAACAACCCTATTTCACCATCTATCCATCCTACGGAAAAAGAAATCACCGCGTGTGCGTACGTACGGAATACCGTCTCCACGCCGTGGTGTAATCTATTTTCCATCACCACCTTACATGGATGGGTATAATGGTGTAAAGAATAACTATACATAGTTATTACAACATCATATTGATTCTGATATATTGTATAATCCACTCCAATTCAATTCAATATTTATAGAAATGATATCATCGCTCGTGCGTACGTACGGACTACCGTCTCCACGACGCGATGAGATTCATTTTCCATGTTAACCATTTAAGAATGATTATAAAGTATATATAAGAAATAATAATGAAATATATGACATTATAAAGCTACTGGATTTATGTATATATATACATATGTATGTCATCTACTTACTTCCATTTCAAGACAATAAGGAAAGGAAAACAGCGTTCATGCATACGTACGGACTACCGTCTCCATGAACGATGTTTTTCATTTTATTTATCTACCTATTATATATATATATATATATATACTGAATATATATGATATATAAATCATATTTTATATTCTGGAAGTAAGTAAATCATGATATAAGTAATAATGATGTCAAGAACAACAAGTCAAAACACGTACGACAAATGAAACGATTTTACCCAAAACGCTTCTTTAAGATGGAATTTACAAAAGAACGGGTAATATAATGTCATAAGTGAACCATATATGATATCATAACAATGAATATGATTCTGTAATATGTCAATGACATTATTTAAACCATTATACAGGAGCTTCGGACACGTACAAAGCAAATCGGACCTATGGTAAGGGAAATATCACAATCTCATTTTTATCCGAGATTGTTTATTCGTAAGTATTTACTCGGGTGTATTTTATCATCCTCATCCATGTTTCCTCAATATGTAATATTATTTACATCCACCTAAAATTGATTAAATCCAATTTTACCCTTCGATGAGTTTTTAGTAAAGGATATGAAAGGAATATTTTTTTTCGTTTTTCGTACGAGGTACTTTTTGACTTTTCCGACAAAAGTACGAAGAATGTTTTTTTAACTTATACGGCACGAACGGATTTTTACGGTTTTATAAAGCCCTATTTTCATGAACCTTCCTCCAAAATATTTCATGACTATTTTCAATAAAATCCCTTTCTTTTAAAATTGCATGATGTTTTTTTGAAAAGAAATTGATTTTGAAGAAGAAAGGATATTTTCATCTAGAATTCATTTCAAGTGTTTTATCAAAATTATTTTCCATCTAAGATAATAAAGGGTTCTGTTTTTATCCATTTTTTTACATTGATTTGACTATGTTGTGATGGAATTATTTTTATGAATTCCTTTATCTTATATGAATGGTTTTATGATGTCATGATGTTTCAAAAATCCCATTTTTGTTACATGTGTTATGCGATTATGTATGATTTATGATTATGTGGCACACATAATAAAGGATTCATTATAAGATGGGTGGGACCTATATCTCCCTCCAATGCATTGGGTAAAGATTTTATATCTCATGAGATAGACATGGCTGGAATGGTAGGTTATACCGGTTCAGTGAAACAGGACTGAAATGAGGGTTACTCGATTCAGAAAGGGACTTTGTCCACTAAGATAGTCTTGGCAATGAGTCTTGACTAATAAGAAATGATTCTCTATGATTATGTGTGAATGCCACAAAGTTTCATGTTTTAAGTTATGATTATTGTGATTACATTTCACTGCCATGATTTACCCCATGTTATGAAATTATGATCTCTTTGCAGGTTAAGATTTTCCAAAAGTTATGTGCTTATGTATATGATGTGATTGATATTTCTTTTGTTTACCCTTACTGAGCATTTGAGCTCACCCTTTTATGTTTTCTTTTCCCCAGGATATAAAGAAAGGTTTTAGGTAAAAAAAAGGGATGATCTTTATGGGAGATATTGAAGATCTTTCACCTCGATTAGAAGATTACGTTCCGAGTTTCCAAAGACACTAAACTATTACGATCCTTATGTGTGTGTTTTTGTTATGTACTAAGTATTCCGCAAAAGTAATGTAATGTCCATGTACGTCAGGCTTCGGGTCTCTACAGTTGGTATCAGAGGAAAGGTTTAGTCAACCTTTGGAAACTAGGATGTGAGAACTTTAGTGAGATCCCTAGAGATATTTCTAAGGTATGTCTAGGGATGTCCCTAAGGTTAAGTATACGTATAGGTTATAGTACTAGAATTACGCTAACGATCATAGAATTAAACCTAAGATGTTAGATATTGAAGGTACTCCCCCTTTATTATGTTGTTTTCCCTAGCATGATTTTTGCCTCTCACACTATTCTTTTTGGGTTTTAGACGATGGCTGGAACCCGAAGGAACCGTGTTGATCAATGCAATGGACAATGCAATGATTTTCCTCCTGAAAAAACAAATGTTTTGGGAGATGGAGTGCAAAATCTTATTTCTATACTTAAAAAAGCTATGAATCATTCTGGACTTCCAAATGAGCAGAGAAGGGAACAATATTCTATTGAGTCCTTCATGGGGAAACGTCCACCTTCATTCAGTGGGTCTTCTGATCCACTTGTGGCTGAACAATGGATCAGTACTACTGAAAAGATATTTTCAGTTCTTCAATGTTCTGAACATGATAAAGTCATCTTAGCAGTATATCGTTTGGAAGGTGAAGCTGATCAATGGTGGAATCTTATCAAGAATACGAGGCCAAGAGATGAAATTGAGTCAATGGATTGGGACGAGTTCAAGAACTTATTTTTCAGTAAGTACTTCCCTCATATTCTTCGAACAAAGATGGAGAAATAGTTTCTTGAACTGAAGCAAAGGGACGATGAATCTGTTGGTACCTATGAAGCAAATTTTACAAGACGTGCAAGGTACGATTCTGGTATTTTCATCCAACCTGAAAGTAAAGTTGATCGATTTTTCAGTGGATTAAAACCAAGTCTTCGAAGGGCATTAGCTATAAGAGACTTCAGTAGCTATGAAGAAATTGTGCGTTGTGCTATCAAGGTAGAAATGGAAGTTGGTGTTACATATCAATTTCATGGTTTTGACAAGAAACGAAAGATGGAGTTCAAGGAGAAATCTCAGAATAATGGTGAAAAGAAGATGAATGTTTCCTTATGCACAAAGTGTGGAAAGAAGCTTGGTGGAGATTGTCTTAAAGGGACTTGAAAATGTTTTAAGTGTGGAAAAGAAGGTCATCGAGCAGCTGAGTGTCAAAGTAATGGAAAAAGGGTTTCTAATGATGTGAATAAAGCAAACACTGCAGAGAACGCACCGCCAACACTTCAATGCTTCAAGTGCAAGGAAATGGGGCATTATGCTAATAATTGCCCTAATCCAAGGGTTAGTGATGATCAACATGAGCAACCACTGAAAGCAAAGGACAAAGGGAAATCACATGCGATCACTATTGGCAATGTTGAATATGACAATGATGTGGTGGAATGATTAAGTGTTTATGTAATGGGATTACAAAATAATGTTGTATCATGGAATATTGGAATATTTATGTATTGGTCTAATGTGGTATTCAAAGTGATTGAGATATTATGCGCATAATGAAGGGAAAACGAGAAAATGAAATGTTTAACAGTATTCATGAGCTCATGATTGATATAAGGACTAAGTTTGAGTATATAGAATTTTGAGGATTTTGGTATGTGAAAAGTGTTAACTTTTAACTGCATTCAAGTTTTCACTATGGTTCAATGGGTATTCAAGAGAATACATTATTAAGGACTTTGAATGTTTGGAATGTGACCAACAAAACATATCTTATGATATATGGGGATCAACAATGGTGTTAAATCTCTGTTAATCGTTTTCACTATGTTATGAGAATGGACTGCAGTATTATGGATAAACCTAAAGATTGGAATGGATTATGTTGGACATAAGTTAGTATTGTTTAAGGATAGAATTTTTTTCGATATTATTGATGGGATGTTATCGTAATATAGTTTTATAAAAAGGACAACATGCAGGATGGGCGACAGCCCATCGCGTCGGACAAGGCTATGGGAATCGAACCCACAACCGAAGTGCGACTGGCCTTTATCGCCTACCACTGGCCTACAGGAAGTCCCTGTTTAGTAGAAACTAGTTTTATTATATTAAGCAGTATGATATATGAAGTATAAGTCCATTTTAGGAACCATATATGATTAATCTCACTATAGATCGACTTATGCATATAATTTTTGCTAACCTTTTGTTTGAGACAGATGGAATGACCCATCGTTCTATCACATAATCTGCTAACACTTCACGAATAACAAATTCAACTTCATTTATTTAAGAGATGAAGTGGAAATTGTTCAAGACACGAACAACAGTGAGATTGTACCAAAATAAATTAAGTATTTATTCTAATTCAAATTTTCAACTTTAAGGAAATGATCTTGAAAACCAAAAATGTTGTCCTAGTGCCCTTATATCTGATTAATCTGATGGTACCTTAGATCGTCACAAATTTATGGAATTGTGATTGTTGGCTTTTCCATAGCCATGTTCTCTACCACTCTCCATCAGAACATGATGGTTAGATTTCTCTTCCATATCCATATTTTCACCTATGTGGAAACCCAGTGATTAGTTTATTTGGGTAACCGTTATGTTTCATACTTTTGTTTTTAAAGATAAGTTTTGGTATTCCTTTTTACGATGTGGGTTTCTATCAAAGAAACTTTCAAATAGTAAACCATTTATAACCCCGACGAATTTCGAGGGCGAAATTCATTTTATGGGGGGTAGAATGTAACACCCCGAGATTTTATGAAAAATATTATTTTAATTTTATTAATGTCTTGTGTTGTATTCTACACCAAGATTACCCTGCGCTATACGCAACACCGTATTAGCTTGTAGTTTACGCAACACTATTCTTGGACCGTGTTACACACAATTTTGATAATAGTTATTCTACGCAACATTGAGTATATATATATATATATATTAAATGTATAAATGAAATATGGTTGGATTCTGTTATACGAAACAACGAAGAATTCTTTCACAACACGCAACCCTGACTTGGCTTGCATTACACGCAATCACGACCTTCCTCGATAGCGTGTGTTGTACGCAATACTGGATTTTAATAAACAATGTTATATTATTATAATATTGTCATGAACTAGCCGTTATGAATAGTATTAACTAAATTTTGAATTTTATAAAATTATTATTCATCTTACACATTTCTAGAACATGGTATAAGAACAAAATAAATTTTTCGGGTAAAATAAGTATTTTTCAAAAAATGAAGTTTTACCGCCTTTTGATGGCGCACCCACTTTAAATATAGTTTTTGAAATGTTTATATGTTAAATTTGACAAAATAATATTCTTCTTTTTAATCAGGATGTAAAAATTTACATTAGATAAAGTTTTGATATTTTTCCGACAACTTTCATATTTTAATGAATAGTAAAAACATGATATATTTTAATTTAAAACAACTTTTTCATCGTAATATATTATGTGGTTAAATTATAATATTGAATTGTTTTAAAGTATATTTAGAATATATTTTTACCACTTAATATAATGTTGGTCATTGGACACAATATTACAATTAAACCGAACATAAACAAGTGTCAATCTTTTGATAGTTATTATCTCTTAAAAACACGCTTTTTGTTTTGACAGCGGGAATTAATTTTAAATTAATTTCTGCCACTTCTGTGTTTTGAATTTAGATAAATGGATTCCATATTTGGAATCAGGATGTTCAAATTGTGTAAATAGATAACTTTTATTTTTAGACATTTTGAATAATTACTGCGGTAAATATTTTATTTACCATGGTTAAGTGTAAATCTGGTAAATAAGGGTTAAAAAATAATATTATAATAATATTAAATTACCATAAAACGTGTCTTAACCCCATTGGTTGATACATGGTCGACCAGGGGCATCGTTGGGTCGATTTTGGGACCCCATTGATCCACTTGTAAGTGATAATGACACTTTATTTTAATTAAGTTAAAATGAATACAAAATTGACACAAGCATATATCTTTTAGAAAAACAATTGTTACAATGGGTTATATATGTTGGATTTTATATTATAAATATTTATTAGAAAGATAAAACGATTCCCTACATAATGGTATTTTATTTGTAATTTTTAGACTTTAGATAAGTTAATTTATTTATGACACAATGATGATGCAGTAATTATCTTATTAATGAAATATTGACATAATTGATGTTATAAACACCAAAATAAATGAAATTTGAGTCTTTTTATGAATTCCACTAATTTTCTAGGTTACTATGATATATTAATGTTGATTTAATTAACTTGGTTCGAACATGTAATTCTGTTATGACTCTCACAAAAATCATATATCAAATAGTGTCAAAATCGACACAAAATAGTTTTTAAATCAAATATTGTATTATTAATTGTTATTTTATTCCTAAAAATCTAAGGTTCGGCCAAATGACATAGATAAGGATATATATATTAATAATAAACAATTTGGGGATCGTTTGGCATGTTATAGTTAGTGTATTAACCATATAGTGAAAGAAAACAAAAAGACATGGTAAAAGTTAAATTATTTAACTTAGAGTTAAATCTAATTGATAAGGTTAAAATAATATCCTAAACTTGTCTAAATTCTATTGGTTGATAGGATTTCGACCCATCCCCACTTTAGATTCGAAATAAGACCCTTTGGAACCATTATAAACCGATTTTGACTTTAATATAAAATAATATTTTGAGATATTCCTAAGGTGCCCCTCTCCTCCCCTATAAAAGGACACCTCCTCCCCCTCCCCCTCACACCAATTTGAGCACTCAAGCTCGTCCAAACCCTGCCAAAATCTCTTCTCCACTTCCCTAGAAACATCCTAGAGGTTCTGGTCTTCCTCAAAGACCAATTCTAGTGCCCTAAGAGGAGGTCTCAAAGAGGCACTTCAAAGAAGAGGTAATTACCGTTACCAATTCTTTCATCTTTATTTCTTCTTCCACTTCTTCTTCTTAGGTTGTTTCATTATGAAGTAATAACATCAGTATCACTCATATACTGATATGTTATTATAAGTATGAAACAACCCTATTTCACCATCTATCCATCCTACGGAAAAAGAAATCACCGCGCGTGCGTACGTACGGAATACCGTCTCCACGCCGTGGTGTAATCTATTTTCCACCACCACCTTACATGGATGGGTATAATGGTGTAAAGAATAACTATACATAGTTATTACAACATCATATTGATTCTGATATATTGTATAATCCACTCCAATTCAATTCAATATTTATAGAAATGATATCATCGCTCGTGCGTACGTACGGACTACCGTCTCCACGACGCGATGAGATTCATTCTCCATGTTAACCATTTAAGAATGATTATAAAGTATATATAAGAAATAATAATGAAATATATGACATTATAAAGATACTGGATTTATGTATATATATACATATGTATGTCATCTACTTACTTCCATTTCAAGACAATAAGGAAAGGAAAACAGCGTTCATGCGTACGTACGGACTACCGTCTCCATGAACGGTGTTTTTCATTTTATTTATCTACCTATTATATATATATATATATACTGAATATATATGATATATAGATCATATTTTATATTCCGGAAGTAAGTAAATCATGATATAAGTAATAATGATGTCAAGAAAAACAAGTCAAAACACCTACGACAAATGAAACGATTTTACCCAAAACGCTTCTTTAACATGGAATTTACAAAAGAACGGGTAATATAATGTCATAAGTGAACCATATATGATATCATAACAATGAATATGATTCTGTAATAAGTCAATGACATTATTTAAACCATTATACAGGAGCTTCGGACACGTACAAAGCAAATCGGACCTATGGTAAGGGAAATATCACAATCTCATTTTTATCCGAGATTGTTTATTCGTAAGTATTTACTGGGGTGTATTTTATCATCCACATCCATGTTTCCTCAATATGTAATATTATTTACATCCACCTAAAATTGTTTAAATTCAATTTTACCCTTCGATGAGTTTTTTGTAAAGGATATGAAAGGAATATTTTTTTTCGTTTTTCGTACGAGGTACTTTTTGACTTTTCGGACAAAAGTACGAAGAATGTTTTTTTAACTTATACGGCACGAACGAATTTTTACGGTTTTATAAAGCCCTATTTTCATGAACCTTCCTCCAAAATATTTCATGAATATTTTCAATAAAATCTCTTTCTTTTAAAATTTCATGATGTTTTTTTGAAAAGAAATTGATTTTGAAGAAGAAAGGATATTTTCCTCAAGAATTCATTTCAACTGTTTTATCAAAATTATTTTCCATCTAAGATAATAAAGGGTTATGTTTCTATCCATATTTTTACATTGATTTGACTATGTTGTGATGGAATTATGTTTATGAATTCCTTTATCTTATATGTATGGTTTTATGATGTCATGATGTTTCAAGAATCCCATTTTTGTTACATGTGTTATGCGATGATGTATGATTTATGATTATGTGGCACACATAAGAAAGGATTCATTATAAGATGGGTGGGACCTATATCTCCCTCCAATGCATTGGGTAAAGATTTTATATCTAATGAGATAGACATGGCTGGAATGGTAGGTTATACCGGTTCAGTGAAACAGGACTGAAACGAGGGTTACTCGATTAAGAAAGGGACTTTGTCCACTAAGATAGTCTTGGAAATGAGTCTTGACTAATAAGAAATGATTCTCTATGATTATGTGTGAATGCCACAAAGTTTCATGTTTTAAGTTATGATTATTGTGATTACATTTCACTGCCATGATTTACCCCATGTTATAAAATTATGATCTCTTTTGCAGGTTAAGATTTTCCAAAAGTTATGTGCTTATGTATATGATGTGATTGATATTTCTTTTGATTACCCTTACTGAGCATTTGAGCTCACCCTTTTATGTTTTCTTTTCCCCAGGATATAAAAAAAGGTTTTAGGTAAAAAAAGGGAAGATCTTTATGGGAGATATTGAAGATCTTTCACCTCGATTAGAAGATTACGTTCCGAGTTTCCAAAGACACTAAACTATTACGATCCTTGTGTGTGTGTTTTTGTTATGTACTAAGTATTCCGCAAAAGTAATGTAATTTCCATGAACGTCAGGCTTCGGGTCTCTACACCTATTGAGTGTAAGAATCATTAAATCCCACTTAGACATCTCCTCAATGACTAGATGAGTATTTTCCATTAACACTATTTACTATGGAAGGTAGATATCAATAGTAACATTAATGGATATTGGTTTCCCAATGTTTTTATCATCATTATCGTTATTTTCACCAAGATCTACATTCTTCATTCCCTTCCACAGCTGTAATGAATTATTTTGGATATAGGTTCTTGATATCATTGTTCAATAACAACAATATTTATAGTAATTACCAATTTGGTGAAATTTTTTGTAGTATGATAGTTTATTGTCATAAGATACCTCTTGTTAAAAGACCAACTCCCCATTTAGAATACAAAAATATAAAATAAAAGGTTGAAATATATCAATTTTAGTGAAAAAATATGAAATTGGGGATCTTGATTGATTTTTAGCAGTGGATTCCAGTTTTAGTATTTTATTAATTATACTAGAAAATAAAACTGGGCCACTTATTTAAACAGGTGAAACAAATGTTCAATGAATGCTAACCATATAAGAATAATTGTATGTTAAATGTTTGGATCAATTTCTAGGATCTTTTTTATCACATTAATGTACAAATCCCTATAAACCAATGATAATCTAATCTACAAATAACAATAATGATTTTAACATGTAGAATAGAAGATAACATTTGAGGATATTTTCAAGCCAATGTGAAAACCAATGAACTAAATGGCTTTATGATACAATCATATGTATTTAAATGAAAAAATATAAATAATTTTTTTTAAAAGAATAATAAATTTCATATTAGAAGAATGGTGATGTACTTCATTCAATGAAAATATACTATTGTGTGACCTCGACTTTGAATAATTTTTATTTCAATATAATGATCAATGTTCAGATCACTAAGGGGATCAATCATCCAAATAATTAGGTTAAAAACAACAACAGCAAAGGATATAATATCAAATTAAGTGTTTCTTGATTTTTCTCCCAACGGGATCCCCTATACTACTAATAGAATATTCTTAAAAATTATTGTAAACATAATTACAAATAAATATATCTATTTCACTACAATAACTCCATGGATTGTAATTTTACTTATAATTGTGAATGAATTTGAGGGGTATAAGAAAAATCTAAATTGAAATGGTGTTATTTTCACATGAGATGGTTTTATGGAGAGAATAATTATAGTGATTTGGGAGGAAATTTTAAAGAAATGTGAGTCTTAATGTGGTGATTTTTTCTCCAGTTTAAATATTAAGCAAAGGGTAGTTTTTGGAGAAACCCTTACATTCATAAAAATAAAAGGATATTTTTCATCTTTCAGAGTAAAAAATCTAGCAATGGGGATATTATAATTATTTGGATGCAATTTCACCTCAACTGCTCTTTTTTATACAATATTGAGTTATTTTTTGGGTTTTTAACTTTTTTCATCTAAACTAAATTACAATTACCTTAATAATTAATTTATAATGTTATTAGTTAATTTTAATGAGAATTTTTAATATTTAATGATTACATTATTTTTATATCAAATATTAAATATTAAAACCCCGTTATATAGTAATATTTATAATATTATTAAAGGTTATTTTTTTAAAAAATACTCATAATAATGTATAATTTAAAAAAATTAATTATTTTAAGAATTATTTTTCTATATATAATGAAAAATTATATTTTTTACTCATTTTAAAGGCCTATAATAACTCATTGTAATGAAATAAGGTATTTGAGGTTTTCAAGGAAATCCAAAATTGAATATCCATTAAAAATACTTATATAAATGAAAATATTACTGAACCAGTTTTATATTAATGTAAAATTATAATTATTTGTTAAAATGATGAACACTAGTTTTCTTGGTTCAAAGAATATTGTAAAATATATAATTTTATTCTAAAAATTTATATATTATGGTATTAAATATTTTATAAACATCTCGGTCATTGTTAAATAATTGTAATGTCTTCCAAATCAAAATTATTGTGAATACATTATATAATAACTACAAATTTCCTTTTCAAAAAAAATTACACACATTTTTACTAATATTATTTTAATATTATTAATTCAAAAATAATGTTTTTTTGGTAAATTTGAAATGACTAAAGTAATATATAAAGAATATGGACTATTAAAATACGTAATTTTTGGATAGTAAATGATAAAATATTTATCTACTACAATACAGTCTCTAGTGTTACCCATACCCTTTATTATGATTTCATTATATTTTAATGTTTTCTGTATTGACAAGTTTTCCACCAATATAACTAATAAATTGTTTAACTCTCTCCTTCAATACATTCTACCTCTGGAGCTACATATCTCATTCAATAACAACCCAACTTTTTATCTAATTTCCCTATACAAATCCCAGATCATTGGATCTTCTAAGAAGATGAAACATTGAAGGCTTAGGCTGTAAGAGTAAGGATGTTTCTTAAAGAAGAGAAAATTTCATTTATGAATATATTTTTTGTTTCTGTATTAGTTATTCACTTTTAATTATACTGAATCAATATTAACAACATGAAGTCATTATCAATATTGTAATAATTTTTTTTATTAAATTCACATCCATTTACAAAATCCATTTCATATTAGGATAAATAATAATGATATTTGTGGATATATATGGACTACCACATCCATGAAGTGAAGCGATTCCATTCAAATATTTTTAAAAATGTTATATTCATTAAGGTATTTATAATGAATACATGATATAAAAATTATATTATAATATCTTTAAGTTAATATTTTATTTTTATCATGCATTTTTTCTATTCATATAAAAATGATAACATTATTCATGCCTACGAATGGAGTATGATATCAAATAAGTGATGTAGTTAATTTTTTAAAACCAAATTATATGTGTGGTTATAAATTTTTATTTACTGAATCATTAGATAATTTTAAAATCATTATGATTATTATTATATTAAAAAATCACCAAAGTGAATGGATCAGATTTTCCATACCAAAACATTCATGGGAAAAAAACTAGTTTTCATGTAGATTATAATACCCCAACCCCAGTTACCCAGTGTCAGTGTATTATTACAGAATATTTTCATGATCAAAAAAGATTAAGTTTCAATAGACCGATTAGTTTAGTAGCCTTTGAAGTACTAGATATATTCATTTCTCTTACGTTACATCATAAAGTGATAAAAACTACAACAACTTCGTGACTTCATATCCTCCCATAATATTCCTGTAGTTCATTCATCAAATACTTATTCACATCTTGGGAAAAATAAAACATTGAAAAGGGTGAGCTCATATTCTCATTAAGGATAAAAATATAGCGGAAACTTTTATAAATAATCATAAAAATTTACTGTAATGTTTAACTAAAGCAAAATCCTTTTAAACTTGAACATCAACATAATAGGGAATAGATAAAATGAAATAATGACCTTTACTTATTCACATGTATATTCTACTAGTCTAATAATCACATGCAATATCAATAACAACTTTCATAATAATGGAATGCATAATGCCAGACTATCATAACCACATAGACAAGGCCTTGTACCAACACTAAAAATAAGTTTTTTTCAAGGCCTTGTGCCAAGACACTTGTTTGTCTAATGAGACCTATTGATGCATCGAGGAGCTATAGTGGGCTCCACCTGTCACTTACTAAGTCCAATGCATTCCTCATATGAAAAGGTCTAAGCATAACATTAACATTTGTATTGAAACTACCATACGAAATGTCAACAATTTATCCATAAACCCTGAATAGTATAAAAATAACCCATCCACAGTCAAAAATATCAAAAATCATTCAATAAAATATTGAAGTTTTGTATCATAATAAATCAACATAAAATAAACTTAAAATCCTTCAAAGGATGTTGACATAGATGAAATCAAAACTATTTGAGAGAAATGTCACTTTTTTTGAAATCATTTAAAAGTCACATAATTATAAAAGGAAACATTTACTTTTAAAATATTCTTATAATCATGTAAGGGAATATTTGATGATTTTATAACAGCATAAAATAGCCGCACCCACCGTATATGATAAAAAAGACATTCTTACCTTAATTTTGTCGAAAAGCTTAAAAAGGTCCTTTTTTGGATAACTATGAAAAGATTACTTTATAAACATCTTATAAAAATTAAAACAAGGGTATAAATGAATTTAAACCATAGTCTATAAAATATTAAGAATGTTTTTGAATACATTTTTAAGAAACATGGATGTGGATGATAAATAGATCACATTAGATAATTACATATAAACAACCTCAGATAATAAAGAGATTGTGAAATTATCCATTGCCTTATAATTTTCCATGGTTGAGGTTAGGTTAAACTCCTGTATAATTGTGAAATAATTGTTATTAAATTATACAAGAATCATATACATTAATATGATATCATATATGATCTTTTAACATTGTTCTGTTAATAATATCTTAGTATTATCGTCATTTCGGGTGTTAACTGATTCGTTTTCCTTTATATTATTTGTTATGTGAGTCATATTTTTTATGTATGGGATGTATCTTAATAATATCAAGAATTATATCAAGTATTTAAACATTATTTTTAATCATCAAATGAATGTTAGTCTTCAATTGATATGATGGGGAATGTATCTCATCGCGTTCGTGGAGATGGTAGTTCGTACATACGCATGAGAGACAATATCATTCTTTTGATATTAAATTAATATATATTTGGATTTTATGTCATATATACAGAATAATTATCATGTTATATTTATTATTTACATCAATTACCCATCGTTATCATACCCATCCAAATAATAATGTATTGAATAACAATTACACCACGACGTGGAGACTGTAAGCCGTACATACGCACGTACGGTGACATGTCATTCAAAGGATGGATTTAGTACTAAATATAGTTGTACCATATTTATAATAACATCACAGTATATAGAATATACTGGATTTTTTATTTTATAATGGAAATAACAATGAATGAAGATGTGTAATAAGATAGGAACATGAATGAGGGTGTTGAAAACATTACCTCTTCTTCGGGTTCTTCATTTTGATTTCATCAAAAGTGCTCCTTAGTTTGGCTTTATGATTAAACTGAGGCCTCTATGTTGAATTTAGGGGAGTTGAGAGGATATTTGGGTAGGTTTTGGCTGAACCAAAAGGCTTCGAGTGTATGAATAATTTGTTATGAGTGGTGTCCTTTTATAAGGGGTAGGAGGGGATCTTTAGGAAATACTTAAAGTATTATTTTTTAATAAATTCATATTATGTTTCTAATGGCTCCAAACTGGATTATTTAAAGTCTATGGTGGGTATGGGTATCAAAATACTCAAACAATATATTTTAGATAGGTTTGGGTCACTATATTAACCTTATCTTTTAGATTTAACTCTTAGATAATTAGTTTGACATTTACCATTTCTCTTTGTATTTTTTTATTATATGGTTATTAGATATACTATAAACTTTCAAGTGAACCCCAAGTGGTACATTAATGACATAAATATATTCATATAAGTCCTTTGGCCAAAACTTAGATTTTTATGAATATTATATCTATTAATAATATAATATTTGTTTTGAAAACTCTTTTTTGACAATTATGAAACTATTTAATAAATGATTTTTTGTTAAACTCTTAATAAGAATATTAATTCGAACAAAATTAATTTAATATATCCTAACATTTCATATTAACCAATAAAATTCTTGGAATTCAATAAATTTCTGAAAATAAATTTATTTGCATAATTATAATATTAATTATTTTAATATTTCACTAATAATGTAATTAATGCATCACCATTGTATCATAAATAAATTAAATTATATAATTTATAAAAATTATAAATAAAATACTATTTTGTAGGAAATATTTTTATCTTTATAAGAATATTTATAATTGAATTTATATTATGTATAACCTTATATTAAAAATGTTTTACTTATTAAACTTTGATTTAAACTCTTTTAACTCTTCTTTGAATTAAATAATAATAAATGTCCTAATCTAATCCATGTGGACCAAAGTGGTTCATATTTTATTTCTAAGGTTGTTTTTTGTCAAATTATACTTATCCAATAGAATTAAAACATGTGTTATGGTAATAATTATATCATTTTTACCCTTAATTACCTTATTTACATTTAACTCTTGTAAATAAAAGTAAAAAGTTATTATTCACCAAAAATTATTTTTATCTTATTGAACCACATTTTACTCCATGATACTGACCTTGTCTCTCGGATTTTTTAAATTCCACTCAAAAAAGCGGTAAAATTATGTTTTATGTGAATTTTCAAATTCTCCAAGAAGATGGGTAAAAGTAGGTGAAAAGTTCAATAAAATATTTATATATCTGAAATTATTATATACTGACTCCAATGAATTACATTGAAATTATATAGGTATTATATATCTATTTGGAACTAAAATAAATTTAAATAAAATATATAATTACTTAAATAAAAATTTGGATTTAAACTATAAATCAGTGTTTTTCACAACTCATAAAAAATTGAATGTTTTAAGAAAAATACCAAAAATTCACCCTAGTCTAATTTCAATATTCCAAATCCAAAAAGGAAGTCCATTTTCAAAGATAATATTCATAAAATTTTAAAAAGTGGGTATTACTATTCATAACAGCTTGTTTGATTTATTGTGGTGTGTTAGAACTCGAAGTTGAGTACAACACACGTAACTGTATTATTCAAATAGAAGCGTACCGTGGAAGCTTGGGTTGTTACATTCTCCCCTCCTTTAAATAATTGCTTCATCAAAATTACTAGAATATAACTGCATAAAAAGAATCTGGTGGTTCTTCATCATAAGTTCCTTGGGTTCCCACGTTGCCTCTTCAATCTTATAGTATATCCATAGAACTTTTACTAGATTAGTTGTCTGGTTTCTCATCCCTTGTTCTCTGGTATCAAGAATCCTGATGGGCATTTATCAATAAGATAGATGAGGTTCCAGTTCTACTTCTTCATAGGTCAGTACATGCATTGGGTCAGGCATGTATTTTCTCAATAGTGATATGTGGAACACATCATGAACTTTGGATATACTTGGCGGCATTACCAAATAGTACGTTAAAGCCCCAATTCGTTCTAGAGTTTTGAAAGGTCCTATATACCTGGTACTCAATTTACCCTTCTTACTGAAACGTATAACTCCCTTCCATGATGATACCTTCAAGAAAACCCAATCTCCAACCTGAAGTTCCAAATCCTTCCTTCAATTTTCAGCATATCTCTTCTTCCAACTTTGAGTTGCTTTGATGTGGTTTTGGATTACCTTCACCTTTTCCATCATTTCTTCCACCAGTTCTGGGCCAACGAGTTTTATTTCACCAACATCATCCCAATATGTTGGTGTGCGACATCTCTTTCCGTATAATGCTTCATATGGTGCCATCTGAATAATTGAATGGAAGCTATTGTTATAGGAAAATTCTAATATTGGTAAATATTGATCCCACATACCCTAAAAGTCAAGTGAGAAAGATCTCAACATGTCTTCTATGGTTTTAATAGTCTGTTCTGATTTTCCATCAGGATGGGGGTGGTAGGTAGTGCTCGAATGAAGTTCGGTATGCAGGGCTTTCTGAAGTCTATTCTAGAATATTGATGTAAAACATGGATCACGATCAGAAACAATCGATAGGGGTACTCCATGAAGTCCCACAACTTCATTAATATATAATCTTTCTAAATGTTCAAGTGGTAAATCATCCCTTATAGCAAGAAAATGTGTTGTCTTGGTAAGAAGATCAATAATGACCCATATTGCATCATTCATTCTAGGAGTATTTTGTAGTCCCATGACAAAGCCCAATGTAATATTATCTCATTTCCACTTTGGTATGGGAAGAGGTTGCATGACTCCTCTAAGAAATTTCATTGCAGCTTTCACTTGTTGACAAACCATACATCTTGACACAAAACCAGCAATCTCCCTCTTCATTTTATCCCACAAAAAATGTTCATTCAAATCTCTATACATTTTGGTGCTCCCTTGGTGTATAGGGAAATTGGAACTATGAGAATCGTCCAACAATTCCCTTTTTAGATCAGGTATATCGGGAACGCAATGTCTCTTCCTGAATTTCAAAATTTCATATTCATACACAAAGTCACTCAATTTCTCATCATTCATAGCTTTAATATTCTTTTGAAACTATTTATCATCGATCTGAGAATTCTTTATCCTTTCTAGAAAAGATGGTTTGGAAACCATTTGAAAAAGAATCGATGTTTTACCTTCCATGGTAATTCCCATATCCATCTTCACTAGATCCATGAAAATAGGATCCCTTTTAATTCTCATCACGTTCAAAACTCCAGGATCCATTATTCTCAAATCATTTTCCACCTTGTTTTCCTTTCCCAGGTGGTAGTGTATCGTGAAATCATAATCCTTGAGTAGTTCAAGTCATCACGTTTTCCTTTTGTTGTGTTCTTTCTATGAGAAAATATACATCAAACACTTTTGATCAGTGTATATCTCACATTTTTTCACCATAGAGATAATGTCTCCATATATGAAAAGAAAAGAGTATACTAGGAAACTCAAGATCATGTGTAGGATAGGTTTTCTCATTATTTTTAGTTCCCAGGATTCATAGGCAATAACCCTATCATTCTGGATAAGGACACAACCAAGTTCTTTCTTTGAAGTATCACTATAAATAATAAACCCATCATTCCTCGGTTGTAATGTCAATATATGAGCATTGACTAATATTCTCTTATTTTCTTCAAAAAATTCTTCACACTCTTTTTTCCAAATAAATTTATCCCCTTTACGTGTGATCTTTGTTAATGGGTTAGCTAATCAGGCAAAATTATGGACGAAACGTCGATAATAACCTACTAAACCAATAAAACTGTGTACCTCGGTCATACTCGTTGGTGCTGCCCATTAATGGATTACTCTTATCTTATAAGGATCAACCGAGATTCTATTCTTAGAGACAATATGACCATGAAACGAAATCCCTTTAATCCATAATTTACACTTGCTAAACATCCGATATAATTCATGTCTTCTCAGGGTCTTCAGGATAATGCACAAGTGATTTTCAGGATCTTTATATCATTATGAGTATACCATGATATCATCAATGAATACAACAAAAAAGTCATCAAGATATTCCTTGAAAACTCTTTTCATTAGATCCATGAAAACAGAGGGTGCATTAGTCAACCCAAAAAACATTACTGTAAACTCATAATGCTCATACCTAGTTCGAAATTCTGTTTTCAGAATGTATTCATTCATCACACATAACTGATGATCTCCTGATCAAAGGTCAAATTTTGAAAAGTATTGAGCTCCATGCAGTTGGTCAAATAAATCATCTATACGATCTAGGGGATACTTGTTCTTTATTTTTATAGTATTGGTCTCCATGTAGTCAATGAAAAATCTCATAAATCCATCTTTATTTTTAACAAAAAGAATAGGGGATCCCAATGGAGAAACCCTAGGGAGAATAAATCCCTTATTACTCAATTAGTATAGTTTTTTCTTTAGTTCGACTAATTCCACAGTGGCCATTCTATAAGGTGTCTTCGATATGGGCCTTGAACTAGGAATTAGTTCAATGAAAAACTCAATTTCTCATTATGGAGGATGTCCAGGTAAATCCTATGGAAAAAAATTGACATATTCTTTCACAATAGGTACATACTCTGTTTGAACATTCCTTTCCATACCCACAGTTATTTCATTCTCTTCCGCCCAAATAATTGAATTTAGTTGAGATACTGGGTGTGGATCAAGATAAGAATTAGGTGGTGATGATTCTGCTCTACAGATAATGTTTTCTTTATCATCATCATCTAAAATTGCAACCACCTTCTTCATACAATAAATCATCACATCATGGTTTTCAATCCAATACATACCGAGGATTATATCAAACTCAATAATTGGTTTGATGATGATATCAGCCGATAAAGAACATTTACATGCTCTAATGGGAACTGATTCACAGAACATTGTAACAATGATACTTCCTTTACGAGTTTTAACAGACAACTCCCTTGTTAAATCAAATTGGAAATATCTAATTTTCATAGAAAACTGGTAAGATAAGAAAAAATGTGATGATCCAGACTCAAATAAATCATTTTCTAAACTTACGGAAAACATTAAATTACCCGTCACCACATCTTTTGGAGCTTCTACCTGAGCAGTAGTGATATCATAATCTTGGCCTTGATCCCTTGGCCATATCTAAGGTATGTTCCCATAATGCTTAGGATATTCATTTTCATAATGTCCCATATCCCTGCAGTTGTAGCATTGAACATTTGTAGATTCTTTCTTCCCCTTAAAATCATAAGCTTGGTGGCCTTTTTCACCACACTTGTAACATACTCCCATTCCCTTCAAGCAAGTAGAGGGGTGCTTCTTCACAAATTTAATGCATAATTGATATTCAAATTTTCCCTTTTTCCCATTATTTCCATTTCAAGATTGATCAATAGATCTATTATTCTCTTGATTTACATTAATGCCATAAAACTTAGAGAATTAATTATTTTCCTTGATAGCACATGAGAAAATATATTTGTACGACGACAAGGATTATGAGACCAATGCTCGACAGAGAAATGGATTCAAACCATCATAGAAACTATCAATATTACTTCTTGGGTTACATATATATTCTGCATCGTGCCATGATAAACTTTTAATGTTAGACTCATACATTGCGATATTCTCATCTTCATTTTGCCTCAGACTCATAAATTATCCTTCCATATCCACTCGATGGTCACGAGGAAAGTATTTTTCTAAAAAATAACTTTAAAGTCCCTACATTCCATATTTTATATTTCACCATCTTCCTTTGTGTTTTAAATCAATGAACACCATTTGTCAGCATCTCCAGTGAGGCAATAAACTGCCATGACAACTTTTTGCCTTTCACTACTCCCCAAAGCCTGAAATATTTTCTCTAGGGAACTTATCCATTTCTCAGATACCAATGGATTTGTAATCCCAGTGAATTTCGATGGTTGTTTCCTCATGAAGTGATCTAAAATTGATCCTCCACGCTATGGATCAGGGTGCTCCATACGGGTAATGTTATTATTCATAATCTGAGTGAGTTGTCCTAGTATGGTGATTAGCTGGTCAGCACCAGTTGCATCACCAGCTCCACTATAATTATCTTGATAAGGAGGGAAATCCCTACAAGGAGTGTGTGCATTGATATGATTTCCATTCCTTCAATTAGGCGCCATTTCTTAACAATGGTATACCCTATATTAGATTATGAATCAAAATACATAAATCCAAACATGTAAAACATTTAACATAAATTGAATAGTTTATGGATATAATCCAAAATCCTAAAAAGAATGTTTTCTTTGAGTAAGTATATACTCATAAACCCTTCATAATGGTTTATAATGAAAATGTGAATTATCCTATGCATATCCCCCGGGAGTCTCGTAACCAAGAGTGCAGCGAGGCCAGTTTTCATGCACCAGTTCCTGTTCTATTCTAGCTCAAATCAGTGTTTTGGGGTTTTACCCCTAGGAACATCTATGCCAGTGCCGCCTCTACCTGCTCGTATCCAGACATGGATGTATTTCTTAGAAATCTCAAAATATCTATACAATACCAAAATTCTAGTAAGTTATTCTATACTAATCCTCAAAGTCCATCTTAGGTATATGTGCTCTAATAATAGTTTATCTAAATCTAGCTTCCAAGGTTTGTAATAAACCTCCCTCCGATAAAAACTGTAATGCCCTGACCCCAGTTACCCAGAGTCAGTGCATTGTTACATAATATTGGCATGATCACAAAAGATCATGACTTGAAAGACCGATGAGTTTAGTAGACTTGGAAGCACTATATATATTCATAAGTCCTACGTTACACTATAATGTAAAAAAACTACAACAACATATGGTCCTCATATCCCATCATACTATCCCTATAGGTCATTCATAAAATAATTCTTCATATCCTGAAAAAAAAAATAAAAAACATTGAAAGGGGTGAGCTTAGACGATCAGTAAGGATAACAATATAGCAGAAACATTCACAAATAAACATAAACATTTAAGGCAATGTATAACTAAAAAAATCCTTTTAAACTTTATCTTCAGAATAATATGGAAAAGATAAAATAAAATAATTCCATTTACATATTCACATGGATATTCTACTAGTTGAATAATCACATGCAATATCAATAACCACTTTCCTAATAATGGAATGCATAATTCCAGACTATCATAACCACATAGTCAAGGACTTATGCCAAGACTAAAAATAAGTTTTTGTCAAGGCCTTGTGAGAAGACACTAGTTTTTCTCATGAGACCTACCAATGAATCGAGGATCTATAGTGGCCTCCACCCGTCACTTACTAAATCTAATGCATTATTCATATGAAAGGGTTTAAGCATAACATAAACATTTGTATTGAAAGTAGCATACAAAATGTCAAAAATTAATCCATAAACCAAGAATAGTATAAAAATATCACATCCATGGTTAAACATATCAAAAAACATTCAATACAATATCGATGTTTTGTATCATAATAAATCAATGTCAAATAAACTTAAAATCCATCAATGTATGTTGACATTGATGAAATCAAAACTATTTGGGGGAAATATCATTTTTTTCGAAATCATTTAAAACTCACATAATTATAAAAGGAAAAATTAACATTAAAAATATTCTTATAAGATTGTAATAGACGCTTTTATGATTTTATAATAGCATAAAATAGTAGCACCCACCATATAATTTTAAAAAGACATTCTTACCTTAATTTGGTCGAAAATGTTAAAAAAGATCTTGTTTGGAAAATGACAGAAAGATTACATTATAAAAATATTATAAAAAGTAAAAATAGGGTATAAATGACATTAACCGATAGTATATAAAATAGTAAGAATGTTTTGTAATACATTTTTATGAAACATGGATGTGGATGATAAAGAGATCCATGTAGATAATTACGTATAAACTACCTTGAATAAAAAATAGATTGTGAAATTAACCATTACCTTGTAATTTTACATGGTGGAGGGTACGTTAAACTCCTGTATAATGGTGAAATAATTGATATTCAACTATAAAATAATCATATACATTAATATGATATCATATATGGTCTTTTAACATTATTCTGTTAACAATATCTAAGTGTTATCCTCATTTTTGGTGTTAAAAGATTCGTTATCCATTTTATTATTTGTTATGAGAGTCATATTTATTATGTATGGGATGTGTCTTATTTATATAAAGAATTATAGAAAGTCATTAAAAATTATTTTTAATCATTAAAAAAAATTATTCTTGAATGGACGCCATGGGAAATGAATCTCATCGCGTTCGTGGAGACGGTAGTCCGTACGTACACACGAGAATCAATGTCATTCTTTTGATAACAAAATAATATATATTTGGATGTTATATAATATATAAAGAATAATTATCATGTTATATTTATTATTTACATCAATTAAAAATCATTATCATACCCATCCAAATAATAATGTATTGAATAACAATTACACCATGACGTGGAGACGGTAAGTTGTACGTACGCACGTATGGTGACATGTAATTCAAAGGATGGATATGATACTGAATATGAGGGTACCATATTTATAATAACTTAACAGTATATATAATATATTGGAGTCATTATTTTAGAATGGTAATAACAAAGAAATAATAATTGGAAGAAGAATGGAACTTGAAAGAGGGTCGTGAAAACATTACCTCTTCTTCGAGTTCTTTTTTTTGATTGGATCAAAAGTGCCCCTTAGGTTGGATTTGTGATCAAACTAAGGCCTCTAGGTTGAATTTAGGGAAGTTGAGAGCATATTTGGTTAGGGTTTTTCTGAACCAATAGCTTTGATGATATGATGAATTGGTTTGAAGTGGTGTCCTTTTATAAGGGGGAGGAGGGGATCTTTAGGGAAAACTTAAAGTACTATTTTATAATAAATTCATATTCAGTTTCAAATGGATCAAAACTATATTATTTAAATTATAAGGCCTCGATGGGTCAAAAACCACTAAAAAAATATATTTTAGATAGGTTTGGTTCACTATATTAACATTATCTTTTAGATTTAACTCTTAGTTAATTAGTTTGACATTTACCATGGCTCATTGTATTTTTTTATTATTTGGTTAATAAACATACTATAAACATCCAAGAGAACCCCAAGTGGTTCATTAATGACATACCCATTGTCATATTAGTCTTTTGGAAGAACCTTAGATTTTTATAAATATTATATCAATTAATAATATAATATTTGTTTTAAAAACCCTTTTATGTCAATTTTGACACTATTTGATAATAGATTTTTTTTAAAAGTCTTAATGACTTTATTAATTCAAAAAAAATTAATTTAATAAATCCTAAAATGCCGTATTAACCAATAAAATTCGTTTAATTCATTATAAGTCTCAAATTATATTTATTTGGGTATTTATAATATCAATTATGTTAATATTTCACTAATAAATTAATTACTAAATCACCATTGTGTGATAAATAAATTAAATTATTTAATGTCTAAAAATTATAAATAAAATAAAATTATGTATTAAATTGTTATATATTTATAATTAATATTTATAATCTAATTTTTCTTATTTATATCTCTATATTAAAAATGATTTAGTTATTAAAATTTGATTTTAACTCTTTTAAATCTTCTTTGAATTAAATAATAATAAATGTTCTAATCTAATCCAAGTGGACCAAAGATGTTCATATTTTATTCCTAAGATTTTTTTGGTCGAATTATAGTTAACCAATAGAATTAGGACATGTGTTAGGGTAATAATAATATCATTTCTACCCTAAATTATCCTATTTACATTTAACCGTGATAAAATAAAATTAAATAGTTACCATCCACCAATTTTTTTTATTATTCAACCACATTTTACTCCTTGATATTAACCATGTCTCTCGGATTTTCAAAATTACACTCACAAAAGTGGTAAATTTATGTTTTATGTGAATTTTCAAATTCTCCTAGAACATTGGTAAAAGACTGTGAAAAGTTCAATAAAATTTTTATATATCTAATATTATTATAAACTAACTCCAATGAATTAAATAGAAATTATATAGGTATTATGTATCTATTTTGACCTAAAATAAATTTAAATAAAATAAATAATTATTTAATTAAAAATTCGATTTTAAATTATAACTCAGTGTTTTTTCACTATTCATCATAAATTGAATGTTTTCAAAAAATTACCAAAAATTTACCCTAGGATAATTTTGATATTTCAAATCCAAAATTGAAGTCCATTTTGAAAAATAATATTTATAAAATTTCAGAAAGTGGGTATTACTATTCATAACGGCTATTTTGATTGGTTTTGGAGTGTTAGAACTCGAAGTTGCGGAAAACACACGCTATTGTATTATTCAAAGAGAAGCGTATCATGGAAGCTTGGCATGTTACATAGATATTTTAGTAGAAATTATATATATATATATGGGAATTTGAATTTAGATGATAATTTTATGGTGTATGAGTATTTTTAATATTGTTTTGTTTTATATTTATATTATATATATATATATATATATTATTAGATCCTTATAAATGTATGAAGAATGAAATGAACACAAAGAATATTATATCTTACAATCTCATTTTTTCAAGATTTCCTCTATTAAATTTCACATAAATCTAAAATATATAATATTTATCTTTAAAACCAATATATTTTCTTCAAATGTGGTTAATTTTAAAAATTTCAAGAATTAGTACTTATTTACATTCTTTGTTATTAATGTTTTTTAAAATTTTATTAAGAAATGTCAAACTTATTTCATTATTAACAGAGGAACATTTTATTTCATGCCTATATTCCTAGAAATGATTAAAATAATTTTCATTTACAAATTAGAATTATTTTTTAAATTTATTTTCAAAAATATATGTATTTATTTTCAATGATTTGGAAGGAATATTCTTATTGTTTTTGGAATGAGGTTCTTTTTCTGGAATAAATATAGAAAGAATATTTTATTTAATGTTTACCTTATGAATATATTTTCATGTCATCATGGCCATACTTTTTATTAAATCTCATATTATAATTTTTCATAGTTATTTTCAAATGAATTTGTTTCTTCAATATTTACAAAAAAATTTAGTTTGAAATATAACAAAAGTAAAATAATATTTTCTATTATTTTCAATTATTTTCATCCACTTTTTAAAGTTATCTTTCATATATATAACTATACATTAATGATTCTTATTTATTACTAAGTATATGACCTAATTATGACATATATGTTATTTATTTTTATGTATTGTGATTATTTGATGACGGAATTTTTATGAACACCACTTTTTTTCCACAGGTTATTCAATGATGGTATTTGTGATATTTTTATATTGTAATTGGAATGCATGTATTTTCTTATAATTATGTGAAGTTTGTTACATTAGAGACCTCAACTGAAATGGGTAATGAATTATATATCATGAGTTCAGTTGAAAAGGTATGGTAATTGAACACATTACAGGGATGAAAGGATGATAGGAATAAACATATTCCATTATGGGACTTTGTCCACCATGTGATGATGAACATGGTAATGTGCCTTGGCTAAAATAAATTGTTTCATATAATAATTATTAATGAATAATTACTATTAAATATTATTATTATTATGATATTATACCATGAATAGTCTTTTAATAATGACTATTCTTCACTATTATGTATAAGACTTTTGAAATGCTATTGATTTATTTTATGTCTCATGATTTTTGATCGATGATAGACTACGTAAAGGAAACATAGGTTACTATCATCATCACATTCTATTATTAATATATTATAATTTCTTATAACCATTAATTTATATATATGATGTTTAATATAACATCATGATATCCTAAAAAATAAACTAGTTTTAATAGCGTACATGATACAGAAGGCCGATCCAAAATAAACTATGAAATGTTTTTATTTAAATATGAACATTTTAACATATTCGTGAAATTAGAAGCTATAAATTGAATTTATTTCTCTATGAAATATATATAAAGTCCTCACTAAATATAAATATATTGAATAATTTATAGTAAATAATATTTCAAATTTTATTAATGTCGCTTTATTTATAGATTTTTTTTCTTTCAAAAATGTAATTTTACTATTCATTATCATAATGAATTATAAATAATTTAAAAAATTGTTAGAAATTAGATTAGAAAATATAATTTAATATTTGAAATCATTTTGCAAAAACTATCCTATTATGATTTTTTCGGATTTTTATGAAAGTATTGATTTTATGGTGAATTGTTAAAAATACTAATTTTTTTAAAAAATTTCAATACCATTTCATTGAAAATAAACCATAATAATTTTAATTTGATTCTAAATTAATATAAATCATTCTTTATTATATAATAAAATAATAATTTATCTAATAATTAACATTATACATGATATTGATTTAGAAATATCATCAATCAAAAAGGTCATTTTTCTGAATATTATTTTCCATCGCACATAGTGAGATTCTTATAAAGTTATTCTATACCAATTTTAGAGGTATAATTATTTAAAATTTATTAATATTATTAATTAGAATATTTAGTTTTGTTTTTATATGTTCCACAATGTTTTTTCATAATGAATATTAAAAATAGTAAATATTTATCTACAAGGTAAAAGTGTCAATGAAGTTAGTAAAGGTTGAAACTAAGTGAATAGTTAATAATTATTCATCCTAATTATTCTGGGATTAAATTATTTAGACCCACATCACATTATTCTCTATATTAATTTTTTATGGGAAGATTTCATTGAAATTGAAAAATATAATATTTTTAGAAATGATGAAACATTATGTCACACTCCTTCAATTAAATATTTATATTGTGGTTAAAAATGAAAAATAGTCTAATGAATATTAATGGGAATTTTTAGATTAGTAAATTTATTTTTCTTATGTTAATTTACTTATTATTTTTATTAATTATATAATTTCATTAAATACATACCCAATCCTAGAATAGCATTACTTTTTTAGAAAATAATATTAAATAATTTATTTTAAAATATTAAGTGTAATTTGGAAGTAATTGTTATATTCCAAATTTATTTAGATAATTATAACATATTTGGGGTTTTTAAATGTTTTAAATTCAATTTGCGTTTTTTCATGATATTGTTAAGATCAAAAAAAATTGATTTCCTCCAACTTGACATTACTGATATTATATAAAAAATAATAATATATTTAGTGAATTAAAATTCACACAAATACAATATTCATCAATTTTATAAGGATATGTTTCATAATATCAACCATTATATATTTATGGTTTAATATTGTTTTTCTATTTTCTATTTTGACCCACAAAGTGCAATGAATCTAATACCAGGGTAATATTCAAAAGGGCTCTATACATGTTATAACAAAATGATAAGGGTGAAAACATCACAAAAATGTATAATAATTTTGTATGCAATTATTTAGACTAAAAATTATATTATATTTTTATTATATTAATTCATATAGATTTGAGTGATAATATTAATTTATATTAGTTAAATAATTCAATAAATCTAATAGTGGTCCTCCCCTCTTATAATTAAGGTCACATCTTGTCCTTTTTTTTAGAATGAAATCAATTTTTGGCTATAACTACCCAAACAAATTACATACATCACAAAACGCCTCATAATGGCCTTTATTTGATTAGAAAAACAACATAGTGAATCTTTTTTTGTAATCTATATGAGATTGTTTGAATAAAAGATATAATTCTTAATCAATTGTTTTGATTTTGAATTTATCTTCTACCACATTCAAAAATTATTAAAACATTATTAAAAAAATAATACATAAACTACGAAATGAATCATTAATTTTTATGTGAGGCAGACTACCACCTCAGATGATGATATAATTCATTTTCCATCACCTCCTTTCATGGTTGGTTAAAATGATTTATTTAAATTAAATATATGTTATTAATGAAATATTTATCATTATATAGAATCTATATATCATCTATGTTTTTAACATTCCATTCACTGAAAAATTATACCGGCATTCATGAGTACGTTTTGACTACCAACTCTACAATGCGATGTGATTCATTTTTCCAAACCACAACAGATGAATGATATATTGAGTTACATTTCAAAAATAGTCTCAATTTTATGTTATGACAATAATTATATAATGATAAAATAATACTAACCTTCTTTACATAATGATCTTCAAGTAAGGGATCATTACACATGCGTAAGTATGACCTACTATCTCTATGATTATAACATAGTTCATTTTTCATGAAAATATTAGAAATTTGATTTTAAAATTAATATTTATATATATAAATAATATTTATTTCTATATATTTATAATAAATAATATGAAAAAATGACCACATTGAAAATAGAAGACATACTGATATCATGTTTTGACATATGATTCAAATATCATCAAAATCTCACTTCTGATCTTACTTGGTTATGTAATAGATTATAACATGGTAAATTGAATAATAAACAATAATAATATAATTAATAGAGTAAATAATAAACATATTATTATTATTTATGATGATAAAGGGCATACATGTATAGTAAGAATAATGAAAAGGGGCAATATTTTAAAAAAATAATCTTCTTTTAATGGTTCCCTTCTAACTTATTTTCATTCCAAACGATTTTTTAAAATTATATTACCTATAAATTTAAAAGGTTATAAATGAATTATAAAGGTAATTTTTTTTTATTTTATTACATTATTTTAAAATATAAAAAATAATATTTTTATTTGTTTTATATAGAACTGGCTGACATTCTTTATTAAAGATAAAATTAATATTCTGTTTTATTTTTTTCAATGACTACATCTTTTTTTGACAACCTAATCAATATTTGAAATTTTACATCCCTTATCATATTAATTTTTTTATAGTGATGTTAATTCCCTTTTTCAGTTAATTTTTTTTAATACAATAGAATAGATATTTCAATATCCACAAATGCATTTTTATGGGTGGAATGAATATTTTTTATTTCAATATTATAAATTTTTAGATTTAATGTTTCATTATTCTCCAATAGTTCTTGGGAATAGTTTTTATTATGGTTGGTTCCCTCATAAATCATTTAAATTTGGCTTTTTTATAAACCAAATATTGGTGGTCCATTATAATAAATTATGGATGGTTCTGTTATAAACAAAGGATGGTTCTGTCCATGGTAATCCTTCATTGCATTGGGTATATGAATAGATCATACTGGTTATCCAAGTTTTATGTGTTTTATATTTATATAATGTGGGTTTGAATTTTTAATTCTTGAGAAATAGTTTTTTTATTTGTTGACATAAAAAATTTTTGAAAAGGGCAATTTTATGTATTCATGTAAAACATGATTCTTTCGTCAATATTATTTGTCCCTTATTAGGTTTTTTGTAATCATCAAATGTTTTAATTTTTTTCATGGGGTTTTTAAATGATTAAAAACAATGAAAATATAAAGTTTACTGTGAAGAAGGAATTTCTTGAAATGAAGACATTTTTCTTTTTAAGCGATATATATTGTAGGAAAAGTGGATACGGATAAAAAATTTCCTCATTATAAATTATTATTTTGTTATGTAGATGTTATGATTGAATTCTCTAAAACTATAAAATATAATGATCCCTGGGTATTTAAAAGAATTATTATTTTATTATAAACACATTATTTTTCTATTTATGTGTATAATAAATTATAGTTGGTATTAGATGAATGGTTATGATAAAATTAGTGAGTATGAGGTTTTCTAGAGAGTTTTACATAAGATTTATTAATACCAATTTTTTTTAGTATAATGTAAATCGTAAGTAAAAATTCATAGAAACCCTTTTATACATCTTAATTTATGGGATATAATTTTATTAATGACATTTTATGATCCATTTTATTTGTTTGAGGTATAGATATCCTTTGGGATTAACCCGAAGTATTATTTGATGTATTATCCTCTTTTCATATGTTTAATGGAATTTATGGCATTCAAGGATGATGTGATCTTTGAGGATGAAAGTCATTTTAAAGGATATTTATTATATTTTTATTAAATTTATAAGAATTATATTAATATTGTATTAGTAAAAATGAAAACCTATCATATATGGTTATGCCACTGGGCATGAACCCATAACCAAATGGAAAAATTTGTGCAATGAATGCTACTAGACAACATGATGTCTTTTTTAGGTGGAATTTATTTAAATAAATTAAGTCATAGATATTTATTACATTGATAATGGTAATATATGTTCCATAATACATATAAACATGGGATTGAAAATATATATGGTCATTCAGTAATATTGTTATTTTAGAAAAAGATCACTATTTATAGAGCCTTATATGATTATTGTAAATTGAAATTTATGCGATATTTTTTTGGAATAAGGGATGAAATATAATTAGGATAAATATAAGATTTAAAAGACTATTTATTGTAATTTTAGCTATTAATGAAAATTATTATCATATCATGGAAATTATATGGCCAGGGAATATACATTTTTGGTGTGAGATATTTAGAGTAATTTAAGTTATTTGGACATTAATTTAATTATTTTATAAGGGAAGAATAATAACCATATCAGAATATTGATTTTTTTCAAACATATCATAGAATACGTTGTATAATATTATGTTTATTAATTTGTCTAATGATATAGGTTAAACATTGGATGTTATAGTTGATGATTTTTTTATTAGTGTTGTATTGATTTAAATTATTATTTTTTAATTTTGGAAATTGTCCTATATTGCAATCGCCATTTTGGTCTAAATTTTTTTCTTATTATAGTAGGAATATCTTGTGACCATTTTCTGAATTTATGTGATCATGTAAAATTTTATTTTAGTGCATCATTCCTAAAAAATCATCTTAAATTCTATTCATTTCTTGAAAATGATGAGATTATAGTAGTAATTAATTAAAGAATGAAATTATACTTTTCAAGACACTATATTTCCTAATTTTATTCATCTATATAGTAAAGTAATTCCTCATCCCAAGGAAAATTATATTGAAAAAATTATTTTATTAAATTAATTTATGACGAATCAATAGTGTTTTCAAACCTCATTAGTTTAGGATACTTTTTTCATTAACTTTATCTAGTTAATTATTGTTCTTATGATTGATGAGATTTACTAATATCTATACTATTTAGACATTATGTTTTTCTCTATTTCAATATTTCCACTTCCCACAAATGTTTACCTATTTCAAATCCATGTTATTTGATGACTTTAATATTTCTATTTCACTCTAATAATGAAAATGTTCAGTTAACCCTTTTTGTGATGTGGGAAAAAATATAGGTATTTTCAAATATCAGAAATTTAATTGTGGATGTAAATTTTAAATTGTATGGATTACATTTATTAAAGGGGAGAATTTATTAGCATAATATTTCAAAAAAAATGTTTGATATCTTGTAGGACAGCAATAATAGAGCTAAAAAGTCATGAAATATTATTATTTAAATATGACAGTTATAACCTATCCCTTAAATTATTTTTTATGAATAGTATAAGATGATACATAAAAAATATCTGAATTTATTACACAATATAAATTTATTGAAAAATTCTTAGAAAAGAATCTCTCATATTTTAGAAATGTCATTTTATTCTTCAAAAATAGTGTTTATTTATTTTTTGTTAGAAAATAGTATATATAAATTTTATATTTTTTATAATTTCTATTATAAATATAATGATATCACATCTAATATAAATATATGTCACGACCCCCTCCCACCAAATATGCCCCTCCTGAGCTGGCAGTGGTGAAAGGAAGATAATGACCACCAAGTCCTGCCTCCAGCAGGCCCCAGGGTGGCGACTAGCACCAAGGGTATGAGTTTTTCTCAAATATGGGAGACATTACCCTATTTATTAATTAGGATCGGGAAATTGGACAAGTGAACCACCAAAAAGGGAAAAGAACAAGTGTATATAAATAAACCCAAACCAACCCCACATGTATGTCTAAACAATTTTATAACAAGGTACACGTACAAGAAAGCTCAAAGTACAATACTAAAAGAAAACAAGAGAACCACAACTGCAACAACTCCAACTGCCAGACTAGTAGGGTCCCGCATGGCCCTGGTAGTCCCCCTGGAAACCTGAAAGTAAACGTAGGGTGAGCATTCAAGTATACTCAGTAGGGAAACTAATGCTCCCATGCACAAGTGGGGAGACATCCTAATGACCCATGAGAACAACAGAGGAAGCCTAACAACGAAATCTATCCACCGAACCTCACTAGCCACACTCACCAATAAAAAATCACAACAGGTAGTAATAGTATAAGAACAAGAATATTGGTTAACCCGCACCATTTCCAATTATTTAGCTGAAAGTCATGATGATGTCACACTCTCCCCGCCCGCACACACCTGGGCCTCACAACCCCGTATCCCACCCGCACACACCTGGGCCTCACAACAACACATCCCTCCCACACACACCTGGGCCTCACCACTATGTATCCCACCCGCACACACCTGGGCCTCACAACCACAACCACATCCCCGCCCGAAGACACCTGGGCCTCATCCTGATGATTTTTGGGAACATTAATAGTAACAGAACACTCGCCCAAAGACACCTGGTCCTGAAATCGAAACCTACCTGAAGAGTCTTATGTGTATGGTCGCCACAAGCCATTATAGACTATAAGCCTTCCCGAAGTGTCTTGGGCCTAATCACCCCAATCGAAACCTACCCAAAGAGTCTTGGGTGTAAGGTTGCCTCAAGCCATCACAGTCTAGGGGGGAAGGAGCAGGATGGAGCTAGTAACTATGGGAAAAACACCCTCTCCCATGAAATGGGAGTGTTCGGCACTAAGTGCTCAACATCGGTGTGGTGCGATAAAACACAAAAGATACAGATATATATATATATATATATATATATATATATATATATATAAACCACTCAGCCCAACCTATGGCTTCTAAAAAGAGAAACTGAGCACGTGCCTCGGCACTGCTACCACAAAGCATGCATACAACAAACAACCCCAAGCCCATTAATATTTTCACGTTTCAGCAGAAATTAGCTTATTTAGTTCATTAACTATTGGGAAACTATCCACAACCAACCACAACGATCATTCGGAAGCATATCCCTGCCATCCACAAAACAAGTTAGGAAAACACAAGCAACACAACCAAGATCTTCTTATCAACCAACCAACCCATTGATTATTATTTACATTTCATTACCAGGCCCCATCATTCATTAACTCTTCCACATTTATTATTAAAAAATGACCCATAGTCCGTTCACATTTAAACACATCCCTGCAGCCCAGCTGCCACCACCATAACCACAACATACATCATTATCCCTTTAATACCATTTATTGTAGCCCCTCTTCCCATCACCATTAAACATTCACACCTTCCAACAACAAATCCAACCACAGCCCGCTGCTCACCCGAACCTAACAGCCCATAAAGACACCCCCATCACATGCCACATAACCAATCCAACACCCACATGTTCATTATTCCATTTTGGTTCAACCGGGGTGATCACACAAGGGTTCTAGATTTTCATTTAATCGGCAAACTTTACGTGATTATCAAATTCCACATTCCACAATCTTCCATCCATAAGAAAATTCATAAGGAGATGGAAACATTTAATTGTGTAAGCAAAGGCCCCCAACGACCATGATTTTCAGTAGGTAGAAGCTCATTCAATTCAAAAATATAATATCACAGGATATAAAAGTAAAGTAACAGTAATCACTAACATCCTAACCCCATTATTTAACCAGTTAATATCTTTATTTAAAGGATCAAATATTTCTCATGAAAACAAAAAGGATACCCACCCCATATGATGCACAAATTTGAGAGATGAAGGTAAAATCCCTACCTCAATAGGGTCTTGATCGCAAAGCTCCCCCGGATCAACCTTAGAAGATGTCTGTCGGTGTCCGTAACTTCTATCGGGTCCCGAAAAAACCTCCTCGGGTGGAAAGGAAGAGCCGAACGAAAGATAACAGATCCAATCTCGGATTTTCCGCTTCGTCGTTACAATCCCGTGGCCACTGACGGATCGTAAATCGGAGCTCGGACGAAAAAGTTATTGAAGAAAGAGCTTTTGAGTCTCTTAAGAGAGCTCTGCTCAGAGGAGAGGGGAGGAGAGGTGTGAGTTGAAAGGAGGAGGGGACCCCTCCTTTTATAGGAGTGAAAAGAAATAGTACATGGCGTGTAATTATGGTACATAACATGTACTCGGACATTTTCACACGGTCTCCACGCGGCCTCTAACACGGTTTGAAGGTAACGCATACGCGGGGAAGGACTACACGTCGTGTAGGTTGGACACATAGCATGTACCCATTTATTGCACACGGTAGGGACACGGCTCCGACGCCGCATACGGATGACGACTGGTCAACACATGGTAACGCCTACATGGGGAGGGACTACACTGTGTGTCGTACTAGACACACGACGTGTACCCATTTTCTCCACACGGAAAAGACACGACCATCCACACGGGGTATACTTGGCAAGAGGGTACAAGACGTGTACTCAAACTACACGGCGTGTAGTTTCAAAATTCTGGAAAGTGTGGGAAAAGTTCAGTTTACCCACCAGAACACTTTGTGGCCTTCTCTTTGACAATGGAATGGGCCGGAGAGGTCCGGTACATTACACCAGATACCTCTTAAAACATTCTCGTCCCCGAGAATTCAAAACCAACCCAGGGGAACCCAACAAGATAACTCTTAGGGTCCTCGTTATAACAGGAACCCAACCAACAATCCTAATCATGGGTGTTAGGAATTCCTTATCCTATGACGAGATATTATCCACTTTTGGTGGCACTGACTCGCCTGCACGGGTTCAATCGCATCCTCATTAATGCGTCTCAATTAAGGGTTAGGTTTTCCCATTTTCCCACATATCCAGACATTTTACACATTACCAGGGAACAAGGAAACAAAAGGTCTCACAACCGAAAAGCCAAGCATTCCATATATCAAAGGTACAGAGTACTGCATCAACACAAAGCTCATAAGAACAAGGGAAAACACAAGTAAAAACAACTTCGAGTACTGAGCGTGCATCTGGGTCTCCCGCTCCCAAGTGCTCTCCTCGAGACCACCATGCCTCCACAACACACGAACCAAAGGAATGGTATGTCCGTGCAGAACTTTCTATTTACGATCCTCGATTCTGACTGGCCGTTCCTCGAAGGTCACGTCTTCTCCTATATCCAACTCTCCCCAGTCGATAACGTGAGAGTCATCGCGTAAGTATCGACGAATCTGGGAGACGTGGAAGATGCCATGATCTTTCTCTAACTAAGGTGGTAGGGCCAGCTGATATGACACCTCACCGACTCGCCTCAGCACCTCAAAAGGTCCGATAAACCTGGGTGAGAGCTTTCACCCTTTCCCAAACCTCCACTGCCCTCGTCTAGGGGAAACCTTCAAGAACAAATGGTCTCCCACCTCGAACTCCAAGGGCCTCCTCCGACGATCAACATAAGACTCTTGTCGGTCCTGAGCCGCCTTCATCCTCTCACGTACAAGATGGACTTTCTCCGTGGTGCTCTGCACTACCTCTGGCCCAAGAGCAGCTGTCTCACCAACCTCTTCCCAGCAAATGGGTGGAAAACATGGCCTTCCATACAAAGCCTCAAACGGTGCCATGCCAATAGTATTGTGGAAGCTGTTGTTTTAGGAAAACTCTAATAAAGGCAAGTGTCGTACCCATGATCCTCTGAAATCCAAAACACATGCTCGCAGCATGTCCTCCAATTTCTAGATAGTCCGCTCCGTCTGCCCATTAGTCTAGGGGTGGAAAGCAGTGCTAAGGTGTAGCTGGGTGCCAAAAGCATGTTGTAGCCCCCTCCAGACTCGTGAGGTAAACCGAGTATCCGGGTCTAAGACGATAGTCCTCGGAACTCCATAAAAACGCACTACCTCGTCTACGTACCTCGGAGCTAAGGTACTCACCGTGCCCGACTCCTTGAGTGCTAAGAAGTGATCTGATTTCGTCAGTCGATCCACCACCACCCAGATAGTATCATAACCACCCTGTTCTCTGGGTAGTCCTATGATGAATTCCATCGAGATGTCATCCCAATTCCACTCGGGGATATCTAAAGGATGCAACAAACCGCTGGGAACACGGTGTTCATCCTTCACTTTCTAACACACTAGGCATTTAGCCACAAACTCCACCAGTTCCCGTTTCACCCCGGGGAACCAAAACAGTTCCCTCAGGCCTCGGTATATTTTCGAAACTACTGGATGTACCGCCAAGGCTGAGCTATGGAACTCAAGGAGAACTCCCTCACGCATCGCCTATGGAACAAAAAACCTTCCATGGAAAATCATCTTATATCGGCTATCCTCTGACCATCCTTCTAGAGCGTTCCCCCGATCGACTTGATCCTGCATCACTTCCGCCTCGGAGTCCCCCCACTGAGACACTTCCAACTGGTGCGACAAGGAGGATTGCACCATCATCTGGAACAAACAGCCTCTAACACCTTCTTCCCTTGCATCTAAGTGCAGGGCAGCGGACTCTCCCATCTCTTTCCACGCATCAGCGGATTCCCGAACCACTTCCTGATGCAACTTCCTGCTCAGGGAATCAGCCACAACATTGCCCTTACCTTCAGTGTAAGAGATCTTGAAGACATAGTCATGGAGAAACTCGACCCATCTCCGCTGTCGTAAGTTCAGTTCACGCTGGGAGAAGATATAATGTAGGCTCTTTTGATCTGAGAAGACCACAAAGCGCTCCACAAAGAGGTAATGTTGCCACAACATCAATGAGAACACTACTGCTGCAAGCTCCAGGTCATGGGTGTCATAGTTACACTCATGAGGGCACAACTGCCTAGACCCATAACAAATCACACCCTTCTTCTACATCAGCACGAACCCCAGACCAAGGCCATAAGCATCAAAAAACACTTCATACAACAACCCTTCCTCTGGCAACCTGAGTATGGGAGCACTAACCAACTTCTCCATCAGGTAGTCGAAAGCTTTCTGGCACTGATCGCTCCATAGGAAGACCTAATTATTCCTAGTCAAAGTTGTCAACAGAGCAGAAACTCGAGAGAAGTCTGAAACAAACCTCCGATAGTAACCTCATAACCCCAGGAAAATATGAACTTCTGCCACGCTCTAGGGTGCTGTCCAAGAAACAACTGCCTCCACCTTCAGCGGGTCCACCGACACTCCATGTTGAGACACTATGTTTTCAAGGAAGTGTACTTCTTGTGTCAAGAACATACACTTAGACAATTTCCCATAAAGCTGGTGGTGACGAAAGACTTCCAAGACTGCCCTGAGATACTGAACGTGCTCCTCCTCCGATCTTGAGTAGATCAGGATGTCATCGAAAAACACAACAACAAACCGGTCCAAAAACTCTCAGAAAAAAAAGTTCATAAGTCCCATGAACACAGCCGGTGCATTCGTAACTCCAAATGGAATCACTACAAACTCGAAGTGCCCATACCTGCACCTGAAAGTTGTCTTTGTGATGTCACTATCCTTCACCCTCAGCTGATGATATCCCGATCGTAGATCAATCATAGAAAACCAACCTGCTCCCCTCAGCTAGTCGAAGAGATCATCTACCCTTGGAAGGGGGAACGCTTCTTGACCATTACCTGGTTCAGCCTTCATTAGTCTATGCATAAACTGAGACCACCATCTGCCTTCTTCACGAACAAAACTAGAGCACCCCATGGCGACAAGCTGGGTCGAAAAAAACCCTTCTCCATCAGATCGTCAATCTGAATCCGCAACTCCCGCAACTCTGAAGGCGCCATCCGATAAGGGGCCATCGAAATTGTACGGGCACCAGGCTGTAAGTCTATCCCAAACTGAACATCACATTGGGGGGGGAGGTAGAGTCACAACCTCCTCAGGAAAAACATCGAGGAACTCTCCAACAACCTCTGGGGCATCCATCATCTCTGTATCGGCTGGAACCACTAATAACCCGCCCAACAAGGAATGGAGAGGCTCCATACGCCGGCTTCCCGACTGATAGCTCCTCTCGCCAACAAAAGATATGTGCTGCCCATCCACGTCATAGAACACGACTCTTCTGTGGATGTAGTCGATAACGACACTAACAGAAATCAACCAGTAGATTCCCAGGATGATATTGTATGGCTCCATCTGTAACATAAGAAGGTCCCCACTAGATCTATGTGGTCCCAACGTCAGCCCACATCCCCGGTAAACAAATGATACGATGGTCTGGCATCCAACTAGTGTACTCAGCACCAGTGGTACAGAAAGTCTCTCTACGTCTAGTACCAAAGCATGGGCTAGACAAGGTGAAACAAAAGAGTGCAAAGCTCCTGAATCGAACAAAGCAGAAACAAGAGTGATGTACAAACAAATCGTACCTCGCACCACCTCTGGTCCTGCTGGAGCTACCAATTCTGCTACGTGAAACTGTCCACGCCTAGCTCCTCTGCCTCTCTGCTGTCGTCCACTTCCCCGACCACGCCTTGGTCGAGGTCCCTGAGGATCACCCTAAGGTCGGCCTCCTCCCGCAAAGTCTGTCCTCAGAGGAGCATGGTCCTGCTGCTGCTGGATGGGCCTCACTGGCAACTAGTGCTGTTGTAGTTGGCGCTGAACCTTCCCACCTCCACCGTACAGAGCTCGGGTCGGGCACCGACTCTGAACGTGCCCGAAACCTCCACAAGAAAAACACCTTGGTCCTGGGATTTTGGAAAATGGACGAGGGCACAAAGATCTAAACTGGAACTGCTGGGGCCTACGCCCCACTGGCCTAAACCTGAATGGTCCTGTTGTAGGAGACCTGCTGCTGACTGCCTTCCCCTTCGACGGACCTGGCTGGAACACATCACGCGGTGCACCACCCAGTGAGTGCATCCTCTCTACGAACTCTGCCTTCTTCTGCACCGCCAAGTACGTCGGAAGGGTGAAGGGGGTGACAGTATACTGGAGCGAAGGACGAAGCACCTACTCCAAACGTCTCGTCTGAGACTCCACATCCAGAAAGAGATTCGGAGCAAAGCGCTGGAGATCCTTGAACATGATCCCCAGCTCTCGTACCGACATACTCCCCTGCTAAAGGGAGAGTAACTCCTGCTGCTTATCCGCCTTGATCATGGAAGAAAGGAATTCCTCTCGGAATTGTTTCTCAATGTCAGCACATGGAACCGCTGCCTCTATCATCTCTTCGAGGTAGAGCGTCCACCACTGTCGCCCCACACCTCTCAGCTGACTGACTGCAAGGGGAACCCAGTACTCCCTCAGAGCACAGATCAAGGTAAAGGCAATCACTAGATCCTCAAGACACCCCTCTGTATCCGTATCTGAAGTACTACCCTCATACTTCTTAAGGGTATGCCGCTGGAAGGAACAGAGAGTCTTCTGCAACTGGCTATCTTCCTCCTCTCGGTCAATCCTCAACTGATCGACCACCTGGATCTGCTAGGCCTCAGCCGTCTGAGCCACCTAGGGACGACGTCTAGGTGCCATAGTTGTACGGTAAACAAGGATTTCCTAAGCCCAAGTAGTAAGGAAAAACTCAAGGTTTCATTTTATCATTTTATTTCAATTTCTTTCCCAGAACACCCAAATCAAGTAAAACACAATCATGATGATGCATGTACCTTCCCTAGGTCCCTACCCCGCAATCAATGTATTCTCACTTGGTTTTTTGGTAAGCTCAGAGTCCTTGCATCGGATCATGGGGGGCCCTAAAATCCCGTGTCATCGCCGGTCTTCCCTGGACTATGTCATGCACCAAGGTTAACTAACACTGTTTCCCTACCATCCCATGCAATCCTCACTGTTCCTAACTCCAGTCTCCATCCTATCTCTCAACCATCACCTCTGATACCATTATATCACAACCCCCTCCCACCAAAGATGCCCCTCCTGAGCTGGAAATGGTGAAAGGGAGATAATGACCCCCGAGTCCAACCTCCAGTAGGCCCCGGGTTGGAGACTAACACCAAGGGTATGTGTTTTTTCACATATATTGGAGGCATTACCCTTTTTATTAATTACGATTGGGAAATATAACAAGTCAACCACCAAAAGGGAAAAGAACAAGTGTATATAAATAAACCCAAACCAAGCCCACATGCATGTTTAAAGAATTTTATAACAAGGTACAAGTACAAGAAAGCTCAAAAGTACAATACGAAAAGAAAACAAGAGAACAAAAACTGCAACAACTCCAACTGCCTGACTAGTAGGGTCCCGCATGGACCTAGTAGTCCTCTCGGAAACCTGAAAGTAAACGTAGGGTGAGCATACAAGTATACTCAGTAGGGAAACCTAAAACTCTCGTGCAAAAGTGGGGAGACATCCAAATGTCTCGTGAGAACAACAGAAGAAACCTAACAAGGAAATATATCCACCCAAACTCACCATCCACAATCACCAAAACACAATCACAACAGGTAGTAGTAGTATAAGAACAAGAGTATTGAGTACCCCGCACCATTTCCCATTAGTTAGCTGAACATCTTGACGTTGTCACACTCTCCCCACTTGCACACACTCGGGCCTCACAACCACGTATCCCGCCGGCACACACCTGGGCCTCACAACCACACATCCCACCCGCACACACCTGGGCCTCACCACCATGTATCCTGCCCACACACACCTAGGCCTCACAACCACAACCACATCCCCGCCAAAATACACCTGGGCCTAATCCCGAAGATTCTTGGGAACAGTAATAGTAACAGCACTGTTGCCCGAAGACACCTGGGCCTGAAATCGAAACCTACCTAAAGAGTCTTAGGTGTAAGGTCGCCTCAAGCCATTATAGCCTATAAGCCTTCCTGAAGAGTCTTGGGTCTAATGAACCCAATCAAAACCTACCCGAAGAGTCTTGGATGTAAGGTCTCCTCAAGCCATCACAGCCTAGGGGAGAAAGAGCAGGAAAGAGCTAGTAACTGTGGGAAAAACACCCTCTCCCCTGAATTGGGAGTGTTCGGCACTAAGTTTTCAACATGGGTGTGGTGAGATAAAACACAAAAGATACAGATATATATATATCAACCTCTCAAACCAACATATGGATTCTAAAAAGAGAAACGGAGCACGTGCCCTGGCACTACTACCACAAAGCATGCATACAACAAACAACCCCAAGCCCATTAAGGTTTTCACGTTTCAGAAAAAATTAGCTTATTTAGTTCCTTAACTACTGGGCAACTATCCACAACCAACCACAATGATCATTCGTAAGCATATCCATGCAATCCACAAAATAAGTTAGGAAAACACAAGCAACACAACCAAGCTCTTCTTATCAACCAACCAACCAATTGATTATTATTTCTATTTCATTACCAAGCCTCGTCATTCATTAAATATTACACATTTATTATTAAAATACGACCCATAGTCCGTTCACATTTAAACCCATCCCTGCAGCCCCGCTGCCAACCACCATAACCACACCATACATCATTAACCCTTTAATACCATTTATTGCAGCCCGCTGCCCATCACCATTAAACATTCACACCTTCCTATGACCAAGCCAATCGCAGCCTGCTGCTCACCAAAACCACAACAGCCCACAAAAACAACCCCATCACATGCCACGTAACCAATCCAAACCCACATGTTCATTATTCTATTTTGGTTCAACTGGGGTGATCACACAAGGGTTCCAGATTTTCATTTAATTGGCCAACTTTACGTGATTATCAAATTCCACATTCCACAAGCTTCCATCCATAAGAAAAGATAGAAGGAGAGGGAAAATTTTAATCGTGCAAGCAAAGGCCCCCAGTGACCGTGATTTTCAGTAGGTAGAACCTCATTCAATTCACAAATATAATATCACAAGATATAAAAGTAAAGTAACAACAATCACTACCTTCCCAACCCCATTCTTTATCCAGTTATTATCTTTATTTAAAGGTTCAACTGTTTCTCATGAAAGCAAAAAGTATACCCACCCTGTATGATGCAAAAATTAGAGAGAAAAAGGTAAAATCCCTACCTCAACAGGTTCTTGATCGCAATGCTCCCCCGGATCAACCTTGGAAGACGTCTTTCAACATTCGTCACTTTTGTCAGGTCCCAAAAAAACCTCCTCGGGTGGAAAGGAAGAGTCATAGGAAAGACAACAGATCCAAGCTTGGAAATTCCGCTTCGTCGTTACGATCCTGTGGCCGCTGATGGATCATAAATCAGAGCTCAGACAAAAAAGTTATAGAAGAAAGAGCCTTCGAGTCTCTTAAGTGAGCAATGCTCAGAGGATAGGGGAGGAGAGGTGTGAGTCGAAAGGAGGGGACCCCTCCTTTTATAGGCATGAAAAGCAAAAGTACACTTCGTGTACTTATCGTACATGGAATGTACTCGGCCGTTTTCACACGGTCTCCATGCTACCTCTAACATGGTTTGAAGGTAACTCATACGTGGGGAAGGACTACACGGCGTGTAGGTTGGACACACGGCGTGTACCCATTTATTGCACATGGCAGGGACACGACTCCAATGCAGCATACGGCCGACGACAGGTCAAGACCCGGTAACGCGTACACGGGGAGGGACTACACAGCGTGTAGTACTTGACACACGGCGTGTACCCATTTTCTCCAAACGGAAAAGACACAGCCATCCACACGGGGTATACCCGACAAGAGGGTACACAGCGTGTACTCAAACTACACGGCGTGTAGTTTCAAAATTTTGGAATGTGTGGGAAAAGTCCAGTTTACCCTCCAGAACACTTCGTGGACTTCTCCTTGATAAAGGAATGGGCCGGAGAGGTCTGGTCCATTACAAGATCATTAAATTAGCATAATATGATATTTTTTTGGATGTTTTTAAAGAATTAATTTTTAGTGAATAGAAAACAATACTAATTTTTGTAAAACAATTGTTTCTATTCAATGAAAAATACATATAATATTATTATAATTTTTATAAATTAATTTAATACTAATTTATTTATAAATAATATAATTAATTACATAATAATAAACATTATATTGTATATTTGTATAAAAATTCTTTTACACTTAAAAATATTATTTTTGTAAAGATATTTTTCATCACGCATCGATGGATGCATATAAAAATAATTTCAAACATTTATAGAGATTTAATTTTGTAAAATATCTTCCATATTTTTAATTTTATCAATTAATAATATTTTATATGTTTAATATATACAGATATATTTAATGAAAATTAAATATAATTAAAATATACGACCACATTAAAAGGGTAATTATAGACTATTTACGTTAAAAATACCTAACAGGGCCTCCATTTCTGATCATCAATTTTATTGGATGAGTTTATTTCTACCTTAACAACCTCAGTTTAAAAATGTCATTATTTATAATACACATTCCATGAATGTTACAAATAAAGTATTTTATATAGATAAAAAGACAATATGTCACCCACTTGCTTATAAAATTATCTTATGTGTTCAAAAAGGGACAAAATATTATTGTAAAAAATATTGAGGGTTATTTTAATATTAATTAAATACATTTTTTTTAAAATTACATCTAATCTTTTTTTATATAATTTCATTATATTCCTAGAAAACGTTGACAAAAAGAAATTTTAATTTAAAGGAAAATTAATTAAATTCTTTTAGAAATAATAAAAGTATTATACTTTAATTGATTTATTTTGATAAACAAATTATATAAATAATGGTAACATATTTTATGTCTTTTAACTATTTAAAGTAGAATTCCATCTTGTTTATGATGTTTTTAATGTCAAATTAAATGAATGGTGTCAAAAATGATATTAATTAAATTATATAATAAATAATGTTATCGAGAATGAATTAAAACTCATAAAAATGAAATCATCTTCCAATTGATTAGGATATATTTTAAAATATCACTAATGTTCCACTTAATGTCCAATTTTCCTTTTATAGTATCTATTTTGACCAAGAAATAGTGAAGGCATTAATAACAGGTTAATTGTCAAAAAGGATTAACATAAGATAAATAATGATATGGTTGAAAACATCACACATATTTTATTAAGACTATTAATAAAAAATATTTTCTTTATATCACTCCCCTCATCGTAGGGGCCATTTATGGTACATAAAAAACCAATGAAATCTTTTGGTGCAATCATTAAGAGTTTTTTATAGAAGATTTATTGTTCCTAATCCAGTTTTTTCATTTTATTTTTTCATATAACACTTTAAAATATTCTTTAAATAAAATGATATTATAAAACAAACAATCTTTCATAACTAGCGTTTTTTATCATTATACAATGACCTATATCCATCCCCCCTTTCTTAAAATGTGAAATAAAACCATTATGCATGGGTACTATGGGCTACCGCCTCACAAACCGATGTAAATATATTACATTATCTTCTTTCATTATTGATGATAATTATGGGTTTAATATATTTATTTTGTATTAATAATATGTTTACCACTATATGAAACTAATACATTATCTATTTTCTAATCATTTCATTCAAAAATAATAATAATCTCGATTATGCGTATGTGTGGACTGCCACCTCCACATTTTTATGTGATTCATTTTTTTCACCACATAACATGAGGATATATATATTAATATATATAATTATGTTTAATAAAATAAAATGGTATTTTTGATATTATTGTAATTATGTATATATAAAATAATTCATACATTTTTTTACATAATATTTGTCGAAAATGGAAATGTTCTCAATCATATGAACATCATACCATCTCTAGGATTTAAATGTACTTTATATTTTATATCTATATCACATATTTATTTTCAAAATATAAATTATTTAAAAAAATGATAAATATTTCATTACTTGTTTTCTTTGTACTATAGAACAATGACCACATTGACCATAGTGAACGTACCAAATCATGTTTGGGAATAAGAGACGAATATCTTTAAATCACCCAACACCGATATAATTGATTATGTAATTTACTATAACAACATAAAAGGAATATGAGACTTTAAAAAAATGAAAAAAAAATAAACAATTAACATATTTTTATAATTTTGGAAGATGTTGAATATACATTATGAATCAGACTTAGGATAACAAACCTTCATTAAAAAATATCAATATTAATGTTTCCCTTCAATCAATTTTTCATCCATTTAGTGTTTAAAAAAAATTCAATTATATAGGCATAAATTAACTACATATAAAATTTTATTTCAATTTTTAAATTTCATTATTTTTTATAAAGTAAATTATTTAAATATTTTATATGGAACATTTCAAATTTATTTTCAAAATAAGAAAGGAATATTCTATTTTACTATATAAGATGAAAATGAATATTCCCACCACCATAACCATTATATAATATTTCAAATAATTTATAAAATTCAATTTCTTATTCAATTGAATCCCCTCTATATCAATGTTCTAGTTATTTTCAAAAATTAGTTTTAAAATGTAATGAATATTAAAATATCTATAATTTTTTTCCAATTGGTGAAAGTAATATTTTTATGAGTGTAATATTTAAAATTGATATATTTTATTTGTTATGAATATTTAATGTTTTAGGGGAATATTTATGGTGATGGGTTGTTCTACTATGAACCATGTGCATGTGGTTCTGTTATTAACTATGAATTTATTATTTTATTATATACTGAAAATATGTTGTTCCATAATCCACCATGGATAGGTGGGTCTTTGATAACATTCTAATTCCATGGATATGAAACTCCAACAATTTATTATTCCGTTTTTAGAGTTATTTTGGAAATTATATCACATTATACCTAGATTATTTATCAATTATTTATATGAAGAGTTAATGAAATATTATGATTTTTAGGTATATTAATTATATAATGTTAATGGAAAGTATATGATACTTTTTAAGGGTATAAAGTATAACATTATGAACTTATTTATTGGGTTTTTTCAGGCATTCAATGAATCCATTTTGATCATTAATTTTAATGATTTTCTGTAAATGTTTTAACATGTTTTTAGGTTCCCCTTCAACCCTTAAAAGGACGATAATCTATAATATAATAAAAAAGAAGGCCTTTGGGTCATTCAGGATTTAGGTATGAATGTAGAGTACTAATGTTTGAAATAGTTACATTTTTTCCAAAATATAATTTTGAAAAATTAGTACTTTATAACTATTAATTTAATATCACATACTAATATTTACTCCCAAAAAATTTTATAATGTTTTTTAGAACATTTATGGATGTGTATGAATAAAGGATAACTCAGGTTGATACACTTGAAGAATTTTCTTGAAAGGAATTATTGTTTCTTTTTAAATGATTACAATATGTAAAAAATGGATATTGATCAAAAATGTCATGTTTTTAAAATATTATTTGTGTATTAATTATGAAATATTTCTCTAAAATCGTAATCTATTTGTATCTTACAAAAATACAAAAAAATAATTCTTGACTTAAAAATCATGATTTTTTAATATTTAAGGAAATTACATTACATTTAAATTTTAAGAATATATGCTTATCCATTCTAATATTACCATATTCCCCAAGTGGAAAAGAATGGTATTATGCAATAAATATAACTGATTGGTAAAATGAGATATGCACATTTTGGGTATTTTTATTCTATTTTATGATATAATTTTTTTGTATATGGTAATTAAATATAACAATATTTTATTTTTATTATTGTTAAATTTGCTTAATATTAATATAAAAAGTTAAATATTTAATTATATTGTCCATGGGTCACTATAATAAACATTATTAAGGATTATGATGTATTTAAATTATATAAAATATCTCCCCATGAAAGTGATCATGAACTAAAGAGATAAATCACACTAAAAAAATATGTCATAAAATAAATAGAATAATCAAATATTCAATAAAATTTATGTATGATGATCTATTACACATAATTAAATGATTCATTACATTGATATTGAAAATAATTTGGATCTAATTATCTCCTTATCTAAATCTATGTTAAATTATTACACCTATCCAATTGCTCCTTGGATACTCCTCCACTAGGTAAATTTGCATTTATGAACTGAAATAGTGCAATGAAAATGAAATGAAAAATAATTGTTGATAATTGTAGACAGATCATTTTTTTGAGAAATTATAATAGTTTTTATGGAGAAATTTTAAAAAAAATATTGGTTTGAATTTCTGTGGTAATAAGCTCAAAAATATTAAATAAAGTGACACTAGGATGGTATCCTCAAATGAAAAAGTTATGAATTAGCTATACAATATAATTATGGATATAATCCCATGATACATAACTAAAATATACAATATATAAATATATAATCAGAGAACTATCTGGAACTATGATTCATACATTATTTATTCATGTCCAATTTATTTCAGTTTATCATTTTTCCTCACCACAATAAAAATAATAATTTCCCGAATTAATGTTCCAATACCAAAAAATAAGGGAACTAAAACATCAATTTAATATCAAGATCCTGGGGAAAATATATTTAAGATACTACTTCCTTTTCACTAAAAATACCCACAAAATCTGTGGAAGATATATCATTAGGTTGTAGATAATGTTCTCCAATATATTTATTTTATCATAAAAATTCGTTAAAAAATGTTGTATTTATATCACCTTCCTCAAACCACATTACTGTAGATCTCTTTTTGATACTCTATATTTTACCATCATATACTCTTCAATTTGGGTTCCTTTACATGATAAAATCATCAAATTTCCATCATCATAATGATCATAACGTTACCTATCATGGTTGGTAATATTAGTATCAATATACTAAATGTTTTTGTTTCCAATAAGTTGTTTGGTAATCCTTTTGTTAATGGGAGAATTTATATTCCAAATATTATTTTTTATTAAAACCCAATCATGCACCAAGGATAGTAATTTCCACACTAATATGAATATATATTCTAACACATCATCCTACATTCGTAATTCTTAAACATGAATCTCTTTTCTTTGTAAAGAGTTACTTGAACATGTAGTAACAATTGAGAGTTATATGATATGTATTTTCCATGATTTTAATATAAAAACACAAGAATATTAATTTACAATCAAGATTAGATGGAAATCTGTCCAACTTGCTCCACATTCTAGTACAACCCCTTTTGTTATTTCTCTAAGGTTACAATTATACAAAGAATATTAGATCTATCAGAATCTTATGTTCCATGAATGAAAATTAGTTCTCTATATTATTTCTATTGTTTATAAAAAACAATTATTTTATGATTTATTTATAGCGAAGTTCATAGTCCCCACCAAAAAACCATAAACATGATCCTCAAGTTTAAATAAAAAAGGGGATTGTATTGCTCTTCTTTATCTTTAACTACACATATTGTATAGATAATAATGTTATTATAGAAAATATTTAACTTATTATCATTTATCATTTATTAATCGGATGAAAAATCAATACTATCAACTTGAATATGATATTTCTATAATTTCACAATATACGAGTTGATCACGGGACCCTAAAACTGGTTATTCATGTAAATGTTATTAGAAAATTGTTCAATTAAGGAAACTCTATGATTCGATTCAAGATTATAGATCAATAAAATTTGATTGAAATAAATAAAACATTAAATTAAATTCCAAATATCCCTGGAGATAACTCCTTGGACATTCTGAATGATGAGGTGAAGTGATTTGGAGTTGGAAAATTCATTTGACCTACCAGCACCTTTGTTTCCCATAGGGTAGAAAAACACAAAATCTAAAGATGTTGATTGATTAAGAAAACGATTATGGGTGTCATATAATTGTCCATTATTCCGATTTATATCCTAAACTATTGTGTAAACATTAGGATAACTAATGTCAAAACTCTAAAGGAGTTGAGAGAAATATGTCCTTCATTGTTCCTAGAATCCATTCTCTCTTTATGAAATATGGAATTCCATGTAGCATTGTAAAATATAATAATCATTTCCTTAGAAGATATTTAAAAACAATAATGACTAATATATATTAAAGTTTATATATGACGATCCACGTGTTGTAAATATCCCTAGGGTTAGCAGGAGTCAATGTATCACTAACATCGACGTGAGCAGAAAGAAGAGTGTTCAATCATCCACCCTTTATTTATATTAGTATTGGAAATATAAAACATATTTCTAATCTTATGGGGTTTTCAATAGGATCTAGATATTTCATCTCAATACATTAAGAATGATGGACACCCATAGAAACATGCCTCAATACATTCAGCACCTCAAGAAACATTAAAATCAAAAATAGACCGCTACAGGAGCCACATGTAGTTGAGGGTGATGAGTGGTTGAAATCACTTGTATTAAACCATACATTATTGAAAACATCCACTATAGTATTGGATAAGGTCTAAATATAACCTATAAGTTCCATAACCTATTAGGCAGAATCAATATCCATTAGAGGAAGACTTTGGTAAAAAAGAATAATAAATGATAGACCCCTATTCTAGTTCACACGAACTACATCACATTGTCCATTAATATTTTAAAAAATACCAAAAGGATATGAGAATAATTACTTCTATCAAAAGGGATATTCTATCCATATACCACAAGAAAATTCTTCATAAACATGCTGATACATCTAATTCCAAAAAAACATAATACAACCATGGTATTTTCATCATTAGAGTGGGTTTATCACTACATTAAAATATTGAAAAAGAACCACCAATACTCTTAATAATATCTAGACTATGGAATTCATGGTGGAGACCTAGAATCAAGATCCATATAATTTCTCAAATCATGTCAATTCACTTGTGGGCCTCCAAATACCAAAAAACATGATAAATTTCATTTTCTGATGGATGATAGAATATCATTCGATGTATTTTATAAAATAAAATTTAGAGAATATGTCTTTCAATAATAGCCAATAATTCTAGATGTTAAATTCTACTAGGTAAGTAGGATCCCATTGTCTAAAAAATCATTCACAGACAAAAAAAATTTGAAAATACAGAGTAAAAATTTCAACCAGAGAATATTTACGATAACCTATTATAGTATGAAACTCGTCCATATAAATATGGATAATTGTACATTATTCTAACATCCCAAGCTCTAACAATATATAATTTCATCAATTGAAATATCCTTAATTAAATTGTATCATCTCTAGTAATATAACAATTTAAAATGAAAATTCACAACATTATAAAATATAAATCATTTTATTATATTAATTTTGACATTACATTTAGAAAATAAAAATTTTCATAATAAATCAATATATTAAAATAGTAAATATGAGAATAAAATAATAATAATAGGTAAATTAAAATATCTTTCATCCCCTATAATAATCAGTGACAAACAACAATGTAAAAATAAATCATAATTCTAGTAATGTATTATTCATTCTAAAAATGGGAATACATAATCATAAGAGAAAATATATGTGAATGAATAATGAATTCAATACGATGTATTTATATAATGTACGAAACCCATCTGACTATTAAAAAAATTACTATTGGAAAATTAATCTGACAATTGAAATAATAATAAGACTATTAAGAATAGTAATGAGATCGTTATAAAAGTATCCTTAGCTATATAAGTGTAAAATAATATTTAAGTATACTACAGAATGATAATTTTATATATTTGAAGCATAATAAATGAAAATAAATGATTTCTTAAAAAATATTTAATAGTAAATTTTTTTTAAAAAATAACTATTTTAATTGCATTTTCATGTTAACATTTATAATAATTTATTTTTCACAAAATGGGGAATGATTTAATAATATTATTTAATTGAAAGATAATATAACTTTCTAAGATGATAAATATTATTTTAAAGGGTAATAAAATTCATCATAATATTTAAATTTATTATTTTTAAATAAATGATCATTTTTTATAAAAAATAAATTTCTCATTTTTAAAATATTATTTTAAAAAAATGGACACAGTTTTTGTAATAAATTTTATAAAAAATTGTTAGGTTTGATATTTTATTTTTCTAAAATTTATGAATTTTGGTGAATATTAAAAGATAGGAAAATTAAAATATTCAACATTATAAAAATATATAAAAGAAAATTTGAGTCATAGAAGATGAAAACCCCATAGGTTTAAACACACGTGAGAAATATACATTATATTGTCAAAGGAATCAATATTATTTGTAATCCTAAGCCAAAATTATCACGACCTGACCCTACCCGGGCTTGAGCCGCAACTACCCCAAGCCCGCCTCCATAGGCCAGGGGCTAGTGACAAGCGCTAAAGACTAAACAACTCGGGGATGCCTTTGCCTGAGTACCTGTACACACACACATGACACACTCAATGCAAAAGTGTAGAGTAAAAGAGAAGACAAGTAATGAAAAAGGGGAAAATGCTATATATAAACCACAATAGTGCATCAACCACTAATTATTACAAATAATGTGTTGAATGGAAACTGAAAAGAAAAGGGGAAAAACATGCGCCCAACTAGAATAGTGCCACAACCCGACAACAGTTGAACAAAAGAGAAATAGCTGGAAGGGTTCCCCACCTGGAACCCGACTACGACCATCGCAAGCGGTCCAATCTCCTGAACTCTTTTTCTCCACTGAAGTCACGCTCCACCTCTCCGTCGTCTACAAGGGCACACCATGTGTGGGCCAAGCCCAAGTAGGGGTGAGTATAAATTTACTCAGTAGGATACCCCGAAGGCTCGAGTGAGCAATAATGGAGGTACAAAGGGGTGAGCAGTAGATCGAACAAGGAAAGTAGAAAGGTACAACTTAGAGTGAAGTAAAGTGTCCATGTCAACCCAACAAGAGGAAAGAAGGTAGACTCGTCCAGTCACATGGAGCTAGAAACGGTGAGAAGATGAACTTCCCGTCGAGTCTTCGCTACCTATAGTCGGAGAGTATACTCGTCCAACCACGAGAAGCTAGAATAGAAAGCATGTGGCATACCTCATGCGTCTTCACATCTCATGGAAGGAGAGTAACCGAACCCCGGATGTGGGTACTAGAACAAGGTATATACAAATATATATATGCTCAACAAGAAGCCCGAACAAGCTCGTAAGGGGATCTCCATCCCATACCTCAGCCCAGGAAAGTGAGTTTCCAACAGTCCTAGAAGTAAACACCATCTATGCCCAACATCCCACATGTCTTCCTCGAACTACAAGTCAAGGGGATCAATCCACCGCACCTCGACACTATCTGCTTTGGGTGGAACTGACTCGCCCGTATGGTTTTACGTCACGTCACAATGACGCGTCTCTGTGGGGGGAAAGCGCCCCTCGTACTTGAGAGTTCCGGGTTAAGTCAAACCACACCTCTTCACTACCCTGCAGTCGAGAGGACTCCTCAAATTTAAGGTCGTTCCAACACTGACCCGTACAACCAAGGGTCCCGCTACGGTAATCATGGAGGAAAGCCACAGACTGGCCTAGTAGAAAGGACTGAGTATGGAATGTCAATGGGTGTCCCACTGCACAGCCCGGCTTGAGGGTAATTCATAATATGATATCAGGTGACCCACTGCCCAGCCCTGCTAGAGGGTAAAGCCTAACAAGATATCGGGTGACCCACTGCCCAGCCCTGCTGGAGGGTAAACCCTAACAAGATATCGGGTGACCCACTGCCCATCCCTACTGGAGCGTAAACCCTAACAAGATATCGGGTGACCCACTACCCAGCCCTGTTGGAGGGTAAACCCTAATACATCATCAGGCGACCCACTGCCCAGCCCTGCTAGAGGGTAGACCTGGAATAAGTCGACAGGTGACCCACTGCCCATCCTTGCTGGAGGGTAGACCTGGAATAAGTCGACAAGCGACCCACGGCCCATCCTTGATGGATGGTAGATATATATCTAGATGACGGGCGGCCCACTGCCTAGCCCTACTAGGGGCTAGACCCTAAGAGGTCATCGGGTGAGCCACTGCCCAGTCTCTACTGGAGGGTAGACCCAAAGAGTGTTGGGTGGCCCACTTCCCAGTCTCTACTGGAGGGTAGACCCTATGAGTATCGGGTGGCCCACTACCAAGTCTCTTCTGGAGGGTAAACCCTAGAAGTCATTGAACAACCCACTACCCAGTCCCTACTGGAGGGTAAACCTGAAGAAGTGGACAAGCGACCCACTGCCTAGTCTCTACTAGAGGGTACAACACTGTCCAACCGAACACGGAGTTGGTATCGTGCAACCACCAGACTCCAGAACAAAACAAGGGGAAGCCACTCAACCCTGCTGATCTAAACCATCGAGCACAGAGCTAGGGGAAAACCTCAACCCTGCTGGTCATCAAAAGATCACGGAGGGACCCTCTACGTCGCTAGAGGTCAATGTACGTAGGGTAGAACACGACACACATGTGGGGCCCACATGACGTGTGGCTCCATCTCAACCCCAACCAAGCTCAAAAACGTTCTCAGGTACAAACATCCCCAAGATTTACCTCCAATAATTCCCATATATTTTGAGTCAATAAGGTTTTCCTTATGACTTTTCCATTCATTATTTTTTTTAAAATCACAAACACCGTATACTAAAGCAAATATAAATTTTACCTCCATAATGAAAATTTACTTATTTAATGAAATTTACCCTAACCTAGATTTTCTTTTATATAGCAATATTTTTCTTAAGTACAAAAAACCGGATTCTTAAACAATAATCCAGAATCATATAATGTAAAGATATGGAGTATTCTATTTTTTAGGATTCGAATTCTGGATGTGAACTGTTATAATGTTCCAATCCAAATTCTGGACTCTGAACTCTTAAGTAGCTCGACTCTGAACTTTTAAGTAGGTCGACTCCGAACTCTTAAGCAGTTCGACTCCGAACTCTTAAGTATCTCGACTCCAAACTCTTATGTAATTCGACTCCGAACTCTTATGAAGTTCGACTCCAAACTCTTAAGGAGTTAGACTTCGAACTCTTAAGCAGTTCGACTCCGAACACTTAATTAGTTCGACTCCGAACTCTTAAGTAGTTCTACTCTGAACTCTTATGATGTTCGACTCTGAACGCTTAAGTAGTTCGACTCCAAACTCATATGAAGATCGACTCCGAACTCTTATGCAGTTCGACTCCGAAATCTTATGAAGTTCGACTCCGAACTTTTACTAGTTTGACTTCGAACTCTACAAGTTCAGATTCAGATCTCAGGTGAAACTACACTCTGAATACCTATAAAACAGAATCAGAACTTTTCATAACATAGACTCCGAATTTCAGTTTGGTTGGACTCTGAACTTTTATTTTTACTCACACTCCGAAATTTTATATTGCTCTTACTTAATTTTTCTTCATTACAAAACGATATCGTGCATTTAGTTTAACATGATTAGTTATTAAATGATGTCATCTATTCTGTTTCTAATTATCCGTTGGTTGAGTTACACATTTACAGGTCCCTACAAATTTCATGGAAAATATGACAGTTGGAGGAGGTAGCCTACTGTTGGAAATTTGCCTATAAATAGGTTCCCATTTGAAAGAGCTCAAAAAAAGAAGATCGATCTTGAGACCACACATTGTTAAGGTGATTTCTAGAGAGAGAATATTTTCATTCTTTTTGCGTACTGAACCGCTCATTCAGATTGCTTCGTGAGACTCCGAATATTGGTGATTACATTCGAGGGCTTCCAGGGATAAGAAGACATAGGTTCCGACTACCTTGAAGTTCAAGGGCTTCCTTGCTGAGGATGACTGACGTTCCAACTACCTTGAAGTTGAGGGCTTGCGGGGAAGGCAAGACAGAGATTTCGATCTTCGTATCGAGGGCTTACCCTGGTGTGGGTAAGACAGGCTTGCTTGAAACTATAAATCAAGGGACCTTTATCCAAGGTTGTTGGATAACCTTCTCTTTGGGTTAAAAGACTTATATCTTGTTAATTGTAGTTTTACTACTTGTTTTTCCGCTGCACTTTTGTATTGTAAGGAAAGTATAACATTATTATATTTCCTTACACTTGTACTCTGATAAGTTTAGATTCTATACGCTTTAAGGTATAATCTCATATTGTAAACCTTAGTTCCAACTCTCCAATTGGTGTTATAGGTGTTGTGAATCTTCTTAGTTAAACTTTGTTAAACTTAGAAAAGTCCTTGTCTGACGAAAAAATAATTATCCATAACAAACATTAATGGTTGCAAAGGAATTTTTAAATTGTACAATTCACCCCCCTCTTGTATTTTGAGCATCTACATCAGTATTTTGATCCTACAATTGGTATCAGAGGAGGTCTTGGAACTACTTATACTCACATATAAGTTTTTCATGCTCATTTTTCCATTGTTGTTCTTCCTTTCTTAGAAAGTTTTTTTGTCATTCCGAACATTGTCATTCCGAATTTCCATTTGGAACTTTGTTGTTAGGAACATTTTATACTAACTAGGTTGGTTTCCAAGTTTATTTTAACAATGTAAGGAGTCTATGTTGGTTCTATTGACAATGTAAATCCTACAAGACCACCAATCATTGATGGTAATGACTATGAGTACTGGAGAGATCGAATGAAGACTTTTGTTATCAATACTGGAGTGGATAATGTCGTTATGCATACTAGTGATTATAAAATTCCTAATAAGGAAGTTAGAACATTCACTAATCAGGAAAACCGAGAGTATCAACTCAATAATAAGGTACGCAATACCATACTTAGTTCGATGAATAGAAATATATATATCCAAATTTATTCTTGTGAAGTAGCTAATTGTATCTGGAAGAAGTTAGAGGTTACACACTTTGGAACTTCTAAAGTGATTGAGACTAGGAGAGCGATGCTTAGAGATGAATTCCATGGCTTCAATTTTTCTTTATGGTGAACCAATTTGCAAAGTTCAATATAGATTTATTACTATAGTGAACAGTCTTCATTGTATGGGAGAGAAAGGACTGGATGATGAAGCTCTTGTGCATAAAATAATTGATATTATGCCAAATGAGTGGGAATCCAAAAGAACATCTATTGATGAGAATAGGAAGGTCACTCAAATATCGTTAGATGAGCTATTTGGAACTCTTCTCCAATATGAAACAAGAATTAAGAGATATGGTGACAACATCATGAAGAAGAATGGAAATGGTATTGTTGCTTTTACAACAACATCAAATCATATGAAAGCTAAGAATCCTGAGAGAGTAACTAAATCCAAGTCTAAGAAAGTTTTTATCCAATCTAAATCTACTGAGAGTGAAGTCTCAGAAAATGAGTTAGCAAATCCAGCTTGAAGGATGAACAAGATAGTTGGCCAGAGAAATTTCCAGTCTAAGTATTAGAAAAAGGAAAGGAAAGATAGGAAAGATGGAGAAGTTACTTGTTATGAATAAAAGAGAGCTATACATATTAGACCAGATTGCCCTTTTCTCATAAAGAACGAAAGGAAAGAAAGGCATTCTCAAAGGAACAAAAAGAAGTATTATAAAGAAAAATCTAAGAATGTTCTGAAATAAAATGACACCTGCAGTGCCAGTGGTGGTGACTCTTCAGCTGAATCTTCTGATTGTGAATCTTCAAGATAGAAGAATCTTGGTCATATAGCCAGATTACCCATTAACAATCATTGTTTTATGGCTATGGTATGAAATGATGAATCATTGACCAATGTTTCATTAAATTATAATGATAGAGAATATTATAAAACTTCTAATGATGAATCCTCTTCTGATGAAGAAAATACTTTACCTACCTTTGAAGAGGTTTCTAGGTTTGCTGAACTTCTTGACATTTAGAATTCCAAACTCAATAAAAAACTTGATAAGGCAAACTATAGGAATTCTATTCTTACAAAAGAGATATCAAATATTTCTAAATATCTTGATATGAAAAAATTCTGATTTTATAAATATTTCAAAAAATCTTGAGGAAGTATCTTCTGAGAAGAACAAACATTATAAAGAGTTAGAAAATGTAATTTCTAAGAAAAGTGTCTTTGAGCCTAGCTCTAGTTCTAAATATAATGATTTTAAAGATAAAAACTTGGTTATAAAAATCAAGTCTGAAATTTTTTCCTTAAAGATGTGTTTATCAAACTTTACCCATGGTAAGGAAAATTTTGATAAAATGTATTCTCAAATATGACCTTTAAGAAACAAATCCGGATTTGGTTATACCCATGAATAACTAACTTTTAGTAACAACTACTTTGTTCCACAAAGGTCCCCATTTTGTACCATGTGTCAATACGGTGGTAACTGGGCAAAGAACTGTTCCTTAAACAAAACCCAATCATTAGGTTTTCATAAGGCATATTTTTCAAAGAAGCTGTGGGTTCTTAAAATTTTGTTGTCTGGAAATCTCAGATCCAAACAAGTTTGGATTCTGAAAGTCTAATTCTTTTCTTGATTTTAGGAAGATAAAGGGAGTACCAACAACAATAAATAGTACATGGATAGTGGATTTTCTCGGCACATGAAAGGTAACAAAATCTATTTTGAAAAAATTGTCAAAACAAAAGGAGATATCATTCTTCGGTTTATTGGAACGCAAGATCAACTTGCTGTTATTTTCACAAAATCTTTACGCTCCGATAGATATGAATACATTAAACAAAAGTTAGGAATGATAACCGTATGTTAATCATTATTTATTATCTTCTTGTTGAACAATTCTCCTAACAGTAATAAAATCCTTTTCATATGGGGAGTACATTTGATTGTTAGTGTAACTAAATTTTTTCGTAATCTGTTTTTTCAGACTTAGTGTAACTAAAATTTTCATAGTTAGTTTTTCAATAATTTCAGAACTAAAGTTTCCAGAATGGAAATTTCTAAAACTAAAATCTCCGGAATGGGTATTTCCGGAACTGAAATTTTCAGGATTGAAATTTTCATACTGAGAACTTCTAGGAAGGATATTTTCGTACTGGTGTTTTTGTAACAAGATTTTCATACTGGAACTTTCATAATGAGTTTGTTTTTAAATTTATTTCTTCAAGAATAATATTACGAAATTATGAACAATATTTCTAGCCAATATGAAAGTTATGATTTCTTAACTTTTGGTTTCTTAATCATATTTTTCATGCTGGTATTTTCCTTGTTTTTAAAATTTCGGATTCTATTTTATCCTCAAATCGGGATGTTTTCCCTAAAACCTCAAAAGATCATAGTTAAATTTTTCTTACGGGAGTGTTTTCAACCGTCAGATCAGGTCAAAGCTTTTCTAACCGTTAGATGGATTTTGGAAGACCAACGGTCACATCCATTGCCTATATAAAGGAGACCCTAATTCTCTTCCCACATCAGTTTTTCAAGATTTTGCATCTCGAAGCCCTGTTTCACTTCTTAAGGCCGGTTCTGAACATTCCAAAGCCGTTCTGAATCATTCAGATTTCTTCACTCTGAATGTCTGTAGAAGCTACTTTTGAAGATATGTCAACTGCGAAACCAATCTCTAAGTGGTTTGTCATTAGGGAAAGCTTAGTTCATCCATATTTATACATGCTTGATTATATTGTAACCTAAAATATTAAGTTGAATGGTTGGGAATATATATGCATGTTCAAGTTAGAAAATCAGGATCCGATGTATACTGATTTGTTGATAGAGTTCTATGAGTCGGTTTCCTTCCAAATGAAAGATTGAAAAGAATGGTTTTCCTTAAAGTCTTATGGTAAGACTTATATGCTATCCTACACCATGTTTGAATGATTGGTTGGTTTTTCCTATGAGGGGGAAGATGAGATTTTCTCACACAAGCTTTTATATGAGCAAGGAAGTTTCACCAAGGTGAAGGATTTAAAATGCCTTGGACATAAATATGCTATGACTGCTAAGGATTCTCATCTCACTCAGAACAACCAGATTCTTCATCATTGTGTGAAAGGTTTTCTCGTTTCGAGACATGGTAACAAAGATAATTTGAATAAAAGTGGTATCTATGTTTTAGATTTCTTGGTGAATCTAAGAAAAATTAATTTGATGAGGCATGTCTTGATTACGATCAAGAACATCAAGGAAGGGAATTTAAGAGCTCAGATAATTATGTACCCTGCTTTACTATCAAGGCTGATAGTACGTTGCTTAGAATCCTTCAAGGTTGCATGCAAATCAAAAGTCGAGAATTGCAAGCTTATGATGGTTAGTGATGATACTCTGAAGAGGATGAAGATGGGTTTTTCCGGTGAATCGGGAGAATTTTACCCTCTGTCTGTGGAAGAGGTTGAAGCAGCTCAGAAAGAAACACAGAATCTGGAACCATCCAAAAAGCAAAGGAGGAAGAGAAAGGTTATGGAAGTGGTTGCTGATGAAGAAAATCCTCAGGCTAAAGGAAACTCAGTCTGATCCCCCCAAGCCAAAGAAGCCGAAAACATATACAGATGAAGTGGAAGACAAGTGGAGGGAAGATAAACAAAAGAGGAAGGAAGGGGATCCAAAATTCGGATTCGACCCTGTAGAGGCTAAAGACAAAAAATAAAAAGCTATTGAGGAGCTAGTGAAACCAGCGAATGAAATGAAAATGAAAAAGAAAATGTCTGAAGCTGAAGTGGTGCAATCTTTGCTGAAAGCTACAGAGTTAGCTTCCGAAATGCTTCCCATTCCAGAAACGTTCGGTTCTGAACCTTCTTTACCAGAAACTCCAGCTAAGAACTAAGTCACTCTGGAATAAGTCAAGGTTAAAAAATTAGTTGAAGAAGCGGAAATAGAAGTTTCTGAAGAAGTTGTATAAGAAGAAGAAGTTGTGGAAGAAGAAGAAGAAGAGGAAGAGGAATGTGAAGATTTGGATACCCTGATCAAGCAAGTACATGACTATAAAGATAAGGATGAATCCGCAATGTTAGTAACTCTAGGAAAGGCAGATGAGGAAGCTAGTAAGAATGTTGATAAGCAACAGAAAAAAGAACATGATGAAATGTCATGTATGATGTGGAAGAAACCAATGAGAGGAATTTCCTTGAGGAAGGACAAGAATACAGAAACCAGATGAAGACCAGATCATTCAAGTGTCTGAATCCGAGGAAGTATACCTTAATAAGGAACCCGTTAAGAGAGCTGATAAAGGGAAGCATGCTCTCATGGAGACACCTATAAAAGATGTCATTAGGAGGAAAGAGGTTGGTGGTACCTCTATAATGAATCTAGTGCAAGTTGAAGAAGAGAAATCTCAAAGAGATGTATCTGATTCATAATAATCATCTCATGGTTATGATTTTGGGGTTAAATCTCTGAGGAAGTTGGTGGACACCATTCTAATTTTTACAACAATAGATTCTAGATGCCATATATAGCAACAAAGTATTAATCAGAAATTGGATTCTTTATCCATGGTCATGGATAAGTTTGTAAAGTTGTAAGCTGAACTGAAAAGTTTTCTTTTCGATTATGATGTGTATAGAAAGTCCTGTAGTAAGGTAACCAAGTGGTCTAAGAGATTTGATGAAGATTTAGTTCACTTTGAGAATCTTCAAGATGATGTTCCAAATGCTTTTGAAATGGAGGATAAAAAGGTTAATAGGTTTTAAGAAAAGCTGGCCCAGGAGAAAAATTCTTGGAATCAACAGATCAAGGACCTTAATGGGAAGCTTAACTCAGTATCTCATAATTGGAAAACTGAAAGTGAATTCCGGATTGAGTTTTAGAAAAAGATGGAAAATAAATATGATATAATAAAGTTGCAAAAAGAATCCTTGCAGGCTCGGGAAGAAGCATTAAAAGTCTAAGAAGAAAAGGTAAAAGTCATGGAGAGGCAAGGTGAGGAAGACCAAAGAGACTTGATGAAACTCAAAACCATGTTAAAGAAGCTCATTTTGAAGGAAAATGATGACAAATGAACCCACTCCAATCTTTTGTTGTAGTTGTCTTTCTTTGTAAAGTTTTCTCCCAACTCTAATGAAATGTTATTTGGTTCGTTGTATTTTGTCATATACTAATGTTTCAGGTACCATATTTTCTTTTCCATTCCCTTCAATTATTTTTGAAAATCACAAAGGGGGAGAAGGAAAAAGAACTACTCCTAAGGAGGAGAAAGAAAAATTTCTAAGTGAAATATTATAAAAGTATGGGGGAGTTTCTCACTTTAATGTTTTTCATTCCCATGATAATGAGAAATCCACTCCAGAAATTCAAAGTACAATCCATAGAGTTTCAATGCCTATGGGGGAGTTAGTTGTATTCACATTCATTCATGAACAAAGGGAGAACTGTTTTAATTTCAAAGCCTAATGAAAATTTTCAAAATCCTTATATTATTTTTCGAAAGGATGTTTGTGCTTTACAAAAAGGGGGGGATTGTTGAGTCAATAAGGTTTTCCTTATCACTTTTCCATTCCTTCTTGTTTTGAAAATCACAAACACCGTATATTAAAGCAAATATAAATTTTACCTCCATAAGGAAAATTTTCTTCTCTAATGAAATTTACCCTAACCAAGATTTTCATATACATAGAAACATTTTTCTTAAGTACAAAAACCAGATTCTTAACCAAAATTCTGGAATCATATAATGTAATGATTTGGAACATTCCGTTTTTATGATCCGAATTGTGGATGTGAACTGTTATGAAGTTCCAATCCGAATTCTAGACTCCGAACTCTTAAGTATCTCAACTCCGAACTTTTAAGTAGTTCGACTCCGAACTCTTAAGCAGTTCGACTCCAAACTCTTAAGTAGCTCGACTCCGAAATCTTAAGTAATTCGACTCCGAACACTTATGAAGTTCAACTCCGAAATCATAGGTAGTTCAACTCCGATCCATTAAGCAGTTCGACTCCAAATTCATACGTAGTTTTGACTCCAAACTCTTAAGTAGTTCGACTCCGAACTCTTATGAAGTTTGACTCTAAACTCGTAAGTAGTTAGACTCTGAACTCTTATGATGTTCGACTCCAAAATCTTAAGTAGTTAGACTCCGAACTCTTATGATGTTTAACTCTGAACTTTTACTAGTTCGACATCAAACACTGCAAGTTCAGATTCTGATCATAGGTGAAATGAGAATCTGAATTCATATAAAACAGTATCCGAACTTTTCATAACATAGACTCTGAATTTCACTTTGTTTAGACTTCGAACTTTTATTTTTACTTACACTCGGAAATTTTATATGGCTCTTACTTACATTTTCTTCATTACAAAATGATGTTGTGAATTTAGTTTTACTTTACTAGTTATTAAACAATGTCGTCTATTCTGTTTCTAATTAACCGTTGGTTGAGTTACACGTGTACCAGTCCCTCTGAATTTCATGGAAAATATGACCGTTGGAGGAGGGAGCCAACCGTTGGAAATTTGCTTATAAATATGAGCCCATTTAAAAGAGTTTAAAAAAGGAGATCTATCTAGAGACCACATGCTGTTAAGGTGATTTCAAGAGAGAGAAGATTTCCATGCTTTGTGCGTACTGAACCGCTCGTTCAGATTGCTTCGTGTGACTCTGAATGTTGGTGATTACATTCGAGGACTTACAGGGATAGAAAGACAGAGGTGACGACTACCTTTATGTTCGAGGGCTTCTTTGCTGAGGAAGAAAGAGGTTTCAAATACCTTGAAGATGAGGGCTTGCAGATATAACAATATAGAGATTCTGATCTTCGTATCGAAGGCTTACCCTGGTGTGGGTAAGACAGACTTGCTTGAATGTATAAATCAAGGGACCATTATCCAAGGTTGTTGGATACCCTACTCTTTGGGTTAAAAGACTTATATCTTGTTACTTGTAGTTTTACTACTATTTTTTTCGCTGTACTTTTTTATTGTAAGGAAAGTATAACATTATTATATTTCCTTATACTTTTACTCTGATAAGTTTAGATTCATTTTGCTTTAAGGTAGAATCTCATATTGTAAACCATAGTTCCAATTATCCAATTGGTGTTAGAGGTTTTTTGAATCTACTTTGTTTAAATTTTTTAAACTTATAACTTTCCTTGTCTAAGGAAAACATAGTTATCTGTAACCAACTTTAAAGGTTCCAAAGGAATTTTTAAAGTGTACAATTCACCCCCCCCCCCCATCTTGTATTTTGAACATCTACATCGTTACTTCGATCCTGCAGTATACTCCCAGAGTATACCACGTTCCATCCCAAAGGCTATCGTGCGCACGTCACCCAATGTCAATGCGAAGGTGTAACGTAACCACTCCAACCTTCCACCTCAATGACTGAGTCACATCCAACTACATCTCTTTATACATTTACATCACTCACATGGGATTACATGCGATACATTCCAAGGGTCCTCTACAAACACATTATGATGAACCACCATCGGAGTGCCTTGCGTCCACATTTAACAAGATCACGAATGGGGCTCTGATCACTTGAACAGATTACACCGTTGTAATCCTCATAGAAAAACATGCGAGATCGACTACTTACTCGCCTCAAACGGATATCCGACGAAAAAGTAACCAACACCGCCTCACGCCCGAACGGCGTCCCGTGATCCCGAGCCCCAGCCCCGAAAACAGTCGAGCGCATCGCGCCATTGCGATCCCCTCGGGAAAACACGTTCGAAAAGACTGCTCACTTGAGCGCAACGTATATCCGGAGAAAAAGATGCATTTCGGCACACCGTAGTCAAGCGGTGCTTCATGGGACCCGCAACCTGGTCCCGAAACACAATGAACGGAATCCACCATTGCGATCCTCTCGAAAAAGTACACAAAATGGACTATTCACTTGTCCAAAACGGTCACCCGGTGATAGAGATGGAAAATCACAATCAACACTGAAACGACCCTCGGGGGGCCCGCACCATCTTGCCGAATTAGTGCGGGCAGATTTCACCATTGCAATCCCTTCGGAAGAACATCCAGAATCGACTGATCGCACGCCCCGAACGGACGCCCGATGAGAAAGTCCCTAAACGCCGCTCGTAGCTCAAAAGACGGGTCGTGGGGCCCACACCTCAACTTCTACCCCAATGAACAAAACCACCCTAGAAATATTCTCCTCGGCGCCAGGGTCCCAACACCACTGACGGTGCTCAAAACGGACATCGGATGTGTCTGCGCCATCCAAAAGAAGAATCCCTGGGGGAAAATGTCAACTCACTTAAAGACGTGTCGCGCCTCCAAGGACCCTTGTTTCGGGAATTAAAAATTCCCAAAACCATCTCAAAAACTTTTTCCTCGACGTCAGGTTCACGTCGCCGCAGACGGTGCGCAAAACGGACGCTCGTAGCAAATGTTACGGGCGTCCATGTTTTTAAGGGGGTTTACCCCTAGGCCGGCCCGGCCCGGTCCAACCGGTCCGCCCCGCTCCGGCCGGCCTTCTGAGCCGCGGCCCAGCCGAACCTACGGGCCACCACACATGGCCCGCCACCTCCTACAAGCCCCCCCCCCATGCCTGCATGGAGCGCGGGCGCCTCCTCCATCGACCGGGCGACATGGCCGGTCGTTTTCCACGCGGAGACCCGCTTGTGGCGGGTCTTGGTCTCCCCAGCGAGGTCGCGAGCTGCGACCCTGATCGCGCCCCCCTCGCCGGTGCACACGGTCAGCGCCCTCGGCCGGTCCGCCAGTGATGCCCCACACCAGTGAGGTGCCGCCCAGCCGGCAGGATGGCCGGTCGGCCTTCCGCCGCGCCCGCTACAGTGCCGCCGTGATAGAACGCCGTGCCGCCGTCCCGGATCCCCCGTCTGCCACCTGGAACTGCCAAAAAACCAGGAATTCAGCCGGAACATCCCGGGGCTGCCCCAGGCTCCCCGGGACTCGGATATTTCGATCTGAACAGACCGTCGGAAACGTTATAAAATATAATATGCATTTGTGGGATTCGATCTAGGATCAGAAAGCAATTCGACAGTATAAATTGCACTCAAAGATTGCAGGAAATTGAAAACGAAAACGATAAACCCCTACATCGAAGGGCGTAGACTGACGATTCATGTGCGGACTATCGGAACCACTGCTCCTCGCCTGAGATCACCTCCCAGGAGCTTCTTCTTCGTAGCTGGAATAGAGGGGAGGGTTTGAGGAAGAAGAAGAAGAAGAATAGGGGAGGGGATGCATTTAAGTAGAAAATACTTAATCGCCCGCCCGATAGCCCCGAAACAGAAATTTCAGAGGGGTCAGTATTAAGGATTCCCTAGGATAAAAACCATGCTCTGAGTGCAATGGAGATCTCAGAATTTTAATACTATGCCCCATTCAAAAGTTTCAACAACCGCGCCCGAGGCCGCCAAATTACGAAAATGCCACTAGGGCCATTTTTCATTGATGACCCGTGCCCGCAGAACGTATACCCCTCTTAGAATAAACGACACATTCCAAACTCAATAGTGCTTTCAGTTTTCCCATATGAGCCACCGTTTAAGAGATACTCGAGTTTCACCATTAAACGAATATATAAATAAATTAATTTATCCGTTTAATGTTCCGAAAAGAGCGAGGGGTCCAAAAACCCTGCGCCGTCATGTTTTATGTCGTTCCTAGGGTAAACACCTCATTCCAGACCCATCTGTACACTCGTATCTCTGACCTGGATGGCCTTTTAGGAGTTATCTCATTTATTTGGTGCTTCCACTGTGAACGCCCTCAAAATTTAATTCCGGCCACTCCGGGGCTCAGAACTGCACACCGTTTGAGGGCGCTGCTCTGAAATAATATCAAGAATATTCCAAAGTCTTTTATAACCAAAAACTGGGTTCTTACATCATTACCTCCTTCATCCTTTTCATCCCTGAAAAGAAAAACTAGGAAAAAATCAGGGTACTAAGCCCCTACCTGGCTCTCCCGTACCCATAAGAACTCTTGCATAGCTCTGCGGCACCGCACAGAGACCAAAGGACTGATCCGTTCAAGTGAGGTCTGCCCTTGCCAATGTCGTGCACCCACTCCAGACTTTGGGGTTAGGGAAAGGTGGTAGGGAACCTCACCATCCCTTTACACTGTTTAAAACGGCCCAAAGGCTCTCGGGGTAGCTCACCTCCCCGATCGATCCCTTACATCGCACATCGCGGCTGGAATCACTGCCCACACCTGGAACCAGGCCCGGTGATTCCCTCCTTAATAATATCCATATGGTGGAACACCCAAGGATATCAGGTCACGCAAGATTCCATAGTCGATTTCTCACAGCCAAGGCCCTCTTACACGCACAGAAGCGAAGGAGTCAACACTATCGACTAAAAGAAAAGGTCCCACGCCTTTTATCATACCAACACAGGGTTAAACTGACTTCCTGCACCACCCTGTTAACACCTCAATCATGGAGAAGGGAGGAAATCATTCCACACACAGAGTCTATCAATTCTACTGCAAGATGTAGAAGAGCTGTTTCCCGTACCTCTTATCACCTGATGCTCTGCAGGATCGTAGACATCCAAATCTCATGTCTATCCGCGGTCCCAACTGTCAGCTCCTGGAGCCTAACATGAACCACCTAGTGGTGATCAGAATACCTCGTAAAGTCATCCCCCCACTACCAGCTCTTCCGAATCCTCTTCTATAACCACCTCTCTGGGCGCTACTCTGATAACGGCGCTACCTTTGCCGTGGTGATGCACCTGCTGCCTTCCCGAAGCTCTCTGCATGCCTGGTCAGGCAGTCCCATGCCAGTTTAGCTCAACCATCGCAAGCATAGAACCGACTCTCTTCAGGTTGCATTGGTGCCCTACGGCACCACTTTGGTGTACGACCACGCCCCTGAGTCTGGTTGTTGGAAAGCCACATGCGTCGAGGTTCTACTTTCCGATGCCCGCTATCTGCAGCAGACCTCTCGACTCCAACGTGTCTGCTGCCACCACCATCTCTAGATTGTGACATGAAGCTCTCTATCACCAGCTCATGCTCTATCACCCCAGAATATGTGTAAATGAAAAAGGGTACAATGACAGCATGAATCTCTAGGAGGAGACCCTGCTCAAACTTCCGCGCTCGGATGTTGTCGTCATGGACCAAGTCTGGGTAAAAGCGTGCACGGTCTGTGAAACTAGTCGCATACTTAGCCACCATAATCCCTCCCTAATAAACCTACAAGAGCTCCAGAATCCGAACGGAGTGCAAGTAGGAGGGAAAAAACTCCTCATGAAATGACAACTAATAGTCACCCCACGAAAGTGATGACGCCTCCAGAAACCGAGTCAACAGACTCCACCAATGCAAAGCTGATCTACGAAAAAGGTTGGATACCAAAGAAAATCTCTGATCTGTCGGCGTCTGCACAAGCCGAAAAAGGCAAACCACTGTACCTATCCAATCCTCTGCTGCCTGAGGGTCTAGCTTACCACTGAACCTCAGCAGTCTGTGCCACTGAAAATCGCGGAGCGCGCTCAGCCTGCGCACAAGCTCAGCCTGCTCTACTAAAGCTGTCTACTTCTCAACAGGTGGGGGTGCTTCTACCGGCCCACCCAGATAATTAGGCTCGCATAATGGGTCCTGGACTGAGGCCTCATAGCTCATAGTGTCGTCTTCACAAACCAAAGCTGGTATCCTAGCTGGTTGTCTTCGGAGAGACATGCTGAATATTATCAAGGAGTGCCGCAATTAGATGAACATATCTGTATATTCCAATAACCACGATGGGGAACTAACTCAACAAGGACAGTCAAAGACTCAATCCTATGTGATGCACAAACCAATTTCCCTGCAATGAGTGTCTCAGCATATGGAGTCAACAAGCGGGTTATCAAGGTCCAGGTGAATGGATACATCGGTCATCGAACCATCACTGGACTATCTGGCCTGAGAGCTGCTCTCGAGACACGTTAAAACTATTTCCCTAAATCCCAACCAATTCCTTTTATTTTAGGGACATCCGAACAATGTATCAAGAAATGAACCACCTCTGATACCACTTTGTCACGACCCGACCCTACTCGGGATCGAGCCGCAACTACCCCAAGCCCGCCTCTATAGGCCAGGGCCTGGCGACAAGTGCCAAAGGCTAAACAACTTGGGGAGGCCTTCTCCTGAGTACCTATACACACACACACACAGCACACTCAATGCAAAAGTGAAGAGTAAAAGAAAATAGAAGTAAAGAAAAAGGGGCAACTGCTATATATAAACCACAATTGTGCATCGACCTCTAATCAGTACAACGCAAGTGCTGAAAGGAAACTGAAAAGAAAACGGGAAAAACACATGCCCAATGAGAAAAGTGCCACAACCCGGCAACAGGTGAACAAAAGAGAAACAACTGGAAGGGTTTCCCACCTGGAACCCGACTATGACCACCACACGCGGTCCAAGCTTCCGAACTCCTATGCTCCACTGAAGTCACGCTCCACCTGTCTGTCGTATGCAAGGGCACACCAAGTGCGAGAGAAGCCCAAGTAGGGGTGAGTATAAAAATACTCAGTAGGATACCCTGAAGGATAAAGGGAGAAACCAAGGAGGTACTAAAGGGTGAGCAGTAGATCGAACATGGAAAGTAGAAAGGTACAAATGAGTGTGCAGAAACGAGTCTAGCTCAACCCAACAAGAGGAAAGAAGGTAGACTCGTTCAGACACAAGGAGCTAGAAATGGTGAGAAGATGAACTTCCCATCGAGCCTTCGCTACCTATAGCATGAGATTAGACTCGTCCAGCCACATGAAGCTAGAAACGGAAAGCACGTGGCATACCCCGAGCGTCTTCACCTCTCCTGGAAGGAGAGTAACCAAACCCAGTAAGTGGGTACTAGAACAAGGTATATACAAATATATATATGCTCAACAAGAATCTTGAACAAGCTCGTAATGGGATCTCCATCCCATAGCTCAGCCCAAGAAAGTGAGTAGCCAACAGTTCCAGAAGTAAACACCATCAATGCCCAGCATCCTACATGTTTGCACCGAACTACAAGTCAAGGGGCTCAAACCACCGCACCTTGACACTATCCTCTTTGGGTGGCACTGTCTCGCCTGCACAGTTTTAGGTCTCATCACAAGGACACATCTCGATGGGGGAAAGTGCCACTCATACTTGAGAGTTACGGGTTATGTCAAACCACGCCTCGTCACTACCCTGCAGTCAAGAGGTCCCCTCAAATTCAAGGTCGTTCCATCACTGACCCGTATAACCAAGGGTCCCGCTCCGGTAATCATAGAGGAAAGCCAAAGACTAGCCTAGTTGAAAGGAATTAGTCTAGAATGTCGATGGGTGTTCCACTGCCTAGCCCTGCTGGAGGGTAATTCATAATATGATATCAGGTGACCCACTTCCCAGCCCTGCTGGAGGGTAAACCCTAACAAAATATCGGGTGACCCACTGCTTAGCCCTACTAGAGGGAAAACCATAACAAGATATCAGGTGACCCACTTCCCAGCCCTGCTGGAGGGTAAACCCTAATACATCATCAGGCGAACCACTCCTTAGCCCCGGTGGAGGGTAGACTAGGAATAAGTCGACAGGCGACCCACTGCCCAGCCTTACTGGAGGGTAGACCTGGAATAAGTCGACAGGCAATCCACTGCCCAGCCTTGCTGGACGGTAGACCAGGAACTAGACGACGGGTGACTCACTGCACAGCCTTGTTGGAGGGTAGACCCTAAGAGGTCATCAGTTGACCCGATGCCCAGTCTCTGTTGGGGGGTCGATCCTAAGAGTGTCGACTGACCCACTTCCCAGTCTCTACTGGAGGGTAGACCCTAAGAGTGTCGGGTGACCCACTGCCCAGTCTCTGCTGGAGGGTAAACCCTAGAAGTCAGTGAGAAACCCACTTCCCAGTCTCTACTAGAGGGTAAACCCGTAGAATTTGATAAGCGACCCACTACCCAGTCTCTACTAGAGGGTACAAAACTGGAAAACCGAACATGGAGTGGGTATCGTGCAACCACCCGATTATGGAACAAAACCAGGGGAAACCACTCAACCCTACTGATCTAAACCATCGAGAACAGAGCTAGGGGAAAACCTCAACCCTTCTGGTCAACAAACAAGCATATATGGACCCTCTACGTCATGAGAGGTCAAAGAATTCAAGGAAGAACACAGCACGAACGTGGGGCCCACATGATGTGTGGCCCCATCTCAAAACCAACCATGTCCACAAACGATATCAGGTACAAACATCCCCAACGTGTACCTCCAAGAATTCTCGTATACTCCCTGAGTATACCACATTCCAACCCAGAGGCTATTGTGCACACATCACCCAATGTCAACATGAAGGCATAACGTTACAACTCCAACCTTTCACCTCAATGACTGAGGCACATCCAACTACAACTCTTTAAACATTTACATCACTTACACCGGAGTGCACATGATCACACACCAAGGGTCCACTACAAACATTATAGGATAAACCACCACTAAAGTGCGTTTCATCCACATTTAATAAGATCGTGTATGGGGCTCTGATCGCCTAAATAGATTACACCATTGTAATCCTCGCAAAAAACATGGGAGATCGACTACTTACACACCTCAAAGGGATATCCGATGGAAAATTCACCAACACCACCTCACACCTGAACCACACCCCGTGATACTGAACCTCATTCCCAAAAATAGTCGGGTGCATTGCACCATTGTTATCCCCTCGGGAAAACACATTGAAAAGACCACTTACTTGAGCGCAATGGATATCCGGAGAAGAAGATGCATTCCGGTGCAGCGCACACGAGCGGTGCTTCGTGGGACCTACAACCCGGTCCCGAAACACAATGAACAGATCGCACCATTACGATCCTCTCAAAAAATTACACGAAATGGACTGTTCAGTTGTCCAAAACGGTTGCCCGGTGATAGAGATGTAAAATAATCGTCAACGCCCAAATGGCCCTTGTGGGGACCACACCATCATGGCGAATTAGAGCGGGCGGATTTCACAATTGCAATACCCTCGAAAAAACATCCAAAATCGACTGCTCGCATGCTCCGAAAGGACGACCTATGAGAATGTCACTAAACGCCGCTCGCAGATCAAAAGACAGGTTGTGGGGCCCATGCCTCAACTTCGGCCTCAATGCCAGAAACCACCTTGGAAAGCTTCTCCCTAGCGACAGGGTCCCAACGCTGCTGATGGCGCTCAAAACAGACGTCGGATGTGTCTGCGCCGTCCAAAACAAGAATCCCTGGGAGAAAACTTCAACTCACTTAAAGACGTGTTGTGCCTCCGAGGCCCCACGTTTCGGAAATTAAAAATTCCCGAAACCAACTCAAAAATTCCGCCTCAACGTCAGGTTTACGCCGCCGTAGATGGCTTGAAAAACGGACGCCCGTAGAAAATGTTATATGCGTCCCTGTTTTTAAGGGGGTTTACCCCTAGGCTGGACCAGTCCGCCCCACTCGGGCCGGCATGCTCGGGCCAGCCTGCTGAGCTGCGGCCCAGCCAAACCCACGGGCCGCCGTACGCGGCCCACCACCTCCCGCGAGCCCCCCCCCTCACCCGCGTGCCACGTAGGTGCCTCTTCCACCGACCGGCCGACACGGCTAGTTGTTTTCCACGTGAAGACCTGCCTGTGGCGGGTCTCGGTCTCCCCAGCGGGGTCGCGAGCTGCGACCCCGATCGCACCGCCCTCGCCAGTGCCCGCTGCCGGCTCCCTTGGTCGGTCCACCTACACTGCCCCACACTGGCAAGGTTCCGCCTAGCCGGTAGGTTGGCTGGCCGACCTTCCTCCGCGCCCACTGTCGCGCCGCTGTTCCGGGATGTTGTGCCACCGTCCGTCGCATGGAACCGCCGGAAAACTAGGAATTTGGCCGAAACTTCCCGGGGCTGCACCGGGCACCCTGACACTCGGATTTTCGATCCGAGAAGAGATTCGGAAACCTTAGAACATATAATACACATCTATGGGCATCTATAGATGATCAGACAGTAATTCAATAGTATAAATTGGGCTCAAAGATTGTGGGAAATTGAAAATGAAAACGATAAACCCCTACCTCGAAGGGCGTAGCCCGACGCTTCGTGTGTGAACTGTCGGAACCGCTTCACCTCGCCGGAGATCGCCTTGCCGGAGCTGCTTCTTCGGAGCTGAAGGAGAGGGGAGGGTTTGAGTATGAAGAAGAGAAAGAAGAGGGTAGGGGATGCGTTTAAGTAGAAAATACTTAAACGCCCGCATGATAGCCCCGAAACTGAAATTTCGGCGAGGTCGGGATTAAGGGTCCCCTAGACTAAAAACCATGATCCTAGCACAATGACGGACTCAGAATTTTAATCTGAGGCCCCACTCAAAAGTTGCAACAACCGTCCCTGAGGCCGCCAAATTACGAAAATGCCCCTAGGACCATTTTTCACTAATGGCTTGCGCCCGCAGAACATATACCCTTTCTAGAGTAAACGGCACGTTCCTAACTCAACAGTGCCTTCTGTTTTCCAATATGAGACACTGTTTAAGAGATACTTGAGTTTCACCATTAAACGAACAAATTTATTAATTAATTTATCCGTTTAACGTTCTGAAAGTGAGCGAGGGGTCCAAACATCCCGCGCCGACATGTCTTATGTCGTTCCTTGGGTAAACACCCCATTCAAAACCCATCCTTACACTGGGATCTCTGATCCGGATCACCGTTTAGGAGTTATCACATTTATTTGGCGTTTCCAGTGTGAACACACTGAAAATTTAATTCTGGACACTCTGAGGCTCGTAATCGCACGCCGTCTTAGGGCGCTACTCTAGAATAATATCAAGAATATTCCAATGTCTTTCATAGACAAAAACTGGGTTCTTACAGAAATAATAAATAAATAAATATTATATTCAAAACCCATCTCATCCCCTTTTAAATTCCACCCCTTACCACCACATCACCTAACACATTTTAAGAAATTGATATTGCAAACTTTCTACACAATTCCCTTCCCAAACATATCCGTTATATCTTAGAATTTCTAGTCATGTCGAAAGGCCATTTCAAGATTCATTAAGATATATCAATACATGAGGCATCCAAACAATGATTTAAAAGTTATGACCAGCATCCTTCAATTCTAATATTCTTATAATTCCCCCATATAATCTCATTACACATAGAAATAGTGTCATAAGAATCATAAATGAACTAATATGTTTTTAATTTTGTGGAATATCTATCATTAATTATATATCATTAAAATTCAAAAATTAAAATGTCATTTACAATATTGATTGTTCACCTCCTCCTTGAACAGTACCTTTATTATTTATCCATCTCCATCATAGACGTTCATAAAAATATTATTATGGTAAAATAATATTTTTATAATTATTATATAACTTATTTCATATTATGAAATGCTTTAATAAAAATTAATTAAATAATGGGAATTCAGATCATGACGTTTCATAAATAATCCAAAATTAACTAACTGAATAATGTAAAAAAATTTACGAAATTAATCATCTATATATCGGAACACAAAATTATATTTGGGAAAATTAAATTTTTGGAATTATATTAATACTATTTAATTATACTTCTGGGGTTCCAGTCCCATTTGAACAGAAATTCATTAATTATCCACATGTGATCTGACCGTGAATCGATGAAACGAATGCCCTCAGATAATAAAATTAAACTATATAACTTATTGGAATGGTTATGAATGAATGAAATAATATTATATTAAATAAATTATATGAAAAGGTTTATTAAATAAGTAATTAATCAATTAAATTTGTATATCTATGAAATTATTTGAATGTGGAGAATGACTCTAGAATATAAGGTATGTTATCTCTCTCAGCCACACATTTTCTTTGGATGATGATATTTCTCACACTGGTTGAGGTTATAAAATGATTATAAATTTCATATATTTTTCTTTTATAAATAGACATATATTTTTCTCAGTTCCTTTTATTTGGGTAATATATTCCTTAACTTCATTTCTCTAATGAATTATTGTTATTCCAAATGATTTATTTTTTTAGTGCATATAAACATGTAACTACTATAATGGGTGCACCCAAGATAGATATCCAATTCAGTGGATAACATTTTATTCCTCCAAATATGTTATATGTGGGATTATTTATTGTACCCAACCCATTATGGGACACTTTCAACTTGTGATGTTTTCTAGGAATATAACCTTAACATATGCTTGTGTATTGTTTCATTTTACTTCAAATTTCCTATGTTTCATTGATCATAGGATTTCATGTTCTTTATATAATTCTCTAATATGATTTTTCATGATTCTTTTCTTTATTTATATCATTATTTTCTTTCTAACTCACATATGTTTCTTCAATGTTAGGTTTATTTCTTTATTATGTATTATATCTCTCTATTTTGTTCTATTTATTTCCCCATCTTAGATTATGTATATTTAGTTATCAATTGGATTTAGTATCTCATTATGGAGGATAATATATTGATGTTGTGTTTTTTCTTATTTTTAAAAATTATGACATATTTCTTCCCAATACACATGGACCCATGATCTTTGGGGTTTGATCATTTAAAAAATATATTAAAAAAGATTAATAGTTTTTCTAAAAGGAATGGGTTGTTATAGTTGGGGGCATAGACTATCCAAGTTGTTTATATGATTTTGAATAGAAATATTTAGTCAAAACACTTAAAACATGTTTAAGTATAGTAAAAATTCATGAAACCTAAGTGATATATAGAGTGAGTGGTTTCCAATAAATTACATCCCTATGTGGGTACTACAGGTGGATGTGGCTCTATTATCATTTTAAATTATGGTAAGATCCCAAAAAGATGACATTAGATATTAAATAAATTGTTAACCATTTCTTGGAGAGGATTCCTTGCTACACAACTTGTTTGATACTCATTGAGAATATGATCTAGAAAATTAAGAAACTCTTCATGAATCATTATTATGTACAACAATAGAATATTAGGTTGGGAAAACTTATTAAAATATTTTTTTGGATACCATATAATAAAACATAGATACAAATATGTTAGGATATAGTTTTCATTTATATTTTATGCCTCACGTGTTTATTATTTCGCTTTGATATTTTTATTAAATACAATATTATCATCTAAAAGTTTATTTTTGATATGGTAAATGAATATAATCAGAATCATATTCTGAATGGAATTCTCATTTTCCATTCATGAGATTACAATTTCCAATGTTATTTTTTTGGTATGAATTATTTAATATCAAATTTATTTAGTGTAACTATTCAAAAATCAATTCAAAATATGGGGTCTATGTTATCTATAAGAACACTAAATAGAGGAATTGTTGAAACCCATGTTTATAACACCTCCCTAGTCAATGACTCTGGGATAGAACTTCCAAAAAAATTATATCTTTCTTTAGTTGAGTATGATTATATATTGGGCATGGATTAGTTATACAAATATAAATCCAACATCAAATTTTAGCAGAGAGAGACCACTCATTACATGTTGATTCATCGTCTAATTCTATAGAAGTGTAATGATGTGGATGAATATCCTTTTGAATGTCATCACATGTGTGTATATTATTTCCCTATAAGAAGGAATATCTTGATCCCCTAATTGTGATCTTGGAGATACTAATATTTGAATTCATAGACACCGTGAGTGATTATATTTATGTATATCAGGATAATTTTCTTAGTGTTTCTCCTAACTGGAAGGATGATTTATCAATATAAAAAATACCTAGATCTCAACCCATATTCAATATTACCCAAATATTTTCTACCATTGAGTATTATTATCTAAAGAATCAGTTACAGTTAAATTTAGACAATGGATTTATATGCATGACTACTTCACTGTGGGGTTTTCCAGACACCTTTAACAATAAGAATAGTTGTTCAATTCTCATATAAAATTATTATTATGATATCAACAAGATTAGACTATAGAAAATATATCATAATGTAATGGGTATATTTCATTTTCAATAAATTATATTTGGTATAGTACTTCAAAAATATTGGTAATATATTGGGATTTCACCAATTATTGTTAATATGGATGATGTTACAAAAATAGAATTTCAAAAACATTCATGGAAACTATAAGATCATAGTGATACCATTAAGACTCGCTAATGGAATGGAAATCATTATGAAAATAATTAGTATAGTAATTATGAAATACAATAACAAATATGTAGTATTCTATATATATGATTTTTTATACAATAGAAAATATAGGATGCGCTTTCGAATCATCTGACTACTATACTGAAGTCTTTTCAAAAGGAGATTTTATATTAAAATTATTGTAAATTTTAGTTCTGGATAGTGTTTGTATCATTCTTGGGGATTGATACCAATAGAAAAGGTAATTTTTAACCCTTCTATGGTAATGGAAACCAAGAAGGTATCTATACCAACATATGTAAAAAATATTTGTTGTTTCCATGGATAATATGGTTATTACTTATGATTTGTTGGAAACCCCTCATTATTTTAAAACTCAACAAATAAACTGACTCAGAATGGGGAAATGTTTTTATGGGCCATTGAAAGAAAAGAGAGATTCAAGGAGTTGAAAAATATTATTTTCATCACATCAGTACATACATTACCCATAAGTGGGGAAATAGTTATATTATATAGTGATTTTTTATGAAAGTGATTTGCATGTGTACTATTGCTGAAAGATTAATTCATACCCTAAGCCTCCTAGTAGATTAATTTTAATGATTAGAACATTATAATTCATTACATGGTGTTTGTTACAATTTTCATCATATTGAAAATATGGTTCCGTTATCTCTATTGAGGTATGTACGCATTATATATAGATCATAAGATCCATTAATATATATAGACATAGAAGGAGCATAATGTTCCCTAGTGAATATGGTTCATGGTGACAAAAGAAACGTATTGATCAATCAACTAACATCCCATAAATGAATATAAAGTGTCAGATGAACTAATTTGAATTTATATTTTGACTTTTTCAATGATCAAAATTTATAAGGATACAATCTTATTAGACATGAAATTGAGGTATATTAGGATAATAAAGAAAGGAACATCGTCATTACTTTTGTCATATCATTTGTAAATCATAAATTCTAAATAATGTAATTGATACTCAATTAGTAGATGTGGAAATTTAGAAAATGGAGTAAGATATAAGGGAATGAAAATTCAAATAGTTTAAAATTTAATGATGAATGAGATATAATATATGGGTCCTGACTCTGTATACCATAAAACCCATAGATAAATAAACATTTGTTGAATTATGTACATACCTTTCCCTTCCCAATATACCCAGGGAGTATGATGATGCATCAAGATCGCTAAGATAACTATTATTAGTACAATAAAAATAATGATATTATTGAATACACATAAAAGGTCTTCTTATGTCAGTCGGTGAATGATTAAATGGAAAAATACATGGGGGTGATGAATACATTAAACATCCCTACATAAAAATAAACAAAAATCTCCTGGGACATTGTTACTAATCTTCAGTAGAAATAATGATGAAGTAATGCTTTTTGGTTTATAAAAGGACTTATCACATTATTTAAATTTTATAGGAATGGGAAGATGATCATCCTTATAATATATTCATTAGATAAGTGGTGAGGTTTTATAAAACACCAAAATAAATTTTATTTGGACAAGATTCTAGATTTACCACTACATTATAGTAATGTCATGAACATGGTATAAACACGATTTTGAAATTAACTATGGAATATCACCCACAAACTGATGCAAAATTTTAGTAGGATATCTAGAGAATGAAAAAAATGTTGAGACCATGATCGATTGACTTTGACATGTGATGGGATCCCCATCATCCTCGGATCGAGTTCCCAAAAAAAATAGTTTTTACTAAAACCCCCCAATATCTCAATAAGAATATCTTTATGAAAAAATTGTTAATGAAACAATATTTTAAGATGACGTTGGTTAAAAAATATTACTCGTACATGAAATAGTTGTTGAAATGGTTGAAAAGTCCAAGACTATTCGTAATCACAATAGGGATTCTCAATGTTGAATGAAGATCTACGAAAACAATAAACATTTAGTCCTGATCTTTACTATAGAAGAAAACACGTACTTCCAAAAATATACAAATAAGGGATTCAAAAAATATTGAAATAGTGGAAGTATATTTTCTATGTACATCATCCCCACTGAAATTCTCGACCACATAAAAATTTCATGTCTATAGGCTAGATCTCTAACAATCCCTTTTTGAAGTACATGGAATGTTCCTCATATATCTCTTGCAAAATTATATATTATATCTTCAAATTTTATTGAATTCATAGATAGTATAATGGGTAAAATACCTCTCTTTTGAAGAGGAGATGATATATTTATTTTACCAGATTTACTAATTTAGATGAAATAAGATTGATAACCAAGTATAAGTACAATTAAAAGACCATAAGTATGAGGAGGAGTATTAGAAACTAATGAAGTATAATTAGCCTCATCATTATTCACATTAGTATAGAAGATTATATTTTTATGCTGATATTAAATTTTCATGTAGAATGTAATGAAATATGAATTTTATCAATGGAATTTAACCTTATATAATTGTGTAATATTTAGTAATATAATAGTATATTTTAATCACATCCAACTCATGATGAAACCAAATATATTTTATTATATTCATTTCAAAATTTCATTTAGATAATGAAAATTGATACAAAAAATATGTAACACCTCATACCCAGTATCCTAGAGATAGTGCATTACATTATTACATTGGAATTATTAAAATGAATCAAATCCTGAATGACTGGTCTGTTTGTTAGTCTTGAAGAATCTGGATCTATGCATGGAATCGATTTTACATTTTGAAAGGAATCCAAATAGGATGCATAACAAAATATAATGAACGACCTTTTTGAAATCTTATTCAAGGTTCTCTTGATAATAAACCAGGGAAAGGAAAAATAATAAGGGTGAGATCATATGTTTATTAATGGATACAAATAGAGAAATCATGAATCAACAAAAATTGAATCATAATTAATAACACATAAATTATATGGCATGATAAATAAATGAAATCACTTTCCATCAATAAGCTGGGAATAAAAAATGCATACATAGATTTTTCCATAGTGAAAAAATCTTGTATAGTAATAAATAAATAATGAATAAAGGGAATTCTTATTTTTTTGATGTCATGTATCTGGCACATGAACCATTATACCATCGAGATGGTTTATGCATGTGGGTCAAAGCCCGTATGATTTTTGGAAACAATCTCGAACAGTTTGTCACCTATTGATTTGTCTAATGAATCCAATTGATGCATCATTGGGATATAATGTAGAGACTAAAGCTCGAAATACATGGAAATTACATTTCTTTTAAAAAAACTATATACACAAAAAAAACACCAAAGGATTCTAATAGTTTTGTGTCTTTGGAAACTCGGAACATAATCTTCGAATAACGGTGAATGATCTTCAACATCTCCCATAAAGGTATTCGCCTTTTGTTTCCTTACCTAAATTCATTATTTATATCCTATAGAAAATAAATCATATTAATGGTGATCTCAAATTCATAGTAAGGGTAATCATGGAGGAAATAAATCAAACCATATACATTTGAACTTAAAAACATGAACATAAAGTTTAAACATCAAAATCTTGTGTTGTGAAATTAATATTGGCAGTATGTAAGGCATAGATCATAAAGTAACATCAATCATGATAAAATAGCATGGGAATAAATCATGTTATTGTGGAAAACCATTAAGCACGTGATATGATTTCCATAGTCGCCAAGGCATTTCTTCAAAGACTGTCATAGTGGAAAAATTCCATTACTCAAACGGGTTTACTTGCCAGTCAAGCCCTGTATTACTGAAATGGAATTATTTGTCATTCTAGCCTTGTTTATCTCATGATATATAAATAAACACCCAATGAATTGGAGGGAGGTATTTGTCACACCTATCTCATAATGAAATCATTTTTTGTGTGCCACAAAATAAACATAAATCATTCATCATAACCCATGAAATAAAATGGGTTTCATATACATCATCGCATCAAAAAAATTTCAATATAAAACAATGGATATAATTTCATTATTAAAAAATTAAAACCATATAAATAATAGGGACATTACACAAGAATCATATCCATATTAATTAATGTCATCTTAGATGGAAAATAGTTTTGATAAAACACTTAAAATGATTTTGTGAAAAAAATATCATTTCTTCTTCAAAATCATTTTCTTTTCTGAAAATGGTGTATAATTTTATAAAAAAAATCATTAAAAAAATCATGAAAAATTGTAGAATATTCTTCATAGAGATAAGGCGTTATTAAACTCTAAAAATCTGTTCATTATGTATAAGTTAAAAAAAATTCTCCTTTTACTTTTGCCGGAAAAGTAAAAAAGTACCTTGTATGGTAAAAAAAGAATGATTCCTTCCAGACTATGTGGTAAAAGTCAAAAAAGGGTAAAAATGAATTTAAACATAGATGGATGAATATTAAATATTCAATTAAAACAATTTTAGAAGACATGGACATGGATGATAAATATAACCCCAGTAAATATTTACGAATAAACAATCTTGTATAGAAACAAATTTGGTAAATGTACCCCTTATATTAGGTCTGATTGATTTGTACATATAAAAACCTCCAGTATAATAATTTAAATAATGTCATTGAATTATTCTATAATCATATTTATTTTTATGATATCATATATGGTCATGTTCTTATCAGTTTGTTAGTAACATTTCATTGTTACTCACTATTATGGTGTTATCTATTTCATGTTATTATACATATTTTTCGAATATATTTGTATTCCTCTATTTGGGTAATGACTATATCATTTACAGAATTGATTTATTATAACATATATCATATTAATTCATTAAATTTATTTATATAATCATTTTTCAATGAAGATCTTTTAGAACAAATCGCATCACATCACGGAGACGGTAGACGGTACGTACGCACATGCGATGATATCATTCCCATGATTGTGGAGTTGTATTGAAGTGTATAGTGTATAATTTTTCAGAATCAATATAAATTTTAAAATAAATATATATATAATAATTTCTTCCATCATTATACACATCCATGTATGTTGGTGATGAAAAAATGATTACACCACAGCGTGGAAACGGTACCCCGTACGTACACACGCGCAGTGATTTCGCTTTTCGTAGGATGGGTAGAAGGTGAAATATGGTTGTTTTATATTTATAATGACATATCAGTATATTAGAGATACTAATGTTATTACTTTATAATGAAACAACTAAAGGAAACGAATTAGAAGAAGAAATAAATTTGAAAAAATCAGTAGAAGATATTACCTCTTTCTCGATACTCTTCCATTAAAATTCCTCATAGTTCATTAGAGATGGTATTTTAGAGGAACAACTGCTCTATAACGTAACTAGAGTGGTTTTAAAGTGGAATTGTCAGGTTTTTTCTGGGCATTAAGGCTCAAAATGGAGTGAATAGAAGAGGGAGTAGGTTCCCTTTTATAAGAGAGTAAAGGGCCACTTTGGGGAACCCCCAAAATATTAATTTATAACAAACTCAAACCCCACATAAAAACATACCATAGGACTCAAATTATGATATGAGATAATATAGGGTTGTAATCTAATCAACCAATCAAATTTAGAAATATTTTTATTTTATTTTAAACCTTATCGTTTTGATTTATCTTTATTTGATCTATTTAAATTTGTTTATGTTAATAAAGATATAAATTTTAAATAGTTATATATACTAACTTATGTGTTGTTAATTATATGGAATTGTATACTTTATGAAATTTTTGAGCATATAAAATTTAATTTGTAAATTATAAATATTTTTTTGATTTTTAAAAAAATTAATAATATATTTTTTATAAAATATCAATTGTGTCAATTTTGACGCTATCCATTTATTTGAATTTAAATAAAATCCACAAAGATGATATTTTTGAACCACAATATTTAATAGATTCCTAACATTTCATATTCATCTATAAAATTGTTTGAGCACATTAATTAGTTCATAAAATATTTATTTTAATATTTCTAAAACCATTTATTTTATATTTCTCTTAATAAAATAATTACTACAATAATTTTGTATAATTATTTCATATACATATTGATTTCATAAATTTTAAAATTTAAATACTATTATTAATATAAATATAATATATTTCCTAATAATACTTTTAGTCGAATTTATATTCCAAAAAACTCAACTTTTAAAATTTTATGTTTATTAAATTACGAATGTGACAACATTGACACCATTTAAAATTAAATAATATAAATGTCAAAGTCTGTTTCTTAAGGCTCTAAATGGTCCACAAGTCAACACATGTAATGTTATGGTTATCTATATTCAACCAATATTGTTTGGTCCAGTGTTTGGTCTTTTTTATGGGTATTATTATTTTAATAAAACCTATATTATTGATTTTTCACTAAATAAATAATTTCTACATCATTAATGTATAAGAGATTATGGAAATTATATATTTTATAAAAATTGAAATTAAATAACCATGAGAAAGAAAAAAATATTATCTTTAATATGAGTATTTATATTCGAATTTATATTCAGTGTTACCTTATATTGAAAATAATTAATTATTTAAGTTATAGTGAGGCATATTTAACTTTTGTTTAAATAAAATAAAATAAATGTCTCAATCACATAAAAGTGGGATCCAATAGATACCATTTCTAACCAATTATATTTTAGGATAAAATATAATCATCCAATTATAATAAACTAAGTGTTAGGGTATTTTTATAATATTATTTCTACCCTTAATTACCCAATTTACCTTTAACTGTGGTAAATATAATTTACAGTAGTCACTATTCATAATTTCCAAAAAAAATTATCATATTAACATAATATGGATCTAATTATTCCAAATATGAAATCAATTTTTCCAAATTCAATACATAGAAGTTGCAGTAATTAATTTAAAATTAATCTCGTTGTCGGAGAAAAGGGTTTTTGTTTAAAACATTGCAACAGATTTAAATGATTTTACCTATGAATTCAATGTAAAATTAATTCTAATTAAATAATTTATTTTTAATGGTAAAAATATATTCTATTTATACATTAAAACCATTTGATATTATAATTTAACCATATTAATTATCTTGATGAAAAAAAGTTGTTTTTAATTAAAATTTAGCACATTTTTACCATTCATCACAATATCAAGGTTTCCATAATGTTGTCAAAGAATTATCCAACATAAATTTTTATAACATGATTCAAAAGAAGAAGTTTTAATTTTCAAATTGAACTTAAAAACATGTCAAAAATTAGATTTAAAATGGGTACACCATCAAAAGGCGACAAATCTGCATTTTTTTTAAAATACATCTTTTATCTGAAAAATTAATTTTGTTCTCAAACCATATTCTAGAATATGTGTAAGATGATTTTTTTGTTATAAAAGACAGAATGTGGTAAATAATATTCATAAAAACTAGTTCATAATAATATTATAACAATATATCGTTTTTTAGTGAAACTCGGTATTGCGAACTACAAATGCTATTGAGGAAGGTCGCACTTGCATGCAACACAAGCCAAGAATAGTGTTCTGTATACTACAAGATAATACAGTGTTTCTTATAGGACCATCTAATATTTTTCTAGCGTGCAACACAAGACATCAATATAATTGAAAATAATATTTCTCATAAAATTTTGGGGTGTTACATTCTACCCCTATTAAAAGAAATTTCTCCCCCAAAATTCGTTGGGTTATAAATGATTTACTGCTTGAAAGTTTCTTTTATAGAAACCCACATCGTAAATGGCATAATAGAAAATTATTTTAAATACTACATTATGAAATGTAATGGTTAACCATATTAACTCATGACTGGGTTTCCACATAGAATAACATAGCTGAAAATACGTACATAGAAGAAAAATCTCACCATCATGTTCTGATGGAGAGTGGTAGAGAACATGGCTATGGAAAATAAATCAATAACAAAGTCATAAATTTGTGATAATATAAGGTACCATCTGATTCATCAAATATGATGGTACTATGATAATGTTTTTGGTTTTCAATATCATTTCCCTAAAGTAGAAAATTTTGAATAAGAAGAAATACTTTCTTGATTTTGGTACAATCTCACTGTTGGTCCTTCCCTGAATAAGTTATACTTCATATCTTAAAGAAATTAAGTTGAATTTTCCATTTGTGAAGTTTTAGCAGATCATGTGATAGAATGATGGGTCATTCAATCTGTCTCAAACAAAATGGTATCAAACTTAATAAAAAATACTAAGTCCATATATGGTGATATTAATTATATATTGATCCAAAAATGGACTTATAATTCATCTATCATACCTCTCAATAAATTAAAATTAATTTATACTAACCAAGGACTTCTTTTATGCTAGTCGTAGGCATTAAAGGCCTTTATCACTTCAGTTCAGGGTTCGATTCGCACAACCTTGTCCGATGCGACATGTTTTCGCCCATCCTACAGGTTGTCCTTTTTCTAAAACTACAACAATATAACATTCCAAAAATAATATCGAGAAAAAGTTAAAGCCTTAAACAATAATATCTGATGTCCAAATTAATCCATTCCAACCATTGGTCTTATCCATAATACTTCTGTCCAAACTCACAGTATAAAGAAAATGATTACTAGAAAAGTCATATAACAAGCATGTGAATACCATCATTTATCCTCATATATCTTAACATATATCTTGTTGGTCACATCTGAAACATGTGAATACCTTAGTAATTTATTCTTGGGACATGAATTACCATAGAAACTCAGTGAAAAGATAAATTCTGTCAAAATATAACTCTTTCCAAACACTAAAATCCCAAAAATTCTATATACTCAAATCATGATATCACATTGTCCTTATATCAGTCATGTGATCATTAATAAAATCCAACACATTATTTTTTTCTTATCCCTTCATTATGTGCATATCATCTTCTTTCCAAAAATATTTCAATTACTTTTCATGGTTACCGGTATCAAATAATTATTGAAAACCACAACAAATCAATATAAAGATATTCCAAAATTCTACGATACTATAAATGAGATTCTACAACACTATTTTGGAATCCCATTACATAAACACTAAATAATTCCACCACTTCGATTTCATATTCAAAATCAGCAATAGTGATCGCATGGGACTTCCCATTGTTTTTTGTCTTAATAGGATATTGATGTCGATCATCATTAAACCTTGTATTAGTGTATTGGTTAGGATAAAGCCCCCATTTCATTGCACTTGTAGTATTGAAGTGTTAGTGGGACATTCTCTGTAGTCTTTTCACTATTCACATCATTAGCTACCTTTTTCCAATTACATTGGCACTCAGCTGCTCGATGACCCTCCTTTCCACAATTAAAACATTTTCTAGTCCCATTAAGACAATCTCCACCAATCTTATTTCCACACTTTGAGCATAACGAAACATTTGTCTTCTTTTCACCAAAGTTTGGAGATTTTTCCTTGAAATCCATCATTCGTTTCATATCAAAACCATGAGATGGATATGTAACACTAACTACCAGTTCAATGTGGATATCCCAACGCACAAACTCTTCATAGCTACTATAGTCTATTATAGCTAATTCCTTTCGAAGACTAGGTTTTAATCCACTGATAAATCAATCAACTTTACATTCATGTTGGATAATAAAGCTAGATGAAAACCATTCATGACTTATAAAATTCACCTTGTATATACCACCAGATTCATCATCCTTTTTCTTAAGCTCAAGGAAATCTTTTTCCATCATTGTTCGAAGAATACAAGGGAAGTACGGATTGAAAAAACAGGTTATTGAACTCGTCCCATTCCATGGATTCAATTTCATCTTGGGGCCTTGTATTCTTAATTAGTGTTCACCACTGGTATTCTTCACCTTTTAAATAGTAAACATCCCAAATGAAATTTTCATGTTCTGAACAATGAATTATGGAAAATATCTTTTCAATAGAACAAATCCATTTTTTAGCAACAAGTGGATCAGAACACCCATTGAAAGAAGGAGGATGTTGTCTCATGAAAGAAGAAATAGAATATTGTTCCCTTCCCTACTCATTTGGAAGTACAGAATGATTCATAGCTTGTGTAAGGAGAGTAATACGATTTTTCACTCTATTTCCCTTAACATTTGGTTGTTTATGAGGAAAATCATTGCATTGCCCAGTGCATTAATCATTAACAAGGTTCCTTCGGGTTCTATCCATTATCTAAACCCAAAAATAATAGTTTGGGAGGAAAAAATCATACTAGGAAAACAAAATAATCAAGAGTACTTTCAATCTCTATCATCATAGGATTAATCCTAGGTTATTCATGATCGTTATCATAATTCTAGGACTATAACTTATACTTATACTTATCCTTAGGGACATCTCTAGGCATACCTTAGAAATATCTCTAGGGATCTCACTATTGTTTTCGTATCCTAGTTTCAAACGATTATCTAAACCTTTCCTATGATTCCAACTGTAGATACCGAAGCTTAATATACATAGAAATTACATGACTTTTTCGGAATACTTAATATATAACAAAAATAGACACCCAATGACTATAATAGTTTAGTGTGCTTGGAAACATGAAACATAATCATCTAATCCTGTTAACAGATCTTCAACATCTTCTATAATGATATTCCCTTTTTCTTCCTTACCTAAAACCATTATTTATATCTTAGGGAAAAGAAAACATATAAAGGGTGAGCTAAAATTCTCATTAATGGTATGCATGGAGGAAATAAAGCCAACCATAAACATATGAACTTAATAACATGAACATAAATTATAAACATCAAAATCATGTGTTGTGAAATAAATCTTGGCAGTATGTAAGGCATAGATCATAAAGGATCATCACTCATGATACAATAGCATGGGAATAAAATAGACTATTTTTGAAAACCATTAAGCACATGATATGATTTCTATAGTAGCCAAGGAATTTCTTCCAAGACCATCATAGTGGAAAAATTTTATTACTGAAACGGGTTTACTTGTCGTTCCATCCCTATATTACTGAACCATATTTACTTGTCATTCCAGTAATCTTTATCTCATGAGATATAAATCTTTACCCAATGAATTTGAGGTATATATAGTTCCTACCCATCACATAATGAAATAATTCTAGAAGTGTGCCACAAAATAAACACAAATCATTCATCATAACCCAATGAATAAAACGGGTTTCATATACATCATTCCATCATAACAAAATCAATATAAAACAACGGATATAATTTCATCATAAAAAAATAAAACCATATAAATAATAAGGACATTATAAATGAAACATATCCATATTAAATAATGACATCTTACATGGAATATTGTTTTGATAAAACTCATGAAATGATTTCTTGAGGAAAATATCCTTTATTCTTCAAAACCATTTTCTTTTCTCAAAATGCCATAAAATTTTAAAAGAAATGAAATTTGTTGAAAATAAGAATGAAATGCTGTAGAGTAATATTCATTGAAATAAGGCATTATAAAACTGTAAAAAAATTATTCTTTATAAGATAAAAAAACATATCCCCGTACTTTTTTCGGAAAATTCAAAACATTCTTTGTATGGTAAACAAAAGAAATATTCATTCCATAAATTGTGGTAAAAGTAAAAAATGGGTAAAAATTAATTTAAACATATATGGAATAATAGTAAATATTTTATGATAATAATTTCATAAGACATGGACATGGATGATAAATATAACCCCAGTAAATATTTATGAATAAACAAACTCAGATAGAAACATGATTGGAAAAGTTACCCATTACCTTAGGTTCGATTGCCTTTGTATGAATTCAAACCTCATGTATACTGATATAAATAATTTCATTGAATTATTATAGAATCATATTTATTTTTATGATATCATATATGGTCATTTTCTTATCAGTTTGTTAGTAACATTTCATTGTAACTTGTTATTCTGGTTTTAACTATTTTATGTTATTATACATATTTGATGAATATATTTGAATTCCTATTTTTAGTTTATAGCTCAATCAATTTTATAATTGTATTAGTATACTATATATCATATTAATTTATTCAATACATTTATATAATCATTATTCAATGAATATCATATAGAATGAATCACATCACATCGTGGAGACGGTAGGTCATACGTATGCACGAGCGATGATATCATTCCCATGATTGTGGAATTGAATTGAAGTGTATCATGTATAATATTTAGGAATAAATATCACTTATAAAATAATCATATATATATTAATTTCTTCCTACATTATACCCATCCAAGTATGTTGGGGATGAAAAAAAAGATTACACCCCGGCATGGAGACGGTATTCCGTACGTACACACCCGCGGTGATTTCATTTTTCATAGGATGGGTAGAATGTGAAATACGGTTTTTTCTTATTTATAATTACATATCATTATATTATTGATGCTGATGTTATCACTTTATAATGAAACAACTAAAGGAGAGGAATTATAAGAAGAAATAAATTTGAATGAATTGGTAGATGATATTACCTTTTCCTCGAAGTGCCTCCTTTAATATTCTTCTTAGGGCACTATAGTTTGTCTTTTGAGAAGACTGGAACCACTATGAAGTAACTAAAGTTGTTTAGAAGAGAAATTGGAATGGGTTTTCTGAGCTAGAAGGATTGAAATGGAGTGAAGAGAACAGGGAGCAGGTGGCCATTTATAAGAGAGTAGAGGGGCACTTTTTGAAACCTCCAAAATTTTAAATTATAATATACTCAAACCCCACATAAAAAATATCCAAGTGACTTTTATTTGGATATGAGATAAGATAGGGTTGTAATATCATGATCCAATCAAATTTGGATATGTTACTATTTTATTTGGAGCATTATCATTTTGATTTTTTCTTATTTAATCTATTTAATTTTTTTGTGGTAATAATGTTATAAATTTTAAATGGTTATAAATACTAACTTATATGTTGTTAATTATATATAATTGGATACATAATAACATTTTTTAGCATAAAAATTTTAATTTGTAATTTTTATATATTTTTGATGATTTTTTAAAAATTTAATAATATGATATTTTTATAAAATTTCAATAGTGTCAATTTTGACACTATCCATTTATTTGAAATTAAATAAAATCCACACAGAATATATATTCGAACCAAAATATTAAATAGATTTATAAAATGTATTAAGCATCTACAAATTTCGTGAGGAACATTAATTATTTCATATAATATTTATTTTCAAATTTTTAAAACCATTTATTTGATATTTCTATTAATAAAATAATTACTAAATTTTTTTTGTATAATTATTTAATATACACATATGATTCATAAAAATTAAAAATAAAATTCTATAATTAATATAAATACAATATATTTTATAGGAATACATGTAGTTGAATTTATCTTCTAAAAACCCAACTTTTAAAATGTTAGGTTTATTAAATTATGAAAGTGACAACATTGACATCATTTAAAATAAAAAAAACTTAAATGTAAAAATATGTTTTATAAGCCTCCAAATGGTCCACAAGTTGAAACATGGATTATTATGGGTTATATATACTCGAAAAGTATGATTTGGTTAGGTGTTTATTCTTTTTGATGGGTATTACTATTTTAATAAAAACTATATTATTTATTTTTCACTAAATAAATAATTTATGCCACATTAATGTATAATATATTATGGTAATTATATATTTCCTAAAAATTATTAATAAATATCCATGAAAAAGAAAAAAAATTCTACATTTAAAATGAGTATTTATAATCGAATTTATATTCATTATAACCTTATATTAAAAATAATTTAATTATTAAAGTTTGAGAGAAACATATTTAACTTTTCATTAAATAAAATAAAATAAAGGTCACAATCATAATGAAGTGGGATCCGATAGAAAACATTTCAACCCATGTATATTTTATGATAAAATAAAATCATCTAATTATATTAATAAAGGTTTTAGGGTCATTTTATAATATTATTTTTACCCTTAATTACCCAATTTACCTTTAACTATGGTAAATAAACTTTTCTGTAGTTACTATTCATAATAGCCAAAAATAAAATTAGCCTATTAACATAATTTGAACCTACTGATTCAAAATATGGAATCCATTTTTTCCAAATTCAAAATAAAGTAGCTGCAGTAATTAATTTAAAATTAATCTAGAAAAAGATTGAAATGTTTTTACCAATAAATTAAATGTAAAATTAATGCTAAGTACATAAGTTATATTTAATGGATAAATCATATTATACTTATTCTTTAATTCTATTTAACATTATAATTTAACTATATAAATTATTTTTTTAAAAAATTTGTTTTTAATTAAAATATATCGTATTTTTAATATTCATCAAAATATGAAGGTTATCAAGAAAATGTCAAAAATTTATCCACACTGAATTTTTTTATCCGGATTAAAAAGAAAAAGTTTAAATTTTCAAATTGAACTTATAAACATGTCAAAATTTAGATTTAAAATGGGTGCGCCATCAAAAGGTGAAAACCAACATTTTTTTGACAAATACTTATTTTATCTAAAAATTTAATTTTGTTATCATACCATGTTCAATAATATGTTTATGATGAATGATAATGTTATAAAATTTAGAATTTGGTTAATACAACTCATAATGGCTAGTTCATAATAATATTATAACAATATATCAATGTTTAGTGAAACTCAAGATTGTGTATAACACATGCTATTGATGAAGGTCTCTCTTGCATGCATCACAAGCCAAGAATATTGTTTCATGTACAACAAGATAACACAGGGTTTCGTATAGTGTAAGATAATATTGGTGCATCGTACAACACAAGACATCAATAAAATTAAAAATAATTTGTCTCATAAAATTTCGGGGTGTTACATATAACATCAACCACCTATCACTATGAATCCAAATAATTCATTATTCAATTATTTAACACATGAATAATATACCTTTTAAATATATATATTTAGTAGAGGATATATATTTATCAATATTTCCATAGTAATAGTAGCATTCAAAATAAATATGTTATGTGAAATGGAGTAGGAATTAAGGAAATAATAATATCCATGATACAAGAAAATAGATATTTTATATAATTATAATATCAAATGAGAAATGATCTCATAGGGTTTTAGATACATGACATAATAATAATTATGTTACCAATACCACGTAAGTCAAAATGAATTTTAAATTGAGACAAAGTCTCTTACCACATTTCAATCAATCAAATTGTATGACCAAAAATTAACAATCACCAAATGATTAATAAAATACAATTAATATAAAATGAATAATAATATTATATAAAAAATGTCTAGACACATACACCACATACAAGAAAAATGAGGAAAAATGGAAGTCTCATGTAACTAAATGTGAGATGAGAAACTACTTATATTATTCATGAATTTGTTCTTCGATTGATCTTAATTACCTAAATACTCAAATTTATATTTATTGATTAATAACTCCAAAACCTCATCAACAAAAAATTTATTTTATTTAACCTCATTAGGTTCATTCATATACTTTTTTATGGGTATAATATGATCAATTTTTTTGACTTGAAAGCATTTTCTTCGTTGGTTTTCCTGATTAGTTTACTTGTTTTCATGAATAAAAGTTCCTTTGAAATGTTGATATATAGTCATAATTGTTAATATATATTCATAGTCAAATTAAAAGTATATAAATGATCTTATAAATGATTCGGTTATATACTTTGATAATGACTCATTAGAAAAACATCTATGATATACACTTGGTTTAACTTGGTTGTTTTGTGAATAAATATCTTTTATAGTATTATTAATTTATATTAGGAGTGTTTACGGAATATAGAAAATTACATAAGATAAAATAAATATATTATGATCTGGTTGATCTATTATAAAGGTTTCATGATTGGTCTGGAAGATAATAATTCAAATTGAAGACTCATCTTCCATGAATGATGTAATTAACACATCATAGACGGTGTTATCATTTAGATTATAAAAGGGGGGAAAAGAAGACAAAATGAATAAATATTCCAATATCATAAAACATTACAGTACATATAAGTTATTGTAACTATCATTAATATGTGGATAATAGACAGGTATGAGGTATAAGTGAGAAATAATTCAAAAAGTAAAGAAGGAGAAATCATACCTATTGAATATTTCTCTTTTGAATCAAAATTAAAGCTCTTGGAATTGTTTTTTTTCAGAAAAGAAGAACAATAGTGTGTAAATGGATGAGGAGGATGGAATTTTGATGATTTTGGATGATCCAGAAGGCTTCTGTTTATGAAGTTTGTGGAGGAAGGAATTTCCATTTATAAGTGATGTGACAGGTAACTTAAGAATCAAACAAATTATTAAAATATAATAAATATATTGTATGGTTAATTATTTATTAATGGACTAAAACTAAAGGGGGATTACATTCAAGATAGAATATTATCTGTTTTAGACATGTTCAAAAAAAATATTTTAAAATATTTTAATAAAATATTTTATTCTCGAAAAACAATTTTGTCAATATTTTTTTTTATAACTATGGAAATAAAATCAACAAATAAAATTTTAAGAATCTATTAAAATTTTATATTATATCATATAAATGTAATATTATTCAAGGTAATCCATTAATTAGTTTAAATATATAAAATTGTATTTATTTTACTATTTTAATATCATTTAGTTACATTGTGTATTAATTAAATTAATACAGTATAACCATTGTGGAAGCCATTATGGTATATATATTATGTCTAATAATTTATTACAAATTTTATGAGAAAGTTAATTTTTTTTATATTTCCAAATACCTTTCATGTTTGAATAAAACCACTATAAAATATTATATAAGAATATTATTATATGAAAAATTATAATGTGACAAATTGATTTCCTTTTGAAATAAATTATTATAAAGGAATTAAAGTGATTTATGTGTGTCAGAAATGCCCCAAATTAGAATAAAAACATTATAATACTCAATGAAAGATTATATAAAATATTTTATTTAAAATAAAGGCTATTAAATAATTATTATAATAATTATAAAAACATTTTATTTATTTTTCATAAGCTTCCATAAGCACTGCCTCGGCGTTGTAGAAGAATTAATGTTAATTATTTCATATATGAAAAATTAAAAATAAATTAATATCATAAAAATAAATTTATTAAGTCCATAATAAAATTAGGTATTTTTTCATTATGTATATTCACTATTATACTTAACAAGACATACACTTAAATTTGTTATTTGGTCTTTTCATTCCCAACACAAGAATTGCACAGACCATTGGATAATACTCATGTTTTATAGAATTAAAAATAAAAAATAATATTAAAAGTGATAAATAATATATAATAATTAATGAATAAGTCATGAAAATATTTTTTATCACTCAATTACTATATATAAGTTACCAATTTTGACATTATTAGTGTTGCACAGTCTCTCTTTCGACAATGATAATGTTATTTATACTTATAATGAAAAAATATACTTCTAAAGATATAATTTAATTCTGTACAATATTACACTTTAAATATAATTATTTAGTTATCAAATTTTTTAAATAAATTTTTATATCATTATAATTTTTTTGATGATGTCACGAAAAATGCCGTATTTTATAAAAAAATATGTACTATTAACTATACAACTAAAAATAATCTATTTAATAAAAATCCCAAAAGTCCATCCAGACTATTTTTAAATGTATATAATCCAAAAGAGAACTATATTTTAATAATATAATTTTCTAAATATGACAAATTTAATTTTTAATTAAAATAATCATTTACTAAAAAATTACAAATTTTAATTTTATAACTGATATTATGACATGCCTAAAAGTTAACAGGGGTCTCATAAAATTATCATAAAATCCTTGGAATACAAAATTTTGAATCAAGAATAAATTTTATGAAGAGAGTTCTTATTTGAAATAAATTTAATAATTATTAAATTGTAATTCATTATTTATTTCTCTTAAAAATAGCATCACATAATTACTATTTTTTAAAATACTCACTCTCATTTATAAGGTGCCTAAATTCAATTTTACACACATCAGTGTGGTTACTATTCATAAGGGTATACTACTATTTAAAAGGGTCAAGTTACTATTTATACGTGTACATTACTATTCACATAACTATTCATAAGGGTATGTTGCTATTCATATGGTTGCATTACTATTCATAAGGGTGGAATTACTATTCATAAGGGTAAGTTACTATTCAAAAAATTTTGATGATCATATCAGACTCTAAATATCTTATTGATCATAAAAGTGTATTTTTGATTTTCGAAATTCAAATTATAGAAGTGAAAAAATTATGTTTAACACCAAGGTTACAACTATCTCCTATAATTGTGTTTTGCTTCATAGAAACTATGTGTTGCATGCATAATAAGTTATCTATCAAATTGAAATTATTCATACAGAAAAATATCTGGTTGTTATATTCTGTCCAAATACAGAAATTTCATCCTCAAAATTTTTTATATATAAATCCCTAAAAATATATGTGAGTGGTTCTTCTATTCGTCTCCTCAAAGTCTTTCTTAGGGCAATGTTCCCTAAATAGTGTTTTCAAAATCAAGTTCCCATGGTTTCAACTAAATATCCTCTGATAACAACTCTAACACCTCATCCCTTGTATCTTGGAGTTGGGGCATTTTTTTATTACATTGGAATGATTACAAGGAATCAAATCCTGATGGACCGCTCAGTTTAGTAGTCTTGATGAAACTATATAGATACATAGAACCCATTTTACATTTTTAAAGGAAGCAAAATATGATACAATACAGAAGCTAATGAAATGCCTCTATGAAAACTTATTTAATATTCTATTCTTTACAACCTAGGAAAAGATAACATAATAAGAGTTTTCTCAAATTATAAGTAAGGGTTACATATAGTGGAATTGAGAATCAACTCTAAATGATTCATAATCAATTCAAAACATCTAATATTGAATGATGAAAAAATGAAAACACTTTCCATAAATAAGTTGTGAATAAAAAATGCATATATATATATATTCATAGTAAAAACATCATGGATAGTAATAACTGAATAATGAATAAAATAATTTTTATTATTTGTTCATCATATATATATAACATGAAAAATTATACCATGGTGTGACAGTTTATGTCTGCAGGTAGAAACCAGTCTGATTTATGGAAAAATACACAAAGGGTTTCCCACCAACTAAATTTTCTCATAAAACCTATCGATGTGTCTAGGCACAATATAAATCCCCACTCTTCACAACATATCTAAATTATTTTGTATACATAGATTTAATAAAATAAAAACGTACCTTTTAAATATTTGTATTGAGGTGAAGATACGTATTCATGAATATTTCTATAGTTAATATAGCCTTGGAAATAATCACCATTTCTGATATAGTATATGGAATAATTAAATAATCATATCCATGATACAAGAAAATGGACATTTAAAGAAATTATAATTTTAAAAGATAAATAATTTCAAAGGGGTAGTAGATACACAACATATAGAAGATTAGGTGCTCAATACCATTTATGTCTCATTGAAATGGAAATTAAGACAAAGTCCCTTACTACATTACAATCAATCGAATCATATGACCCAAAATTAATAATCACTGATTGAATAATATAATACCATGAATATAAAAATAATCAACACATTATATTAAAAACATCAGTACACATACACCGCATACACAAAATATGTGGCAAAAAATGTAAATCTCATGGAATTAAAAGTTAGATTAGAGAACCCTTACCTTATGCCCGAATGTGTTATTCGATTGATCTTAATGAATTTAATAATAATATTTTTTTTCATTAATTAATATGTAGAGAAGCCCATATACATTTAAATGATATTTTATCCTTATTCAGATCATTTATGGTCTTTTTGATGTGTTTAAGAGGCCCAATTTTATTGTTCTAGAACCATTTTATTCCTTAGGTTTTTGGATCAGATTACCTGAATTCATGGATGGATGTTCATTTGAAATGTGGTTAAATATATAGAATTGTTAATATATATTATTAGTGACCATAAAAAGATATAAATGATCATATAATTATTTTGGTTATATACCCTGAGGATGAGACATTAGATAAAATAAAATGATAAACCCTTGGATTAACATGGCGGTTTTCTGTATAAAGAAGGCTTATGGTTATAAAATTTGTGGAGGATGGAACATCCATTTATAAGTGAGGTTAGTGGTAACATAGAAATCACTAATATTATAAAAAGTTAAAAACTATATGAGATGGGATCATGAGTTCAAAATGCCTAAAACAAAGGAGGATTATATTGTATAAATAATATTATATGTTTTTAGTTTTTTCAATAATTTTAGGATTTTTAAATAAATAAATAATATATTTTATTTATGAAAAAGAAATTCATGGAAAAAAATATTCATAACTATGATTTTAAACTCAAAAAATAATGTTTTAAAATATAATAAAATTATATATTATATCATAGAAATGAAATGTTCATCTAGGGAAACCATGATTTTTCAATAAAATTTAAAATTATATTTATTTTATTATTTTTAATATCATTTATTAAATTTATTCATTTATTATATTAATAAATCATCCTAATTTTGGATGCCATTGTGATATATATTTGTCTAGAAATTAAAAATAAATTTATATGAGAAATAAAAATTTATTATCTTTCCAAAGACTATAATTATACAAATAAAACCTCTAGGAAATCTCCTATAAAAATATTATTAAATTAGGAACTATAATGTGATAACTTGATTTCATTTTAAAATAAAATATTATAAAGGCATTAACATGATTCATGTGGGTCCAAGTTGTATCAAATTCAAATCAGAACATTATAATTTTCTAAAATGGATCATATAAAATGTTTTATTTAAAATAAGGGACTTATAATAATTCTTATAACATCAATTAGAATAACATTTATTTATTCTTCTTATACATTCACATGCACTGCAACGTCGTTACATAGGGATTCATGTTAATTATTTCATATATTAGAATTAAAAATAATGTATTTTCTTAGAAAATATAATTATCTTCAAAATAAAATATAAATTTTTTCATTACATTTATTCACTCTTATACATAGAAATACATCTTATTAAATTTGTTATTTTGCCTTTTCTTTCACTACACAAGCATTACACAGACATTTAGATAATATTGATGTTTTATAACATTATTTTTAGAAATTAAAAAAAATAGACAAATATTACAAAATAGTTAATAAATAAGTTATGAAAATAATTTTTAGCACTCAATTACTGTATATAAGATACCAATTTTTTACTTTGTTAGCGCCGCATAGGCACCACATTGGTATTGACAATGATTTTAATACTTATCATGAAAAAATATACTTTTATGTATTAAATTAATTATTTAATATATTCCACTTGTAATATAATTATTTTGTTATTACATAGTCTAGATTAATTTTTATATCAAAATAATTTCATAATAATATCACAAAAAATTCTGTTTTTATTAAAAAATATATTTTTTACTATTCAACACGAAATATACTATTTCATAAAATTCAAAAAAAATCATCCAAACCATTTTTGGAATTATAGAATCCAAAAAAGAACTCTATTTTATGAAAATAATTTTTTAATATGAGGTATTTATTTTTTAATTAAAATAATCATTTACTCGAAATATACCGATTTTAATATTATAACTGATTTAATGACATTGTGAAAAATTTAATTCGGTCTCATAAAATCATCTAATAATTATTGGAACACAAAATATTGATTCAATAATACATTTTATTAAATGAAATCATATTTTTAATTAATCTAAAAATTATTAAATTGAAATTTATTATTTATTTCTCAAAAAATACCAACACTGAAAATTTAATATATAAATTTTCACACTCATTTATAAGGGGCCTAAATTGTTTTTTTACTTACATGGGTGAGGTTACAATTTATAAGGGTACATTACTGTTAATTAAGGTTACGTTACTATTTATAAGGGTCTATTGATATTGAATTTACTATTCATAATGGTGTAATACTATTCATAAGGGTGGTGTTACTATTCATAAGGATACATTACAAATCATGAAGGTCATGTTACTATTTATAAGGGTACATTACTATTCATAAGGGTGACATTACTATTAATAATGGTACGTTACTATTCAACATAAATTATGTTGATAATATCAGACTCTATATATCATACTGAATAGAAAAGTGTATGTCTGATTTTAGAAGATAAAATAATAGAAGTGGGAAAATTATGTTTATCATCTTGGTTATAAATATGTCCTATAAAAAAATTTTGTTACAAAGAGACTTAGTGTTTCAGGCATAATAAGTTATCTACTGGATTGGAATTATTCATGCCATAAAATATTATGGTGTTATAAAATAAATATATTACAATGAGGAAATAGAAAATAACATCATAATAAATGGGAAATTTGGATGAACATGATCCCCACGAATAATTTCACTCATGAACAACACTACAGAAATTATGTAGAATGTTAGTAATGCAATATAAATTTTGAAAATGAAAATAGATAACCATGAGAGGAAATATAAGGAATGTAGAATAAATGGATTAAGATGCGTTTATAGAATGTAGTAAACCCATATGACTATTTCAATTTTTGTCACTGACACATCTATATAACCGATGATAGAGTAATATTTATATTAAAAATATTAAACTGACGAGTAGAATAGTAACCTCTCATATGGGAGTTTAAAATAATAATTAAGTATACTATAAAATTATAAAATGACAAAATTTAAACCATTGTGTAGTTCAATAAATATTTTAAAATATAAAAAATTAGTGTTTGAATTTTTTACAAAAAAGATGATTTAAATACAATTTTATTCAAAACATAATATTTATTTTCATAAAATGGTTTTATAAATTAATATTTTGTTTCATTTCAAAAATAAGATAATTTTAGGAGACCATAAGTAATTTTTCAATGGGTTATAAAATTTATCAAAATATTATAATTGATATTTTTCAAATAAATGATGATTTTATATTAAAAATAAATATATCAATATTAGAAATTTATTTTCATAAAATGGAATTAATTTTTGAAATATTCAGTTTGATAATTTCTTTGGGTGAAATATTTGTACTTTTCTAAAATAATTAAACTTGGTTGAATAGTGAGATATAGTTAATTATGGTGTTTAACAATATAATAAAAATATAATAATTTTTTGGAGAGGGATAATGTAAGAACTCACTCATTCAAACTCACAAAATCCGTTTATTGTATATATTCACAATAATCAATACTATTGGTTGTCCTCATAAAAAATAATAATCTAATGAATACAGTATTCAACCAAAACCCTCTCCACCTTATAATTACCATATCTCACAACCCCTTATACTCAGAAAACCTATGACATGGATCGTTCCATATTTTTTCACAATCCACTCCCCCATATCCTAATGATTCTAATATCATCCAAAGACTATTTCAATAGTCATTAATTGTGAGCCCAAAATAGGTAACCAATGAAAGTGAAAAAAACTCATCAATAACATATTTTAATTTTATTACACTTCTACTACCCTTATATAATCTCCATCCACCAAAAAATAGAAATATTAATATACAAAAAACACAAATGATATTATTATTTAAAAATATCTATGATATGACATAAATTTTATAAATTCTAAAAAAATGTTGTTTACAATATGTTTGGTTCAGAACAACTATGAACATTGAACTTATCTTTTACCAACATTCTTCTAGGATAGTTATAACTATAATATTATGATTAAATAATATTATAATATGTAAAAAATAACATATTTCATGTTATTGAAAAATTTAGTGAACATTTATTTAAATAAATAAATTTAGTTTTTTACTGGCTTTAAATCCACCTAGATGAACTAATCAATTAATATTATCAATTTTACTAAAAGAATTTTCCGTTTTTAAAATAAAAAATTATATTTGGGAGTATATAAAAAATTTTAAATATATTAAAAATCTTTAATATCAATTCTAGAGTTCTCATCCCCTTTCAAAATAACTTCAACAATTATCCACAAGTGATCATACCTTGTAACCATGACACCAAAGCCCAAAAAACAACGAAATTAAGCATTATAACTCATTAAAATGGTTATTAATGAATTTTCAAATCTACTAATAGAAAAAAATATATTAAAAAATAGATATTAATTATGTAATTAGTTAATTTAATATTATTATCCATCTCATTAAATTTTTTTCTGGATGAATCTAAAACATGAGGAAATGTATCTTTTTCAAATACCATTTTTCCATGTATGATGCAATTTCTATATAACTCATATTTTATCACTCATTGATGTAATAAAATATATCTAAATTATGTATATATGCCTATACCAAGATTATTCTCCCTTAATTTGGTTAGTTCAGGGGTTATGATCATTTACCAAATGCAATATTTTTTTGCCTTATGATTAATTTTCTTTATGGAACAAATGAGAATGTTCTTATTTTGATTGGTGTGACAAAATATCACTCCAATGATTTAAGTAATGTTTTTTTGATGAGACATTGTGTACGGGATTAATAAGTGATCCTAATGATAAATTGGATATTATCCACCTTGTTATGAGGTCTTGGTAGTTAGCCTTCACTTATCTTTGTGTCATGTTTCATGTTTTTTTCCACATTCATATGTTTTCATGGTAATATGTTATTATATTCATTAGGATAAGGTCCCATGTGATAATTCATGATACCGAATTATATTATTTCATGTTCTGATACTTTAATAACTTTTTATTATTCGTTATCATGTTCATTCCAATAATTGGTTTTATATCTCCCCTATTTTTTTATATCATTATTCATGTTATCGTTTTTAGTTTTTGGATATCAATGGGATTTTGGTTATCGGTACGGAAAAAAATAATGATGTTACCGTTTTTATTAATTTTTATTTAATATGATCTTAGTACTCTAATGAAATTAAGCCTTATGATCTTTATGTTGTGAATGTAAGATATTTTTTAAATATGATTTAACAACATATGTAAAATTCATGGGTCATAATACAAGGTGATTTAATAGAATTGAAATCATATGGATTAAAGAAATATGTAAAATTGGAGGAATCCCACTCTAAATATAGACATAAAAGGCCTAACAAGAGGTAGATAAAAATCCTCCTGAGGCTGATCATCCCAATGAAGTTGGGATTATTGAAGTGACTTATAAATATTTCATGCATCTACATTTAGTACATATTAAAATATAGATGGATAAAAGTGGGTATGATAAGGTTACATGATACCCAAGAAAGATGGAATCATGCTCTGTAGATGGTTAAGATCCCACACTAACTTAAAAAAGTAGTTATGAACGAGTCGATATAGCCCTAAATAATCTTGGTAATCGAAAAGAGATACCTATAATCTATGAAACAAAAATTTTAAAGGATAGTGTGATGGGGGAAGAAAATAGGTCATAAGATTCCTCAGTTCTTGATAAGCATTCATCCATTGAGAATGCTTCTCATTGGATTGTTCAAAGTATGGGAGATTCCACATACTATTTGTGGAAGGCATTCAAGGAGGTTACAATTGTCCAATCATAGTACCGTATGATATACTCTAAGGAAGAGATATCCTTGGACTCATTACCAATTATTTACTTCCATGATTATACTAATAAGATGTCTGAGAGAATATACTTTTGGAAACCAATAAAGAGTTGATAGAGTTGATCTATATGAAAGAACGTATTCGAGTTAGAAGTTTTAATGTGGAGAAATTAAGAATAAAAGAGAATATCCAATCGTGGGACATGATAGATTATTGGTTCATTGATATTATCAATAATTATTTATAAATAGATTTAGGTAGTCTCCATTCGATGTTTTTTATGCATATTGTGTCCTATATGATGAAATTATTCTTTAATGGGTTGACCATTTCTGTTGGTACATGATTCTTATATCTGGTACAACATGGCTTATCACTTTTCCTTAAATCTTTTCAAAATAAGACAAATAATTTTAAGTCATCTAATATTTGTGACTTTATTTTATGAAAATAAATATCAATTTTAATGATTTATATTTAATATATTTATTAATTATAAAACAATAAAAATAAAATGAACAATTCTGATTATATATTTAATTTATATGAGATCCCATAACTTCAAATTAAAAAATAAATGAATATATACCCCAAGGAGAGTGTGATCCATTATCGATAAAGAAATATACATCAAAATATTTTGGAGTTGTTTGGAGACAAATAGGTAACTATCTTACCTATAAACCTATCAAGGTTCATCCCACTAGAGCTAAAGAAAGTTTCATATATGGTAGCACATTCAGTTTGATGGATTTTTTATAGCCCCATGAATGGATGGAAATAATAGAAATGGTCAATATATTTGGATATTTATGTGAAGAGTTCAAGTCAAATGAATTTATGATTTAGGCTATATCCTGTAAAGAACTGCATTACATAAATTCGTTTACAAGAAAAATATAAATGAAATTATAATTCATTCAGTCTTAGTAGGGATCATTGTGTTATTGATCTACAGTGGTACTAGAATAATTAAACACACATGGTTATGGATTGGGAGTGTGGAGCTAGATTAAGAGGTGAATTTCATTCGATAAACATCTTATCACTTCTCATATATTATTTTTACTATATTGAGATAATTTTAATGAATATTTTTTAATTGCATATGTTATGTGATACTGATTTTTTTTTGAAATTTGAGTGGATGAATTAAAATATATTTTTTATATTCATTCATAAGTTTAAATAAAATCGTATATTAACATTTATTGTTTCTAGGGATTTCATATTCATTTCATCGTTGCATTATTTGTCGTGATATTGCATGACCTAATAGGTGGTGTGTAAAGGTTTCATGTTCCTTTTCAAATAATATATATTATAATAAATAGATAATCGAGTTATTATTTTCTCAATGAATATTATTATTAATCCTGAATCAATGTATGCATAGACGTTCTTAGGCGATCTCTCCCAAGAGGTAGTTTATATAATGATAGTTAAGTGTTTCAATACCCATTGCTTGCATTTTTATCACCTCTATGGTTAATTCAATGAAATATATATGTATTCTAATATATATTTATTAGATTCAAATTTCATTAAAGTCACCGACTACCCATCCTTCCACACTCTTATTTTTGTTATTATTTTTTTTTCTCACTATCACCAATGTTCCAACGTCACTTCACTAAAAGTCATATTTTAATTTTTCATTTCATACAATGTTGATTCTTTTATTTCATAGTCACACACATCTTTAATTCTATATGGATTGAACCAATATGTTAATGTACTCATAGTATGTATTATTTAAAAAGTAAAAGTGATACTAATCAACAAACGTGTATTTTGTAATTTTACTTCTATTCATGGTGAAGGTAGGATTATCCTAAAAAAATTTATATAAATCCCAACAAAAAAAATTCAATTTGATAAAAATAAAGTCTTCTAAAATAATGAAAATATGAGGAAAAAAATTTATTTCACGGTTTTATGATTAATCTCAAACTACATTAAGACACGTTAGATTTCACACAAGGGATTCAAAAGCACAACTGAATCATTTTATAATAGAAATAAATAATCATTAGTCTACCTTAAATATAAAAACTATTTTGAATGAGAAATTTATGAAATTCATTGAGTTGAGAAGAAAAATCAAAAACTAAATCCATCTTAACATTTTAATCATATTTAATTGAATCCTATTATTATGGGCTCCAATTAAATAGATATATATTAATTATTTTTATATGTATTTATTCTAGGACATAGAAATATAAAATTATATTGCATCATCTCTCAATTCTACAATCATACCTGTCATCATAATAAATAGTCACATGCTTTCATCAGATATTTTTGTAGTTTAATATGAAAGTTACCAATCCGTGGACTTAATGATGAATAGATTATGTTTAGATCCATTTCTATTTTTTGATTTTTAGATAAAAAACATTGTTCCGAAATATATATGATGAACATACTTTCACCTTAGAATAATTTTTCAAATAATTTTTTACTATGTTTCATGTTTTGATGACTGACATAAAAGTGACACAAAAAATCATTGGTTTTTTATAGAATGTGAGATAAATATTTAATGAAATATGAGATATCTATAAATATTTATATTGTAAATTCTCCAATAAAAAACTAGATCTCAATATTCTTTTGTAAAATTTTTATAATTGCCTCACTCCATACAATCAAAATATTCTATATTTGTCATTTGGTTGTCATTTCTAAATCATGATTATTAAAAAGCTCAAAAAATTTAGATAATCTATCTCAAGCATCCAAAAAATAATTTATCTCACATGATATCCATTCATATGACTAAAAACCCCTCAATTGTTTGTAGTTAAATATCATAAACATAGGGAGAACAAAAACCACTATGGGATGTTCAGTCACAATTTTAATCAACTATTTCATTTTGATTAAAATAATAAGAAAACATATTATATGTGTATGGAAATAGACTAATAATTATCCCATATTCAAAATGTTATTATATTTAATTAAAAAATAAATCAAACTCGCTTTATAGAGATTATTGGTGTATTAAGACATATATTTCTACCCCTACCATCTCTCGTAGGGAAGATAAAAAATTTAATGTCTATATGGGGATGAATCTTTAGTTTATTAAGGAACTTTAAAAGGTTTTATTAATACATTTTTAACTAATATTGCTTCCATAAAAAATATAGATTCGTATATTCATAAGATGAAAATACAAATGGGTCCGCTTTCTATGTACTTAACTTTTAGGGATATGGGTATGCTACCTAGAATAAATATACATACACTATAAAAAATTTATTTATTGATAACACAATATAAGGATTGAAAATACAAGTGGATTTTATTGTGAATGCTTATGCTGATGAGATAATAGATCTGAATTGACCAAATAAAATAATTTTTAAAATTGTAAATTTTGAGAACTAGGTATTAGGGTCCAAACTAAAACACAAATTTTTGTTGACATGAGTAATGAAAGTAAAAACTAAAAATGAATTTGTAGATAATAAATTAAGGAAAGAAAAAATTATTGTTTTATATTATAGTGTAAAATCAACATGTCTTAAAAAACATTGCACTTCATATTCCCTTTCCCAACGATTCACATGAAATGTTGTTGAAACTGAATACATAAAACTAATTAAGATGATTATAAATATAAGAATCGATATTATATTTCAGAAATCCTAAGAACAATATTCATCATTTTGAAAATTTCTCAATTGGTTTTTGGATAATAAATGAAATTGAGAATCTGATGCCCCTATAAATATAACTGAGGAGTAATGCATTTTCCCTCAAACTAAATTACATCATAAACTAAAGGAATGTGGATTCTATTTAATATCTTACAAAATAGGATAATGAAAGAATATTACCTTCTTGTGTGATTTAATTCATGTATCAACATGATTTAATACTCATTATTTAATCATCAGTCTCTACGGGAAGTGAAAAACAATTCCACTTATATTAATTTTGATGATAGGTCAATTAATAATACATTAGGTAGGGTAGATAACTATTATTTAAATTTAATTAATCCAAAATATCACATTCATTTAATCATTATTTAAATGGGGTTTGATATAATGGTTCATTCCAATCTATGAATATCGTTTTTGCCATGGAAGAGTATTTATAGATGTCTCAATGCATAAAATGACCCACCAAACATGTGATGATCAATAGGACATTTATGATTTCAATTAGTATCCACTGATGGTCAATGGTAAAATTAATGTTCTAGAATAAAAATACTTTATATACGAGATTAGGAGGGTTATACATGTCATTTATGATAAAATAATTCAAAAAACAATAGTTAACGAATTCATTTATTTTTCATTTTTGGAGTCTCCCTGCACCCATTTTCATAAATTAAAAGGGAAACACAAGTCCCAATTATGAAAATAATTTACAATAACCATGAATTTTTCTATCATAAATGAATATATCTTTTTGAGAGTTACTCAAATTTCATTTATCTCTACCTAAAACCCTCACTTTATGAGGTAATTTCCTCCCATTAATCAAATTGGGATTTAGACCATTCCATATCACCTGTTAGGAATGATTTAAATAATGTTTATGTGAAGTATAATATTATTTATTTTTAGTGGTGAATTTAACCATTATATCCCCCATCCTATTTAGAGTCATGAAAATAATATTAAGGGAAGTATTCTTGAAATTGGGATTGTTATTTTTTATTAACAATTAATTTCATTTTAGGGCGAATTTTTTATATCTAATTTGAAGTTGTTCACTAAATAACCTGAGTTTTATTTCTAACCATATTATGATTAATAATACTCTAGGATATGTTTTTTGGTAGAGACAACAGCTACAAAATATAAACATATTTCTAAATTATTTAATTTCTTATTATTGGAGGGTAGGATTGGTTAATAATTATGGTAAACATGTTGAATTTTATTGAATTTTTAATCATTAATTGGACTTATTAATTATTTTTTAGGAATAAAAACAATAGTGGATAATATCCTTTTTCTTAGAGCATTCTTAGTTTTTTTATAAATATTATAAATTTTATATTATTACAAATATCACAAATAGAATATTGTAAATTTGTCACCGGTCATTTGTGATAGACAAATGAATCTTGAAAATAGGGTCTTTTTTGTTATCATTTGCGACAAATTATTAATTTCATCACAAATAATAGTTTATTGTGATGGAATAAATAATCTATCACAAATGATTTTCATTTTATTTCCAACCACCCAGCATGAAAAGTAATCATGATGTTCATTTATAACGGATTTCTTTATCCATCATAAATTACCCTAAGCTCATCATTACTTGAGAAGGAAATTATTGTCTGTTTTAAGTAGTCTTGGTGAAAATCTATTTTCAAAGGTATTAATTCATTTGCAAATAGAACGCTGAAAAAAATCCCAATGTTTTAATAGAAATGCGACCCTCATTTCATTCTTCTCTTATTCCTACTCCCTTTATCACCACAATCCATTCAACCATACATCCAGCGTATTTTCATTAGCTCCATGTGGATCTATTCTTTTCATTTTATGCTGATTTTGTCTTAGATCATCATGGTACATATTCCTCTGACATTCTCTGTCAATTGTTTTTTGTGAATTTTGTCTCAATGTAAAATATACTAGTTTAGTCAATAGTTTTATAAATTTAACTAATTTTCATGATTTATTTGATATTTAGGATTGATGCAATTTTATTAATTTTTATTTGGATTTTAATTATGTGTGTTTTTTGTGCATTTTGGATTTACTGTCAAATATATTTGTTTGTTCAAACCCTATAATTAAAAATATATCTAATTTGCATGTTTTGATTAATATTTAGGGTTGACCAAATTGTATTAATCTCTATTTTCTATTTTAATCTTCTTTGTATATTTAATTTTAATTGATTTTTTGGAATTCTACTATTTTTTTATATTTATATGTGTTTTGTATATATATATATATGTGTGTGTGTGTGTGTGATTGTTTATCAGGTTAATTTTCATATATGTTTGTCTATAATTATATATATTAATTATTTTTAATTAATTTTGATATTTTTATATGTCATTATATATATGTATATAAATGATTTTAAAAATATTTTTATCCATTTTGATATATATATATATATATGTATTTATTTTGTATGTGTCTATATATATATACATACACACACACACACACAGACAGATACATATATATGATATGTAGATCCATTAAAACAATTTCCAAAATATATTTTATATATTTATATTAATTAATAAATATTTTAATTTAAATACATATATATAATACATAATGATTAATTAATAAATTATTTGATGAAAATATATGTCAAACATAAATTTTGTGTATACATTTATAAACATTTTAAACAACATGAAAATTTGATAACATATATATATATATATATATTTAAATAGGTAATTTTTTTAATATATATATACCTACACGTATGTATATCAAATTACAAATATATATATATATATATATATATATGATTTAAAAAATGTGTATCGTTTATGATGTGTATATATTTATATATATACAGACACACATATATAAACATTTTAGAAAATGTGTATGGTTTTTGATATATATATATATATATTTGTTTATGAAACATGAAAAAATATAATTGGTTGTGAAATCATGTAATATATATATATATATATATATATATATATATATATTAACATCTGAATATGTATATATAAATATTTTAAAAATACATGTAAGGATTAATATATAGATAAATATAAAATCGAAATGTTTTTTAATTTAAAAAAGAGTCAGGGTATTTTTTATGTATTTATATTAATTATGAAATTATGATATATATATATATAATAATAATTACTAAAATTTTAAAAATTATTTAAATAATTAAAAATAATCATTTCATAATATATAATAATAACTAAGTAATTAGTCAATATTATTAATATATATCAAATAATAATATATGTTTACATCTATGAATATATAAATTTAAAATGTATTTTGGTTCAATGAAAATTGTTATAATATTTTTGGTATTTTTTTATTAATTGAAAAAAAATTATATATATTTATATATAAATATATATAATAATTAATTACTTAATATTGAAAATATATGGTAAATAATAGTGTAATTACAAAATATTATTAATAATTTGAAAAATTGATCAATTATATGAATTTTTTTCTATTTGTACACATGTGTATGTATATCGATTTGATGTGTGGATTTCATTAAAAAAATTAAAAATTAATTTTAAGTAAATATATTTGATTATGTGTTTTATATATATATAATGCATGAAAAAAATAAAAATAAGTGTTTTTTAAGAATTATGAGACAATTAATTTAAATAATAATTATAACTAAACTTTATATATAATAATTTTTTATATTAAAAATGATAAAAATTTGTATAATGAAAATAATAAAAATTTAAAATGTATACTATTTATTAAAAACAAATTTAATGATCATTAGGATAATTTTAGGTTATACTTTCTTAAAAAATATAATAATCATAAGATGTAATAAAATTAATAAAACATATTAAATAAAAAAATATATTATTAATTTAAATTAATTATAATATTTAATAATAAATTATTCATTATTATTAATAAATTGATAATTATTTGATTGTTGAAAAATCATAATATTAATTTGTAAAAAAATATAGAAAAAAATAAAAGTGCATTTCTCAAAAAATACCATGTCTCATATGAAAAAGTTTTCAAGAGATATTCTATTGTTTTAAAAAAAATCATGTTTCCTAAATAATAATGTAGGGTCCTGAAAATTCTGCAAGCGGGAAATAAAATTACCCCAAGAATTGGAAAAGGACCGAACCGGTCAACGCGCCGGCTCCCAGCAACAGCACGCGGCCGGTCCGGTAGACCGCCTTCCTGAAATTCTGCGGACCAGCGTCGTCCGGGAAGCCGAGGTGGAGCGCCTCCGCGGGTGCGAATCTGGAAGATCGCCCAGCGCCAAACCAGTCCACCGCCACGAACTGCGACAAGCTGCCCATACCGCCGTGCACGCCATCATTTGAGAAATAGTGGGAAATTGGAGTGCCGCCGTGAAGCAACCCCACTGCAACTCATCAAATATCCCAGTTGACCGAGTCATCCGTGGGTGGGAAATTCCTTCATGGGCTTCCGCAAAGGCCGTGTGCCTATCCTCTGCACAGTTCTATAAATTTTCACCGAGGGGCACCAGAAGAAGAGGATAAAATATGGGTGATTACCTATTGGGAGACGCTGGAGAAATCGCTCCGCAGCCATCTGTGGAAAGCATATCATCAGCGGATGAACTCTTTCGCGAAGAGGAGAAACCAGTCCGTGAACCACATGCGGACAACTCCTCCGCGGCCAGCCCTTAGTGGCCATCTCCTTCGCATATGGACATCCCCTTCACAGACGGCCATCTCCTTCACGGACGACCATCTCTTCGGCAGACCTGTGTCATTCGCGAAAGGGAGGCGGAACACCTCCACGGGCGTGAAGTAGGACGGGCACTAGCCCCTTTGCAGAAACCCTTCGTGGGCGGCTATATCATACGCGGAAAACCTCCTTCGCGGATAGCCTCCTCCGCAGAAATCATCCTTCGCGGACAACCTCTTTCTCGGACATCCATCTCCTCGGCAACCCACTCCTCCATGGACACCCATCGCGGAGAACTAAACTACGTACCACATGTGGCCAGTCCCTCGCAACCAGTCCTTCGCAGATAGCTCCTCCGCGGTCGGTCCCTCTTGGTCGGCACCTCGCGACTAGCTCCTTCGCAGCCAGCCCATGCGGAAAACCCCATGCACCCACTGGTCCTTACAGCGGGGGTTGCACCCCCACACCCCTGCTCGGGTTCAATGCCTGTCTGCGTTCCCGGACCTCCGGGACAGTCCCTTTGCTACCGTCACTCACCCCCATGAAAAATGGAGAGTCTCACCGTGAACTTTTCAGGCCAGGTCACCAATATTTTCAATTGCACCCTTATAGTGCTCCACCATCCATCCTATAAATTCCATGAGTCGTGCTACTCCTCGTGACTCTCATTTAACCCCCATTTCCTATCCCCTTTTGCTAGATTTATCCAGAAAGGGCTGCCCTTGCATAAGTCTGACACCAACCATTACTAGGTATCTCATATCAAGTCGTCCTGACCACATGATGTTAAACTGTATAGCCATCTTCCTGACCACATGATGTAAAACTGTATGGCCATCATCCTGACCACATGACGTTAAAATATATGGCCCTCATCCTATCTATATGACATTAAACTATATAGAAATATTCCACTCTATATGACTATAAACTGTAGCATTCCCTATCATTCAATAATTGGATACCTCTTGCTCCATGCAAGAGATGCCTCATGCCATGTTTACAGTGGAATAATTTCAAGAGCACTGGAATCCATTCAAACATTCCAGCACTCTATCCCACGCTTTGCATGTCCTTTATTCGGATCCTCATCCTCTTTCATGTCTGAAGGGACCCTATAATGGACTAGCCTCATGCCACATTAGCTCACCTACCGTCCTGGGCCAACACCGCAGAAGACTTTGGACAACACATCAAGATAGGTCCTGTGTTTCGAACACGGTCAGCAGTCGACCCTAATTTGTTCATCCCCATTTCAGGCTAACGTGATATGAATGTTGTGTTTTGAACTTGGTAAATAGTTATCCACCATCACCATGCCACCCTCATTGTGTTTTGAATGTCGGGCAGGTGATTCACACTTTTCAACTTCCTTTTTTGGACTGATTCCAACACCTTTGTTGTTATCCCCCATGTGCACTTGCGCATAGTCATTGGCTGCAATTATATTTCTCAACCCACCAATGGGTTCAAATGCCCTCATGGCCAGACATGAGGATGACACCATGGGAGTCTATCACAGAGTAAGCCCTGACCTCTCGGACGTCCATCTTAGATTAAGCCCCGACATTCTGGGCCTCCTCAGAGTGTAAGCCCCAATTCATCTCCCTAGCCCACCTTCATGCATAAGACCCACTCTGCTTCTTCACGGACGAACCTTTCATGACATGATCTTACGGTCCCTGCTGCTTCTTGTTTCTTACACTGAGCATGACTCACATGGTATTAGAGTAAGCATCGACCATGACATCCTCCTATGGGCATCCTCAGAGTGTAAGCCCCAATCTTTTCCAAAATTTGTGGACATTGATCCCTGTTTCCTTGATGGGGTATGTAGGAAGCCTCTCTAAGGTTCAAGCCCAACAGCGGGTCATTCTAACCCCCCTTCATGTCAGTTTACCAACACCTTCTGGGCCTCCTCAAAGTGTAAGCCCCAACCCATCATTCTGGGATTCCCCAGAGCGTAATCCCCAAGCCAATCCGAACTACGTGGACTTTGATCCCTATTTCTTAGGCCGGGTACGTAGGAAGCCCCTCCGAGGTTCAAGCCCAACAGTGGGTCATTTTGACCCCCTTTCACGTCGGTTTACAAACAACTTCTGGGCCTCCCCGAAGTGTAATCCCCAACCCATCATTCTGGGCTTCCCCAGAGCGTAAGCCCCAAGCCAATGTGAACTATGCAGACATTGATCCCTGTCTCCTAGATAGGGTACATAGGAAGCCTCCATGAGGTTCAAGCCCACCACCCCTCGGACCAGCTGGTCTCTATTCATGTCAGTTCCCGACACCTATCTGAACTACGTGGAATTTGATCCCTGCTTCCTAAGAAGGGTACGTAGGAGGCCTCCTAGAGGTTCAATACCAACAACCGGTCGATACGACCATCTCCACTTCAGTTCATTGTGCCACTCCTATTGCCGTCTCAAGCGAGTTCCAGCCCTTTGGGTTCATTAATCCAATGAGGGATGGTAAACCTTGGGCATGAATGATTCTGAAACCTTGTGTTTAGTTGACTGTTACCCACTAAGGATGAATCCATGGATACTATGTTTGGGTATAAATCAAAGATTTGAAAACATATGAATACGTCTTAAATCTATAATGGAGTCCCAGAATAGGCAATAATCCCCCCTCATAAAGGGTGCGATGAGTCCGACATCCCATCTTCTCGACCAATGTGAGTTCTTAAGAGTCGTTGGTCAGTCCATCCGGCGAACACCTAACTTTGGAAATTAGATCGATCAATCATTGGATACGGAGCCGTTGGGCGTTTTGTGGCCAAAAACCATGAAAGAGACAAAAAATGGTGAACCCGACGTGAATCTCCAACCAAACATGACAGATTCAACTTAATCTCACATAGTGCCCCCTTATGCTCTAAAGGAGGGCCAAGCAAGGTCATTAATTACGCATGGGATTATGAGATGCTGCTTTGATGGGTTTATGGCTTGTATTTGCTAAAATGTTAAGCATGCACTACTTTTAGAACTCTCTTCGATCCAATGGCATCGTAATGGAACTCACAAGTGTGCGCTTCCAACGACACAAGGATGGGACTTCCTCAACAGTAGAGGACCGCGTCAACCACCCAGCGTCTTCAACGCTGGGTTTCAGACGCGCTGATACGAGAGTACCACGCGAATGGTACTCTCCCAATGGTGGAGGCAGCCATGCACCCCCTTCAATCCGTCAAGACTCGCCGGCCCCTTGCCCAGCAGTGACCACAAAGGTTGATCCAGACAGCCCCTGTCACTATCTCCAACCGTTTCGGGAGTCTATCCCCCAAACGGGACAATGCATACATCCATTATCTAAGGAAGGCAGATGAGTTCGACGTTTCAGACTTCATCCCTGTCAAACGGGGGTTACACTCTCAAGCCCCCTCCAGCAGACGTCATCGCGTTCATGCCGCGACCCGAAATCCTCGCACCGTGGAGGATGTCTCCCCGAGGATTCAGGACCACATTCCCCAGGCTCGGGCCCCTCAGACCGCCGGACGGGGGCAACAGACGTACAATCGGGGGCCGGTTATCACCCAGGTCCCTGAGGAGGAGCTCTGCTACTTAGCCACAGAGACATACCAAGAGCAGGCACCTACACCTATCCACTCCTCCCATGTTCACCATCCAGGCATGGTGGCATCACACGAGCCGGCGCGCATCCCCGCCGAGCTCCAACAAGCCCGTTGCTCACGCAGGACAACACTTACCAGGCATGCACCTCTCCCTACCCAGGGTCGCGAAGCCCACCAGCTTGACATGGTGGAAACCCGACACCTGCAAGTCCAGCTCCTGGAAGTTTCTTCAGACACCAGCCATCCTGATATGGTGGCGATCAACAAAGCCCGCCACCTAGATGTGGCGGAAAATCATAGGCGGGCAGGTCTCCCCGCCAATAAAGGCCACCGAATCGATACGGTGGGAAACCAATATATGCAAGGCCAGCTCCCTGCTGATGCATGTAAAGCCCGCCACCTCGATGAGGTAGAAAACGAAGAGAGAAACTGCCATATCCCGGTATAGGGGCTGATTCGTTCACCTGCCCTGACACAATAGAATTGTCAGTACCCACTGACCACTGGTGAAAAGGAGCAAGATATTCCTACTCTGATATGGGAATGGGCCTTCATACCTGTTCCATCCATAGATTTATATTTACATATCCTGGCAATGATGGAGGAGCATGTATCGATCCCAGATCATTACTTGCAGACTTCCCAGCATGTAATTGCATCGGCGGAAACAGTAAGGACTCGGGCCCGTGAGCCCGTCTCCCCAATTGAGGTGACTCATCTAAGAGATGAGATAGCCGCCTCAGAGCAGATCTGCATCCCTGCATTATCCTAGGAGGGTCGCCGACTATATTTTACGACGCAAGGGCAACTGGATCGAGCAGCTTCACTCGTACCAACTGGGGGACACTCATCCATCACGATGGATTCTCCGGAGCAGGAATATATCCCTACTAAAAGTCAAGATGTACGTCGGCATATCTCGGCGTCGTCACGAGACCCTATTAGATAGGGACCCAAAGGTGAAGGCCGTCTTCAACAGCAGACGGTCCCCGCTGCCCGCAAAAGAGCACCCCGAATGCGCCAAAGGTAGCTAGAAAATAAAGAGCGGGATCTTGACTCTGCTCTGCTAGAATCTGAGGTTCCCAATGCCGCTAAGAGCATGTCAAAGGCTCGAAACCATGCCCAACCATTCCCATTTTATGGGAGTGTCAGTCGCAGTTGCGAAGGTCCTCCCCGCAATGTCGCTACCAGCAGCTCTGAAGGTCCTCCCCAGAGCACCCATGGGGGCCTCCCCCGTGGGCATATAATGATCAGTCACAAGAGCTTCTCTCTTGATTCGAGTCACGGAAACCCTCCACGTGACCAGAAGATTGAGAAGAAAGAAGGTCCTCCACTTACTGTGGTCCACACTGAAGGTCCTCCCTGGCGTATGTACTGCAATCACTCTCCATGCAGTGGGACCACAGATTATGATGGTATTTCTCTCTATCATAGTCGCAACTATGGTGTCCCTCCCCATAGTGACATCTCATCACGACAAGAAGGCCCTCCCCTTGTCGTGGCCAGCCCTGAAGGTCCTCCCCAGGGGTTACGCTACAACGGAACTCCACACAACCAAGCATCAGGTCACGGTGGTAGTCCTCGCCACCCTAATAATAGAGGTCCTCCCCATAGAGATGTCGAGCAACGAGAAGGCCCTCCCCTCGTTGCGATACATTCTGGAGTCCCTCCTTAGAATGTATCCCACATATATTCTCCCTACGGCAGCAGTGATGGTAGTCCTCGCCATTTCCACAACTGTGATAGTAGTCCTCGCCACCACGGTCGCCATTACGAAGGTCCTCCCTGTATTGGCCCCAAGCAACAAGAAGGTCCTCCCCTTTTCGTGGCGTGTCCTGAAGGTCCTCCCTAGGATGTGCATAGAACGTCAATCCATGATGGTCATCCTCAACATAATTGCAATTGTGGCGAAGGTCCTCCCCGTAACAACGCTACGTAGCCAGAAGGAACTCCCCTTGCTGTAACATGCCTTGGAGGCCCTCCCCAGGGTGTGCACTACAAAAGTCCTCTATGCAGTAAAGTATCAAGCAGTAATGGTAGTCCTCGCCATTACAGCTGCCATTGAAGAGGTCCTCCTCAGGGTGACATATTATTTCGATAGGAAGGCCCTCCCCCTACCGAGTCAAGCACCGAAAGTCCCTCATATGCTTGGCACTCAAAAGGACGAGATCGAGCATGTTATATTATCATCTTGTAAATAACGATGCCCTTATACAATCAGGAGATGGTCTGGGGCCGCGTTCATCTTCTGCACCACCTTGGAATCACATATATAATGATTCAGCACCTACTGGTCCCGCTTCCTCTGATCTCACTAGCAGTGAGTGCCTCAGTTTGGCTGACCAGGTAGAGGAATCACTAGAGGAGGAGCATGCCGATATACTGCACCTGAGGAAACGACTGTCCAGTAATGATATACCAGTCATGTTTTGGCCCACTACCACCCCTTAGTTCGACATAACAAGAGAATTGTCAGAAGAATTCATGCACGACATCTGCCATAATATATGGACGACCCTCCGCTGGCTTAAGTCAGCCTTCTTGCCCTATGACGGGTATGTATACCATGTCAAGATGATAGGGGACGTCCTATGTCACATTGAGCATGAGGCCCTTTCCTTGATGCGACATCAATGCCCTGAGAGGCGCAAAAGAAAACATGGAGGCAACTTGCCTCTACGCACTGCACCAGCTACATCGCCTCATCGGTGACGCTCCAGCAGGAGTCCTTATCTGGGGCTGGGGGGAACACAGAGCTCTGCATTTCACTCCACTCCCCGCCCAGAAAAACCTTTTTGGTATGGTGTATAGTAACATCGTCACATCGAGATGAAAATCGGGTGGATCCCCTATTCAGGAAAGGCAACACACCCATCAGAGTTGGGCCTTGAGTAAGTCCAAGAAGCGTCAGGCCCGGTGAGAATGAGCCATTCAAAAACTCCTAAATCGGGCCACTGAGAGCATACAACAGGCCTCTCACCTAATATATGCCAGTCAATGATTTCCACCCACCTCCCAGATGGGACTGATCAACAGGTGAATTCGGCACCAGATCCGGATCACCCTTGGATGGGGGCCCGCGAGATCAGCCAGGTCACGATAGTCGCAGCCACTGCCGCAATCCAGGGTCAACCCTAGCCAGCAGGGCTGGGGGAATTTTTAACAACAAATGCCTACTTAAGACCAATAAAACCGGGAAGAGACTCAACGTCCAGGGAACGGAGCCAGCCCCAGCCCCTAGGGCTGGGAGCATTATTACCCCCTCAACAACAACCTTCCCAATTAGAGTCGGTATTCTCTCATCTAGCGAGGACAGTCAAGAGAGGAGGTTCCTGTCCTATCCTTTCATGTGAATCTTCATCCCCTATAAGAGGAAGTCGCACCATAAGGTCGCATCAAAGAACTCTTCGCGTCACTCTTCGTCAAGAGGTCTGGAGGCAATCCTATGTCATGAAAGGGAAGGCCATGATAAGACATGGGAGATCCTCTTCCTATTTGGAAGATGAAGTCCCCTCAACTCTGCAATATGTGGTCATCAATTCCATAGAGGCTAACCCCGCAGGTGACACAGGAGAGAAGGAAAATCAGGAGGTATTGGGAGACGAATGTTCTGGTCAGGCTATGATTCACCATGAACCCCCAGGTGTGCACACCCAGAACCAGAGGGCCGCATTAAATATGGCCGCCCGTTCAGCTAACCTCCCTCCGCCTACCCTATGAGCTTCATGCAAGTATAAGAACAAAGGAATAGTTACCCTTAACCCATCTCCATCTCTCGATAAAAAATGAGCAACTCACAATTGAAAAGAGGTTTGCTCGAACGGACGAAGAGATGAATGAATTGAGGTGGATTAACATCGAGCTGCTCCAGAGGAACTTCCTTATTGACGGTGCATCCCAAGAAGAGCCACGTCATTCACTCCTAGAAAGTGCACCTCAAAGGTGAAGGCCTACCCCGTAAAACAAAGCACGATCAGGGCTCCTGCCCAATGAGGCGCCTGGTTCGTCCAACTACCTAAACGTGGATGATGAATACCAGGATTTCCCTCCACTTAGGAGATAGTCAGACAAAGTACGCTCGAACCCTCTGAGGGTACCCCAGACGGAATATGCACCCTTGGTGTTGACCAATTCGGATCTTCAGCCGATGCCTCAGGCTACACCAGCCGAGGACCGAGCCCAACAGGATATCAACCAGGGACTCACCAACACCATTGAGGCACTAATAGCTCGATTGGAAGCGATGGAAGGTCGACATGCTCTGATACATCCAGTGTGAAAACCTGAACATGATTGGGTGACCAACACACCGCCTCCACCCAATTTTGGGAGCCCTGTATTCCCCATCTTCAATGGATCAGGAGATCCATAATAGCATTTGATGCACTGTGCATCCTATTGAAATCCTATGATGGGGACTCCAGAACAACAAGAAGCAGTGAAACTCATATGCTTCGTGCAGAATTTGCAAGGATCCGCCTTTTTCTGGTATACGAGTCTTCCAACCCAGTCGATAAAGAGCTGGGAGGACCTCCGGCAGCAATTCCTACTTCGTCTTCGAAGTCCTCTTGAAGAGGATGGTAGATTACGGAAAAGCAGACCTGGGACAACCCCATCACATGTGGAATGTATCTCTACCACCGACACTCTCAAAGAGGAGGGGTGGCCGAATGTCACCAGCAAGAAGAAGAAGATATTTAACAACTGGACGACTCGGAAGACTATCTACCGAGCCCAGGGCATACTCCGAGCTCAACTACAGTAGCCAGAGTCACCACCAGCAGCCCCAGGAGCCGCAAAGACAACCACATCGGCCTCACAACCCTCCACAAGCCGGTCATCCAGACGGAGCTGAAGGAGAAAGAAATCACAAGAGTAGAAGTCAGCGATGGGGCCAAAGTTAGTCCCGACCCTGGCAGATTTCATGCCCTCGAATCTGGCGCAACGGGCACCGACCCACCAAATGGCACCATCAGAGACAACCAACCAGGTTGACCTATCAGAGGATGAAGAGCCACTATTTGGTTCTATCAACGTCATCCATCTCCTAGAATCATTCCCTGATGAAGGGTATGACTACAAACCCAAGTTCCCTGCATGAGTAGCCAAGAGGAGGAATCGCAGAGGCAGAGGATACCAGGGGGGGCGCAGCTACGTGCAAAACCATCCCTACGGTTGGACCCCATCCCAGAACATCAATATTGCGGAAACCCTTGGGAGAACCCTTTCAGTGGACTCAGTAGGAGAGGGAATGTCGCACCACCCCCACAAGAAGCCACTCTGGTCCTATTGTTCTGCGATACCCACCAGAGGAGGTGCAAGTGTCTGGTCACGTAGTGCGAACAAACAGACCGGCCAGGCCATGTTTTCAAAACATAAGAACACCATCGACATCCATCCCGGCAGCCGGTCCCTCCTCGTCAAATTCTCCAGTCCCAAAGCACCCACCAAAACTCTCCCGCCAGTGGAAAAGTGTCGGCCGTTGGAGAAAAAAATGATATCCTTAAGCAGCTGGCATCAGTACCAGCCAGGTTGTCAATCTTGGATTCCCTATGTTTGTCATCCAACCTTAGGGAGAAGCTCATCGAAGCTTTGATCAGCCCCCAGGAGTTCCAAGCCGAGGTAGATGCCACCGAGATTTACCAGACAGAGACTGGGCCGACTGAATGCAATACAGTAATTTCCTTCACCGATCAGCACGAAGATGACATCTTGCAATGACACATCACACCGCTATATGTGTCTGGCACACTGAATGGTATTGAGATCTGAAAATTCTTTATAGACAATGGATCTGGAGTTAACCTCCTTCCCCTACGGACACTATATAAGTTGGGCTATAGTGAGGAAGATCTAATTCCCTCAGCCACAACTCTATTTGGTTACGACAAGAGTGATCAGAAACCAATGGGACAGATTAATATAAAGACCGATATTGGTGACCTGGTAGACTATGCAGAATTCCTGGTGGTTCGGCAGAGCACAGCATTCAATGCCCTGCTAGGAAGGCCTTGGTTCCATAAGCACATGGATGTTGCTTCATCATTCCCCTAGTGTATCAAGTACTGCGTCAATGGACAAAGTGGGATGTTGCACATCGACAAGGCCCCTTTAAAGCTATCTGAGTCACATTACATCGAGGTCGGGTTCTATGAGAAAAATAAGAAGAAGCCTTTGATCGACGACGTTGACAAGATCCCCGCTCCAAATGCCCTGGAAAAGGTCCCCAATGACCCCCTTAGGCAGGTTTGCAGAGATTATATCCTTCCCATCAACCATGTTGTGTGTAGGAGTTCATGTCCGGACACACACTCGGATGTCCTCATGACTTCAGCCATGAAGGCCGAGCACGAAAATGTGGGAACGTCTACCAACCATCGATTTGGGGACGAATACTCAAGCAGGGATGCCCACGATGCCTCTCCATCAAACCCTCGAAGGCTCAGACCAGAAACTCTCTCCTCGTCAGATCAAGAAGATGAGGACATGTGAGAAGAAGTGGGGGAAGATTTCAGAGATGCACCTCCCACATTTGAGGAGGGTATCTCCACCCCTATGGATGAGCTGAGGTAAATAAACCTGGGGACTAAAGAAGACCCGAGACCCACTCTCATTAGCGCGACCATGTCTTCAGGGGAACATGAGGTATACACCACCTTCCTCAGGAAACATCAGTATGTCATTACATGGAATTACACTGAAATGATAGGACTCGATCCCGAGGTAGTGACGCTTCACCTGGGTCTCCCAGAAGACCCTCAGGGCTACAAATAGTCCGCTAGAAGGAAACACCCCTCACATGCTGCCAAGATAGAGGCTAAAGTCGATAAGCTCATTAAGGTAGGTTTCATCAGGGAAGTCCAGTACTCCATTTGGTTGGCCAACATCATCCCTGTCAAGAAAAATAATGGGCAAATCCGCGTCTATATTGACTTCAAAGACCTTAATCGGCATTTTCTGAAGGATGTATTCCTGGTTCCAATCACTGAGTAGTTAATTGATGCGAAAGCCAGGTATGAGGCTCTATCCTTCATGGACAGCTATTCCGGATACAATCAAATCAGGATGTCCCCAGAAGATGAAGAATCCACTAACTTAAGGTCCCCTCAAGGGATATTCTATTACAGGTTCATTCCCTTTAGTCATAAGAATGTTGGCGCCATGTATCAGCATGCCATGCATCGGATCATTAAGCCGTTCCTGGGGAAATTTGTTGACTGTTACGTGGATGACCTAGTGGTCAAGTCCAGACAGTGCTCAGATCACCAGTCAAACCTTTATACCATCTTCAAGAATCTCCAACAACATATCTTGAAGATGAACCCCTTGAAATACGCCTTTGGAGTTACCTCAGGGAAGTTCCTTGTCTTCGTCGTATTCCATCGCGACATCGAAGTTGACCCTGAGAAGATGAAGGCTATCCTGAACCTGCCACCCCCTCAAAATCACAGTGAGCTTAGGGGATTCCAAGGACACCTGGCCTATATTAGGCAGTTCATAGCTAACCTAGCGGGAAAATGTTTACCCTTGACCAGGTTAATGAAGAAGTGGGTCACGTACCAATGGATGAATGTCCGCAAAGAGGCGTTCGACAACTTGAAGAAGTACCTCTTAAGTCCATCGGGCTCATGCCCCCGGTCGAAGGAAGGCCTCTCATTCTATATGTGACGGCCCTAGAACGGTCCTTGGGAGCCTTCCACGCATAGAAGAATGACGCTGGCAGTGAAAAAAGTCTCTATTACCTTAGTCGAACCATGATTGATGTTGAGACTCAATTATCAAACATCGAGAAGAGCTATCTGGCCTTGGTCTTCGTGGTTCAAAATCTGTGACATTATCTGTAGCATCATGACGTCCATTTGATATCACGGAGTAACCCGCTCAAGTATATAATAAGTCGCACAATGCTAATCGGAGGCCTATCCCAATGGGCGGTCATCCTGCAACAGTTCGACATCTGATTCGTGCCTCAAAAAGCAATTAAGGGCTAGGAATTGGCATACTTTATAGTAGAACACCCTTCAATAGTGACCACTACACCGGATGCTGAACTACCTGATGAAGATATCTTCTCGGTTCAAGAGGAGGTCCTAGCATGGGAAATGTACTTTGACGGTGCATCCCGAAGCCCCACCGAGAAGAGGATGAAGGATCAAAGATTCAACAAACTGGGTCTGGGGATAATACTCGTGTTCCCAGAAAAGGAATTTTTGCCGTCTTCCTGCCTCCGGTCAGAGGTATGTACAAACAATGGAGCATAATATCAAGGCCTTATTGTAGAAATGACATTGACTTATATTCCCTGGTCCCAGAACGCACATGCTGATGCATTAGCCAACACGGCCATAGCCCTAGCTGACCCAGACCGGGATGAAACGGTCATCAGTATTGCTCACCATCGAATGGTATTGCCATTTGTTTAATCTAAGATGGAAGAGATCCACAAAGTCAGTCCTGTCCCCGAGCCATATGCTCCTGCTACTGGCTGGATTACCCCCATCCCGACCTACCTTCAACGGGGAGAGCTTCCATCAGACAGTTCTGAACGAGACAAAATACGGAGAAGGGCAGTCAATTTTGTCTTATATGATGGTGTGGGTCAGCAAGAGGTCCTCTACAAACGAGGCCTCGATAGAGTGCTCCTCAGATGCATTCACGAAGAAGAAACTGATGCCGTCATGACTGAAGTACATGCAGGAGCATGTGGAGCACATCAACCAGGAGTCATGCTCTCACATCAGGTTCAAAGGCATGGGTACTACTGGCCAAAAGTGGAACGAGACTGCGAGCATTTTACTGCAAAATGCCACTCATGCCAGATCCATGCCAACTTCATACACCGGCCCCCAGAGTTAACTCATCAATCTAAGTACTCCTGGTAGTTTGCTGTTTGGGGGATGGACATCGTGGGACCGAATCCTCCCGCCACGACCAAACAGCTGATGTATATCCTCATGGTGACCGACTTTTTTCAAAATGGGCAGAAGCCATACAAATCAAGGAAGTCAGGGCAAGAAATATTTCCACCATCTCCAAGACCAATATCATCACCAGATTTCATGTTCCTCATACTATACTGACGGACAATGGCACCAATTTCGACTCTGCTATGTTGGAAATTCTATAACACGAGTATGGTATGAAGACTAGCCACACATCCTGCTACCATGCAGCGGCCAATGGATAGATAGAAGCATTCAACAAGACCCTATCCAACATCCTCCAGAAAATGGTGGAAAAAGACAAGAAGTCATGTCCTGATAAACTCCTACATGCATTGTGGGCATATCGAACCTCAATCTGCACCGCTACTCAGTCTACCCCGTAATCATTGATGTACGACACAGAGGTAATATTTCCCATTGAACTCCAACTTCCCTCACTCCATATTTCCATCTATGATAGATTATCCGATGATGAGCAGTCAGAAAAGCGGTTAGGTGAATTGGAACAGCTAGACAAGAAGCAGCTGCACACTCTGCACCACCTGGAAGTGTACCAGAACCAGATCGCATGAGCCTTCAACAAAAAGGTCTGCCTCTGATCTTTCTTGGAAGAAGAATTAGTACTGGTCCTCCGAAAACCAATGATACCTGGAAAGAAGCCTCTAAAGCCGGAGTCCAATTGGGAGGGACCATCTGTTATACACAAGGTCTACTCCAGCGGATCATACGCCCTAATCTCCATGTATGGGAATTCACTACAGCTCCTACCAATGCGAGATTCCTAAAGAAGTATTTCGCATAGAGACCAAGACATACTACGTCATCCCCACATGATGTTAAACTACATGGAGTTCGTCCTTCCCGAACGACGATAAACTGAACGGATGAGAAAAAAATGAGATGTACACATCGTCCGAGCTGTATGACACTAAACTGCCAAGCACTTGATCCTCAACGCATGACGTTAAACTGCACAGAATCTAATAATCCCCCCTCGTCCTAAGCACAAGACGTTAAACTCTACAGATTCCTTAGAAATACATATAGCTTTATTCCTACCCTTGACGGATACGTAGCGAAGCAATGATCCCCAATCCTGGCCCATCCACTGCAAAAAAATGCTCTTTCCCCCGTGTACGGACCAGAACTACACGGGGTGTATCATATTTACAGATAACTACATATGGATTGATTCCGGACCTAGAGGGATACGTAGTTATGCCGGGATTCCCTATCCTGGCCCAGCCACATCAAAAACAATTTTTTCCCCTTTCCCCCATGTACAGACCAGTCATGCACGGGGTGTATCATCTATACAAAGAACTACATGAGGCTTGATTCCTGCACTCGTAGGATACGTAGTGACACCAGAATTCCACACCTTAGCCCATCCACCTCAAAAAAAGTGCCCATTCTCTTGTGTACAGACCAGACTTGAATGGGGTGTATTCACGTCCTCACCGCATGACGTTAAAATACATGGAGTTCATCCTTACCGCACGATGATAAATTACACGGATGAAGAAGAATTAAGAATTCCCCTCCCCCCGTGTATGGACCAGACATGCACGGGGTGTGCTCATCGTCCAAACCAAATAACGATTAAACAGTATGGACTCCGTCCTCAACGAATTATGTTAAACTGCACGGATTCCAAATAAATACGTACGGCTTGATTCCTACACTTGCGAGATATGCAGTGACGCCAGAATTCCACACCCTGGCCCAGCCACTTCAAAAAAAAGTTCCTTCTTTCCCCCGTGTATGGATCAGATCTTCACTAGGTGTACGTATCATCCATATAGCACAACGTTAAACTGAATTGACAATGATGTTAAAAATTCCCCCTTCCCCTGTGTACAGACCATACCTGAATGAGGTGTATATCTACGTCCTTACTGCATGACGTTAAACTTCACAGAAATTGTCCCCACCACACGACGTTAAACTACGCAGACCCCTTTTTTTCTTTCATGTCATGTCACCTTCGTCCTAACCGCATGACGTTAAAATGCATTGAGTTTGTCCTCACTGCATGACGTTTAACTGCACAGACTTCGTCGCGACCCACCCAGGACACATGGAAATACTAGATGGAGATACTCCTTACACATTTGGATACATCCTTAATGTACATCAGACTCCATGACCCGGATAATTATGGATTTTCATAACCACTCATGGCCATCAGAAGTGGAAAGTCATTGACCCGTGGACACCTTTGTACGACTATACACACCATGCCCTCAGCGGATCTGCATATTGATAGTGCTTGTCCTGTCTACCAAAGGAAAGATTTCCACAGGCGACACTCTTTCTATCTCTGTACGCTTACCGGCCTCAGAGCCCTCATACCTTATCTCTTGATCCAGAAGTTTATGGTGAAGTGGCTTACATGTTCATTCCCCTTTTCAGATTCGGGTGTTTCCAGGTTTTCCCTATCTGGCAAGCCTGTGTGTCCACCAGTGGTTCACATAGCGACCTGCATCAACAAACATCAAGCCAGGATGAGGCAACTTTGACTTAACGGAAAATTGCAGTTAAGATATTTTCTTTATACCTGGACACCATTATCCCCACATGCCAAACTCTGCACTATGAGCAATCACGAATTCTCATAATCATTCATGGCCATCGGAAGTGGAAATTTATTGACCCGGGGGAACCATTGTATGACTATGCATACCATGCCCTCAGCGGCTCTGCATAATGATATCCTCTGGCTCTTCCATCAAAGGAAGGATTTCCTCAGGCGGTACTTCTCTTAGCTCCGTACACCTACCGGACTCAGAGCCCCCACACCATACCTCCTGATCCGGGAAATCTCAATGTTGTAGTTTAGGACCTTCATCCCCCGCCTTGTTCTATGTATACCAGAACATCCTGAACAAATTATCCTTCGAGTGATTACAGAAATAGTCACCCAATGGTTAATGCTCTATGACCGATAAACTAGGAGTACTTTGTCCTCACCGCATGACATTAAACTGCACGTAGTGAAGGCACACCCTGCCAACAAGATAAATCAGTGTATGGGGGGGCTCTTTATGCTTTAACAGTAACCAGGGACAGATGTCCCCAACATGCCCATATATTTCCTCACCAGATGACAGACTTCGTGGCCCAGATAATTGCGGATCCCCATGACCACTCACGACCATCAGAAGTGGATAGAATTTGAACAGTAGACACCTTTGTACGACTATGAATACCATTCCCCCAGCAGCCTTGCATAATGATAGCCACTGGATCTTCCATCAAAGGACATATTTCCACAGGTGATGCTCTTCCTAGCTCCATACGCTTACCGGCCATAGAGCCCCCATATCACCTCTCCTGATCCAAGAAGCCACAGAACCATGATTCACACCAATAAACCCCCTTCCACGCCTGGGGCATGTTGAGGTATTCATGACCAGTTATATTCTGATGAAGAGAAGCCTTCGCAATAATTCCCACGTCGTTGCTGCATGACTTTACACTACATAGAAACCTTTAATAATGCCCCCATCATCGCTGTATGACGTTAAACTCCATAGCAACCTTTAATAATGCCCTCGTCCTCGCTGGATGATGTTAAACTGCATAGAGACCTTTAATAATGCCCCCCGTCCTCGCTACATGACGTTAAACTGCATAGAGACCTTTAATAATGCTTCTCGTCCTTACCACATGATGTTAAACTGCACGGTCGAACGTATCACAGGTTAAGTAAGAAACAGAGGCTTTTCTCTGTCTTGCAGTGCACAGGTCAGACCTGCACGTACCACCGCCTCACACCAGCGTGAGAAAGATTTACATATGCTGTTCTCAGGATGTTTAGTCTAGATATTTCCCCTGTATTCATGCACCCTCCCATCATAAGCCATACTATGTACTCAGAAATAGGTCGTACTCTCATAATCCACTCCTGGTGGCCCCAAATCTCAACTTCCCTGAAGTTTCTCAGCTATTGGAAGTGGATAGCCTTTGACCTAAGGACACCTTTGTATGACTACACGTTCCATTCCCTCAGCGGCTCTGCATATTTATCACCCATAGCCCGTCTACCAAAGGCAAGTATTCCTTGGGCAATGCTTCTCTACATACACCTCTTGGCCTCTGAGCCCCCATTTCAATATTGGGATTCAGAAACCCTCTGAGCTACAGATTTCCAAACTCTTTCACAATCCTACCTAAATGCGGTGAAATTTCGTTGATGAGATTACTGAGAACCAGGATAAGTCATTGCATTTAAGATGATGTCCCAGTTGCATGACTTTAAACTGTGTCAAGTCTCACCCACCCCTTACGCTGACTAAATGCGCAGGGAGGTGGTCCCCAGACCATGCTCTTGACTGGTACAGATGTTCCCAAAACACTTTCAGATGTCACACTCCCATTCTGAGCCACCCCTGGTGGTTTTCATTTCTTTGCATGCCACCCGTCGTGGTTTCCATAAGCCGGACATCCATGAAGTCCCCTGGCCATTAGAAATGGATATGTCATTGACTTAAGGACACCTTTGTATGACTATGCATACCATGCCCTCAGCAGCTCTGCATATTGATTTCCCTTGGCCTGTCTACCAAAGGCAAGTTTTCCTTAGGCAATGCTCTTCCTGCCTCTGTACGCCGACACAACTCCCATGCCTGAGACATGCCCTGCATGCCACTCAAATTCAAACATGTTTCTCCCCACGTGCGTCTGAAGGGTATTAAGACATCTTTTAATTAGTTAAACCCCATTGGGACCCTTGCCCCACCTTATTTGGTCAAATCTGTTCGACCTAAAACATCAGTAATGATATTCTTGTCGGCGGGACTTTAAACCGCTCACAGAAGAAAGAGGCACAAAGCCTATTATGCCGAAAACCGAAAAGGGTGACCTAAGCAAAAGTTGGGTTATACCCGCTGGGCCCATACCGAATGGGCCCAGGAAAAATTAGGGCATTAAAAGAAGAAGAAGAAAAAACGTTTGTGGTGTTTTCCAATAAAACCCTATCAAAAGTCGACATATTCTTGCTGAGTCCCATGACTCAGTAAAAATTTAGAGCATTGTCCAATCACTCATCGATTTCCAGGACCACTCTACATCGGAATGGCCTCCTCTTCATTTCGATCGGACCCCATTCCGATGGGGGGAATTTGTAGGGTCCTAAAAATTCTACAAGTGGGAAATGAAATTACCCCATGAATTGGAAAAGGATCGAACCGGTCCATTCACTGGCTCCCCACAACAGCACGCGGCTGGTCTGGCAGACCGCGCTCCTGAAAATCCGCGGACCAGCGTCGTCCGCGAAGCAGATGGAAAGCGCCTCCGCAGGCGCGAATCAGGAAGATCGTTGGGCGCCAAACCGGTCCACCGATGCAATCCACGACAACCTGCCCATGCCGTCGTGCGCGCCGTCGTTCATGAAATAGAGGCAGATTGGAGTGTCGCCACAAAGCAACCCCACTGTGAATCATCAAATATAACAGTTGATCGAGTCATCCGAAGGTGGGAATTCCTTCATGACCTTTCGCAAAGGCCGTGTTCCCATCTTATTCGTGGTTCTATAAATTTTCATCGAGGGGCACTAGATGAAGAGGAGAATAGACGGGTGAAATCTTGTGGGGAGACACTGGAGAAATCGCTATGCAGCCATCCATGGACCACATATTGTCCACGGATGAACTCTTCCGCGTAGAGGAGAAACCAGTGCACGAACCACATGTGGACAACTCTTCCGCGGAAATCCCTTAGTGGCCATCACCTTCACGAACAACCATCTCCTTCACGGACGACCATCTCATCCGCGGACCAATGTCATTCGCGAAATGGATGTGGAAAACCTCCACGGGCACGAAGTAGGACTGGCGCCAACCCCTTTGCAGCCACCCTTCGCGGACGGCCATATCATATGAAGACAACCTCCTTCGTGGGCATCCTCCTCTGTGGAAATCATCCTTCACGGAAAACCTCCTTCGGGGACGTCCATCTCCTCCGCAGCTAGCACCTCCATGGACACACATCGTGGAGAACTAAACCGCGAACCACATGATGCCAGTTCCTCGTGGCCAGTCCTTCATGGACATCTCCTCTGCGGTCGGTCCCTTGTGGATGGAACCTCACGGCCAGCTCCATCGTGGTCAACCCCATGCAAAAAACCCAATGCACCCCCTGGTCCATACCGCAGAGGTTGGTCCCCCACACCCATGCTTGAGTTCAGTGTCTGCCTACGGTCCCGGCCCTCCGGGCTGGTCCCTTCGCTACCATAACTCACCCCTATGAAAAATGGAGAGTTTTATCGCGAACCATTTGGGTCGGGTCAACAATATATTCTATTGCACCCTTATTCCTCTCCACCATCCGTCCTATAAATCCCATGAGTCGAGATACTCCTCATGACTCTCATTTAACCCCCATTTCCTAGCTCCTTTTTCTAGGTTCATCCAGAAAGGGCATCCCTTGCGTTAGTCTGACACCAACCATTACTAGGTATCTCCTACCTAGACTTCCTGACCACATGACGTTAAACTGTACGACCATCATCCTGACCACATGACGTTAAACAGTATGGCCATCGTCCAAACCACATGACGTTAAACTGTATGGCCCTCATCCTATCCATAAGATGTTAAACTATATGGAAACAATCCTCTCTACATGACTATAAACTTTAGCATTCCATGTCATTGAATAATTGGATGCCTCTTCCTCCATGCAAGAGATGCCTCATTCCATGTTTATAGTGGCATAATTTCAAGAGAGCAGGAATGAATTCAAACATTCCATCACTCCATCCCACACTTTGTGTGTCCTTCATTCGGATCCTCATCCTCTTTCATGTCTGAAGGGACCCCCTAACGGCCTCACCTCATGCCGCACCGGCTCACCTATCGTTCTGGGCCAACGCCCCGGAAGAATTTGGACTACACTTCGATATAAATCCTATGTTTGGAACACAGTCAGTAGTCAACCCTCATTTGTTCGTCCCCATTTCAGGCTAACATGATATGAATGTTGTGTTTCGAACTTGGTCAATAGTAATCCTCCATCACCATGACACCCTCATTGTGTTCCGAATGTCGGGCAGGTGATTCACACTTTTCATCTCCCTTTGTTTGGACTGATTCCAACACCCGTGGAATTAGCCGCATGTGCACTTGCGCATAGGCGTTGGCCCCCGTTATATTCCACAACCCGCCAATGGGTTCGAATTCCCTCATGGCCAGACACGAGGAAGACACCACGGGCATCCATATCGGAGTAAGCCATGACCTCCTGGGTGTCCATCTCGGAGTAAGCCCCGACATTCTGGGCCTCCTAAGACTGTAAGCCCCAATTCATCACTCTGGGCCGCCTTCATGCGTAAGCCTCACTCCACTTCTCACGGACGCACCTTTCGTGACGTCATCCTCTGGTCCCTACTGCATCTTCTTTCTCACACCGAGCATGACTCACGTGGGCTTAGAGTAAGCATCGACCATGACATCCTCCTATGGGCACCCTCAAAGTGTAATCCCCAATCTTATCCGAACTACATGGACTTTGATCCCCGTTTCGTAGGTGGTGTACGTTGGGTGCCTCTCCGAGGCTCAAGCACAATAGCAGGTCATTCAGACCCCCCTTTCATGTCAGTTTACCAACACCTTCTGGGCCTCCTAAGAGTGTAAGCCCCAACCCATCATCTTGGGCTGCCCCAGAGCATAAGCCCCAATCCAATCCGAACTATGTGGACTTTGATCCCTGTTTCCTAGGCCGGGTACGTAAGAAGGCTCTCTGAGGTTCAAGCCCAATAGCGGGTCATTATGATCCCCCTTTCACGTAGGTTTTCCAATACCTTCTGGGCCTCCTCGGAGTGTAATCCCCAACCCATCATTCTAGGCTCCCCCAGAGCGTAAGCCCCAAGCCAATGAAAACTACATGGACTTTGATCCCTGCCACCAAGACAGGGTACATAGGAAGCCTCCATGAGGTTCAATCCCACCACCCATCGGACCACCTAGTCTCTCTTCATGTCGGTTCCCCGACACCTATCTGGACTACGTGGAATTTGATCCCTGCTTCCTAAGCAGGGTACGTAGGAAGCCTCCCAGAGGTTCAAACCCAACAGCCAGTCGATCCGACCATCTCCACGTTAGTTCACAGCGCCACTCCTAGTGTCGCCTCAAGTGATTTCCAGCCCTTCGGGGTAATTAATCCAATGAGGGATGGTAAACCTTGGGCATGAATGATTCTGAACCCCTGCGTCCAGTTGACCAATTCCCAACAAGGTTGAACCCATGGATACTATGTTTGGGTATAAACCAAATATTCGTGAACATATGAATATGTCTTAAATCTATAAGATAGTCCCATAACAGGCAATAGTTCCCCCTAAAAAGGGTGCGATGAGCCTGACTTCCCATCCTCTCGACCAATGTGAGTTCTTATGAGTCCCAGGTCAGAACATCCGGCGAACGCCTGTCTTTGGAAGGTAGGTCCATCAATCATTTGATACGGAGCCGTTGGGCGTTTAGTGGCTGAAAACCAAGAACGAGACAAATATATTTAATATTGTTATTTTATCTACCTCGAACCTCTACAGGCCCCGTAATTAAGTGCATACCCCTTCCGTCACTCTAATCATATTCTATAGAATAATTCATGGTGTTAAAATATAATAATAATTTGAAATTAATCAAAACGATAGATAATAATTTTTTTATTTTATTGTTTTTTTGATAACTATGGACTTACAACGTAGACAAAAATATCCATTACGTGATCGTTATTGGATAAATAACTGAAAAAATCCAAACGGATTTGGTTTAAATATTGTCTAAATTAACGATGGTGAATCCATTATATCATTTGCATCATCAAATTAAGGATTTGTTTCTAGAGGAACACTTAAATTTTCATGTTAGAAATGTGGTATTAGGACATTCGAAACATTTAAAAATGTTGTAATTTGTCTATTGTGTTATGTTTTTAGAAGTATTATAATTTTTTGGTATCAATGTGTTGAAAATAATTCAATATAAAACGCAGTTTTTTTTGTTCCAATTCCATCATTTCAGAATTTAATAGATAAGGTACATGGTCCAACTATTCCTAAAACAACAACTCGGAATGGTATTTCAAATCCTGAATCCAAATGTTCTTTCTATTTCAAATATTTGTAATACACTAAGAAGGCCTTATTTTTGGGAATCTAGATAAGAAAACAAGAAGCAATTACAAAATTTATGGCTACTAATTCAAATTCTGGAATGTCTAATAATTGATTGGATCAAATTTTTTCTTTCATTATGTTTTTTGAACCTGACATAAATAAATTAACTGATTTTTTATGTTGAATGTAAAAGGATGGATTGTTATTTTGGTATAATTTATTATAAGATCCATTCATGTTCAAATGAATGCATCTTATATAATGGTGAATATGAATCTTTAGATAATTTTCCATCTTGTGGATAATCGTGGTATAAGGTGGTAGAACATGGAAAGTCCAGAGTTCCCATAAAATAGTTGAGATATTTTGTAATTACTCCTCATTTGTAATGTTTAATTTTTTCGTACAACGCAACATGAATGATGAAATGTAATGAATCAAATATTTCCATCATAGAAAGAATAAATAATCCATGTAATGGTGACTCAAGGAAACATTTTGATATGACACATACCAATTTTTCTTCAGAACCATGTAACATATGGCTGGGCCTGTCTAATGATAGTTTTTGTCCATTTGGTGCATACAGAAGATGACAATCTTATTGGCCTATTTTCATTACTCCCTACAAATTAGGACTTTTTTATGTTGATGAAGGAATCATATATATATTTGTTGTTGTTAATTATAGGACATCTAAAGAATAATATTGATGTTTATTTGAAAAAACTAATTAATGAGTTAACTTCATTATGGATCAACGGTGTGACTATGTTTGATATAACTACAGATCATAATTTTATATTGGTGGATTCGTTAATATGGAAGATCATGTACTTTTTAGAAAATTTAATGTTATCTATATAGTGAACACATGTTCAAAAATCAGATTAGAACTGCATGGCAGAGAAAATATAATTTATGCTTTGTAATGAATGAAATTTAATTTATTTTAAACTTCATCAATGATTTCTTTCTACGGATCATAGTTTTCAAAGAACTAGAAATAAATTTATAAAAGGTCAAATTATAACAGACGGACCTCCAACAGTTCTCTCTGGTAATCAGGTAATATCTTTCATCTCAAAATTAATTCATGTTAATTTTGGACCAACACTAATAAATAAAAAGATAAATGGTTTTGGGATATAATATAATTGTATACAGAAGATTATTTTTTGGGACCTTCCATATTGGTCTGATTGGTTGTTTCATCACATGTTAGTTTTAATATATATTGAGATGAATATTTTCAATAACATGTTTTATACCATTTTGGACAGACCTAGAAGACCGACAATATTGTAATGACACTGTTTGATCTTTCACAACTTTTTAGACATCTTGAACATGAATAGTTTTAAGATTGAAGATCACAAAAATTAATGAATCCAAAAAAATTTACTCACTTAGTAATGAAACCCATTTATTTTTCAGTCAATTGATTTGATATTTTAGGTTACCAAATAGTTATGCTTCTATTTTTCCTTATTGTGTCAAAAATGGGAATATTACCAGGGAAAAAAGTCATGACACTCATGTAATAATCGAAAGATTACAACATGTTGGTGTTAGAAGGATATTGAATTCTTCAATCTAGAATGTGATAACAAATATATTATTTTTATTTGAGATATTCATGCAAAAAATTCAAATTTTAATGCATTGAATTTCCTGAAAAAAAAAATTTTGTTTTAATTTAATATAAATATGATAAAATATTCACACTATGATTCTTTGATTCCATGAAAAATTTATTATTACATTTTTCATATGAAGCTAAATGTTAAGGATAGGAACAATTTAGGTGGATTTATCTAATTGAGAGATGTATGAATGAATTAATAAAGAATGTACATAACAATGTATCGGTTTAAGGGTACATTTTAGAAGAATAATTGCATGAGGAAATTTCAATTTTTTGCTCTTATTATTTTCTGTTGGAATATCCTATAAAACATAATCCGATAGATCACATTGAGGCAAATGATTATGTAGTCATAGTCCATGAGTTTTTATTTTTTAATCAACATGATCTTGGTTTCAGTGTTTATCTTGGTCAATGTATTACAGATAAAGAACTATACAAATCTTATACTTATGTTCTGTTGAATTGTGATGAAATCACATGATTTGTGTAGTAAGTACTACCTTTTTATTATTTTGTTATGTATCTAAAAATGATATCATTATTTTAATTATCCTTATTATATAATATATGACAAACATAAAAAAAATCAACTTATAGAAATTACATCCGCTGCTCTTAAGGAACGTCGGCACCAAAAATATTCATATCAGTTTCAAAGACTAGAATTTAATGCTTCATTCGATGTAATAATAAATAAAATTATCAATGATATCTATTATTAATGATTTTTATTTTTTATAGGTAAAAATAGATGAAAATAAAATTTATAGTAAATTATGTGTAATCAAAATACCTCCATCAAAATTCAGAAAAATCATATAATGGGTATGTAGTTATTGGATTTTGATTCCATACCTGCATATATGGTGACTCTAAAAAATCAATGAATAGTGGTGTCTGTTTGAACGGATAACATCATAAGGAATATGATTTTGACATTTATGGTATTCTAGTTGAAATAATTCAAATATATAAACTAAGACCAAATTATGTCATAATGTTTAAATGTTATTGTTTTGATATTGATCTGGGGTTGTGAGTTCATCCATGACATGGAGTCATTGGCATTATATATAATAGTCTTCATGCCAAAAATGAACCATTTGTATTGTCGCATCTAGTACATCACGTTAACTATGAAATTTATAGTTATGATTAAATATATTTGAAGGATTGGTGGAGTGTGATAAAAATGAAATCATCTAAAAATCAGTATATTAAAAAGGAAAATTGTTCCGTATAAGTGAAACATATTGACCTTTTTTAAGAAACATCCCAAAACATGTCTCTTACACTATGAGACATATATATTGATGATACAACCCCCTAGTAAAGGCCTGATGATATATATAATGTTTGTGATGTAATAATGGATGATGAGACTGAATGTCATATTGAAGATGAAAATGATGAAGTTGAGGATGAATACAACGATGTCAGTGAAAATGGAAAAGAAGATGATGATTAATGTATTATATTTATGTCCTTAGTTATATGTAATTATCATATTATAATATTTATTAGTTTTTTTAATTTTATATTTTATTTAATAATATGTTACAGGTAACATTATTTTATTATGACATTCATTAGTTTTTTATATTTTATATCAGTTTTAACAATCTATTATTTGTGATAATATTTGTTTCAGATGGATAGATATTATCCTCATGACAATCTATTATGTTCAATAAGTAATGTTGGACATTCAGATGATGAGCATGATTCAGCTACTCCTCCTCTGGATGGTCCATCTACTATGAGTGGGTGTGGTCTTTCATGGTTACTGATTCTATATCCTATTCCAGATAGACGACCATTTGTTGAATTTGATCCTCTTTTATAGTGGTATGTTTACTTTTTTAAGAAATTTATTTTATACAAACTATGTTATTATTATTTGAAAAATAATTTGTTTATTTTTTTCGATTTTCAATGTTTTACATATTAATCCATTGGATAGGCTGGTGCGATTAAGAGAAATTATTTCCCTGAGACATGGGTGTGATGGGACCTGGTACCCATTGATGCGTGTGACAAGATGATCTTCATCAAAATTTTATTTAATTAAAAAAAATTACTTTTTAAAAATTTATTTCATTGGAAACATTATTTTTTAATTCTCTTATAGAATTTATTTTCGTGAAATTATGATAGCAATAGAGGTCCTCTATAAATGGCATGGGATACCTGTATACTCAAGGGAATTCTTCAATTTCTACATGATATCAGAAATCAAGTTGTGGATAAATATTATGCATTCATGATCGATCAATCTTCAATCTCCCATCACCCTGAATATATATCGGCTCAGGTATGGGAAGAGTAGTGCTTTTTAAGGCTAGGAGAGACATTTAAGAGGAGATCATCAGTATGATGTTAGAGCCAAGGGAGGCAAGAGATCACCCATGAGGCCAGAAGTCATACATATTCCTCTCATCGAAGTCATATGGTAAGTAATATTATTTATTAATGTATATTTATTTAAACTATAAAATATTTTCTATATTATACATGCCTCTATAGTACCATATTTTAGGTATTTTGATGTTATAAGAAGATATATTCTAATCCCTGCACTGGAGACATTTTAGGAAAACAACAGTGTTTTATTTTGGTCAGTGATTTTGTTGACCAATGTCATCAATATTAAATTTTTTATTATTGTAATTTTTTATTATATTTAAAAAAAATATAAGAGGCTATGACTAATCATTCATTAGAGAGTCATGCCGATACCGATCCTGATGTCATGAGTAATTTGGGTTTCAAAGAGGTGGCATGGATACAGGCAACTTCACTAGGTGTTGATAAATGTTGAGTGATTGGTATTGGTTCTCGACAAACACATATGAGTTATTATCAATCTTCTGCAATGGAATCAGTGAGATCTTAGAGAGATCGTGGAGAGTCTACATCGACATCGTCATCTACTGCACATTATGAAGAGAGGTTGAGAGCTCCGGATGGGATGATACAAAAATTGAAGAGAAGGTGGGAGGAGGAGCGTGACCAGCATCTTATTAGAGGTGGGGATATGATGAATTGTATGCAACGACCTGCACATTAAATTGATATAGAGTTTCCTCACCCATGTCCTTCAAGTTATGCTCCACAACCTGACGCATGTTGAAGATTTTTTAATATTTTTTGACTATTTTATTATTTGGTATAATTGACATATTATATTTGAAATGAAGTATTACTTTTATATATGTTTTAACTATTTTAAAACTTTTTAATTGTTTTAACTATTTTTTATTTTATTTTTTATTTTTAAATAATTTTAATTATTTATTTCCCTAAAAATATATATTATTTGCGATGGATAAATAATATGCCACAAAAAAAATATTTTTTATGGATTTAAAAAAAGGTTTGTTAATAATATTTTGGGATTCTATTGTGAAAGATTTTATATCCATCGAAAAAAATCATTTTTGCGACCGCCCATCACAAATAATTATTTTTGTGAAAACTTTATCTATGACTGGACATTTATGATGGACACCCTCCACATTAATTCATTTATAATGATAATCCATCGCAAATGTGCCATGTTAATAATAAAAAATAAATCTTTTGTATTATGAAAATGTTATACATTTCCCACACAATACGATTATGTTGAAATCATTTGGAAATTATACCCCCTGAATGAATATGGTTAAATTTTAGGGGAATGTATTATTGAATACTAAAACATATCTGTTTATTAATGGAATAACATGATTTTATATGTTTTATCTAGTTTAATTCATATCCAATAAACTTCTACCCCCCCCCCCATAATTTTTAATTTACCTCTGTTTTTGTCCCCTAATAGATTATTCTTCATTACCACACACTCTCACATCATTACCGGTTTCTTTTTGCATATGATTAGTGAATAAATTTAATGTATAATAAATGTTATTACTTCCATTATTTGGTTATATGTTTCCAAGTTAATATTTTAATATTAATTGATTCACTAACTATGTTTTTAATAAAATTACCTCCAAAGGAGGTAACAGACCATGCAGTGGTTGGAAAATGTGGCAGGACAAATAACCATAAGAGAATGGGGAAAACTGAAAGGTAGGGACATCAAATATAATAATGTAATACTTATCAAAAGGATATTAAATCATCCATAAATAAGGATGAGATACAATATAAAGAGATATAACTGTTATGGGGGAAAAATAAGGACTACCCATGGAATACAGAAAATTGACTATGTAGTTGGATGATCAAATGCACAATGAGTTTCAATTGATTGTGTGGAGTGGAAATTGAGAATGGAAAAAGACAGCCTATTGAGAATTTGGAGTAAAGTGGTATGATACCCTGAAGTAAATTCACAAAGTGTTTGATAGACCATCCATTCAGTCATGAATTTTAAAAAATGCTATGGTCAACAAACTACATGGTAAATCAATTGAACAATCCATCCCTTAATGACCGACAAGAAAAGTGTTGAATAGATGTTCCATGTATTAAACTAATAGTGATATAAATGATTTTTTAGATAGTTTAGTTGAAAACATAATGGGATAGAGTGACTATATAAGCAAGTAAAAAAACAAGAATCTTGATGAATTGACATTGGTGGTCAAACTTCCATAAAAAATACCATTTGATATTAATGTATAATATTTGTTATAGGCTTTAGAAATTGAAAAATTTCCTCACTCAATAAAAGTGTAATGTCCCATCCTATCTTACCACTAAACCAGCATCCAGACTGGTGGGTCACATGTCCTCAAGTGTGTATCCATGTATTTTTGAGGCTACTGACTAGTAGTGAGGGTGTAGTGGTTGATCATTGGGGAAAGTATACCATCATAATTAGAGCAGTAATGCGGTGTAACAGAATAAACAATAGTTTATAGAGGAAGCACTAATGAAATGAAAGTAAAATCATCCAAATAATAATATAATATTCGAATAATAGTGGGAAATCTATTTTATAAAAAACATTAATTTATTTCATAGTGATGTTACATAACTGAATTTAGTAAATAATATTCCATTCATTTCATTACAATAAAAACAAAAAATAGATAAAAATGCCTCATGGATGATCTCTAAGAAATTCCAAATCACCGTCTTGTCCCATTACGCCAAACACCTGAATACAAGAAATACATGAATCAACCAAGATCCTATTAATGTAATGTCTACTCGAGTAGCAATGGAACTAGAACTAGGTGTATGATATATACACAGTATGTTGGAACCCATGGTGTATAGACCAATCCTGATAGTGTAAAATATATTAAATAGTGTGCATGAATATAGAATAATACCTAATAGAATTAAAAAACATCACTAGTCAATGTTCCTATTGGACATCTGACAGCTACCCCTGGTTCATCCCATATCTGGTATTTGAATGTATAACAAGATCAATAATTATTTCTATAAATTATATATATAAATCATGTGATAATGATATTGAGTTTCCATTATGCGATTAGGAAACATTTATTGATATTTAATATTGAAGTACCATGGTTATAACCACGGTAGCATAGACCTAAAGGGCCACCAACTCCATAATAGCTTTATATTAGCATGATGGTAAGAGTGTAATCCAATGAGAACAGTCCAAGGAATTACATAACAATATTCATACTGAGTCTAATGTGTCTATCTAATGTAAAATGTGTGTATGAAATGACTGGGAACAGTGGGCATTAACCGTGGTGCATACATGTCAATGTTGGATCTATGGATTGTATCTAGGGCATCCTATTTTCATAAATGAAGGATCATATGGTGGCATACAATGTATCAAAATCTAGTCAAGGATGGGGTTCATTATGGGTCTCGACCAGAGTAATATGAATCCTTGAATTCGAAATGGGGCCCTAATGTGCTCATGGCATTCCATTAGGAATACAGGGGAAGCTCAATTTAGTCCACTCATATTTTAATAATCATTCATATAATATTCCATTTTCTTCTTGACATTCCTTTTATTGGTGTGACAATCCCAGATATTGTGCCACAATTTAATAATGTTATAATTAATCAATAAGATCATCTGGTTATGGCCTTTCCATTCATTAGTGTGACAAGGTTTTGTATCTTTCAACCATTCATTTAATCCATTTATATATTTTTAAGTATTTGTGTTTCACTCTACTACCATCAATTATATTAGTACAGGGTCCTATAGACTTGAAACCTATTATTCAATTAAATTTAAAATGGACAAGTCATATACTTAGTATACTTCCCAATTTCGATTTCACAATTAAAATTTACATTGGAGCACTTACCATAGGCAGGGAAAGTGGTGGGCATACATGGTACAATATATTATGAAATTCACAAGAGAATTCAAAACATTTACGACAGAAAATATTACCAATATAAATATCAATCCAAGAACACCCAAATGATGTCTCAAACCATTAAGAAACTAAAACCAAAAACATTGAAACACCTCACACATGGGTAAATGTAATTTAAAACTAGGTCAAAAAAATAGATGGTTCCATGGTTCTTAAATCATTGGAAAATGTAATCTATGTTTTATAATTCCACTAGGGTAATTTCCTAAACATGACATATTTCAATCATAACTTCAACATATAATGAAGTATCAATACAAAATGTAATGAAAGCCTAAAATTCTAATCACTTCATTTTATCTTGAAGAACACACACCTCCATTGGATGAGTTTTATTATAAAATGATTACACATCTTATCAATAAAAAAATTATTTCAATTATCATTTGAATAAAGAAAGTAACTAAATTTACAACTAAGAGGAATTCAATTTAAACAATTTACTTCATCAATTAAAATATAAAAAAAGTGTAGTAAGTAATTTATTTATGCATTTAGAAATTTTATGACTTGGAAAGGAACCCTACCTTAGTGTGGAAGCAAATTAACACCTAGAACATGACATATTTATCTATGAACACTTGGGACTACACCACACATGCACACAAATACCATCACACACACACACATACCCTTTAACCTAATGCATAAGTTCCATGGTCCATGATGGGAAGTGTACATAGACTATATATATATTAATATATATTCATACTTGATTATATGTGTTGGAGACCCATAAATTGGAAGAAACCCAATCCACACATTAATCAAAACTCAAAATTAATGTTGAAAGGATCCACAAACATAAAATTAATTAATAGGGACTCATAAATTACATAAACCCAAAATATATACAATAAATAATAAAATGATGAAAGAAAAAATCACCTTAAACCATTGAAGGTGAACCAATTTGAGTTGAACTGCCTTCACTTCAATTGTGGTTGCCATAACATGTGCAAGTGAGTCCTGATGGGCCTTCCACACAACCGTACAATGGAAAATTATTGTAAATCAGAGTTATCCCATACATATTTTTCAAAGAAATATTATGGGGTGATATAAAGACCAAAACCAACTGAGAAATAGAGAGGATGAGTAGAAGAGAACCATACATTGATGATTCAGAAAAGATTCTGATGAAAACTAGTGAAAATCATAGGAACAAGAGGGTGACATACGGGGTTTGAAATTTTCGAATATAGAACACTCTCCATGAGGGAGTCATGTATGAGAGGATATAGAGAGAGATCTTATATGTTGGGTTTCTATTCTAATTTAGTTTTATTTTGATGTGAGTAGATTTCTTATACTGACCCTTCAACACAGTTTGATGAGTATGGTTTCCTAAGATGTGCACTAACAGTGTTGTCTATAGTGAAAATATACTACCACCAAAAACACACCATGTATGATAGACACACATTTTAGAAACCTTTGTGTAGCCCGTACACAAGGACACTGCCCCACATAAACCATGTTATCGGCTTCCTAAAGTGAGCTACATGGTTTTAGACAAACCTTATGGCCTCTATAGCTCATCAAAATATGCCTTTTGTTGTTCTAACACTCCCAAAACTCCTTGAGCCACCTATGAAACCCAAAGAGCTTCATCCAAGTCCAAAAACATATCATTAACATTTTCTAGCTTCCAGAATTTCATTTCGAACCTCGATTTTAAATTCATCCCTACTTATAAATGAAAAATGCCAAAATCTCATGGATTTTCTTCCGAATAAAAAACATGAGACTCTGCTATATCAACACCATAAAACAACTCATCCCCAATAAGCATATGAAAACCAAATAAAACATCACCTAGACTATATAAGTCATGAAGGTTCATTCAAATGCCTGCATTGTGTTTCTATCTTTCAAAACACCTTTAAAAAATTCTTATGCATTCTGCACCTAATCCATTACAACCTGATCCACCAAACATTATCCAACCAGAACATTTCAAAAGAGATTTCATGTTACCTCTTAGATAGATACATGATCACAACATTATCTCAATAAATATCAAGCCTACAGTGCTCCCCATCATAGGTCTTAACTTATGGAATGGACCAATTACATGAAACAGTACCTATACTATCATAATATCCATACAAAGCATGCCTATAAGAATCATAAAGATTCTTGTGGAATTATTGCATTAAAAAAATATATAAATTCTGATCAACATAACATAAAATGGCCGCATAAGCATTTTCAGAATACACTGTTGACTATAAAACCAAACATTACTTCACCTAAAAATATTACATAAAAGGTTCCTTACTGTTGTATACATTGAACAAGTGATAAAAAGATTCCAGCCACTTGGCCAATTTATCTCAAAGATGTACGACATATGAATCCGGTGTAATTCAAAATAAACTATTGGATTCCACGAGTCAAACCATGTAATTCCAATGTTGGAACCCCATAATCACTCTGGACTTATCAATCCTAGATAAGAACCATGTGTTAGTATATAACACTAAGAAAAATCACCCAATAAGATTATAAGCAAAAACATTTAGCTTGCCATAAGACCAAAACACTCTTAGTGGACCTAGGTTGATGTCAAGATAAAGGAAATGCTAATCTCTTAATAAGAGCACACTAAGAGTATTGAAATGGATTCCAGTCAAGACAACCAGCTAATGGAATGAAAAGTAGTCGAGCCACAACTTGTTGAATTCATGCAAAAAACTCAACTTCACTAGTAGATTATTCATTACAACTAGACAGAATACTCTTACCTATGAAGGAATTACATTATCATTCAACATGCCACTAAAGCTTATCCAAGACCAATGGTTCTACACAAGGGTTGCATACACCCCCTACCTCATCAATAACACACTAAAAATCAAGCACTGAAACATATATAACCTAATAGCCTAGGGGATTATAAGAAAACAAACTAATTCCAAATGGCCTCTCTTTCTCCTGTTCCATCTACATAGAAGGAAACATTTCCAATGTTCAACATGACACTCCCCACATTATGAGTGTCCTAGTTGAAAAAAGGATGAAAATTATCCACTCATTATTTATTCCTTTTCAAAATAACGTAAACCAATGATTGATGCTTATCTGAGCCATAATCAATGTGTCAAAATATAAAAAGAAGGTAAAAAATGAGACTGGCCTTCCAAAACACCTGAGTTATCTGAAATCCATCCCGATCATTTCGATGAAACCAATACTCTAATACTCAGTTCATACAACTAGGAGATGACTCATGACCATACTCAACATCGTATGGTGATTATTTCAGAGTCACTTTACCTCATATGACCATCATCCTATATGAAACCATTACCATTCATCCATTAATAAGAAGAAGAAATTGTCAAATAAACTACGAAGCAGCTGATCATGAAATATGATTGTCTAAATTACTAAAAAAAAAGAATTACCTGATGCTCATACCCATTCAAGGTTCAAAAATACCAAGATTACCAGTCTAAACAAGGGATTCATGTAGAAGGAAAGCATCCTACAAAAGATAATGACACCAAAAGTCACCAAATTCTAGAAAAATCAATGAAAAATTAAAGAAACAAGATATAATGGTGTTACGCACAACAACCTACAGCCTTACAAAGCATATACATTGACCCTAACATCTGGTCACACTAACAGAAGTCACTAGGCCCAATATAGAATAATTAAGCCATTGTGAAGAAATGAATTCGTAAGGAAAATGACCATCCTTCCATTCAAAGGAAACATAATGGTGAACTCAACCAACCCTTACATGATGTTTTATATGAAAAAAACATCACTACATGTTCCATTTAATTTCCCTTTATATTTAATCACATTAAATCATTAATAATAATTATATTTTATCAAAACATCATTTTTTATTTCTCAAAATAAATCACAAGCTACGTGATTTTAACTAAATTCCATTAGAAAAACAGGGAAGGTTTATGAAACCCCATTTTTTACCGTTACACATTTATTAATAGCACATTATAAATTGGAAATTAAGCCTCATATTATTTTTTGGAATAGAAAGAGACATAAAATGGTCATATTTTAGCTAACATGGGTTCATCAAAATAAATCCAAATATTAATTATCATGTCATTAATACTTCCAAAAACTATATTGTGTCATCCTAAAAATATGTTACCTAGATATCATAATTGGGTCCAATTATATGGGTGGACATATACAAACCTGTAAAGCTCCCATACAATTTATACATTGGAATTTGGCTCACACTTACAAACAAATATACCTTTTTTTTAATTTTTTTGATACTTTTCCATTGGATGGAATACACAGGTTACCTTTCGAAGCTATAAGGCATGCATACACCTTACAACTAAAAAATTGTCTCCTGTCATAATCACAATCATTTAAATTGAAAAAACCAACCAATTATTTGTATAAAAGTAAGCTAGCATGTCACAACAATCATCTAACACAATGAAACATGAAAAAAATCCTAAAAGAATTATATAATGAGTACTAAACATAGAATTCATACTAATTAATTACCTCATTAGTTATAATTCTAAGCATGACATATGACACAATGCAAAAAATTTAAAAAAAAACATCCTGCTTATTCCACTACATGACATGGAATATGCATGGAATGTAAATTTCCAACATCTATAGTATAATGAAAGAAATGAAACATCCTAGAATAACTAGACCAAGCGTAAAAATACCCTTAACTCATAAAAAATTTAGTTGAAGAAATTTCAATAATCACTCATGCTGAAATCAAATCAATTGTAAAAGAAAATAGAGTGAACATCAATACCATCACTGTTCTCTTGGTCATTTCCCAAACATGGGGAGATTAGTCCCTATCACGGTTATTAACAAAGCACCAAGATATTCTTAGTATCCTATCTACCAACCCATAATACTTATACAATGGTAAAAAACTACTCTGATATCACTTAGCAATATATGAAACCAGTTTTCTGCTATACCGATAGCTGGACCAGTGGGTCACATGGCCTCAAGTAGACCACTTCGTATGCCAGAGGCTTATGACTAGCAGTGAGGGTATAACAATTGTTCAGTGGGGATTCAATACCCTAATAATCAGATTATCACAACGATATAATAAAATAAAAAATAATCAGTAGTGGAATAAGTAAATAAATGAAATAAAAATCATTGGGGGATAATTTAATATTCGAATAAAAGTGGAAACCCCAATTTATATAAAACATGCACTCATTCCCTAGTGATGATATATAACTGAAAGTAGTATACAATACCACGCCATTTATATTACAATAAAATTACAATAAATAAATATAAAATCCCCATGGGAAATCTCTAATAACATCCCATGCTATAAATCATTTCTGAACTCCAATCTCCATGATACAGGAAATACAAAAAACAACATAGATCATGCAAATATAATGTATGCTTTGGTACAAATGGTACCTGAGAATGTTGTCAGAAATAAATCATAGTAGGAAGGCACCCACCGTGACTATCCCAATCCTGATAGTGAAGTATAAATTAAATATAGTGTATGTATATAGAATAATAACAAATAGATTAAATAAACATCACATGTCCATGTTCACATGGGAAACCTAATTGTTATACCTAATCAATCTCTTGGATGGTATCTGCACATTCAACCAGTTCATTAATTTTTTATATTCAGTATATATATACATATATATATATATATATCACAAAGGAAATATATTGAGGTTCCATGATGTGACCAGACAACCAATAATGATATTTAATAATGATGTACCTAGGTTATGACCTAAGAAACATATACCTCAAGGGTTTCCAACTCAATAATAAATTTAGCCTAGCATATGGGTATGAGTATAATCCAAGGATCATAATCTAATGTAGTCCACAGTAATACACCTACCAAGTCTATGGAGTTCCTCCAAGGTTAAACGGGGCTATGAAATGACTGGGGCCACTGGGATTTGAACATCACATATACTTGTCAATGCTGGATCCATGTAGTGTATCCATGGAATCCTGTAGTACTACATGAGGGATCCTATGGGTTCATACCTTACATACATCATTAGAAAAATATCAGGTTCTAGGTGGGTCTCATCCTATGAAAGCTGTATACTTGATTTTAGAATGGGGACTTTGAGTGCTCAAGGAATCCCTCATGAATCTAAGGCAAGCTCAAGTCATGGAACTCCTATTTTAATAATTGGTCATATAATATTCCATTTGTTTCATGGATTGACTTTCATTATTATGACAAGTTCATGTATCTTAAAACCATTAATTTATTTCATAAAATATATATATATAGTATACATTCCCATTTCCACTTTACATTAAATTATTATATTGGAGAACGTACTTTAGGTATGTCAAGTGGTGAAAATACACGGTACATTCCAATATTAAATTCAAATGATAAGTAAAACCTTTTAATATAGAATAGATTACAATTATAAAGGTCTATACAATCACAAAAAAATAGTGCATCAAACATGTCAAAACACTAAAATGACAGGTATGAAAATAAACACACATGGGTGAATCCAATTTAATAATGGTCGAAGAACATAGACAGTGTGTCTGTTCTAAAATCATCTAAAAAGTGAAACTTCTTTTTAGAATTCCATTATAGACTTTTCCAAAACATACAATATTTTAAACGAAATATCATGGTATAAAAGAAGTTTCAATTATAAAATCCATGAAATCCAAAATGTCTAATCAATAATTCTAATCCATAAGACAACACTTCTCTGTTAGAGGGTTTTTATTTTATAATAATGATATTTCGTATCAATAAATCACATATTACGTTTTTCATTTGAATCATGAAACATACTTAATTTAAAATTAAGTTGAATAAAATTTAAATACATCAATACATATGTTCAAATATTACTAAATCATTGTATGTAATTAATTAATACATTTAAATATTTGAGGATGTGGAAAGTGACACTGAATTAGGGGATAAAAATTTTAAAACCTGTCACTTGACATATTTTTCAATCATCATCCGAAACTGCTCCACATGTGAACACAGATACCTTCATATACATATATCCCTTAACACAATGCATGTGTTTCCACCACCATGAGGGAACATGTACATAGAAGATATATATATATATATATGTATTTGACTATATGATTATATGATTTCCCACCAACAAAATTGGTCAAAACCCACTACACACATTAATATGAACTCAAAATTAATGCGTCCAGTACCCACACACATTAAATTAATTACCAACGACTCATAAATTACAACACCCCAAAATATATACTACGAGGAATCAATGAAAAAAAGAAAAACAGGCCATAAACCATTAGTGGTGAACCAAACAGAGCCAAACAACCTCTCATTCAGCAGTGGTTGTCGGAACAGACACAAGGGAGTCGTGATAGACCTTTCACACCACTGTACAATGTAAGAAAAAAATAAAAACTATGTTAACAAAAACCTATGGTTCAGTCGAATCTTGAGGGGTAATAGAAAGACCAAAATTAGGTGAGAAATAGACATGAGGAGGAGGATCATAGAACCATTCCTTGAATCTTCAAACAATATTCAGATGAAAACTAGTGAGAATCAAAGAAATCTGATGGTGTCGTATGGGGTTTATCACCCACCAAAGTGGAACCGTCCCTAGGAAGGTGCTTCACATATGATTTGGAAGAGTGAGAGCATAAGGATTTTAATATTATTTTATTTTATTTTTATTTTATTTTTATTTAATTTCATAAACAGACCCTTTCCCATGGTTTGACCCACACAATTCTTTAAACCAGATGCAAACTGGGTAGTGCATAGAGCAAGGATACTACCTCAAAAAGAAAAAAGTGATGTCTAGGTGAACGGTATAGAAAACCATGTTCCACCCATTGACAATGACATTCCCCCCACCACCCATGATGTAGGCCTCATTTTCTCCTGTATTATTCCACACAATTATAGAAAAATATTGTTCCCTTTGAAATTATTCAAAACAGGGATTTTATGGTTCCTTAACTCCTAAAACACTTGGAGCCAATAGGGAAACATACCAGGATTTTAACCACGTCCAAAAACAAAACTGTAAGAGGATATATATCTTAGAATTCTATTCTGATGCTCAGTTTGAAATTCAGCTCATCTAGTAAACAAAAAAGTTCAAAATCCCTTATATTTTTTGTTTGATTAAAATACATGGGACTCTTAAAAAGGAATTATATATTATTTATCATAATCCAAGGAAACATAATGATAATCTATTTTAAATATGTAAAAAAATGTTAAATATTGTATCTTTTTAAAAGAAAATTATGTAGGCTTCATTCAAATATAAAAATATGTTTAATGCATCATTATTAGGATAGTAAGAGTTAAATTATATTTTTTTATACAAAACATATTGTTTGAAACTAATTTTTTTGTTTAATGGAATATATATTCTAATAATTTATCTTTTAAATACAATGTAATAAGTTGTAATTTTTGAAAAACCATGATTGATTCTGCTGTTTTATGTAGTTTCTCAGGATTAATGTTATTTCATGATGATATTTTTGTTTAATTTTATTTATTTTTGAACAACTAAAATTTGAGTATGAAACTTTGTTAAATTTATGATTTTCACTAAATTTTTTTGTACTAGCTTGTTTAGAATAATTATTTTCTATAAATATTTAATATTGGCACTTTTGTTTTCATGACCCGACCTCGGGGCCTGTGTCGTGACAACCCCAACGACCCATCCTTGGGGCCAGTGTTGTGATTTCCCTAAGCCTGCCATCCATAGGCCAAGGGCTGGCGACTAGTACCAATGGCATAAATCTTGATAAAAGTGAAGGAATTTCCTTTATATAAGAAAAAAACACCACAGAGTACACAAGCTGATGTAAACACCACGTAAACCGAGTACAAAAGTATGTGCTAGAATGTAAATCGCCATTATACAAACCCAACTAAAAGTATAGTACAACTGATAAAAGAAAATGCAACAGATGAAAAGTAGAGCAGCAACCACCAAGACGTCCTCCGGAACTCCCACCTAAAGAGTGAATATAAATAGTCGTGTTGGCTCCTCGAGTCTGGTCGTCCAATCTATGTACATCCCGCCTGATAGTCCACCTCCAGGTACCATCCCACTCCACAAGCCTCAACCACAATCATCACTGTCCATCATTTGCAACCAACACAACGTTGTGCGGGCATAGCCCATGTAGGGGTGAGTATACGATACTCAGTAGGGACCCCAAGACTCCCGAAGGTCTCCCAGAATCCACGAAGGATAAACCACAACGGAAAGAAACAATCACGAAGTATCAACCAACTCTTCTTAGGTATATGTCAATACATATACCTAAGACATGAATTCCAGTCCTGCACCAACTCACGAGCCAATGTACAACCCAGTCCACACAGGACTGTACATCCCAATCCATACAGGAAAGCACAACCCAATCCACATAGGATAGCAAGTCAATCATATCAAAGATAATGTATGAAAATCAAGACTCAGCTCATACATGTATACTACTCACTAATAGGGGTGGAGATGATAGATGTAGCCTCTGAATCATCTCCTCTGCCGAACCCTTATAGGATCCAAGTACAGAAGTCGTCACTGCCGAACCCACGTAGGATCCAAGTACATTAACCATCGCTGCCGAACCCCCGTAGGATCCAAGTAAAGTCATCATCGCTGCCGAACCCATGTAGGATCCATGCATAGTCATCATCGTTGTCGAACCCACGTAGTATCCAAATATAGTCGTCATCGCTACCGAACCCACGTAGGTTCCACCTACAGACATCCACACTGCTGAACCCACATAGGATCCAAGTACATTCGCCATTGTCGTCGTAGTCGCAGCCAGCTCTAGGGTTCCCGCACAGAGCATGCTCGATTCCGAGAGGGTCCACTCCACAAGCCAAGTGGTTGATACATCAACTGTCATGAAGACTAGAGTTGATGTATCACAAATTTCCATCTCATAAATAGAATCTCAATGCGACAGAAGGCATGTCAATCAGACGCCCGGTCTCAGAGTTATTTGCTTTTTCATCCCAGGGGCCCAGTTTGTTTTTAAGCTAACACCAACCCAAACATATTCCAGGTTCGTCCAAACCTTAAGTGGAGTAAACCAAAATAACATTATCACTAACAAGAAGTCAATGTAACTGACGACACGTCGTTCGGACGTCTGGTCGTTATGTTTTATGCATTTCCGCTCCAAGGGCCCGATTGGTTTCGGGTTCAAACAAACTCGAACATACGAAAACTTTACCGAAATCTTGAGTGTAATATACCTAAACGACCGTCTGGGTCCAAGGATTAAAAAGAAACTGACGGTGCTTCGATCGAAGGTTCGTAGCACAATTTAGAGGCATTTGGACAGATCTGCCCGAAAGTAGGGGTTCGGGCCTGGTCTGACCTAGACCGATACCCCCTGAGTCTGCCCATACTAGGTGGACCCGACCGGGTCTGGGTCCAGCCCAATTGGGTGTGGCTCGACCCGGCTTGCACGACATAGCCCCGCCCGACTGGCCCACCCCGGCTGGGCGCGGCCCGGCTCGGGGGTCGGCTGCGGCTCGGCTCGCGGTCGAGCATGGTGTGATGGGGGGGCACCCTGTTTCCATAACAGTGGACCCTACAGGATCCGCCCTTTGCACTGACCAGGGGTTTCAACCCCCTATTTATCCATAAAATTGGTTGGCCATTAAGGCCGGCCGGTTGAGCTGTCGCGGGACCCTTCGGGGTCCCGCCACCCAGAGTACCGACGGCCGGTTGTCCGGCCGCCCCTACTGGACCACCGCGGACTAAGGTCGCGACTCATATTTGGCTGGCACGGAGTGATGATGTTGTGCCCCTCCACCATGGACCACTCCGACCGAGGCTTCTCTTGGTTTCTCCGGCGTGATGTGACGACCTCTCACCCCTCCACCGCGGCCCACACCGTCCGCGGTTCACCTCGTTCTCGCGCGGTGCAACAGTAGCGTGCCATCTTCGCCACAACTCGCCAACAATGTCCAACAAGAAAATAGGGAGGAGAAATTTTATGTGTTTGTGCGGTCTAATCTCCTCTCATTACGTTGGTAACAATCGGCCAAATTTAACCAACGAAGAACGATGAATTAAACATGGATGAATATAACCCCTACCACAACAAAAGTTATCGAAATACGGGTGTCGTCGAAAACGGCGTCGCAGGATGAGGTTCCGTCGACGTAGACGGAGAGCATCCGAGGAGGATGCAACATCTTCCCTTTTTGTCATAGAGAAAATGAAAGAGGTGTGTCGTCTTCCTTTGGGGATTTGGCATTCTTCAATGAAAGGTGTCGTTCTTGGCGGGAGGATTGAAGTTCTTCCCAAGAGAAAAGTGCTCCCTCTCCCCAATTTTTCCACACAACAAAACTAACCCCAAAAATAAAATAAGCTCCTATTATTTTATTAAAACCTGCCAAGGGTTCAAATTAAAAAATTCAAATATTTAATTCAACTAATTGAATAAGTGTGTGTTGGAATAATTTAATGAGGGAAATGCGAGGAGAGGAGAAGTCACCCACTTAATTTGAGAGGTAAACAAGTTAAGAAGAGTTACCAACATTAAGAGGGGGGATAGAGGAGTTAGATGAATGTGAATGGGTGGGGCTCGTGAGGGCCCCACCTCACAAAAATCCTATCATTGGTAGTTAGGGGCTTGTGGGTCCCACCCCGACTACCCCATGTAGGATATAACCTATAGATAATGAAATGAAAGTTGTACCAAAATTTTATTTACTTCACATTTAATCCTAAATTTTTAACAACTCCTCCCGAGAAAACGCACCTTTGGAAATGGTCATCTTATGCAATTATTGGCACTGCGGTTACATCGATGCCCTCATATTTCAATTATGAGCACCAGTTAAAACGATAGAAAAACCTACTCGTTCGTTCACTAAACATACCAGAGCTAAACTTCAGAAATTGATTCCAGGAACTTCGTGCCTTAGAATCAGGAGTCGTCAGAAACTGTGCACGCATAAAATCCCAAAATATTTTTGAAAAAAAATTCCTTGAAATATAATGGTATTTACATTACTCCCAACTCAGGGATTTACGTCCCCGTAAATCTATATCATAAACTAAGGAAACAAATGAGGGTAATGTGCATGCATCTAAGCCTCCCACTCCCATGTGCTCTCTTGGAGGTTCCCGTGCTTCCACCTGATGCACATTAGAGGAATCGATCATCCATGTAGGACCCGCTCCTGTCAATCCTTGATCTCTTCTGGGAACTCTGCAAATGTCGCCCCGTCATCGATGTCCAGTTCCCCGTGGTCAATGTTATGCATTGGGTCATGCATGTATCTCCTCAGCTGATATACATGGAAGACTCCATGCACTCGGTGCAATTGAGGTGTATGATCCAGGCGATAAGCCGCATCACCTATCTTGCTGAGAACCTGGAATGGTCCGATGAAGTGTGGAGTTAACTTGCCGCCCCAGCCAAAACTCTATAATCCACGTCGAGGTGAGACTCGTAAGATAACGAGCTTTCCATCCTCGAACACTAGTGGTCTCCGCCTCATATTAGCATAGGACTTCTGTCGGATTTGATCAGTCCTCACAGGATCCTAGATGATCTGTACATTCTCCTTCACGGCCTAGACCATCTCTGGTCCTACAAGTGCTGACTCCCCAGGGTCTGTCCACCACAGAGGTGATCTACATGGTCTGCCATACAAAGCCTCATATAGTGCCATCCCAATGGTGGAGCGGTAGCTGTTGTTGTATGCAAACTCCACCAAAGAAATATGATCCTCTCAGCAACGACCAAAGTCGAGGACACATGCACAGAGCATGTCTTATGAATGGTCTTCTCCATCTGACCATCCGTCTGCGGATGAAAGGTGGTGCTCAGGCGTAACTGTGTACCAAATGCCTCCTACAACCCCTTCCAAAGTAGGGAAGAAAAGAGAGCATCTCGATCGGAGACAATAGTCGATGGCACACCGTGAAGCCATACAATCTCTTGAACATAGAGGCGTCCCACGCTCTCCACTAAGCCCTAATTTTTGATGGGTAAAAAGTTGGTCGACTTGTTTAGTCGGTCTACGATCACCCAGATAGAGTCATGTCCTCTGGAAGTACGTGGAAGCCCTATCAAGAAATCCATAGATATCCCGTCCCACATCCACTCTGGGACCTCCAAGGGCTGAACCAAACATGTCGGTACCTAGTGCTCTGCCTTCACCTGTTGGCAGGTGAGGCATCGTTAAACGAACTCTACCACAAACTTCTTCTTACCCAGCCACCAGTGCTATCGTCTGAGGTCCCGGTACATCATTGCTACTCCATGATGTACCGCCAGAGGGGAAGTGTGAAACTCTCTCAGTACCTCCTCCTGTAATGAAACTGCTTCCATGGTATGTCCTCTGAAAAGGATGAAATTCTCTCTTCTAACATAGAATCCATCAGGTGCCTATCCTGAAGATATTTGTGCACATCGCATCTCACAGTCAATGTCCCCATGCTGTGCCTCTATGACACGCTGATGTAGTGGAGGAGGGATTGTTATCGACTGTAGAATGGCTACCCCATCTCTATCCACGAAGGATATCTGCAACGTGGCTAGATTCTCTGTCACCTCTCCAAGTACCTAGATGCCCGACCTCCTGCTGAGAGCATCATCTCTTATGTTCCCCTTCCCAAGAGTATAGACTATGTCAAAGTCATATTCTTGGAAGAACTCGAGCCATCACCACTGTCTTAGGTTCAGGTCCTTCTACGAGAAGATGTACCTGAGACTCTGGTGGTCATAGTAGACTATAAAGCGCTCGCCTATCAGATAGTGTCACCACATCATCAAGGTGAAGACCACTGCTACTAACTCCAGGTCATGGGTAGCGTAGTTCTGCTCATGATGTCTCAACTGTCGTGATCTATAGGAGATCACTGCCCGATCCTGCACCAGGACACACCCAAGTCTGATCCCAAATGCATCGCAGTAAACTACGTACCCTACACCCTCCTCTGGTAGCCTCATGATGGGTGCACTAGTCAATCTCTGTCTCAACTCCTAGAAGCCCTGCTGACATCTATCCGACCACACGAACGGTTTCCCCTTCTTTGTCAAAGATGAGAGTCGTGCTGCAACTCTGAAGAAGTCTGGAACAAATATCTGATAGTACCCACCCAAACCTAGGAAACTCCGCACCTCCGTCACGCTCCTAGGTGGCTCCCCAAGTAGAACTTCCTCGATCTTCGCAGGATCCACCGTAACTCCCACCTTAGAGATGACCTGCCCCAAGAAGTGGGCCACTCAAATCCAGAATTGACACTTAGAGAGCTTACCATAATGATGGGGCTCTTGGTGTGTGTCCAGTACAACCCGCAAGTGGTAGGCGCGCTCCTCCTTAGTAGTCGAGTAAATCAATATGTCGTCGATGAAGACTATGACAAATCGATCGAGGTAAAGCTGGAAGATCCTGTTCATAAGACTCATGAACACTACTAGAGCATTGGTTATGCTGAAAGGCATAACCAAGAACTCATAGTGGCCATACCAACACCTGATGGTCGTCTTCTGCACATCCTCGTCTTGAACACTGAGATGATGATAGCCTGACCTAAGGTCTATCATCGAGAACCATTATGCTCCCTTGAGTTGATCGAAGATGTCTTAAATCCTCAGAAGTGGATACTTGTTCTTTATGGTCACTTGGTTTCGGCGACGGTAGTCGACACATAGTTGCAAGCTCCCATCTGCCATCATGGCGAACAAGATCAGGGAAGCCTAGGGTGAAACCCTGGGTCGGATGAATTCCTTGCCCTACAAGTCCTTTAGCTGTACCCATAGCTCTCGAAGCTCAGCGGGAGCTATCTGATAAGTTGGATTAAATATCAAGGTTGTCCCAAGGTAAAAGTAAATATAGAAGTCTACCTCTCTGTGATTACGTAGTCCTTGAACGTCGTCAGGAAAAATGCCCACATACTGATCAACCACAATAGGAAAACTCGGACTCCGCACATCAAGTGCTCATAGGATGAGACTAGCCAACAGATGAGTGATCGGCTGTCCTATCCTCTATGTGAGTCCATCCCGCGCTGCAAAGGTTCCCTTCTTGCTAGTGAAGGTAAACCTACTCCCATCGGTGCGGACACATCTCACCTTGCGCCTAATAAAGTCTATTTGAGCATACACCGTAGATAACTAATCCATGCCCAAGATGACGTCGTAAGGCCTCGACGCAACTAAAAGGAGATCCAACCCAATGATCTCGCCTCCTAGAGTAAGTTCAAACTACCGGAACTAGTGCGTAATCGTCGAGTCTGCTCCCATATGAGTCTCTAGCCTTAAAGATCGATCCAACTACTCCGTTAGAATCTACGAGCTCCGAACAAGGGCAGCGGTAATAAAATAATTACACGATCATGTGTCTATAAGAAATGTAGCAAGGGTGGAGTAGACACAGAGAGTACCTCGAATCATCTCAAGTGTGCTGTGGTTGTAGGCCTCTACTTCCTGAAGCTGAACATGGCTTTTTCCGCCAGCTCCCTGTGGTCGAGGTGGACCTCCTGGTGGTGGTGGTGGTAGAGCCACAAAGCATCGTCAACCACCTACTGCTCGGCCAACTACTCTACCTCTTCCGCCTACTCCCTATGCACCGCCACTGTAGAACCTCTGATACTTCCAGTATGGTCCCTCAACTGTCGACTACTCCTCTACAGGGCGGGATGGATAGTCCCGAGCCATGTGTCCCTATCCGCCGCATGCATACCACTGTGTGCCTCTCGTATGACTGGGTCTATTGCGTGTGCCCCGCACATCTGAACCAGTGTCCTGAGGTCACCCACCTGATGGCCCAGTCCTCTTGGACCTCTACGACGTATGTATACTACCATCTACAGAACACTCCACTATGTGTCACCCTGCAGTAGGCATTGCTACTGGTGTAGGCTTAGCAAGGAAGCTCTCCACGAGAAGGGCTCTCTCCAGTACTCCTGCCTGCGTCGGAATGATGATGGAGATCATCGATGCCCCGATCTCATGCCTTAGTCCCTGCTCGAAGGTCCATGCCTAGATGAATGGGTCCCATACCATTTCTGTGGAATATCATGAGAGGTCGGTAAATCTCGCCGAGTACTGGGCTACCGTCATGCGGCCCTGCTGTAGGTGTAGTAACCCCTGGATGCGCACCGCACAGAGGGTGGGTGGAACTAAATTCATGCAGAAAAGGATCTCTAAGTCCGACCAAATGAGAGATGCCACTTCATGCACCTGGAGCATCAGGCTCCACCATCTACCTGCTGCCGGGTGCAAGATACTCGTCGTAAGTTTCACCATGAGGTCAGCTGGTGTCCCTACTAATCTAAAGACTCTAACAATAGCTTCCATCCAATCCTTGGCTGCCTGAGGGTCTATCTCCCTGTGGAACATTGCATGTCTCTGACGTTGAAACTCATGCAGTTGACTCAGGTTACATGAACATTCAGATACTGGGTCTGGTGGCTCGGTGGGTAGAGGCATCGCTGGTGCCTCTGCTGTAATGGGGCCCTGCACCGAGGCCTCGTCACTCGGTGGGCTACCGTCTTGCATAGATCTCGGAACCCTAGCTGGCTTCCTTTGTGGGTCAATCTGGAATAGAAACAAGTGTTCCATAGTTAATAAATTATACATGGTGAGCTGACACAAATTAATCACAAAGAAAACATTGAAAGACACATGTAATAAATATTTTTGTGCACTGAGTCTGAAATCAGAAGATAGGGTCTTGGTGTATGGACACGTCGGTTGCCGCACCAACACTGGACTCCCTGGAATGATAATAAAACTCAATACCCTAAACCCTATTTCTTCACATTGAAGAAATTATCATAGTCCTGAGTTATGCGGTGGAAACAAATCATCTGATACCAATTTGTCACGACCCATCCTCGGGGCCCATTCCGTGACTACCCCAGGCCCGCCTTCCATAGGCCAGGGGCTGGCGACTAGCACCAATGGCGTAAATCCTGATAAAAGGGAAGACATTGCCTTTATATAAGAAAGATAACACCACATAGTACACAAGCTGAAGAAAACACTAAGTAAACTGAGTAGAAAAGTAAGTGCTGGAATGTAAATGGGCCAGTATAAAAACCCAACTGAAAGTACTGAACAACTGAGAAAAGAACATATAATAGCTGAATAGTAGAGTAGCAACCACCAAGACATCCTCATGAACTCCATCCAAAAGGGTGAGGACATATAGTCTTGTCGGATCATCGAGTCCGACCGTCCACTCCGTGTACGTCCCGCCTGATAGTCCACCTCTTGGTACTGTCCTACTCCACAAGTCACAACCACGAACAACGTTGTCCGTCATCTGCAACCAACACAACGTAGTGCGGGTATAGCCCATGCAGGGGTGAGTATACGATACTCAGTTGGGACCCCGAGACTCTCGAAGGTCTCCCCGAATCCATGAAGGATAAACCACAAAGGTATGATATAATCACGAAGTATCAATCAACCCTACTTAGTTATATTTCCATACATATACCTAAGTCATCAATTCTAGTGCTGCTCTAACTCACGAGCCCAAGTTCAATTCAGTCCACACATGAATGTACAACTCAATCCACATAAGAAATCACAACCCAATCCACACAGGATAGCAAGTCAATCATATCGAAGATAATGATTAAAAATAAAGACTCATCTCACACAGGTATACTACTCACAAAGAGGGTTGGAGATGATTGATGTAGCCCCCGAATCATCTCCTCTGTCGAACCCATGAAGGATCCATGTACAGAAGTCTTCACTGCCGAACCCACATAGGATCCAAGTAATGTAACCATCGCTGCCAAACCCACATAGGATCCAAGTATAGTCGTCATTACTGCCGAAACCATGTATTAACCAAATACAGTCATCGTTGCTATCAAACCCATGTAGGATCTAAGTACAGTCATCCTCACTGCCATTCCCATGTAGGATCCAAGTACATTCTCCATCATCGTCGCAGTCGCAGCCAGCTCTTGTGTTCCTGCACAAAGCATGCTCGATTGTAGGAGGGTCCGCTCCATGATCCAAGGGGTTGATACATCATCTTTTACAAAGTTCAGATTTGATGTATCATAATTTTCCATCTCTTCAATATGAACTCAATGCGACAGATGGCGCGTCAATCAGACACCCGGTCTGAGAGTTATTGGATTTTTTGTCATAGGTCCCCGGTTGGTTTTTAAGATAATTTCAACCCAACCGTAATGTATATGCATCCAAACCTCATGTAGATTAAGCCAAAATATCTGTCTCACTAAGAGGAATTCAATGTAACTGACGGCACGTTGTTCGGACGTCCGGTCGTTATGTTTTATGCGTTTCTGCTCCAAGGGCCCGGTTGGTTTCGGGTTCGAACCAACCTGGACATACCCAAACTTTAGAGAAATCTTTATTGTAATATACCAAAATGACCGTCTCAATCCAAGGATACCAACACAACTGACTGTGCATCGATCGGAGGTTCGTAGCCCATGTTATGGCCGTTTGAACGGATCTGCCAAAAAATAGGGGGTTCGAGCCCGATCCTACCCGGCCCGATACACCAGGGTGGTCCGAACCAGGTCGAGCCGACCCGGGTCTGGGTCCAGCCCAATTAGGCGTTACCCAGCCCATCGGGTCCGGCCCGGACCACCTGGGGCGGCCCGGCCTAGAGGCTGGCCGCGGCACGGCTCGCGGCCGAGCGGGGTGCGACGGGGGGGGGGGGGGGGTGGGCTGTTTCCATAACGACGGTCCCTTAGGGGTCCTACCTTTTCACTGTTCGGGGGTTTCAACCACTTGTTTATCCTGAAAAATGGTCAGCCATTAAGGCCAGCCGGTTGAGCTGTCGCGGGACACTTCGGGGTCCCGCCTCCCGGAGCACTGGCGGCCGGTTGTCCGGCCGCCCCATCTGGACCGCCACGGCCTAAGGTCGCGGCTCTTCTTCGGCCGGCGCGGCACGACGACGTCACTCCCCTCCTCCACGGTCTCTCTTGGTTTATCCGACGCGACGCGATAGGGTCGCACACTACCACTGTGGCCTGATCCACCCACGGTTTCCTCGTTCCGGCGCGGTGCAATGGTACCGCACCGTCATCACCACAACTCGCCAACAATGTTCAACAAGAAAACTGGGAGGAGAAATCGGTCGTGTTTGTGTGGTCTGTTCTCCTCCCGTTACATTGGTAACAATTGGTCAAATTTAACCCACAATGAAGGATGAATTAAACATGGTTGAAGATAAGCCCTACCTCAACAAAAGTTGTCAAACTACGGGCGTCGCGGAAAACGGTGTCGCGGAATGAGGTTCTGTAGACATCGACGGAGAGAATCAGAGGAGGATGCGACATCTTCCCTTTTTGTCACAGTGAAAAGGAAGAGGGTGCGTCGTCATCCATCGGGGATTTTGCATTCTTCAATAAAAGGTGTCGTTCTCGGTGGGAGTATTGATGTTCTTCCCCAGAGAAAAGAGCTCTCTCCCCCCAATTTTTCCACACAAAAAAACTATCCCCCAAAATAAAATAATCTCCTCTTATTTTATTAAAACATTCCAAGAGTTCACATTACAAAATTCCAAAATATTTAATTCAATTAATTGAATAAGTGTGTGTTGGAATAATATAATGAGGGAACAGTGTGGAGAGGAGAAGTAATGCACTTAATGGGAGAGTTAAACATGTTAAGAATAGTTACCAACTTTAATAGGGGGGTTAGAGGAGTAAAAGGAATGTGAAGGAGTGGGGATCATGTCGGACCCACCTCACAAATATCCTAAAATGGGTAGTTAGTGGATTGTGGGTCCCACCCCAACTACACCATGTAGGATATAACCATTAGACAAAGAAAATAAAATTCTACCACAATTTTATTTACTTCACATTTAATCCTCAACTTTTACCAACTCCTCCCAAGCAAACGCACCTTCAGAAAAGGTCATATTAAGCAATTACCCGCACTGCGGTTCCATCAGTGCCCTCAGATTTCAATTCTGAGCACCGGTTCAAAAGATAGAAAAACCCGCTCGTTCGTTCAGTGAACGTACCAGAGATATACTTCAGAAATTGATTTTGGGCACTCAAGGCCTCGGAATCAGGTACTGTCAGAAATTGCGTACTCATAAAATCTCAAGGAATTTAAGAAAAAAAATTCATGAAATTTATGGGTCTTTACATTTGTGTTTGAAAATTATTTCAAGCATAATTTTATCCCATCATACATTATTTATTTACTACAATATTTCAGAATTTGATTGAACCATTACGTTTTATTATTCTCCCATATTGAGATTCAAATTCATGAAATTTATTGGGTATAGAGTGTGTGGTAGTATTATTTCAATGGTTTTCTTTTTAGACCAATATTGTACTTTTTATTATCCCTAAATAATTTAGATTTTCATTCTTTTTCCATTCACATTAGAAATTTCATTTTTTGACAACATTTCTCATTGATTGATCTAGTTATAGACTAGTGGAAATTAACATATTATGTAGTGGATTCCAATTATTGATATGGGGGAAGGGGCCTATTTCATTAATGAATATTATCATATACTCTCTAATCCCTTATATGAGGTATCAAGGCGTTTTTAATGAATATTTTTATTATTTCATTACATGTTATGTGTATCTATGTAGCCATAGGAAATTGAATTGGATGATTTGTAATAAAATTATTCAATCATTACATTATTTTGAATACTGCATATCATTTATTATTTGTTCCAGGTGATTTTTAAATCTTCTTGATGAAAGGAATTTTTGATCCACTTTGTGAACCAACATGTGAAGACTATAAGATTCCTTTTCAATTAAAATTTTAAATAATGTACATAAATAGAAAACATAGTGGTTCTACTTTTCTTCAAGAGTATTCATCGTTATATAAAATTTATTTTGGAATTACTATTTTTAGGTGAGTTCTATGGAAAGGTTGTTTTTTATTGAACGTTTTCCGTTTTATTCCACTATTCAAACATTTTCTATAAATTATATGGTTAATTACATACAATGATTTTTCCTCTCTGTGAATTCAATATAGTATAGTCTTAGTAACTCAATACATTATTAACCCTTCCACTCTATTAATTTTATTCTCATTATTTTCTCACATTTACTGAAATTCATAATTCACATAATCAAACTTAACATTTCAATCAAATTTTCCCAATTTAGTTTTTATTTCAACTTTTTCGTTATATTTGTTACATTTATTAAAGATTATTTGTCGTCTGATCCCTTTTTTCCTTAGTAATAGTAGTTTTTCATTTTAAATACACAATTTAATAATAGTTAATGACCTGTATTTATTAGTAGATGAATATTACATTATTATTGTTTAATATGGGAGGATGGATTATGTGGTGTCAAACATAAATGGTATAATACCATTAAATAATTCATAATTGATTTTGAAATTGAGTGTTTTTAGATGGTAGAATCTGTCATGATGATGTAATAAGGATGAATACCATTTAAATGGATTAAAACGTTTGAATGGTACATCACCAAGATAAATGCCACGAATGATATATTTATGTCCCCTAAAAAATAAAATATTTTATTTTAGTGTTATTATAATACATAGAAAATGTATGCCTATATATTAAAAAAGATATAATTTATCATAAATTTTTTTATTATTTGTCTTATATATATATTAAGGTTCAAATAAACAATAAAATTACTATTTTCTATATACATACATGAAGAAATGGATAATAAAAACTACAACATGGTATTAGATCTATTATATTTAAATTTTTCACAATTATAATAAATATACATAGAATATTAATACGGTTATCAATTATTATTTTCAATATTGATATCATAATACTAATACTATTATTTATATGCATTTTCATAAATCCCTTAGATGGATAACCCTTTTTTTACCATCTTATTGTTTTAAAAAAATTAGATTTAACAATGGAGACAAGGGTTGTTATAAACTATTGATTCCAACTTCTTATATCAAATATATATATATATATCAATTTGTTAATGTATTTTAATGATTTTATCTACTATTCATTATCTATAACTACAATGTACATTACCTTAATATATTATATTCCATTCACAATTTTCATTATAGATAATAGCCTAAGTTTTTTTTCTATTCTTTTCCTCTTAAAATTCATATAATGCATTTATAGTTTAATCATTTGTTATAGTTTTGGAATTCAATACATTTCAAAATATGTTAACATTATAAGAATTTTCCATTATAAAAGGCTGAAAATAATGTGGTATGTTATATTTTTCATGGTGAACATTTAAAGGAATTTATTTATCTCTGTTTATATTTATAAAAATAATTATTTTTCTAATATTTTAGATGTTCAAAATCCTTATGATGTAAAATGACTTGAAAATTAAAAATATTTTCCAATTAATCTTCCACTAAAGACCATATATAATACATTATATTCCTCTATCATCACCTAAATAAGGATTTATTGATTATCTAGATGTTGGAGAATGATGATCTGGTTATTTATAATCCCCTAAAATTTACGAATGATCATTTGACATTAGAAATTCTAAAAAATCCTGATATAAATAAGGTCTGTTATAATTCCATGATTATATATAGATTAGTGAATACAACTAAAAAATGTTCAAATATAGAAAAAATATAAAATTCATTGAAAATATATATTACCACAATTGACATGATAAAGAACATTTTATGTATGTTTCTTTCACAATTCTTTGTTATAAAAAATATTATCAAGAAACATACTATATAGAATGCCCTAATTTTTTTTCTCCCTACTATTATAGACCAAAAAAATAAATTCTTATGTTGAACCATGAATACCACTGTATTAGTGATTCAACATTTACTAAACTAAATATTACTTTTCTAAATGTAGAATCATGGTTTTTGATTCCATCTAAACTATCCATGTTATTGTAAATCATTTACTCAAGGTGGTCATGAACCTAATGAAAGTTGGAATTTGAACCACCATTATTGTTATAATTCAATGAAACCATAGATTACAGAATTAAAAATGATTAAAGTGAAATAATTGTTTTCTTATAATGGCTAACATATCATATACCATTCATATTCATAATAATTTTCATCATATATATCTTGAATCAATTAGATTTAGGAGAATATTATTCGAAAAAATATGTGGTTAAACATGGCTAAAAGTTAAATGATGGTTTTATGGATATTGAAATATATGATCATTTTATAAAACCTAAATAAATAACGAATTTTAATAAGGACTAAATTAAACTCATGGATTTATATTTTTAAATTTTTAATGATTCTTAATTAAATATTCGTGTTTTATTTATTATTATTTTATTACATACAACAATATACCTTTGAAGGGAAATAACTATGATGAATCATAATTTTGTGATTAATACATTGATGAAGATATTTTCGTAAACTATAGTTCTATGACTCATATAATCATTTTATTTGAATAATATTTTACAAACATGAAAACCAGGAGTTCTCATATTACTATATTAGAGGATGTTAGGAAATTAAACAATGGCACTAGAAGAGAATCAAATATTCCAACCCAGTGGTATAATTATATTAATAACTAGTTCTTCATATTATGATATGTATTTATTATTTTAGTTCAAATTTAATGATATTCCTAAAAATAGATATCACATCACATAATTTCATGAAGGAGGGGTTTAATTACAATATAAAACAAGCATTAATAATGTCAACATTACGATTCAGGGGAAAATTTCATGACTTCACTATGTATTATACTATGTAAATTTATATACTATTATATCAAATATGTAAAACTATAATATTAAAACCCAAAATACATTTAGAAAATCAAATTATCAATAAGATAATCAATGATTAATAATTATAAGGAAACTAATTTTATACACGCATGGTCATCCATTGGTTTTTAATAATTTGGACTAATTACACTTATTCATTGAAATAGGGAACCTATTTTCTTGTTTAGTATACGCATTTCATGAAAAGTATGGTAAAAACACAATAAAAAACTATGCATAATACCATGTAGGTCATGTGTCCTAGAAGCCCTTATTCTACAATAGAAGGCCCATTTCTCATGCTCTACATAATCGCAAGGAAAATTTATTATAATATAATCACTATAAAATTTAAATTTTGAAATAAATATATTTTTTGAAATAATTAAGGGTGATATATATGTTCTAATTTATTATCCATGTGGTCCATTTATAAATTTACTCACTTCAATGAAGTGTTAACTAGATAATATCATGTTTTCTTACTATTAACATAGTACCAAACATTTTTGATGTTTAATACCGTAGTGAAAATGTTAAATGAAAAATCCAATGATTATTAAATAAATGTTATTCAGTATGATAATACTAAAGAATATTAAAACCATTCAATAATAATATATCATATCATGTAGAATGAATAATTGTTGAGAATATTTTATCTTCTTTTTATAGTAATACTAGTATAGTAAAAAATTATAAATTGATTACAACTAATCATTACATAACATCTAATGAAACTAAAATTGCATTATTTGGTATTGGGAGATATAATGTTTTATAATGTATCACTAATACAAAAAAATAATCGATATATCAAGAATATCCCTCTATGTAACAAAATTTTAGTCAAGATCCAAAAGTTTGGATTTTAATAACACTTTGTATTGTTATATGTTAACATGAAACCCACATAAAACAAACAATGGGAAATAATGAATATTATTGTTTTTCTAAGATTAGAATATTCCTACATTATAAAATATTTTGAGATAATTACATGATATATATTTAAAAGAAAACTTCATCTATTTTTATTTGGATGAATTAGTGATTCCATAATTAAAGGTGGGAAATATTATTATATGAATATAAATATCATGAAAAGATATATTTTGTTTAATTTTAATCCTTATAATAATATATGTGAAATAGACATTCCAAATAACGTAAATTTTTAAATTTTTAATTAAAAATTTTCTAATGAAATGAAACACATCATCATGGTTTATGAAATATATAATCTTAGGGAGGAAATAAGGGTTCTTGATCACGAATGTCACGACCCGTCCTCAGGGCCCGTTCTATGACTACCCCAATCCTGCCTTCCATAGGCCAGGGGCCGGCAACTAGAACCACAAAGGCGTAAAACTCTATGTTGGGAAGGAATTGAATTTATAAAATTAAACAAACTCAACAGAATTTGTAATATGGAGTAAAAAAAATTAAAAATGAATACAAAAGTGTGTGCTGGAATGTTAAAGGGGATGTAAATACAAGCCCAACAGTAAAGTACAAGTACAACTCGAAAGGGAAAAATCTGCTGGAAGGTGAAAGAAGCTCCTAGATAATCCACCACGGATCCTACCTGATTTGTATGTACAGATAGCCTCATTTGTGCTCTAGGTCCGTCAGTCTCCGCCAGCAACTAACTCATCATGCAATCCACCTCCACGTACCGTCCAGTCCTGATACTCTCAGCCTCCATCAACACTGTCTGTGGTCTGCTTCCAACAAAATGAGGTGAAGGCATATCCCTTGAAGGAGTGATTATAACGATACTCAGTTGGGACCCCAAGACCCTCATGGTCTCACAAAATCCAACAAGGATAAACCACAATGTATGAAATCAAAATATAACCAATACTTAGGTATATACCAATATATATACCTAAGTTATCAAGTAAACCATCTCAATAATGAGGAAATCACAAATGACATTGACTCATCTCAAACCAAGATTTTCATTATCAAAACTATGTTACTAGTGAACTCCTCCTCTGTTGAGTATAGTGGCAATGTCATGAATCCGAGAAGCTACTCACTAACCTTAGAATGCAGAGTTACTCCTCCTGTCGAGTACCGCCGGTCTGTTGCCAAACCGGGCGCTACATCCACTGTGGGTCTACCGCCAAACTGGGAACTCCCCCAAAGAGCCATCAGAAGTACTCCTCCTATCGAGTAACATGGGTCTGCTGCCAAACCAGGACCTCTGTCCTCCATGGGTCTGCCGCTAAACCGGGTGCTCTATCCACTGGGCTAGTCGAATCACTCCGAGTCGAATCAGTCAAGCAATCATTAGGTCTACAGATACTAGGTCTCAGCACTCCTTTTTCTCATCTCTGAGAGGATCTACTCCATGAGCTACTGGTCGATAATCCAAGTGTAATGATGTATTATGTGTAAGTATCTCAATGGACTGCCACGTCATAGGGGTCTCAATGCAACATAGGACGCGTCAATCAGACGCCCAGTCTGTGAGTTATTAGCATTTTAAGCTCAGGGGAACGGTTGGTTTCTGGTACAAAACAACCTAAATGTATCTCAACAATACCCTGAACTCCTATGGGGTATTTACAATGGGAAGGCTATGCTCCAAAAATTCCATCACCGTAGGCAGTACGTCAATCGGACATCTGGTGCTTAAGTTATAAGTGTTTCCGCTCCGAGGGCCCGATTGGTTTTGGGTTCGAACCAACCCGACCATTTTTCCAATTTTTTTCCAAAACTATCTTAGAGTATCAAAAAAGGAGAGCCCCATCTTGAGGGTCCCAGTGTGGTAGATGACACGTCAATCGGACGTGCGGTCTAGAAGTTATTTACGTTTCAGTGAAATGGGCCCGGCCCGTCAAGCCCAGTGGGCTGGCGGGTCGGCCCGACCTGGTTCAGTAGGTCCGACCCGGATGGGGGTCATCACGACCCAGTTTGGCGGATCTGAATTGGTTGGGGGTCTGCCCGGCCGGGTGGGGCGCGGCCCACTGGCGGACCCAGCTCGCAGAGCGGGCCGGTCTGGTTTGCCCAGCAGCGTCGAGCGGTGCCACCTCTCCCTGCCCTACCAGCTGAAGCCGGCTAGTCTTTTCCGGCACTAGGGGCCTGAAAAGCGGGCCCATGTTCTTTCCATGTGGTGCCAAGCATAGTTGTGGTTTCTTCACCCCTGCAGGCAGGTGGCCATCCAGTTCGCCGGCCGAGTAGCCCGCGGAAGCGGGCCGCTGTTCTTCCGCCCTGCGGCGCCTGTGGGTGCAACGATCCTCTTTCCCTGTCGGCCATTGCCGACTAGTTCTTCTAGCCTTGCTAGCATGAGTCCGGTCGGTTCTTCTCTGGCCGAGCGGCCTGTGGTTGCGGGCCGCGGTCCTCCTCAATGCGGCAGGCATGATGGTGCCATCCCACAACTGCTACGCCCCGACCTGGCTAGGGTCTTCAATTTCCGCAACCTTTGGTCGCCGCTGCCTCATGGTCGTGGTGTTTTTCCCATGGCACGGTGCGACAGCACTGCGCCCTTCCTCATTTTCGTCTGTCTCCAATAAAACAAAAAAGTATAGGAGAGGTTTGGGCCATGTTCGTGCGGCCCAAACCCTCCTCTTTGTGACGTTAACAGTGGGAAATTCAGATTTTTTACTTAGAACGACGATGTTTGGAATTATAGGAAACTCAAAACAACCCCTACCTATATTCGATGTTTATTTGTTGTCGACGTCATCGGTTAGTTAATGTCGGAATGTGTCCAAGGAGGAAGCGTCACTGTTGGCGACGTTCTTCACGGGAGGTGTCTTCTCCCTTGACACGGAGGAAGTGGAAGGAAGACGACATTCCTCGTGGGCGTCGCATCACCTTCATCCCCTAGTTGAAGAAGGTAAAAGGTGTTTCTTCACGTTCTTCAAGACGTGGAGCATTATTCGTTGAAGAATGGAATTCTTCATTGATAGAATAATATTTCTCCAGGAGTTCTCCTCCCAAATCCTCTCAAAGTTCCACCCGCCAACTAAAATAATAGGATCTCCTTTTATTTTATTGTTTACAAGATTTTCAAAATTCAAAGCTAGAATTTATAAAATTGATTATGTTATATTCATTAATTAAATGGTTGGAAAACTTAAAGAGAGGATGAAGGTGGAGAGTTCCCCCGATATAAATGAATAATGGGTTCGCTCATTAAAATCAAGGGGAATTAAAGGGGTTCAAGGGGAGATAAAGGGTTAGGATCACGTGTGGGCCCCGCCACACAATATCCTCCCATGCGAGGTTATGTGGGGGTGGGCCCCACCTCCAACTTCCCATTACAGAAGACAACCAATTTCAAATAAAAAGGTGTCACACAAACATTTTTATTCAAACTTAAATTTTTTTATTTAGAAACCCCAACTTCTAACTCCCACTCTTGACTAAATAAAACCATGGTAAAGGTATCCATAAGTGATTACTGGTGCTAAGAGTTCATCTGTGTCATCGGATTTCAATTCTGAGCACTGGTTCAAATGATAGAAAAACACACACGTGCATTTACTGAACGTACCCGAACAAAACTTCCGAAAATTCATTCCGTGCACACCGGCCCTCAGAATTAGGTGCCGTCAAAAACTGCAGACTTGTAAAATTACAAAGAATTTATTAAAAATATTTCATTAAAATTTCCAGGTCTTTAAGTTACCCCCACCTTATTGTTTTATGTACCCGTAAAGCTACAATGCACATTAGGGGAAAAAAATTGTGGTAAGAGCACATATCTGAGTCTCCCGCTCCCATGTGACCTCTTGAAGGTTTCTTTGGTGACAGCAATCACACACCTGAGGAATCATCCTTCCACACAGGACCCGCTCCTGTCAATCCTCAATATCTACTGGAACCTCCATAAAAGTCACCCAATCATCGATGTCCATCTTCTCATGGTCGATGATGTGCAACGAGTCCTGCACATATCTCATTAGATGAGATACGTGGAAGATGTTGTGCACCTGATGAAAATGAGGTGGAAGGGATAAGAGGTAAGACACCTCTCCTACTCTGCTGAGGACCTAGAATGGCCCGATAAATCATGGAGATAACTTTATGCCTCGTTAAAACGTTTGTAGACCACATCGAGGTGAGACCCATAAGAAGACATGGTCGCCATTCTCGAATTCTATAGGTCTCTGTATCCTAGATGTACCACTAAAGGATATGTGTGGAACTCTCTGATCACATCCTCCTAAAGAGACACTAGTACCATAACATATTCTTTGAAGAGGATGATATGCTCACCACCTTTAAAAAATTCATCAGGTCCCTTCCCTGAGGATATCTGAGCACGTCGCGTCTCACAGTCAACGTCCCCACGCTGTGCCTATCTAACTCGCTGTAGAAGTGGAGGAGTGACTGTGAAAGACTAAAGAAAGGCTACTCCATCTCCATCCACAAAGTATATCTGCAATGTGGCTAGCTGCTCTGTCTCCTCTCATAACATTTGAATGCCAGAACTCATGCTGAGAGAATCTGCTACAACATTTCCCCTTCCCAAGAGTATTGACTATCTCGAAGTCATAGTCCCGGAGGAGCTCGAAGCATCATCACTATCTCAGGTTTAGGTCATCATGAGAGAAGATATACCCGATACTCTTCTGATGTGAGTATATGGTGAATCATTCTGCCATAAGATAGTGCCTCCACATCTTCATGGTGAAGACCACTACTACTACACCAGGTCATGGGTATCATAGTTCTACTCATGCCGTATCAACTACTGATAACCATATGTGATCACTGCTCTCTCTTGCATCAGGACACACCCAATTCTGGTCCCTGATGTATCGCAGTAAACTATGTACCCAACACTCTCTTCCAGTAGCCTCAAGATGGACACACTAGTAAACCTCTGTCTCAGCTCCTGAAAGATATGTTGGCATCACTCTGACCATACGAAGGGTTTCCCCTTCGACAAAGTTGATAGCAGTGCTGCAACTTTGTATAAGTATGGCGTAGAGGTAGGTCTGGCCGACTCCTGAGTGATCTACTGCACCCTCTTATGTATGATTCCATCCTATGCTTCCTGTGATTTCCTTTTTTTCCGACCAAGGAAAACCTCATCCAAATGTTATAGATAAACCACAACCTTTTTGACTAATAAAATCAATCTGTGTATGAATTGTGGCTGCCCAGTCTATACCAAAACTAAGGTCGTAAATCCTCGACACTTCCACCAAGAGGTTCCAACCAGAACTCTCACCTCAAGGGTCAGATCACACCATCGTTGTATGTGTGATTATCAATTCTCCTCCCAGTGTTATCTCCATACGTGAGGGTCAAGTCAACGGCTTAACCAGACACCCTAGGTCTGGGACAAGATTCATGGAAGGAAGGAATGATTGGTACCTATGTCTATTTATATGACATCTAGTAGTAGACAGGGAACGTACCTAAAATCATTCTCATAGCCATTGGGTCACACTTCTTGACTGCATGTAGTTACTCTCTTCCCCTGCCCTCCAACTCCATGATCCTATCGGGAACTACAAAGGTGGGTGGTTGTAACATGTTGAAATGTTCACAACATCATGCTTCTCTCCTAGCTCTACTTACACATCTAATGCCCTATAGATTTATCTTCCCTTAACACTTAATCTTCCTGAAAAGCTTCACATGCCCAAGTCTCTGAGACTGATGCCAGTTTCACACTTTCCAAATACTAACATTCACTGGCTGTATCCACTCAGCCAATGAATATTCAACCACAAAGGTTCTCTCTAGCACCCTAACATAAGTAGGAATGCATAGAGGAAACAATTATGGCTCAGATATCCTTATACATACCTCACATAGATGTTCGATCACTAAAGCACTGATCGAATCATATTCATCGAGTACCAGGAAATATCGGTATGCCTCGATGAACACTCACCTACTGACACGTCATCCGGATGAAGCTGTATAAGCTCTAGAAAACACTCATCCACCTCCTCAACCGAGTATTCAGCCACCTGTGGATTGGGAACACCTTAGAACTTGAAGGATATCTGGTGCTGAAACACATGTAAGGCACTAAGCCTACAAGTGTCCTCTACTGGTACTACCGGTAGTGTCTTCTAACCAACGAGCAATGATATTGTTGGAACATTGTCTGAAGGTACCATCTCAGAATCGGTCCAAGTACCAAAAATTCATCATTATGTGGACCATCCTCATGGTCACTGACTAAAAAATATTAGTATCTATGATCAAAATATGCTCTACTAGTGTCTATACTAGGCGTAAAACTCTACTAATCACCTCTATCCAGACCTCTGCTTCCTGGGAATCTCTCTCGCCTTGAAACCTAAAAGGCCACTACTGTTGGAACTCATGCAACGTGCTCTGTCAGCGTGCAATATCTGCCTGTGTGGTTGGGGGTATTAGCTACTGGTACACCACTCGATGGTGCCAACATAGAAAAGGGCCTTAAACCAGAGCCTCTTCACTCAGTGGGCCGTCAGTACGTACAACTCTCGAAACACTAACTGGTTGTCTATACGGCAGCATCTGGATGAGATGAGACACAGTCAAAAGACTATACCTGGTGAGCTGAACTAGTTGAGCTGACTTGAAAGAAACATTTTAAAACACACACACAATCAGTGTTTTCATGCACTGGGTCGGAAATCAAAAGTCAGGGTCTTGGTGTATGGATACGTTGGCCACCACACAAACACTGGACTCCGTAAACTGAAAACCACACCTATTACCCTTATTACTATTTATTCATAGAAAATAATTATCAGTGTCCTTTGTTCTGCGGTAGAACCGACTCCTTTGATACCAATTTGTCACGAACCATCCTTGTGGCATGTTCCCTGACAACCCTAAGCCCGCCATCCATAGGCCAGGGGATAGCGACTAGCACCAAAGGTGTAAAACTCTATGCTGGGAAGTAATTTCCTTTATTAATGTAAAAAACTCAACATAGTATGAAACAGGGAGTATCCACTATGTAAAACTGAATACAAAAGAGTGTGCTGGAATGTAAAAGGGTTCGGAAATACAAGCCCTACAGTAAATTACAAGTACAACTCCGAAGGGAAAAATCAGCTGGAAGGTGAAAGAAGCTCCTGGATCATCCACCACAGATCCCACCAGAAGGGTTTGTACTGATAGCCTCCACTTCACTCCTAGTTTTTCAGTCTACGCCAGGTACCGACTCATCCTGAGGTCCACCTACGGGTACCATCATGTCCTGGTACTTTCAGCCTCTGTCCGTGCTATCTGTCGTCTGTATGAAACACAACAAGGTGAGGGCATATCCCTTGCAGGGGTGAGTATAAGGATACTCAATCAGGACCCCGAGACCCTCATGGTCTCACAAAATCCAATAAGGATAAACCAAAAAGTATGAAATCAATGGATAACCATAACATTGGTATATGAACATACATATACCTATGTTATCAAATAACCAATCTCAATCACGAGGAAAACATAAAGGTCATTGATGCAGCTCAAACCAGGATTTTCATTATCAAAAACATGGATTCTGGAGAACTCATCCTCTGTTAAGTATAGTATCCTCGTTGCGACTCTGAAGCGCTACTCACTAAACTTATAATGGTGAGGTACTCCTCCGGTCGAGTACCGCAGGTCTGCTACCAAACCGGCAACTTTATCCACTGTGGGTCGGCCGCCAAACTGGGCACTCCCACTAATAGCCATCAGAGGTAATCCTCCTATCGAGTACATCACGTCTGCTGCCAAACTAGGTGCTATGTCCGCTGTGGGTCTACTGCCAAACCCGGTGCTCTGTCCACGGTTCTAGTCTAGTCACTCCGAGTTGAATCGGTCAGGTAGTCGTCAGGCCTTCAGCTACTTGGTCTCTGCACTCTGTCTGCACGTCTCTAAGATGATCAGTTCCACGAGCTACTAGTCGTTACTCCATGGGTCACGAAGTCTCATGTGGAAGTATGTAAAAGGGAATCCACATAAAAAGGGTCTCAACGCAACAGACGATGCGTCAATCGTACTCCCGGTCTGTGAGTTATTAGCCTTTTAGTCTCAGGGGCCCGTTTGGTTTCATGTACAAACCAACCTGACCGTATCTCAACTATACCTTGAACTCCTAAAGGATATTCACCATGGGACGGCTATGTTCCAATAATTCCATCTTCGTAGGTAGTACGTCAATCAGACATCCAGTCCATAAGATATAAGCGTTTCCGATCCGAGGGCCCTTTTGGTTTCAGGTTCAAACCAACCCTGCCATTTCTTCAAAGTTTTCCAAAACTCACATATAGTATCGAAAAAGGACCGTATCATCACGAGGGTCCTAGTTCCACATATGGAGCATCGATCGGATGTGAGGTCTAGATGTTATTTACATTTGACAAAAAAATAGGCCCGACCCGTCATGCCGAGTGGGCTGGCAGGTCTGCCCGACTTGGTTCGGTGGGTCTGACCTGGCTGGGGGTCAGCACGGCCCAGTTTGGAGGGTCTGGAATGGTTGGGGTGTCAACTTGGCCTGGTGGGGGGGGGGGCACTAGCGGACTCGGCCCGCAGAGCGGGCCGGTCTAGTTTGCCCAGTGGCGCCGCCTCTTCCAGCCCGACCGGCCGAAGCTGGATGATTTTGTCTGACGCGAGCGGCCTGCACAGCGGGCTGCTCTTCATCCCACACGGTTCCAAGAGGCTTCACGGTTTCTTCATCTAGGTCGGCAGGCCACCACCCAGTTCTCATGTCGAGCGGACCCCGAAAGCGGGCCGCGGTTCTTCCACCGTGCGGCGCCTGCATGTACTACGATCCTCTTGCTTGGACGGCTGTAGACAGTCGGTTCTTCCAGCCTAGATGGCATGAGGCTAGCCGGTTCTTCTCCAGCCGATTGGCATACATTTGCGTGCCGTGGTCCTGCTCCACGTGGCTAGCACGACGGCAATGGTCTACCACCACTTCTCCCCAGCCCGGCTGGGGTCTTCGGTTGTCACCATCTATGGTCACTGCTGCCTCATGCCCGTGGTCTTTTGCCCCCTACGCGGTGTGATAGCACTGTGCCCTTCCGACTCCACCTCCATCTCCAATAAAACAAACATGTATGGGGGAGGTATGGGATGTGTTCGTGCGACCCGAACCCTCCTCGTTCTGACGTTAACAGTTGGCAATTCACATTCACTACTTAGAACGAAGATGTTCGTAATTACAGACCACTCGGAACAACCACCTACCTCGATTCAATGTTCGTTCATTGTCGACAGAGTCGATTTGTGGACATCGGAATGCATCTAATTAGGAAGCATCATTATTGGCGACGTTCATCATAGGCAGAGTCTTCTCCCATAACGTGGAGGAATAGGAAGGAAAATGGCATTCATTGTGGGCGTCGGCTCACGTTCTTTCCCCAGTTGAAGAAGGTAGAAGGCGTTGATTCACGTTCTTCAATATGTGGAGTGTTCTTCATTGAGAGAATAATATTTCTCCAAGAGTTCCTCCCAAATCCTCTCAAAGTTCCACCCAGAAACTAAAATAATTGGCTCTCCTATTATTTTATTGTTGACAACCTTTACAAAATTCAAATCTAGAATTAATTAAATTAATTAAGTTCAATTAATTAATTAATTGGTTGGAACACTTAATGAGAGGAGGAAGGTGGAGAGTTCACCAAATATAAATGAAGAATGGGTTGGCTCAATAAAGACACGGAGAGTTAAAGGGGTTTAAGGGGAGTTAAAGGGTTAGGTGCTCGTGTGGGCCTTGCCACATAATATCCTCCAGTCAGAGGTTATGTGGGGGTGGGCCACACCTCCAACTTCCCATTGGAGAATTCAACCACCATCAAATTAAAATTTGTTACACACACAATTTTATTAAACACTAAATTTTTATAATTAGAAACCCCAACTTATAACTCCCACTCTTGAACAAACGCAACTGCTGTAAAGGTCTCCTTAAGCAATTATCGGCGCTGGGATTTCATCAGAGTCCTCATATTTCAATTCCGAGCACTGGTTCAAAAGATAAAAAAACCTGCAGGTACATTTACTGAACTTACCCGAACAAAACATCAGAAAATTGATTCTGGGCACACCGAGCCTCGGAATCAGGCGTCGTCAGAAACTATGGACTCTTAAAATTCCAAATAATTTATGAAAAATTGTTCCTTAAAATTTCCAGGTCTTTACAAAAAAATTACTAATGAAATAATTATCCAAAATTATGTGTTATTTTTTAAGATAAATTTTCATTATATTTTATTGAAATTAGAAAATATTGTAACTGATTGGTGGCCATTATTAATGAATCATGTATATAATTAATCGAACTTAATATTTTTTATTTAGATGACAAAGGAAAAATATTTTTTGAATTTCATGAAAAACCAGGTTGGAAAAAATGGATTGTTACATTCTAATTTTAATTAGACTGATTTTCTAAATGTCGTGTATTTTGGACTATTTTGAATCTCTAGATAGGATTAAATGTTGTTATTATAAATTTGTCTTTCTGTGAAAAGGAAATGAAAATAAAAAATCTATAATAAGTGAAATATTACTATTTTCACAACACATTATAGAAAGACAAAGGAATAATTATGATGATTCTTACACTCTTATAGATAATATTTTTGTACATTGTGTTGTTTTTTTATGAAAATATCCAATAATTATTGATGGATATTATGAGTTCATACAATTTTGGTACTACTGATAGTTATATTTCTTTGGAAATACCATAAGTATTCAAAACATTAGTTACATGTTATAGGTCTCGTTATCATTATCCTTTATTATTAAATAAATAATTATATAGAATAATGATGTACATGCATTTGAAGTAAAAAAATATATGAATTTTTATTTTAAAAAATGTAATTGAAACGGAAAAAATTTACAATGTTACATCATTATGAAAAGTGGATAAACTTTTTTCATCATTTCAATATATTTTTATGATTATAATTTCATTTAATCTCTTTATAAAATTTTATTAGATGTAGAAAATTCCAACAAAAAAATTATTTCGAAATAATTTAGAAAGGAATGCTTTTTTTAATTTGGTTAAAATTTTAATATTATAAGAATATATGATTTGTTGAAGAATTTTTATTTTAATCAATTTTATTTCAAATATTTATATGGATAAATTAAAATTCATAGTTAAACAATTTCTTGGATAATATAGTAATAATGATAATGAATATTTTAGACTAGTAGAGGATAATAAATAGTTTATTATCCAATGAGATTGTACCCATGTGGTAGTGGATCTTTGTTGGAATTCAAAATACACAGGATGAAATCTGAAGAGGGGAGGAATTATCGATTGCTGTAGAAACATTGTAGTAGCACAGTTGCACCAGAGGAACCATAGTAGTGGAGACATCATAGTGGTGGAAGGTACTATAGTAGCAATTGTAGTAGTGGTGATACTGTAGCAGCTGGGGTACTGTAGCAGTAGTGTTTACAAATAGTCCATTTAGGCCGAAAAATGGTCTTTTGGGACTTGTATTCTGACCACATTGTCTTGGGACATTGGGCTATGTACTGTGTCTCCCTCAACCCATTTAGAGAGAGTTCTTTTTTCTAATAATAAAAATTAGGCTTCAGCCCCCACCCTTTAAAAAAATAATAATTAAAAATAATATATTGAACATAAAATAATAAATATGAGTTTTACAGGAGAACAAATGTTTGTTTTAAATAATACATGGTGTGATATAGCATTTTATATGATTTTATTTTTTTGGTATAGTAATTCTGATGCTCTTAATCATTCAAATGGTATCAAAATAATAAAATGATACCTTAATGTATTAATACAATGAGGATTGTTTAATTATAAAAGTTATAAATTAATCATTATGCTGATACTGATGCAAGATATTTTATCTTGTCCAAACTAATATGGGTTTAAGAGTCAATAATTTTAAATAAATAGAAGAACTGAAATTTTAGGACATTCTATAAAAAAACCATTTTAAAAAATTCCTACTATAATGAAACATTTCTTGTGATTCATAAAGAAACTAATGGATATATTTTATGGAGATTTAATAATCATCATATTGAAAATAAATTTTTTTAACTTGAATAATGGTACATCCTTTATATTAAATAATTATAATGATACTTTTATAGTGAAATTTATGTGCTGATATATAAAAATATATATATGAATGTACATCTATCTAAAGTTATTTTTTACTCATTAAAATCATATTAATTGTGATATTGATATCAACAAAATAGGTTTTTATGATAATCATAGAGTTGTATTCACAAACATATTACTGGAAACAAATATTGAGACAACTATTTATAAATCTAGGATTTGAATACATTGATTACTGTCATTATTTCATAGGGGTGTGGGAATTATAAACTTATTTTACATTCATCTAGTTTTTTCACTTTGGTTTTCTAATATGTTTTTATGAGACACCATAACATGAAATTCAATTACATTTGGATTCGTGTGATTTTCTGATAATCAATTTTATGTGGATATTATATCATATTCAATTTATTTATAATATCCTACTGGAAAAATAATAAATTATTATTTATTAAGTGGATGTGAAAATCAAAAAAGAATTATTAATCCACATCCAAAAACCATATATATTTGAATCCATTAAATTCTTTTAAGGTTCTTTATTCCAATCATTGTACATAATATTGGTAATGAGGATTGATTAGATCCATTGATTACTAATGATTTTGTGGTGTAGTGGAAGTGGTTGGTACCATGTCAAATAATAGATTTAATTTTTTTATTTCAATTATTCCAATGAACTATATGTATAAATCACTATAGTAATTGAAGAGACGGTCTTTTAACAAGTAATTTATATCTAGTTTTTATAGATATTAATTACATTTACCTCTAATTATTTTTTTACTATCAAATAAGGTAACCAATACTATTATAACATAATTAAAATAAAGCATATATTGATATAGTCTTTCAACAAATATTTTCATTTGCTATATGTGTCCGAAAATGTCGCAATTATATATCTAGGTTCAAGCACAATGTATACAAAGCACCTGAGTTATTCATAGTTGATCCTAAGAATAATCTTTTAGATTTTGTAAAGTGAAAATTAATTTCTCTCCAGATCTCTAGATTGGGATAAATAGGATCGTCACTCTTTATTCTTGAGTGAATTCTTGAGTATATCTCTCATGGGTTTTGGAGAATTCTCTAGAGAGGAATTGTATTGGGCATAATGAATCCCATTCCCCTGAAAATGATATAATATGATTCTTATTTCAAGTACAAATAATTAGTTACTTTATATAGGCCCATAACTAATCTTTTAATCCTAAATTAACACCACATGTAATAATAACATTAATATTCTTATTATTTCATTGACATGTACTAAACTGATGGATAATTTCAATTTCATTTATTTTGGATCCTAAACACGTCATATCAACTATTTTCAAATTTATTTAACATTGAATAATAAATATATTTTTAAATGATTACATGGAATTATATTATTTATTCAATAAATAAATATATAATATATTTATTTGTATGAGTTTAAATATTCATTCAATATTCATGTATCGAAAGAGATAGTTATTTTCACCTTGTGAATAAAAAAATATAGACAAATTATATATTTTCATGCAATATTTTCACACCATAACAATAAATATTCATTTAATATTCATATTGAATATATATAGTTTAGCAAAATCGGTGATTGATTTAATATAATTGAAACATCCTCAATAATTATTAATCCACAAAATAGTAATAATATATATTCATTCTTTTAAATTTGAATAGAATTTAACTATGATTTTATATAAACATAGTGTGTGATAATATAGAAATAATTATTTGTGGAATTAATAGTTATAAGATAGTTAATATCCTAATATATTTTGTAATATTAAATGGTATATAAATGTCCAAATATGCTTTTAAAAAACGAACTATGGTGTTAATTTTGTTTCCATTAATATGAATTTTTATATATAACCAACCCTATAGAATCAGTTCTCAAAAAATACTTGAAACTGTTTCATAATAGAATTTTGTAATATCATAACTTTATGATATCCGTTATTTAATCTAGTTATCATATATTTAGATATTATTGTTTTATTTACAAATCCAGATTTGTAATACTCGAAATATATATAATTAACATCTTGGATCTATCATTTATTATCATCACTACTATGTTATGATTTAGATAATGCGAGTATTGTAAATTCTATACCTTAAATTTTAATGATATTCGAATACATCATTATGAAATACTACAATATGATTTCAAGAAGAAAGATGTATGATTTCTCAAGTGTATTAATTTATCAACGAGGAATTCCTAAAAATTTATATCGATTAATATTATGATATTTAAAAATTTACAACTATATTATCCTACGAATAGATCATTTCAATAAACTAAAATAACTCTAAAATCATTACGAAGTAAATTTTTATTTGTTGGTTTCGTTGGGTGAATAATGGATTATCATTCAATAACAGTGTATGTTCTACCCCAAATTTCTTGTATTTAACATTACATGATAATTTTAATGTTAATAAAGTGTATGGGTGATAAATGGGATGGTTGGGTGAACATTAAATATGTTTTTTGGGCTAAAGGAGATGCACACTGGTTGTGCCTAGTTTGTCTAAACTGTGTGGATATACTAGGATAAATCATGCCCAGTAGTTGTTTTGAGTCATAGATATTCACTAAGATGTGTGGATGATTAAGGAGACCACGCAAGGAGGCTATGTTAGGCTATTTATATTCAATATATAATGAACGGTTAGCGCATGTGTTTTCTAATCGTGCAAACTAACCCTGTGCGTGGTTAAAGTGAGATCTTAAAAAAGTGGGGCTCACACCTTTTTTCATCTAAAATGATTTTTTTTCTCTCCTATGTGTCCCTAACCTGATATATATCTTCCTCTAAGGATAGATAAATCTACCAAGAATATTATAATCAATCTGGATCCCTTCCTTGGCGTTTTAAATCTTAATTCTCATGGTAAGTGACGTACTTCATGGTTCTTGTCATGTTTCTTCGAATCCACTTAGATCTACTTATACTATTCTCATTTTTTCAGATATATACATATTTTATTGGAATATATAATATGTTTGATGCCACATATATTAAAATTTTGGTTCATTATTACTAGGATAAGAGATCTGAGGCCATATTATGGAGCATCAACCCCATTTCTAGAGCGTTCTTCATCCATTGTTGGTTTTCACCATAATCCTCAATGTAGGTTGATTCAATACCATCTTCTCATACTATAATCGATTGGACTATTTGAAAATATATTAAATTCAATTAATTTATTATAAAATCGTGGTTAAATTCATGGAATAAATCTTCTTTAGTGATGATTTATCATTTTTGTGATATTGTGTAAATTCTTTGATTTGTTGTGAAAATTGTTTTAGTTTTATGAAATTAAAATTGTCATTTTAAATTGATGATTTTTTTGGAGATTATAAATGGGTTTTTGGAATGGGGTTTTCATTTAAAATGAGAGTTTTATATTTATGCTTTTTCTTTGTTATGGTATTGATGGAATTGTGGTTTTAAATTTTAATAAGGTTTTATTAAAAAATTTGTTTTGGCATAATCATTGCGCATATTAGTTTGTGAGTTTATATTGAATTTCTAGGGCTAGTTGAAATATGATATTATTATCAGTTCCAAAGGAGAAATGATATATCGTATACAATTACCTTTTCATAATGTGACAGATTCATGAAAAATCGCTCATGAGTGTGAAACTATCATAACAAAGCATACTTGGTTGGTAACATGGATATGTGGAATGGTTTGGGTATGCTAAATTAATATTGATAAATGGATTTAAATATTTTTTTTATTTATTTTTGTATAAAAATTACTTACTAGAAAGTTTGTTTCAATTTCACCTATTTATATTTGGATACAAAGGGTTTTGAAGCCTGATTAAGTTTAGTTGCAAACTGTTTTGGAAAATTGTTTTATATAAGATATTTTCTATAAATGTTATTAACTCATTTTTACAAGTGGAGTGAGTGAGTATGTAATTTTACGAAATCCTACTATGTTTTATACTAACCCCATATTTATCACATCAGTTACTTTGAAGATTCTATTTTCTAAGATAGGGGGAAAAGTTGTCATATCACACATTTTTCCCACTTCATGATAAATGGGTTGTTTTTTGCTTTTAGAGCATGGAGTAGAGGATAATGGAGTCTTAATCTATTCTCAGAGTCTAAAGTTGTATAATGGTTATTTACATTAATAGTTTCATTATCATCCATTGTGGTACACTTTAGTGTGGTTTGGAAATAAATGACGTTGTTGTGTTGTCTTTCATTCTTTTCATGAACCATATATTGAGTTGTTTGGTTATGGTTTTTTTGGTTAAAGGTTTTATTTATTAATGGGTAAAATGGTTTCCACTGGTATTTGAAACCCATAGGCATTTAATAGAATCCAATGGAATCTTAGGGATGTATCTTAATTCCAACTAATGACTTGTAGTTCTCTCCTGAAAATGATATTTAGTGGGTTATTACAATTGGTATCATCTTGTTCGGTACATTCATAATAAGTAGCCTTAATTACATGGTCATGGAGTCATAATTCATTCATGTCTATTACTATGGGTATGATCATAGAAAGGAGTATGAAATTCATAACATCAAATTCATTTCACAAAAAGACATAGTTAACCCTTTAATAATAAACATCATGTCACCAGGGAGTTAGGTACATAAGTTTTTCAGAGGAACTTATAAGATTTTGGAATCTCATTGTCAAGGGTTTATCCAATGAGATGAGAATTATATGCATTTTAGAGGACTGTTATCCCACTAGGATTCCATATTTCATTAAGAGTAATAATTTATGTCTTTTTAAAAGGTATATATTATTGAAAAATACAAATAAAATTTTACAAACATATGATTTTGAAAAGGGAATACATGGTGTATTTTTAAATTTATTATATTTTTAAAATCAACACTGTAATTATTTTTCATAAACAAATCAATCGAAAAAATTGATTTTGGGAAGAATTTTTTTTATAATATATGTGATTTAATTTGAAATGATAATCTATCATATACTAGGGAGTGAGACTTAACAAGTTTTTTATTTGATTTGAAATGGAACAAGGAAGTTTCCAAAAAAACTAGTCGGTAGTGGCCAGTGAGAATGTGGTTGCTCCTGAGCCACATGTGAACCAAAAGTTAGACTAAATCATTGCTCCAAATTTTCAGAATATTGATTTGGGATAGAAACCAAATACGGTATTTATAATATATTTCACTACTCAAAATACATGTGGAGGATGTAAGGTTGTCTTCACTAGAGGAGTTGAGAACTCTATCTCATAAATGAAGAGGAAGTGGAACACTATTCTTGAGGTGGTAGAACACATCAGAATCATATCATAAGAGAATATAACCTTACTAAAATACCCAAGTGAATGCTTGGATGTTTTTAGTGTGGTTCCATGAGTCACATAAAGTAGGAGTGTGCAGTACCATGAAGACAATGCAATAATGGCACCAACATGGGACATATTAATCTCTTTTGTCATAGTGCTTCATAGTTTGGTGCTTGAGAAACTTATAAGGTATCACAAAAACTATATTATTTAATGGAATGACAAAAATATCATCAAGGAAACAAAGAACAATGTGAACAATGATGTAGTTGTATTGAGTTGAGCAGGTGGATGAGGATGATCTTACTTAAACCATCTACGATGACAGGTAATATTCTATTGAACTCTACCCTAATGCAAGTGTTGTTTGATATTGATGAATCAAAATACTTCATTGATTATTTTTGTCATGACATGTTGTGATTATACATTGGGATGATTCCTTCTGTGAGAAAAATTCAAACTTCTCTTGGTGAAAGAGAAGGTCAAACATTAGTGTGTATAAATTGTTTTATAAATGTGGATGTAGTTGATCTACAGTAGGACTTCCTAGTGTAGGAAATTGAATTATATGATGTAATCCTATGTATGTATTGGTTGATAAATTTCAAGGCTCATATTGACTATTATATAAGAATAGTTATTTTCATAACTAAAGACAGCATCTAGAATCTCTTAAGATGAGAGATGGTTGCATAAAAAATTTCAATGGGCATGTTACAACTCTTGGTGGGAATGATACCTCATCAGATGGTGGTATTGACTTTGGAATTGATGGAAGAAATTGATAGTATCAGTTTCCATTAGTTGAATATCAATTTATAGATGTATTTCCTAATAAATTCTCTTGGTTAAAACCTATAAAGGAAGTGGAGTTTATGATTGATATCCTCTATGGGACCATACCTACATTCATTCGGCCTTTTAGGATGGAACCGTTAGAATTAATAGTGATTCAAATGTAGTTAAAGGAGGTGGATAGAAATAGTTTCATTTATTAGATAATTTCTCTATAGGCAACACCGATTGTTTTCATAAAGATATAAGATGGAACACCTAGGTTTTTATTGATTATCATATTCTTAACCAAGTTACAATAAAGAACAATTATCCACTTCCACACATTGATGATATGCTCGATCAATTTAGGGGAGCCATTTGGTTCTAAAAAGTAAAATATCAATCAGGATTTCACTAATTGTATGTTTGAATGGATGATATTCTAAATAAATCCATCATAAGTAGATATAGCCACAAAGAATATGTAGTCATGAATTTTGGTCTACGGAATGCACCAATGGTCTTCATGGTTTGGATGAACAGAATATTCCAGTGATATTTTTATTCTTTTATTGTGGTGTTTTTGGATGAAATCTTTGGGTATTAAATTATAAGGGATGAGATTGAGAAATACATGGAAACAATGTTAGGAATATTTAGAGATCATAGTTTTTATGCCAAATTATATATGTGTAATTTTAAGATAAAAGACGTGTGCTTCCATGACCATGTGATTTTTGAAAAATGTGTTTTAGTGGATCCTGAAATGATAGAAACTTTTATCTTCTAGAAGCCAGCTATGAATTTCATTGAGATATGAAGCATTATTTTTTTATCTGGATAATACCGACACTTTTTGTGTGACTTCTCATGAGTAGCATCACCGATGATCGATCTAACAAAAAAATACTCCTTTAAAAAGGATTGAAGAATTATACAAGTTGTTTCAGGAGATAATAGTTCATCTTACATCAAAAACTATCTTTTTTTTAAAAAATTTGGATAGGGGTACGTGGTGTACTATGATGCTTTAGGATCTGGGTTGGGATGTGTTCTCAGGGATGGATTCGATGGGGTTTATTATGGTTCAAGGATGTTGAAATTTCATAAAAATAATTACCCAACACCCGATTTTGAGTTATCTATGGTCACCCATGATTTGAAGACATGGATTCTCTACCACATTGGTTAGAAATATACCATGTTTACAGACCAAAAAAATCTTGAAACACATTTTATCACAAAGATATTTAAATCATAGGAAAATGAATTGGATATATTATCTCCATATGTTTTACTTTTACTTGATGTATACATTTGGTAAAGGAAATACAATGGAAGATTCATTGTGTAGAATTTCATATGCTTAGTTCGAAAAAAAGCATTAGATGACTGACAGTTTATTTAGATCCTCTCTGAAATGCATGTGTAATGTGAATACTATGGTGAGGTTGCAATTTTCATAGTAATGATTTCAAAAATCAATGGTGGAAGGCAATTTAGGGAAGGACTCTTGATGGGAGTTTAGTGTTATGGTTTCAAGATGATATGGTTATATCTAGATATTTTCCTGAAAAACTACTTCATGATAACCATAATTTGAGATGGGTTATACATCCAAGAACAAAGAATTTGTATAAGGCGTTGATGGGGCTGGTTTTTTGTAGCGGCATAAGAAGGAAAGTGGATTAGACCCTGTGATGATGATCAACTTTTCATCATGTTAAATTAGATCACCAAATAATTTTTGGTATGTTGTAGACTTTAACAATTCTAGTTTGGAAATAGAATTAGATAGCTGTGGACTTTTTTACAGGTCTCCTGAGAATGGTCCCAAAACATGATTCTATATGGGAGACAGTGGATCGACTCACTATGTTGTCCCATTTCCATCCTATTCTTGAAACTCATACATTGGAGGATCTATCTGACATCCATATCCATGAATTTGTAAAAATACCAAGCATACTAGTTTCAATTTTTTCAGATAGAGATATGAGGTTCACGTCTTATTTCTGGAGATCCTTATAGAAATCCCTTAGGACTTAGTTGACTATGAGTATGGTCTATCAACCTCACATGGATGGGTAGTTACAAAAGATGAAATAAACATTGAAAACATGTTGATGTCTTGAATAATAGATTTTTGTGGATCATGGGAAGATCATACATTAATAGTGTATTTCACTTATAATATTATCTATTAGGACTCAATATATATGGATATATTTGAAGTGTGTTATGGGTGTCCTTACGGTTATTCACATTGTATGGTGGAAATAGGTGAAAATTATGTAGTTAGACTGAGAAATGTCTATGAAAAATTGGATAAGATTCAGTTGATCATAAAGATATTTGAGAAATCCCATAGTCATTAGTAATTGTTTGTGGATCATAGTCGAAGAACACTGTCATTCACAGTTAGTGATCATGTGTTCTTATGGATTTATCCATGGATTGCACATCATCATTATTGGAAGAAGGTAATATTATATCCTTGTTAAATAGTTCCTTTTGAGAAACTAGAATGGGTTAGAGAGGGGAAATATCAATTTTCTGTAACACCATTGGTCAACGCAATGCATAATGTGTAACATGTATCCACTTTGAAGAAGTATCATCCTGAGCTTGACCATGTGATAAGATGGTATCATAGTGACCAAGAACCTGGTGCGTCATTGGTATATACCTTGGTGCATATTGTAGATAGTAAATAGAAATTATTACATTGAATATTATTATTCTAGTGCTGGTTTTATGGAAATAAGCTCATATTTTAGAAGAGAATCAGGAACATGAGAAGGTAACAAATGAGCAATTGTCAGGACTCATTCAGGTCAAGGATGATTTTCATCTTTCCATAGTGGGAAAGTCAAATGATGAGGAGAATTTAATACCCATGAATTTTGGTATGTAACCCTTATGTGGTTATTTTCATGGTTATAATGTGAATTGGTGAAGTATGGGAGAGTTGGTTGAAATTTAAATAAGTGTTTGGGGATATAGGAGTTGTGCACGGGCTACACATGATTTTTCTAAACATTGTAGATATACATGGATAAACTATAAATAGTATTATGATTAAGGTATTGAGCCTTGGAATGTTGTGCACATAGTTTAGGATTCCATACGAGGAGGCCATTTGAGGGGCTGATAGAATAGTAGCTAATGCACGGTTAACACATGGTTTGGATAACCATGTAGACTAACCATGCATGTGGTTAAAGTGATATCCTAAATAAGAGGATCCCACATATTTATTCCCTTAAACTACTCATTTCTTCTACTAAGTGACTCTAACATTTTATTTGTCTTCTTTAATGGTTGGAGAACCGCTTCCATGTGTTTTGGAATCAATCTGGATCCCTCCCTCGGTGTTTTCAAACCCGATTCTCATGGTAAGTGATGTTCTTCTTCGTTCTCATCACATTTCTTTAGATATAATTATCCTATTCTAATTATTTAAAATATATATGCCTATTATAGTAAGATATAATATGGTGGATGAAAAATATGTTATAATTTTAGTTCTTTTTTGGCAGGAGAAGAGATCTATGTTCATTTTTGTGGATAATCAACTCGGTTGCTAGAGAGTTCTTCGTCTGTTGTTGGGTTTTTGTCAAAACCTTCAATGTAGTTGGAATCACACTCATATTCTCATTCTATAATTTATTTTCATAGCTAAAAATATTAAATTTAATGAAATTTATTGTGCGATATTGAATAAATTCAAGGAATAAATATTTTTTAGTGATGATTTACCATTTTTGTGATATTGTGTAATTTCGGTGAATTGTTGTGAAAATTGTTTTATATTCATGAATTTAAAACAATGATTATAAATTGTGGATTTATTGGAGTTTCTAAATATGTTTTTGGTAATGGTTTTATCAATAATAGTTTCATTTTATTAAAATGGGTTGGCTTCAAAATTGTTTGGATGAAAAAGTGGTTTCCAAAAGAAACGAGGGTTTATTGAAAAGGTGTTTAGGAATTATCTATAGGAATATTAGTGTGTGAGTTCATATTAATTTTCTATGGAGTGGTTGAAATATGACTGTGTTCTTAGTGATAAAGGACAAATGGAACCCGAGAAACAATTATCTTTTGTTGAATTGGTAGATCGACGAGAAACCGCTATTCAGTATGGAACAATCATAATGAATCATGCATGGGCGGTATCATGGATCTGTGGAATGTTATGGGAATGAAAAAGGAATATTAAGAAATTATTATAAATTTTTTTTGTAATATTTCTATAAAAATAAATTTTTAGAAAATTGGTTTCAGTTATACCTGCTTACTTATGGTTGCAAATGGTTTTGGAACATATTATTATTTTTTAAAAAAATATTTTCAGAAATTTATTTTTATAAAATTTGTTATATAAATTTTGATAACACTTAAATCCTAGTAGAATCAGTAGGGAATTCATTGGATAAATCCTACTATGTTTTATACTCACCCCCACTTTGGAACTTTGGTTCTTTTGCAGATGAAATCTTTTGAGATGGGGTAAAAGGAAACATATTGTACATTTTTTGCACCACATTACGATACATGGGTCGTTTGGTGATCTAACATCATGGATCTTGGAAAGAATATAGTCTTATGGAATTCAAGAATTCTTTATTATTTATCTAATATTTTCCTTGATTGTTTTTTTCTTCCTCTGTCGTAAATTTAATGTGGTTTTGAAATAAATAATGTGGTTGTGTTGCCTTTCATTTATTCATGCACCAAATAGTTAGTTGTTTGATCCCGATTTACTGGGTTAATGGTTCTATTTCTTAAAGGGTAAATTTTCCACCACGTGTATATGATCCCTTTAACATTTATATCAAGCCTTCGTCATCATGGTGATATAGCCTAATCCCATTTAATAACTCAGTCTATTGTCAAGCCAATGAGAAATAACGAGTTATTACTTTGTATATGCCTTAATTTTTGTATTCCCTATTTATTATGATTGACTAAATAATAAATGAACAGTTAATTATGTATAAGATAACATAAAAAACTCACATTAAGGAATGAAATACGGACTTGATATGTCTAATGGGTCACTATGATAAATGTTTTTCAAATAATCGATATAAAAAATTAACTAGAATCAATCTAATAAGAAATTAAATGGCATATGTTTATTATTTTTTTACAATGGATTATCCCTTTCCCAACAACTTTTTTAATATACATTAATTTGGTAAATGTTTCTTAATATCCTTCTGTACATTTATTTAATGAAAATGGTTCAAATGACATGTTATATTTTATTCACAAAAATAAAAACACCATTGATAAATAATTTACCTCAAAAAATTTTAATTGATTGTTTCATATTCAATTCCTTGATGTTTTCATTCCAATGTCCTTTCATTCCACCTGAAATGAAAATAGCTTGTTGCTCATTTATCTTCCAATGAATCATATTTATCAATAAGGTATATTTTAATGAAACCATTTAATTATAATATATTGGGGGATTTTTAACTTCTTCATTATTTATTTCACCATAATTTATGAGGAATAATGTTCCCTCTAATCCATATATAATAGTAAAATCATATATAAAATTATTCTGATTGGTTTACCTGTAATTATAATATTGTAATTATCGATCGATATTGGGAACATGGGGGGTAAAAATGATAATGTTATATTAATAGGTAATTTATTATCCATATAAATAATTTACTTCCCAAACTGATAAATATAACACGTCATTTTTATGTCATGATCACTATCTTGACACACATCATCATGTTTCCTTTGTTAGAATATAGTGAAATTATTCATCATCTTAAAACTCTTCCGCACTTTTTCATGTACATGGATTTAAAGTTACATGTATTGACAGTTTATTTCCTTATGTAAAATAATTATCTATTTATACGTAGATTATACCAAGATGTAACAGACATAAGGGCCATCCTCTATGAATCTCTAGTATGCTTTGATTTCACCTTTTCACACATGGAGAGGTGGTAAAATAACTGTATAGGGTGCTAGAAAATAATATAAATTTTCTTATAGTAGATTCCATATAATTGAGACTATGAATTATGGATATTTTTTCCAGTGAGAACATTTTATTTGACCAAAAATTATCACAGTGATATCATGGTAACACTTTCCATTTTCTATAATAATTAAATGAATATATTGGTAGTTTATACTGATTAAAAATATTTGACTCATAATTAATTATATTTTTATTTATTCTAATATTTTATAAAATCCCAATATCCCAAAACATTTGATTCAGAAGAACGTCGTTTTTTTGATATTTTTGTTGTATGAATCCATATATCCCTTCTTATAAACATGACAGTGGCATAGAATGTTATTTGAACGTATTTATATTATAACAATTACCAACAACATTAATTCATTATCCTTTGATATACGTATTGAGCACCCTAATTCAGAAATCCTAATGTTATATTTCCTCAATAATTTCTTACTGGTTTACCCGTTTCCAAATATATGATCATACCTTGATGAAAAATAGTATATAATATCGTAATAAGTTTATTAAAACTCATCGATAAATAAAAAAACACTTCTCCAATATAGAAATATTATTTTTACTATGGTTACATTTTTACCCATGTCATGTATGGATAAATACATATTATTCTCTTGGGGTTTATTAACATTATGCATAAAATTTATCTATATTTTATCATTCTACATTATTATTAATTTTATGTGGCTGTTACATTATTTATTTACCATGAATCCATATAATTATTTATTCATAATCTTATTTTTTTTCTATCTTTCATACTTGAAAATTCAATTATTTTGTTTGATCAGGACAATGAATTTTATAGTAATTAATAATCGACCATTACGTAGATGTAAATAAAAATATAAATGTTGCATAACCATGATATTTTTTATTTCTGGGTTTATCGAGTAGGTAATAAACAAACAATTAGCCACAATGGAATAACACATGGAACCATGATTCATTCATGTTGAAACATTCCACATGTTCACCAATGTATCCCCTTGGTTAGTTTAAAATATGTTATAAAAATTAACCTTATTTACTCTCTTGTGCGCTAATTCTGTTACATATTCCTACACACACATAACTGAGGGGTATTAGGGTTTAATGGTTGTATAAAATTAACCGTGGAAACAGAAGTCCATCCATAATTAGATAAGGGTATAATTCACATATCATCATTTTAATTTAATAGAAATAATGAAAAAATCAATGAAATATTTATTAAATTTAAATAAAACCAACAAATAAATATGAAAAAAAATCACGATCACCCACACATGAAACAAGAAAACATTTAAGAATAGTTATCATTCATTTGAATTATTATTTTATTTATATGAAATCATAAATTTATATATTAGTTATTATTTATTTAATTTACACTTTATATTATTTTTTAATCCAAACTAAACGTTATATTTTCATCCACTAAAATTTATATTATTTAAATAAATTTACAATACATAATTATAGGAAATTTACTCATAAGAGGACATGAAATATTCCCTTTTAGATAATAATAAATTTCATTTGGAATTAAACATGAGTAGAGATGGAGGTAAGGTAGTGTATACAAATACACAAAATGTGTATTAATACTTTAATGTCATGTGATTTTGCTATATTTTGTTTTAATTATGTATTATGTACTTAACCAAAATCTACCCTACATTACTTGTCATTTTATTATATAGAATGTTATTCTTAGTAAACCTAATTATATAATTATACATTTATCGAAATAGAAAAACCCATTAATATATATGGTGTGTAAAAAATTTAATTCCCCCACATACATGATTTGTATAATGACCATACACATCCTATAGTTCCAAAATATTTAAGAAATTAATTAATTGTCTCATATGTCTAAAAAAATAAAGTCACACAGTTTGTACTAGATATACATATTCTGTTATTAAGTATAATATTGTAGTTAATTTCAATTAAATGTATTCAATTTTTGAGTTGTACACCCCAGTTAAGAATGTACTGTTTGAAAATGGGTATTAGTTATAATTTGTGTACAGGCTACTACATGTCAGGTATACATTTATTTTTTTATCCACGAAACATTTCTAAGGACTCAATATGCATTCCTTGTTAACATTTTGAGTATCATGATGTGTACATAATATGTAATTGATATATAATATGGATATTGACCATAATAAGTATATATTTCTTATAGGGAATACAATTATTATTACATGGTGTGGCTACCCAGAACATGCCATATACACATTCATGACACATTCCATCTATCCTGATCATTTCATTGTGTGTAATATTATTTGGTAACCTTCTCTAACATAATATACCATGATTTATATGGCTCATTATGGTGTAGTGAATCTGGGTATATAATGATTGAATTTGAATTATAGATTATATAGTATCATGTTATCTGGGTAGAATCTATGGAATTTCTAGGGGGATATTTACCAAATAGATAATTGTTCATGGTATATTCTTGAAAAAATGGTGTTGTAATAATGTGATATATAAATTTTTGGAATATTATTCAAAACTATAAAATAAAAATAGAAAAAAAATTATAAATTGTTTAGTGTTTTATGAGTAATTTTAAATTTATATTAGATGAATTTAATATTACATGATGATTTTAGGGAATAGTGAAATTGGTTGATCTAGTGACTGAAATATATTTTATTCATTTCAATTGATTAATAATTATAAATAATTAAGAAAAAATAAATAATAATTAGTGGTAAAATATTTTCAAGTACGATTTTTTATTTTTTGGTATAGATAATAATTTATTATTATTGGAATTAATCTTTTGTTTTCTAGTTAGTTAACCACATTTGTCATATCATGATTTCCATGAAGTAAATAAAGTTTCAATTTCCCTATTTGTATCAATATTTGGTGCATGAATCATTTAGTTTTATCATTGGAAAACTAGTTTCTAGTATAGAGAATCTAAATGAAAAAACTCATTCCTTTTGGGTTTGTGAAAATGGTGGGTAAATATAAATTTTTTTCTTCACATATATAAAATGTTGATAATGGAAATTATAATTAATAGATTTTTCTTGATATGAGAATTTTAGTATTTTTTAAATTTCAATATAGGTTTTTTACACTAGGGATGGAATTTAGTGAGATTCTATGGTGGTGGAATTTTTTTGAAACATATTAATATTTATTAAATAGATATTAAATACATTTTTTATATAAAATGATGATATCCTCTAAATAGAGTTCCAAATCAAAACTATAGTGTCACGACATAGTTTATAAAGGGTACTTTTTCTGGATTAGGTATAATAAATGTTTTGGTTCTAGTTCACGTGTTAGTACATTAAATGGGTGACATATTATATTCATCTTTGTTATATTATATCCCACCCATTCTCTTAGATTCATTATTCATGTTAGGGAAAAGTGTGTTCTCTTAGAATCCATTTCTGTCTGATAAGGTGAAATAAGGAGAGGTGAGGGTAAATTATATGATGATATTGATTAGATTTGAAATATAATGCAGTAACCTAAGAGCGTGAGCCTGAGATCATGGAATTAGTGATAGATCTAGGGGTTGGCAATTTTTATCATTTTTTTCAATACAAATGTTAAAACATCATTAACAATTTTTAATGATGATGTTATGTTATAATGGTTTTGATTCAGTTTATACTATCATATTTTAGGATTGAATTTTATGTTTGTATATGATTGAATATTTTTTGTGGTTTTCAATTTAGAGAATGATTTTACGGTTTTTTATGATAAAGAAGATGAAGAATAAACAGAATAAATGTAACACAACCTCATTTTAAAAGAATAAAATTTTGTCTAATATCATATATTTCACATTACAAAAAGATTATATAAAAATATAACACATAGGTACATTATGATATTTTTAATTCTTTAAATTTAATCTCTTCTATAACTAGGGATGCACTCAACACCTTGTTTAAGTAGAACACAATACCCTATTAAATACTACGATTTAAAAGTGACTATTATAACCCAACTGTTAAGTTGTAAGGTATGAACATGAATATATAAATTATTAAATTTTTTTACAAATTTATAAAATAATGTAATGGTTATCTATGGATTATAAATTATAAAATCTTCATTTGATAGAAAAAAAAGAAAATATTTTCTGAACACTTGTATTTCATTATAAAAGTGGTTTAGTCACTCATTGCAGACATAATTTAAAAATAATTATTCTCAATTTTAGAAATATAATTCTACTAAATGACCTATATTTTTTAAATCAATATATCAAAATTATCTTAGGAACAATATTGTTATTTTTATGAAATGATTAATTTTTTATGAATAGTTAAAAATATTGATTTTTATTCAAAACTACATTTTCATTTATATATCGTACAATACTAAATTAATATTCAGATAGTTTTAAAACCTAAATACATAAAATAAAATATAACTAATCAAAATTATTTCAATTAATTTATTTTCAAATTTAATTTTTGGCATAAGATACTTTTAATTTTTTGGAACTTGTTATTTTGGAAAATTGCTTTCTCGAAATGTTTGTGGGATTAATTTAAACTGAATTATACCATTTCAGGTAATTGAATTCAAAAATAAATATAACATATCTAGAATTATAATAATGTATATTGTCTGATAAGTTACACTAAATTTTTAACTGTTATGAATAATAAATGCATAAAAACAAATTATTATCACTATGGTGAAAATGGGTTTAATTGTGGAGTAAACAAAACATACAATGGCTATAAATGAATTAAAAAATACCCATTAAGAATTTTATGGTCATAGTTAAACATTATAACCAATAATTATTAGTAATGGACCATTTTTAACCATTTCTCATATGAAAAATATCATTATACCTTATTCATTTCATAACAATCCATGTGTATCATCTCTCCAATATATAAACAACCACTCCCTCCATTCAATTATTAACACCTATAAATCCCTTTTTATCATCAAAACTCTAAAACAATATCCCCCTAAAATCCATGAAAATACTCTTGAGCTAAAAAACATCTTTAATGACCCAACCTATGGTTCTAAAGAGGAAACCCATCAATCGGTTCTCTAGTATAATTTAATTGTCCTAATGAAGGTCTTTCATTTAATTTATTATTTTTACACATTATATTTAGTATTTACACATAAAATATAATGATATATATATCTAAAATATAGTTATATGTTATTATAGTTATTTAATAATATATATTCATCCCATCTTCTTTCAAATGGTAGATGAAATCATTAATCATGTGTATGGTGAACAACAACCTCACGAACCAATTTAACTCATTTTACATCCATAAAATTAATGATTGTATATAAAAAAATATTTAACGAATATATATATATATATTATGATATTATTATAATTAGGTAATTATGATATCATTTATATCTTTTATATTTCATTCCATTTAAAATATGATAATTTCGCTCGTGTGTATGTCGGACTACCATCTCACGAAGTGATGTGATTGGTTTTTAACTAATAATTTTCATGGAATGTAAAAAGGGTAAATTTAATAAATATATATGATATATATGATATAATATTTATTTAAAAATACTGATATACCTTAAATTTCGTTCTCATTTAGTCATTATGATAATGATATCATCGTTCATGCATACGTAAAGCATATTGTAATTATAAATGGATGTGATTCATTTGCCATGTCCAAACATTATGAAAGATTATAAAAATGTAAGAAATGATTAAAAAAGATATTAAAAAAACTATTATATTTTTCATTATGATGGATATATATCCAATACACAATAACTAGAACTTCCATGACAGAACACATATGATTAAACAAGGGAATTGTCACCTGAAATGATGAATGCAATGAAATAATATTGAGAAGAATATGTTAAAAGGTTATAAGTGGATTATATATGATATTATAAATTACAATATAGTACATTGATAAAATAACTAGTTTATTCAATTCATTATATAGTACATTGAATAACGTTCCACCAAAATGAAGTATAAGGTAAGGGACTTCAATCTCAATTTCACTTCATTGGGAAATAATGTAATGTTAAAAACCAATTATCTTTTATACGGTGTATATAATTCCCCCTTTTCTAGAAATATCATAATTCTATAATAAACAATTGTTTTTAATGTTTTAATTTGAATTATTTTGTCCAATGGGATTTGAAATAAGATTTAACAAGTGTTAAATAATTTCAGAACTCAATTTCCTTTCGTTAGGATATATTACTTCATCATTGTCTTTGATATTATTATATTATGTGTGCAATAAATTATAAAATATTACATTTTATTTAATGTTTTTATAGTTACATATACATTTTAAATAAATAATTTATTAATTGCTTAATTTTTACTTTAATTTTGTGTTCTTTGAATGGTTTATTTCACAATATCATTTTAATTAGGAATAATTATTCATGAATTTCCATTAAAATAAAATTATTTGATCATGGGATAATAAAAAATTCCATTTTATTTTCCTCTTCTTATTCTATTATTTTTCATATAAATTTACCATTTTCCCACTATTGGGATCATAATATTATTTTAAATATTTTTTAAGAAAATATACATTTTATTACTCATTTCGGTCGGAAATTATTTTTATTCAAAATCAATGTCTTCTAAAAATATTTCAGAAAATGTAATTTTTAAATTAAGAATATTATTTATTAATAAAATGTTTAACTATTTTTTAATTTTTATAAATTTTTCTAAATAAATCTTCACGCCTCTTCCCTAAAAAGGTCTACATTTCATATATAGATAAATTAAAATGAATATCTATTTAAAAATGTATAGAATGCAAATATTTCACCAATTATAGACACTATATTTTATAAATATAACATAATAGGTTTCAATGGTTATTTTATATATAAAGTATCTGAAAAATATACTAGTGATCATTTAGTTTTAAAAATATTTCCAGTCACTATGGGAATTAGAGGTATTTGTGACGGGCTATTTGCGACGGGATCCCGTCGCAAATATAATTTTTTTTGATGGGCCCATCACAAAAAATAATATTTACGACTGGAAAGGGCCTCTTCGCCAATAATCATCTGATTATATACATTATATACATAAAAAACCATTTGCGACAGACCATCACAAATACTATTTGCGATGGACAACTGCCTTGTCCCAACAAATCCTTCGATTATATAGATTATATATAGAATAAACTTTTGCGATGGTCCCGTCGCAAGTAATATTAATTTAAAAATATATATATTTAGATTATTTTTTATGGGAGCCCATCACAAATACTAAACTTAAAAAAATTGATTAAATTATGATTAATAAAAAATTAATATTAATTTTATTAAAATAATAAAAAATTAAAAATTATTACCATTTTCAATATTTAAAAAAATATAAAAAAATCATTATTTTTTTATTATTAGTAGAATAAAAAATATTACAAAATATAATACTAATAAAAAATACAAAAAAAATTAAAAAAAAAACAATTATGTAATATTTGTACCAATATAAAAGAAAAACTGTAAATTGATCATATTACAATAAATCTTAAATTCAAATGTTTTTAAAATAAAATAAAATCACTTGGGGTTGCCTTTTGGAGGAGGTGGAGGAGCTATTGGAGATTGTGAAGGAAACTCCTTCTTTAAACTATGAGTCAGACGGTGTTTGTACTCTATCTGCAAGTGATGTTGTTGCTGCCATCGGCGCATCTCATCCTCATGTTGCTACTGCTACTGTTGTCGCTGAATCATATCTTCATGATGCTACTGCAAACGCTCTATAAGCTTAGGCTGATTTTGCAACTGCTCCAAATACTGTGAGGCAGATGATAGTGCCTCTCCACAAGCTCCTCTCTAGTTAAACGCACATGTCGCATCAAAACCATAGTATGCACCAAGAGTCAAGTGAGAGCAGATACCAACTACTCGACCCTTCTCAAAGACATAATGAAACACATGTATCCATGCCACCTAATCGAAATGGTGGGCACTGGTCTGCTCAGTCGTCTCATCCTGACTCTCAGTATGTGTCTGAGTGGTCATATTCTTATATGAATCCTTCAATTCAAATTTGAAATTAAAATGGTGAAAATATTATATGCAGTTAATTTTCAAACTAAAAATAATAATATTAACCACAATATGACGCTGGCGATCATCTCTAATATCTCCAGTGGCTGGATCACTATACATCCTCTGATAAACGTCGAATACCGTAATATCGAGATTCTCGACTACCTATAGAAATATAAAATAACTGTTTATATATAAAGTTAAATATAATATTTAAAAAATATACGTACCAGAATTTCTCTATTCGTACCGAATGTACGTCTACCAGCTCGATGCGCCACCTCCTGACTCCCCCAGTTCAGTCATCCCACTAAAGATCTCCTCTGAAATCCACCACCCAACTAGTGTAAACATAATCTATCCCAAACGTGATATGAAATTTACTCTGGTCGGTGGGCTCTACACAACTCATCAAATTCTATCACTCCTTCTTTTTTAATGGATTCTTTTCTCAAATTGTGTAAAACCTGAATGAACCGGTCATGCATAGACTCCTGCCATGCCCTGTGGATATCATCACATATGCTATAATCAATGGGATACCATAAACCCTATAAATAATTTATAATATCAAGTTTTTATGGGAATAAATTTTAAAATAAATATTCCTCATTGACATACCAGCCAATGATCAAACATGTTGCCTTGCACATCAATGGGAATATGTTCCCATGTGATTTATGTGTGATAAAAATAATTGTGCAAGATAGTACTCCCCTGTCCAATAGCTACATGCGCAAAACTATGAAATAGAAATAAATAATCAATCAATTTGTATATATATATATGTACATATATATTAATGAATTATAACTAAAACATACAGGTTTCCATAACTCAATGTGCGTGGATCGAAACCAAGGCTTGGACGTCGCTCGGGGATAGGGTTAGGAATCATCAATCACACATGATCGCGCCCCCTCCGCGTAACCCCTGAACCGTCAGTAGGCTGAGGGTCCAATGGTCCACAATCCCCCTCATCCAATAGTAGATCAGCCTCCTGCAACTCACAAAATACATCAGGATCTATCTGAAAAAAAAAAATTATTATTGTTAGAAGATAGTCAAAAATAAATTTTATATATAGATATATATTAGTTATGATTATAACCAGCTTTTAACTATGTAAATTCCCATATTTATCATCATCTCCATAGCTGTCCATGTCAACGTCTTTATCATTCTCCCAAGCATCATCAATATCTATATGAGTTTCGTTATTATCATATCTTTTCATTTCAAATTCATATGTAACATAATTAACATCATCATCAACATCGATCCTTAATTGTGGAGTTTCATCATCAATATTCACAACTCTTTGTGAAAAAGATGGATTTTGAGCAGTTTCTTGAAATATTTTAATTCCTTCCACTTCAGCGGAACCACATTCTGTTTGACTGAACTGATTTCCCCAAGATTTCATTTCAATTATGCTCCACTAATCACTCAATTCTCTTGACGTATCACAATAATTTGCGTAATAAATTTGATGTCCCTTTTGAGCCAGTAAAAATGGTTCATTTACTACAAGAAGACTTTTATATTTAATATCGACGATTCCATGAGTCAGATGAACTCATAAACCACTCTATGTATCCAACCACTGATATTTAAACATCAATATATAATTCAGTCCTTGATAAAACATCTCAATAATTTCATCTAGAATTCCATAAAAGTCAACTTCAGTTTCTCTACGATGCGATCATCTCAAGCCAACTCCATTTTTCATTGTTTTTTATTCCTCATATGCATGTGTCTGAAATTGAAAACCATTCACCACATATGCCTTATAAGATTTAACCATTTTTTATTGTGGGTTTCTGAATATACAAAGTCCTTATCAATTTTATCCACATGTTGAGACACCTGACAATTTTTAAAATAATTATTAATATGATAAATAATAGGAGGAATTGATATTAAACCATCAATAATTTATGTTACGAGTTTTTAAACCGTTGAGAAATTTTTGTCATATGTTCTTCAAGAGAAGGTGCTATAATTTATGGAAGTTCCATCTTGAAATGATTATCTTATAACATACAAATTAATTATGTTTAAATACTATAACATAAATTATAGAATAAGTGATAGATGCCCTCATATTACAAATAATTTCATTTCATCACAGTTGAGCAGAACATATGTACGAGCTCTGTGATGTTCATCATCTGAAAGCCATCGTTCATGAACTCCATCGAAATCAAGATTTAGCAGATAATAAACTGATAATTTATTTTCCATTTCTCTATAAACATTCCCCATAATTTATTCCCATGCATTTTTTTGAGGGATATTGAGATTCAAAATAATGAGAGTATAAAAAAGAATTTTTCTCTTGCAAATAAGCTTCTGCAATTAAGCCTTCCACTGATGCTTTATTACGTACCTTTTTCTTCAATTTCTGTATGCATCTCTCAAATGGGTACATATATTGAAATGGTAATGGACCTATACATTTATCATTAAGTGGAAAAGGTTATAACAAATGTTCCATTGAGTCAAAGAAAGCTGGAGGAAATGTTTTTTCCAGAATACATATAATTACACTAATATCTTCTTCCAGTTTTTTTTGAGAACGTCATAGTCTATTTTCGCTAAACAATTTTCTCGAAAAGAAATATGATATTTCTGTTATCGAATCCAAAATCATTGAATTCATCAATCCTCTGAATCCAATTGGCATAAGTATTTCCATTAAAACATAATAGTCATGAATATTTAATCTAGTAACATAACCATTCTTAACACATTTTCTCAAATTGGAAGCATATCCATATAGAATTCTAAAATTTGAAATGAACTGGCAAAATAGTAAGCGACACTCTTTGGACATTCTATAAGATGCTTTTGTCATCATTAACCTATGTGATCTGACATTTTCAAATTTTTCATGTTCTGGTCACCTGCAAATTTGGCCATGATCTAATCATGCCTTTACAGTATCTTTGGTTTTTCCTACTATATCCAAATCTGTATGAAATAAATTATCAAAACAGTTCTTCTGAATATGAATGACATCCAAAAAGTGGGGGACCAACAAATAAAACCAATATCAAGGATCCCAAAAAATGATTCAATTTATCCAATTATGTTCTTTCCCATATCCATTAATTTTCTATTGGTTTATTGTTGGAACAAATGTGAGGGGAGAAAATGAAAATACAACTAATTTTAACAATGTACCTGAGATAATTTGTGGAGGTTCATCCCTTTAAATTTTTCCTTTTCTAAAATATGATTTGTTCATCAGAAAAGGATGATCAGATGGAAGAAATCTACGGTGACAGTCAAAATAGCATGTTTTTTTCCATTGACGATCATAAAAGATTTTTTGTCTTTTGTACAGTAAGGGTATGATTTTGGACCATGTGTACTCCAGGCAGATAACATGCCATATTATGGAATTTCACTATTCGTCCAAATCAATGCATCTTTTAATATGAATTTTTGTTTCACAGCATCACCATATGTACTAACCTCATCCCTCCATAATGAATTTAACTCATGAATCAATGGTTTCAAATAAACATCTATATTATTATTCGGATGTCCTGGGATTAATAAGGTCAAAAAGATATTGGGCTCCTTCATCAACATCCCAGGAGGTATATTTTACAGAGTTATAAAGATAGGCCAACATGAATACTGACTACCATAAGAACCAAACGGACAAAAACCATTAGTATAAAGACCCAATCACAAGTTTCCAGCTTCTAAAGAAAAATATGTATGCATACGATCAAAATGATTTGATGAATCACTATCAGATGGATTATTAAAGCTTTTATCAGTTGAAATATTGGATTTCTTCCATGACATCGTTGATGTTCTATTCTAAGAAATAAATAAATGTTGTAACCTGGGTCTAAGTGGTAAATATCTCAACTATTTTACTAGAATCGATCCAGACATCCCTGGTTGAACTTTTTTATTCCTCAATTTCCCACATGTGGGACAACTATCCAACAAATCATTTTCACTATAATATAAGATGAAATCATTTGGACATGCATGAATCTTCCGATACCTAAGGCCCAAATTACGAAACACCCTCTTGCTCTCATAGTAATTTGTTTGAAACAAATTTCCTTCGGGTAACAGTGTTCTTACCAAATAAAATATCTGATCAAAATAGTTGTTTTACATTGCATTATCTGATTTTATAGCTATAAATTTTTCAACCACTTCTAATTTAATTATCTTTCAAACATGATATATTGCATCCTCAGCAGAACTCAACAACTCATAAAATTCAGATGGATCCAACTCAGGAGTTAAATCAATATCATCTTGAGTTGTAGTTTTCTAGAAAAAATGGGCCTACAACATCATGTACTAAATTTTGGAACAGTGATGGATCTGGAATCATGTTATTAGTATCTTCTCTGGAACTTTGTTTTACGTGTTGATACAAAAAAACATAATCTGTTTGACAACCAAAATTCAAGAGATGTCCTCCAGCCTTGTCAAATGTGTCAAACGTTCTCATAGAGAATTTTTTATAAGGACACTTTATTTTTCCTTTTGAAACATATTCTGGTTTTGATGATGTAAATGATTAGAAAGCTTCAACACCCTCAATATATACAAGATTCAAACCGGGAACGTTTGGATTTCAATGCTGATTTATCCAAGTGTGATCATCTAATAATGACTGTTGTCAACTTCATCATTCAATATTTTTCTACAAAATATAAAATCATTAATATTTTTGAAAATTTTGAAATTATAAAAACATTATATGAAAAAAGACATATAATTACAACTATTTCTTAATAATTACCTTTACATACGGGCGCTATAATTCTAAGTGGAGAAATGAATACTCTTTTGTCTGACAACTCGTTTACTTGCAACATTATCATAGAGAATTCACAATGAATATTTTGATTGGTGTTATATATATTCATTCTCGTATTCATAAGATATAATATGGTTACCTCCGAGTAGATTTTTCATTGTGATTTCTGTGTGAGAAAATTGCAAGTAAATGAGGTGTCGGACAAAAGAGCCCCCTTTTCGTCGATCAATCATCTACTTGCAACTGTCAACACCTGAACACATTACAAAAAATATGGTCCTATGAATGCATATTCAAACTCGTGCATATAATTTTGGATATACATATATAGAACCATACATTTTCATAATGTTTTGATTCGGTGAAAGCTGAAATGAGAAGAGTCATCGAGCAAAAGGAGTTTCTTCAATCCACTAGACATTGTGACAAGTTATTAAAAGTTATTAATATTGAATTTTTTACTAATTGTTACAATAACTTCATAATTGTTACTAATTGTAACTAATTGTTACTATATCATACTAATTATTACTATATCTTACTAATTGTTACTATTTCTTACTAATTGTTACTATATCATACTAATTATTACTATATCTTACTAATTGTTACTAGTTCTTACTATTTCATACTAATTGTTACTAATTGTTACTAATTGTTACTATTTCTTACTAATTCTTACTAATTATTACTAATTATTACTAATTCTTACTAATTCTTAATAATTCTTTCTAATTCATACTAATTATTACTAATTCTTACTATTAATTAATATTTATTACTAGTTATTACTATTTATTACTATTTATTACTAATTATTACTAATTATCACTAATTATTACTAACTAATAATAATTATAACTAATTATAACCATGTTTTACTATTTATTACTATTTATTACTATTTATTAAAATTTATTATTTTTTATTACTAATTATTACTTTTTATTACTATTTATTACAATTTATTTCTATTTATTAGTATTTATTAATATTTATTACTAATTATTACTAATTATGACTAATTATTACTAATTATTACTAATTATAACCAATGATAAGTAATTATTACTAATTATTAGTAATTATTACTAATCGTTACTAATTATTACTATTCATTACTACTTATTACTAATCATTACTAATTAATACTAATTATTACCAATAATTATTAATTATTACTATTTATTACTATTTATTACTATTTGTTATGAATTATTACTAATTATTACTAATTATAACAAATTATTACAAATTAATAATATTTATTACAATTTATTACTATTTATTACTATTTATTACTAATTATTACTAATTATTACTAATTACTACGAATTATTACTATTTATTACTAATTATTACTAGTTATTACTAATTATTATTAATTATTACTACTTATTATTAATTATTACTAATTATTACTAATTATTACTATTTATAACTATTTATAACTATTTATTCATATTTATTCCAATTAATTCCAATTTATTCGTATTTATTCTTATTTGTTCTTAATTATTTCTAATTATTGCTAATTATTTTTAATTATTACTAATTATTGGTAATTATTGCTAATTATTTCTAATTATTGCTAATTATTTCTTATTATTGCTATTTATTGTTAATTATTGCTAATTATTCTGAAATATTCTTATTTATTCATAATTATTCCTAATTATTACTAATTACTACTAATTGTTAATATTCATTCTTATTTATTCCTATTTATTCCTATTTATTCCTATTTATTCCTATTTATTTCCATTTAATACTATTTATTAATATTTATTGCTAATTATTGCTAATTATTGCTAATTAATGCTAATTATTATTAATTATTACTAATTATTATTATTTATTACTATTTATCACTATTTATCAATATTTTTTACTATTTTTTAATATTTTTTAACTACTTATCACTATTTATCACTATTTATGACTAATTATTTCTAATTATTACTAATTATTACTAAATATTACTATTTATTACAATTTACTACTATTTATTAATAATTATTACTTTTTATTACTTTTTATTACTAATTATTACTAATTATTAGTAATTATTACTATTCATTACTATTTATTACTATTTATTACAATTTATTACAATTTATTAATATTTATTTCTATTTCTTACTAATTATTACTAATTATTTCTATTTATTACTATTTATTGTTTTTTTACTATTTATTACAGTTTTGTAATAATTGTTACTAATTATTCCTATTTATTGCTAATTTTTACTAATTATTCCTATTTTTTGCTAAATATAGCAATTTATTGCAATTTATTGATATTTATTTCTATTTATTGCTATTTATTCTCATTTATAGGTAATTAATTTCTATTTTTCATATTTTTTCTTATTTATTCCAAATTATTCCAAATTATTACTATTTATTACTAGTTACTACTGTTTATTACTAATTACTACTATTTATTAATAATTAGTACAATTTATTACTAATTATTCCTATTTATTTCTAATTATTCTTATTTATTCTTATTTATTACTATTTAATACTATATATTACTATATATTACTATTTATTCCTAATTATAACAATTTATTACTATTTATTACTAATTATTACTATTTATTCCTAATTATTACTATTTATTCCTAATTACTACTTATTAGTACTAATTACTACTAATTAGTAATCTTTATTACTTTTTAATAATAAAATTCAGATAACAAAACAATTTAAATCTAATTTAATTAAAACTAATCAACAATAATTAAAATTAACATAAAAAAATTAAATAAATACTAAATTAAATTAAATATCAATACTTTTATACATGATCTACGATTGATGTATAGCCTTCACAACTTCTCCGTAACAGAATTAACTGAGAGAAATTTTCACTCAAAAATTCGATTATAGAGAGAGAGAATGTGAGAAATTAGAGGAAGAGAAAGAATTAAGGAGGGGTTATATATAGCTTAGATTAATTGCAACGTGACTATTTGTGATAGTCTTACAGTCACAAAAGGTACCTTTTGCGACGAGTCCCATCCCAAATAACATTGCCCGTATTAATTGCTGTCGGTGGTTAAAAGGGTATTTGCGATAGGGGCCATCACAAAAGGTGACCTGTCGACACACCTTTTGCGATGGGAAAATATCCAGTCGCAAGAACGCATTTACCGCCGCCAGTATTGGCAATGAGACAATACCAAATACCCTCTGACTGACACACTATTTGCGAGGGGGTGATCCCCCATCACAAATAACCTTCTCGCGCTTTGGCGCACAACCTGTGCCAAAGCGCACATTACCTTTTGCGATGGGAAAAACCCCCCATCGCCAATATCTCCTAGGATGGACTATTTGCGATGGAAAATAATCCCGTCACAAATAACCCGTCGCAAAAGACTATTTTTCCGTAGTGAATGTTAGGAGTTATATTTTCCTTGATTTTGATTTGAATGAAATTTTCAATGTATTTTTATTCATCATGAAAATAATTAATTTGTTATACTTATGATCCTCAAGCAATATTTTATATTGATAATATCGTTATTATTTATCTATCTGGTTTATAATAGATTTCACCAGGTATTGTATTAACATTATCATTTTTCATTAATTTTTTATTCATTAACTTTCCATTAAAATATTCACTTTTTTATTTGAATTTATATTTCCCCTAAATTTCCGTATTATTATTCAAGGGTATACTTATTACATAAATTGTATATCATTTATATCTAAGGTATGTTATATTGAACGTTATATGATTGTCTATTAAAATAATTGACAAATTTTTATTCTTTACAAAAAATTAGTATTTGATTATTCAAAACATTATTATTTAATTAAATTTATTATAAAATATATGTGGAATTCCATAGACATGATGATATAGATAGGGTCTTGTTATATATAGCTTCTCGAATCGTCGATAATATCATGAGATGAATCATTTGGCTAGCCTTTGTTAAATGAGACTCTGGTGTATGCATTCCCATCAATGTTAAGCTATCATGTAAATGGTCTTGATGGTAAGGGTATCTTGATGAATTTTTTCATGATATCCAATAATTCATTATTTAACTCATTAAAAATTAATTTATTAATCCATTATATATTCATAATTAATTTATTAATGGATAAATTTCATTATCATCTTATTTATTAAGTGGAATGCTCATTTATATTCTTAACATTTCATACTGATTATGGCTTATCTAATCAGGATTTTCTAATTATTTAAATTTTAAAGGCGCTTCATTATATACAATTACATGATAATTTTTCTTATTGATTAAGGATAGCCTCAATTATATATAAATCGTAATGAGAGTATGAGTTTATTTGAAAATTTTTACACTCTCGAGAATCCAGGAAGTTTACAATTAATGATATGAAATAATATTGTAGAGTGAATAATAATATTCTAGAAAAAACAATTTATGTTGTAATTTTTTTAAAATATAACGAAAAAACCATGTATATATATGGTTTACCATGACAACTAAACTATTGTGTCATTTGGGATGATATCACATGTATCTTTTGTTGTGTAGTAATGAAACAACAAAATCATGGTTACTAGGGCGGGAGTATCTATAGTTCATATCATAAGATGTTTAGAATAAGCCTTGGCAACTAGATTTTTGTTATCATAGGATAAAAAAACAAGGCTCGGTTTATTTAGAGGATAAACGTATAAGTTCCTCTTAAATTTTTGGAAAGTAAGATATTTTATTGTTTTCGTAGCATTACAACCTTGTATTAATAGAATATGTCGATGTGGTTATAATAGAGATGTACCTAGGATTAATAAATCATAAAAAGGAATGTCTAGATTGAATAGATTTTTATTTGGTACATGATAATGGGTCTTAGATCAAAACTGTTTTCACCCAAATGCGGGATATACATTAGAAAATCTATCTAAATGATTTATAAACTATTATAAATCATTTAGATAGATGATGAAAATGAATGGACATGGTTAAACCAAATGTTTGTTATGTTTTGATGAAGGTGTCATTATTTATAAATTTCCTATGTCCTTATTATTTATCATGTAGTTTCCCATAATGTTTTTTGATTCTTACACTATTATTTTTGGTTTTAGTGAATGGATGAACCTAATGGACTCATTTAATCATTGAATATAATTGATAATGTGGTGACAATGAGAAAAAAATGGGAAGATGATTGGTGAGAATGATATAACAATTATTAGAAACCATTTATCCCATGATATTATTAAAAACCTATACCATATCCAAATCTCAGAATCACTAAATATGTTAATGATGGAAGTCATGGGGAACTCATGTATTGGAGACCATGGAAGAATGAATATTTCATTTTCTTAGGTCATAAATGTGGAAATTGAAACTCGAGAAAGTGTTTCATAAGAAAATCAAAATGTCTACTGTTAGAAAATTAAGTACATAAAGCAATGAATTTATAAGGAAAATAGATGAGTATGGTGGAAGGAAATGTGGTTTATCTTCAGGATCCATTTATATTTCAATTTTAATAAATATGGGAAAATTGGGGATTATCTAAATCAATGTCCTCTTCAAAAATATGACAACTGGACTAATGAAGGATCTATGTTGAAAAGAATGGTTGTAGTATATATATATATTTAGATTCGATAACTATATTGTAAAATTATTTTTTTGAATAATATTGGGAATTTAAAAACCATGGAACAATTAAGGATCATTTTAAATTTTATAAGCATGTATTTATTTATTAACAAAAGAGTTATGAATACAATCATGTGATTATGAGTTTAGTAATAATTATTAGTTCCATGCCTTAACATACATGTAAAAGTATTATGTGATTTGACTATACCAATATTAAGGATATATTGTGAGGTATTCATGGAAATAAAACACATTACATTAGTATATGTTTGAGTGAAATAGTAATTTATGAGAAATTTACCTAACTTATTGTGGGAATATAGTTATACTACGGGAAAATTTAGGTTTTATCTTGTATCTGATGTTGAGGTACTTTCTTGTTATGAAACATTGGTAATGTTATACAAATTAATAAATTATGGTTTTAGAAAAAGGATAACTCAAATTTTTTGTTGAAAACCTCTCACATCATGGAATGTCACTGGGATAGAAACTGTAACTGAAGGGAAACAAGGGTGTTTTGCCTACAACTTGCCTATGTGATGTTCTGAGTAATATGTCATTATTTTTATTAAAAATATTTTATAGATAAATATTAATGTTGAACCTATGGGTTTACTACTGAGGTTTACATATTAATATATCATATTGGATAGCTTATTCTAACCATATTTGTTTCGGAAAATATTTATGGTTAGATAAAAGAACTCTCACTATTTTTTTGATTTTACAATCCACAAAAAGCTAAATTTATTTCATTAAGAAAAAAATAATAATTTCTAGAAATTTCCATATTAGATTACGATATGATGTGTAAATTTATTTAAGGAAAAAATAATGAAATTATGACTATGAAATAGAAATATATCAATTATGCATACTTTGTTATGTTCATAGTAAGGATGGTAAAAGAGTTATTCAATATCGTGAAAAAGGATTCCAAAAAATTAATATCTTATTAGCTTTATATCATATGAATCTAATGGTATATTATATCATTATCGATCTGTGCATTAAATTTCATTAACATTCCCTTTATCATTCAATTTATTTATTATCAATTATCATAATCACACTCGATAATTTATTACACATGTCATTGATGTATATATTTTCACATTCCACAAATGATATCAAATTTAAAAATATAGTTATTATTAGTTTTTATGACCTCTTTACCTAACTAAATCTATTTTAAACTTGTTGTTTTATTAACCAATTTTTTATGTTGGTTTATAAAAATTTTATTTTCAATTTTTAAACCCTTTATTACAGAGATCAAAACTAAATTTCAGGGAAACAATTTCTCTTAGGGTGTAGAATATAACACCGTGAGATTTTAAGAAAAGATAATTTAGTTTTATAAAATAAATATCATTAGAAACTGATATTATATGAGAATTTTACACCCTAATACATTATTATATATTTCATTTTTTAAAATATATCTCTTCAATATATTATGATTCATTGAACAATGTTTTTTAATGAAGGACAATACTATCTTAAAATATTATTATTTAAATGGGTCAATTATAACATACCAATTAAGTTGATGTGTATGAATATAAATACCATAGTTATGAAAATTATTGATGTTACACATATATTGAATAAGTTCAATGGTTATCAGTTGATTATACATAATATAAGAATCATTTGAAAAAATAATAAAAAATTTCTAAATATATAGTATTTTTATAAGAGGTACTTATTTGAGATTTTAACATATATTTTAAAATTTACATTTAAAAATTTTAATAATTTTGTTTACTAAATAAAAATATTATTTCTTATATCATTATACCCAAATTGTATTTGAATGAAACATTTTAATTTTTCTAAAATGTTAATTTTTTTTATGATTTTTGAAAATAATGTTTTTCATTGAAAACTGTTGTAATGGCCCGGACCTCTCCGGTCCATTACTTTGTGGAATTTTGGTGTTGGAGGTGTTCCGGGAGGCCAAGGGGACTTATCCTCAACACTTTGCCAATTTTCCAGTTCTGTGAACAGTGTTTCCAGTTTTATGAACAGTAACAGATCGGTCTGACCGATCGGTCTGTCAGATCGGTCTGACCAATCGGTCTGACAAATCGGTCTCACCGATCAGTTTCACAGATCGGTGTGACTAATCGGTGTCACAGATCAGTCTGACAGATCGGTCTCACCGATCGGTCTGACAGATCGTTCTCACCGATCAGTTTCACAGATCGGTGTGACTGATCGGTTTCACAGATCGGTCTGAGAGATCGGTTTCACAGATCGGTGTGACAGATCGGTTTCACAGATCGGTGTGACAGATCAGTTTCACAGATCGGTTTCAGAGATCGGTTTCACAGATCGGTCTGACAGATCGGTTTTACAGATCGGTGTGACAGATCAGTTTCACAGATCGATATGACAGATCGGTTTCACTGATCGGTCTGACAGATCGGTTTCACAGATCGGTGTGATAGATCAGTTTCACAGATCGGTTTCACAGAACGGTTGCACAGATCGGTGTGACAGATCAGTTTCACAGAACGGTTTCACAGATCGGTGTGACAGATAAGTTTCACAGATCGGTTTCATAGATTGGTTTCACAGATCGGTGTGACAGATCAGTTTCACAGATCGGTTTCACAGATCGGTTTCATGTACAGTAACATTGGGTGAACAGTTTTTCCAGACTCCTACAGTTTTGCCCTTTTGACGTTTCCTTTGACGTAAAATAAATTTAAAGGCTTATTTTAAGGGCTCTTAAGGCCGTTTAAAATTCCATAATTCATATATTAATTATTCCTAAGACTTGGAATGTTTTACTTGGTCAACCGAGTGGGTTAATGCGATCCGTTTTTAATGGAGAATTAACCGGATCTTAAACTGTCGCCCCATTAAATCTTAAAAAGGGACGAGAAATCATTCTTCCTTTTTCTTTCCCTTTGTTCTCGATTAAGATGCACTAGAACCTTTCAAATCCTTTCCGTAGGAGTTTCCCAATCAATCTTTACTCCTAGGATTGGTTTCACTTTGTTTTGATGCAACCAAGCTGTGTCGATCAATCTTCGATATAAGCATCCTCCGATGGATGCAGTTGTCGTGAGGGTAGGATCATGACCTGTTGTGTGGATAAAGAATGTGAGGAACTGTTTGAGGTAGGGGATTCATGGCTTCTCTAATTGTATATGTGCAATCGTAGAATTAGCATGATTTAACCCTTTTGATCACAATGACATTGACCTAATTAAATACTTGAACCGGATTAAAAGAATTGGTTGATCGCATGTTGTTTCTTTATACCGTGATAACGGTTTGCCTCATGTTTTTCTAGATATAGTGATATCTATGATTTCTTTGATTTGTTGTTCGTTCATGATAGAAGTTGATAATGAACGTAAAGCTGGAATTAATTGTTAATTAATTGGCTAATGATAAAGTGGCATGTAAGTTAATCTGGTTATTGCAGTTGTTGTAGTTGTTCTAATTTGAGGATAATCAAATTAGGGAAGTAAGCATGGTTATTTAATTGTGATAGCTTACTGATTAGGTATCCATGATTGGAACCTACGAATAACAAATCTGTTAATTAAATATGGATTAGAGAACAGATTATGTGGGAATTTCTAAAAGGGTTCTGAGTTACACTCTTGTTTATTAAAGGGTCAAGAGCCCATGATGTGATGTTTTTTTCCCTGCTGCTTGTGCTGTGATGTGAGCCTGGATGGCTGTTGTGATATGTGGAGGCATGGAGGCCTTGTGGTTATGGTAGTAGATGACGGCTAGAGTGGCGAGATGGATCAGTTTATGCATGTGGGTGTCGGGGAGGACACCAGGGGTGATGGAATGGAATGGATGTGGTTGCTGGTTGCTTACAGTTTTCTTGAATGTTAATCTTCTTTACTTTTCCCCACTGCTCAAGGCAGCTGGTCTTGCTTACCCTCTTTCCGAAGGAGGCGAAGACACGCGGGGTATGCCACGTGCTTTCTATGTTTAGCCTCTCGATGGAGGATGGGTCTATGCTTTTTCTATAGGCGGAAAAGACTCGACGGGTAGTGTATCTACTCACCGTATTGAGCCTCCTTTGTGTTTAGAAGCATAGGATTCTTTTTCTAGAATACCTGGGAATATGGAAAAGTAATTCTGTAATGAATGTTTGATTAAATGGTGAAATCCATGGGGATGGAGATGCTGGAATTTTAATAGTGATGTGAATCCTAAAAATGAGCAGTTTTTGAATGTGATGCCAATTCAGTTTAATGTTGAATTGTTCATTCCTAATTAATGTCTAAAGAATTAATTAATGTACAGTGGAACTGATAAAATGAGAACGGAGTAATCTATTAAATCTCTTCAAATGTTTGTGTGCTTATAGGATGCCTGATCTTAGAAGTAGCAGCCTGGAGTCTGAGAGACGTTAGCTGCAGTTGTATCTAAGACTAGGTAATTCCCATAGTGTGGATGTGAGTTACTTATATATTCTGTACTTTTTTGTTTCTATATGCTACTCCACCCTGTCGGTAAGGGCAACTGACACCCCTGGGATTCTGAGCCCTGGGGGGGGGGTGTTTTCCCCAACATTCTGATGAGAGGTTGAATGGCTGACTACCCCCTTTGGCCCCACTCTCTTCTCTTGGTAGATCTTTGTGCTGGTAGGCACAGTGGTTAGTTTTACCAATATATGTGTGTAGAGGGCTGTAATGGCTTGTCGTTATTTCACAAACATATATTCTGGATATAGTATCCTATGGAATACTATAGGTGTAACGTGTATAGGATGTGATGGCTTGAGGATCCTTACTCAGCGTATGGGCTGTGATGGCTTGAGGTATAATACTCGACGTATGATACACGTTATATGAGCTATGGTGGCTCCCGGAAACTACCTGGTTACTTTGGTTGTGAGGATGGTGTGGTGCTTAGCCCAGTTGTCTGCGGGCAAGCCTATGTGGTGCACGAGGTCTAGATTGTGGAGCATAGCCCAGGTGTCTGCGGGCATGCCTTTGGAGAGAGATGCACATGACGTATGTCGTTGGGGAAAAGAGGAAAACCAGTGGGGAAGTAGTAGCGGGGTACCCTTGATATTCTTTACTATATTCTATATTCTTGTACGTGTTACTTGGTGAGAGTAGCCATGGTGAGGTTGGGAACTTAGTATACCTGTTTAGGTGACGAGTTAGTTTCACTTGTTGTTCACTGGGATTTAGCATGGTTTCTTTACTTTTGCACGAGAAGCTTGGGGAGGATCCTACTGAGTATACTGTTATACACACCCTATGTATGTATAAACTATTTTTCAGGTCACTTGGAGCAGGTTGGAGATCAAGCTGGTTACTACTAGCTTGCGGTTGGAGGAGGTGCTGTTCGGGATCGTGGTCATTGCCATTTTTCTTTATTTTGGGTACTTTAAGTTTTCCCTTTCGGTTGTAGTACTTTTGAATGACATTTCATATATGTACTAGGGTTTCTTTTATATTTCAGTTATGAGTTGGAGTTGGTTGGAGTCTATTCTATCTCTCTCTTCTGCATGTGTTCTCTTAGAGGGTAATGCCTCCCATTTGTATGTTATTATACCCTCGGTGCTAGTCGCCAACCCGGGGCCTACTAGAGGTGGGACTCGGGGGTCATTATCTCCTTTTTCACATTGCCGGCCCAGGAGGGGTACACTTTGTGGGGAGGGGGTCGTGACAGAGTGGTATCAGAGGTCTGGTTGAGGGATAGGATGGAGTTGGAGTTAGGCACAGGTGAGGTTGCATGGGATGGTAGGGCAACGGTGTCATTCATGTTTAGCAAGTGGGGTAAACACTGGAGACCGGCAGAGACAAAGGCGTTCAGGGCCCCCTATGATCTGTTACACGAACCATTATGTTTACGATGGCTACTAAACAATGTGATACTGGTTGCAGGGTAGATACCTAGGAAAGGATCATGCATCATTATTCTTTGCGCCGGTGTTTGAATGGGTAGACCTTGGGATAGGTAACCTAAAATTAATAAAACAAAGTAATTAATTAATTAATGTTGAGTCTTCCATATTCCTGGCTTAGGAGCTCTAATGGTTGTTATTTTATAGGTATGGCTCCAGGTCGACGTCCTCGTCAGGTTTGCGCAGAAGGTGCCCAGCAGGCTGTTCCAGCAGATCGCCGCCGGGTAGAGGTTGACGACGATGACACTTGGAGGAATACACTCCAAGAGTTTCAGCGCCAGAGTCTACAGAAGTACGAGGGCTCCGTTTCAGATGCAGTCACAGAAGACTGGTTGGAGGAGGTCGAGATAGGATTCAGTTCGATTCGTGCTCGGAAGGAACACTGGGTGTCCTTGGTTGTGATGATGTTGCGTGGAGCAGCGAGACAGTGGTGGTTCTTGTTCCTCGGGGATCGTGAGGAGTCAGCGATCTCATGGGAGGAGTTTCGAGACAGGTTTAGAGTCGAGTTTCTTTCATCGACTGCGAAGGCGTCCAGTCTCCAGGATCTACTCACCCTTCGACAGTGGAGCTCCAGTGTTCGAGAGTTTGGAATCCGTTTCAAGAACCTTCTACGATATGCTTTAGACCTATTACCAGATGATGAGGCCCGGTCGAGGCATTTCGAGGAGGCTTTGCGTCCAGAGATCCAGCGCCAGGTCACCCCATTTATGCTAAAGACATATCTTGAGGTGCTGGCGAGGGCAGAGGTTGTTGAGAGGGCTTTGACCAGGACCGGATCGTCACGAGAGGGGAATCATCATGATTCCTCACAAAGTAGAGTTGTGGTCCGGGGTTCCCGGTTTTCAGGACAGAAGAGTTTCCGTTCACCTGGGGGTAGGTCCCATCCCTTCCCATCTCGTTTCTACGGAGGCAGCAACTATCAGGCCTATGCCAAGAGATCAGGCGCTTGTTTTTCTTGTGGTGGTTGTGGTCATCAGCAGCGGGAGTGCCCGATTTTTCAGAGCAGTCATCGTGCACCAGGCGCTCCACTCCAGCTTCCTCCATTGAGGCAGTTCCAGTCGAGGCAGCAGCAGCAGGTTGCATCAGCTTTAGATCACCAGAGGGTAGATGGAGTAGGCATAGGACAGCCCCATGACGCTCCCCGTCCTCGGAGAGCAGAGCGTGGCCGTGGTGGTGGCCGTCATCAGGGTCAGAGAGGCCGTGGAGGTGGTCGTGGTCAGCTTCATGCTCTAGCGTTTCCAGCTCCAGGCGAGCTAGACGTCGTCCGAGGTACCCTTTGCTTTTTTTCTACCTTGTTGTATGCCTTGTTTGATTCAGGAGCGACACAAACCTTTATATCCCCTACCCTTGTCCACGCTTTGGGAATTGAGGTAGAGAGGATTCCAGTGCCCTTGGAGTTGACTACGCTAGTTGGAGGTCAAGCAAGCTTGTTTGAAGTATGCAGAGACTGTGAGCTAGTGTTGGGGCAGCACCGCTCTTGGGGAGATTTCCTATGTTTATTAATACAACCATATGATGTCATCCTCGGCAAGTATTGGTTGTATTCGGTGCAGGCTATTGTGGATTGCTACAGGAAGAAGGTCATTTTCTTTGATTAAGATGGAGAGGAAGTAGTGTTTGTTGGTGAGAGAGATCCTCTGATGAGTCAGAGATGAGTTTCATCCATATCATCTATGATGGCTGGGATGATGCTGAGTTCTTCAGAGGTTCAACAGTTGGCGTTTCCTAGGGTCGTAGAGGAGTGCCCTGACGTCTCTCCAGAAGAGGTTGTATCCTTACCCCCTCAACGAGAGATCGAGTTTGGGATCGAGCTACAGTCGGGAGCGTCTCCTATCTCTATGTCTCCGTATAGTATGGCCCCTTCTGAGTTACAAGAGCTACGTATACAGCTCGATGGTCTATTGCAGTGTGGTTTTGTTCGGCCAAGTGTGTCACCGTGGGGTGCACCAGTTTTGTTTGTGAAAAAGGCCGATGACAGTTTGTGGTTGTGCGTCGATTATCGTCGATTAAACAAAGTGACAATAAAGAATCGCTATCCTCTTCCACGGATTGATGACCTATTCGATCAACAGAAGGGTGCATGTTGGTTCTCAAAGATCGACTTGCGGTCAGGATATCATCAGATGCGTGTAAAGGATGAGGATATCCCAAAGACTTCTTTCCGTTGTCGTCATGGGTATTATGAGTTTGTTGTAATTCCATTCGGTGTGACGAATGCTCCAGCTATTTTCATGGGGTTGATGAATGCTATGTTCCGTGAATTCCTGGACAAGTTTGTTGTTGTTTTCATCGATGACATCCTTGTGTACTCCACATCTGAAGAATAGCATGCAGAGCATCAACGAGCCGTTTTGGGAGTTCTTCGCCAACATCAGTTGTTTGGGAAGTTGTCCAAGTGTGAGTTCTGGGCTTGAGAAGTTCGTTTCTTAGGGCATGTTGTGTCCCAACAGGGAGTTGCTGTGGATCCTTCGAAGATAGAAGCAGTAGTGTCTTGGCAGCCACCAAGACTGTGTCAGAGGTGCGAAGTTTTCTTGTTCTTGCAGGATATTATAGGAGGTTTGTAGCCAATTTCTCCCGAGTTGCGACTCCTTTGACAGCTTTGACCAGGAAGGATCAAGCGTTCATATGGACTGATTAGTGTCAGACAGCTTTCGAGTATCTAAAGGAGAAGTTGGTGAGTAATCCAGTCCTTTGTCTTCTAGCGGAGGGAGTCCAGTTTGATGTTTTCTGTGATGCTTCACATCTGTGTCTAGGCTGTGTTCTCATGCAGCAGAGGTCAGTTGTTTCTTATGGGTGTTGGCAGTTGCGTCCCCATGAATGCAACTATGCCACCCATGATCTTGAGTTGGCATCCATAGTGTTTGCACTGAAGTTGTGGAGACATTACCTCATTGGCGAGCGCATTGTGGTTTTCACCGATCATAAGAGTTTGAGGTATGTTTTCTCTCAGCGGGATTTGAACTTGTGGCAGTGTCGGTGGATGGAGTTCATGCCGGAATACGACTTCGAAATATCGTATACACCTGGGAAGGGAAATTTTGTTGCTGATTCACTGAGCCGAAAGTCACGTAATGATGTTGTGCATGAATCCGGTGATTCCTAGAGAGTGATGGAAGAGCTATCATCTTTGCATCGTGATATGGGAGAAGTTGGGGGTAGAGGTTGTCTTTTCCAGATGACGGTGCAGTCATCCCTGATGCAGTAGGTGGAAGAGTCTCAGTTGGGTGATCTAGAGGTGGAAGTTTGGGGAGACAGAGTTGTATGTGGTGAGGCCCCTGATGGTTGGTCGGAGGATGAACAACACCGAGTGTTATATCATGGCAGGATTTTTGTTCCATTGGAGAACCACGAGACGGTTCTCCGAGAGTTCCATAGTTCACCCTTGGCGGTACATCCTGGTGTGACGAAGATGTACCGATCCTTGAGGAGTCAGTTTTGGTGGCCTAGGCTGAAGCGTACAGTTGCAGAATGTGTGTCTCGATGTTCAGTCTGCCAGAAGGTGAAGGCCGAACACCGTGTTCCTGGTGGTCTTATCCAGCACTTAGAGATTCCTCAGTGGAAGTGGGAGGACATCTCAATGGACTTTGTTACAGGTTTACCTCGGGCTCCGGGAGGACATGATGATATATGGGTGGTAGTGGATCGTTTAACAAAATCGGCCCACTTCATAGCAATCAAGGAGTCGAGCTCAGTGGAGGTTTTGTCGAAGCTGTATCGGGAGGAGGTGGTGAGGCTTCACGGAGTACCTAGGACGATCATTTCTGATCGAGATCCGCGTTTTACCTCTAGGGTGTGGAGAGGTCTCCAACATGCTTTTGGCTCTCAACTGTGCCTTGTCACTGCTTTTTATCCTCAAATGGATGGTTAGACAGAGCGAACAATCCAGACTCTTGAAGACATGTTGCGCTCTTGTGTTCTTGATTTTGGAGGTTCATGGGTGAAGCACATACCCTTGGTAGAGTTCACTTACAATAATAGTTTTCACTCTACCATCGGCATGGGGCCGTTTGAATCCTTGTATGGCCGGCCATGCCGTTCTCCGTTGTGCTGGACTGGGGTCAGAGAGTCCGCAATTCTCGGACCAGAACTAGTGCAGAATACGACAGAGATGGGTCAAGTGATTCGTGAGAGGATGAAGACAGCACAAGATCGTCAGAAATCTTATGCTGATCAAAGAAGGAGACCCATAGAGTTTAATTTTTGGGATCTTGTGTTTCTAAAGGTGACTCTCCGTCGTGGGCAGCAAACGTTTGGTCTCGGAAGTAAGATTTCTCCCAGTTTTGTTGGGCCTTTCGAGGTGTTAGCTCGTGTTGGAGGTGTGGCGTATAGAGTAGCACTTCCCCCTCAGATGAGTCAGATACATGATGTTTTCCATGTATCGCAGCTCCGTCGTTACCTTTATGATGAATCTCATGTTATCGATTGGGGAGAGATCGATATTGATGATGATGCAACCTTCAAGGAGCGACCTGTGGAGATCCAAGACCACAAGGAGAAGGTGTTGCGTGGGTGTTCTATCCCCTTAGTTCGTGTCTTGTGGCGACACGGTGCCAGGGAGGAGAGTACCTGGGAGCGTGAGTCACAGATACGTGCTCAGTACCCAGAGTTGTTTAATGTTTAACTCCTTTCATTTAATGATGTTTTCTTTGTGGTTGGACCCTTGGTGTTTTATTTATGTACATTTGATGTGATGTTATGTTTGAATTGTTTGGGTATGGATTGTTTGTTCTCATACTCCCGGATGTCGTGGTTTTGTTCTAGATTTCGAACAACTCATTGTGGTTCTCCCCTGAGAGGTATCTTATGGGGTGGTTGTTCGGACCCCTCTTTTCTTCTGGGTTGGTTTTTAATTCTCGAGGACGAGAATGTTTTGAGAGGTATCTAATGTAATGGCCCGGACCTCTCCGGTCCATTACTTTGTGGAATTTTGGTGTTGGAGGTGTTCCGGGAGGCCAAGGGGACTTATCCCCAACACATTGCCAATTTTCCAGTTCTGTGAATAGTGTTTCCAGTTTTATGAACAGTAACAGATCGGTCTCACCGATCGGTCTTACCGATCGGTCTGACAGATCGGTCTCACCGATCAGTTTCACAGATCGGTGTGACAGATCGGTTTCACATATCAGTCTGACAGATCGGTTTCACTGATCGGTCTGACAGATCGATCTCACCGATCGGTCTGACAGATCAGTCTCACCGATCAGTTTCATAGATTGGTGTGACAGATCGATTTCATAGATCGGTCTGACAGATCGGTTTCACAGATCGGTGTGACAGATCGCTTTCACAGATCAGTGTGACAGATCAGTTTCACAGATCGATTTCACAGATCGGTCTGACAGATCGGTTTCACAGATCGGTGTGACAGATCAGTTTCAGAGATCGGTCTGACAGATCAGTTTCACAGATCGGTTTCACAGATCGGTGTGACAGATCAGTTTCACAGATAGGTTTCACAGAACGGTTTCACAGATCGGTGTGATAAATCAATTTCACATATCGGTTTCACAGATCGGTGTGACAGATCAGTTTCACAGATCGGTTTCATAGATCGGTTTCACAGATCGGTGTGACAGATCAGTTTCACAGATTGGTTTCACAGATCGGTTTCATGTACAGTAACAGTGGGTGAAGAGTGTTTCCAGACTCCTGCAGTTTTACCCTTTTGACGTTCCTTTGACGTAAAATACATTTAAACCCTTATTTTAAGGGCTCTTAAGGCCGTTTAAAATTCCATAAATCCTATATTAATTATTCCTAAGGATTGGAATGTTTTACTTGGTCAACCACATGGGTTAATGCGATCCGTTTTTAATGGAGAATTAACCGGATCTTAAACCATCGCACCATTAAATCTTAAAAAGGGACGAGATATCATTCTTCCGTGTTCTTTCCCGTTGTTCTCGATTAAGAGGCACTAGAACATTTCAAATCCTTTCCGTAGGAGTTGCACAATAAATCTTTACTCCTAGGATTGGTTCCGCATTGTTTTGATGCAACCGAGCTGTGTCGATCAATCTTCGATATAAGCATCCTCCGGTGGATGCAGTTGTCGCGAGGGGAGGATCGTGACCTGTTGTGTGGATAAAGAACGTGAGGAACTGTTTGAGGAAGGGGATTCATGGCTTCACTAATTGTATATGTGCAATCATAGAATTAGCATTATTTATCCCTTTGGATCACAATGAAATTTACCTAATTAAATACTTGAACCGGATTAAAAGAATTGGTTGATCGCATGTTGTTGCTTTATACCGTGATAACGGTATGCCTCATGTTTTTCTAGATATAGTGATATCAATGTTTTCTTTGATTTGTTGTTCGTTCATGATAGAAATTGATAATGAACGTAAAGATGGAATTAATTGTTAATTAATTGGATAAAGATAAAGAGGCATGTAAGTTAATCTGGTTATTGCAGTTGTTGTAGTTGTTCTAATTTGAGGATAATCAAATTAGGGAAGTAAGCACGGTTATTTAATTGTGATAGCTTACTGATTAGGTATCCATGATTGGAACCTACAAATAACAAATCTGTTAATTCAATATGGATTAGAGAATAGATTATGTGGTAATTTCTAAAAGGGTTCTGAGTTACCCTCTTGTTTTTTAAAGGGTCAAGAGCCCATGATGTGATGTTTGTTTTCCTGCTGCTTGTGCTGTGATGTGAGCCTGGATGGCTGTTGTGATATGTGGAGGCATGGAGGCCTTGTGGTTATGGTAGCAGATGACGCCTAGAGTGGCGAGATGCATCCGTTTATGCCTGTGGGTGTCGGGGAGGACACCAGGGGTGATGGAATGGGATGGATGTCGTTTCTTGTTTCTTACAGTTTTCTTGAATGTTAATCTGCTTTACTTTTCCCCACTGCTCAATGCAGCTGGTCTTGCTTACCCTCTTTCCGAAGGAGGCGAAGACACGCGGGGTATGCCACGTGATTTCTGTGTTTCGCCTCTCGATGGAGGATGGGTCTATGCTCTTTCTATATGCGGCAAAGACTCGACGGGTGGTATATCTACTCACCGTATTGAGACTCCTTTTTGTTTAGAAGCATAGGATGTTTTTCTAGAATGCCTGGGAATGTGGAAAAGTAATTCTGTAATGAATGTTTTATTAAATGGTGAAATCGACGGGGATGGAGATGCTGGAATTTTAATAGTGATGTGAATCCTAAAAAGGAGCACTTTTTGAATGTGATGCCAATTCAGTTTAATGTGGAATTGTTCATTCTTAATTAATGTTTAAATAATTAATTAATGTACAGTGGAACTGATAAAATGAGAACGGAGTAATCTATTAAATCTCTCCAAATGTTTGTGTGCTTATAGGATGCCTGGTCTTAGAAGTAGCAGCCTGGAGTCTGAGAGACGTTAGCTGCAGTTGTATCTAAGACTAGGTAATGCCCATAGTGTGGATGTGAGTTACTTATATATTCTGTACTTTTTGTCTTTCTATACGCTACTCCACCATGTCGGTAAGGGAAACTAACACCCCTGAGATTCTGAGCCCTGGGGGGGGGGGGGTGTTTTCCCCAACATTCTGATGAGAGGTTGAATGGATGACTACCCCCTTTGGCCCCGCTCTCTTCTCTTGGTAGATCTTTGTGCTGGTAGGCACAGTGGTTAGTTTTACCCATATATGTGTGTAGAGGGCTGTAATGGCTTGTGGTTATTTCACACACATATATTCTGGATATAGTATCTTATGGAATACTATAGGTGTAACGTGTATAGGCTGTGATAGCTTGAGGATCCTTACTCGGCGTATGGGTTGTGATGGCTTGAGGTATAATACTCGACATATGATACACGTTATACGAGCTATGGTGGATCCCGGAAACTACCTGGTTACTTTGGTTGTGAGGATGGTGTGGTGCTTAGCCCAGGTGTTTGCGGGAAAGCTTCTGTGGTGCACGAGGTGCAGATTGTGGAGCTTAGCCCAGGTGTCTGTGGGCAAGCCTTTGGAGAGAGATGCACAGGACGTATGTCGTTGGGGAAAAGCGGCAAACCAGTGGGGAAGTAGTAGCGGGGTACCCTTGATATTCTTTACTATATTCTATATTATTATATGCGTTACTTGGTGAGAGTATCCATGGTGAGGTTGGGAACTTAGTATACCAGTTTAGGTGACGAGTTAGTTTCACTTGTTGTTCACTGGGATTTAGCATGCTTTCTTTACTTTTGCACGAGAGGCTTGGGGAGGATCCTACTGAGTATACTGTTATACTCACCCTATGTATGTATATACTATTTTTCAGGTCACATGGATCAGGTTGGAGATCAAGCTGGATACTACTAGCTTGCGGTTGGAGGAGGAGTTGTTCAGGCTCGTGGTCGCTACTGTTTTTCTTTCTTTTGGGTACTTTTAGTTTTCCCTTTCAGTTGTAGTACTTTTGCATGACATTTCCTATATGTACTAGGGTTTCTTTTATATTTCAGTTATGAGCTGGAGTTGGTTGGAGTCTATTTTATCTCTCTCTTCTACATGTGTTCTCTTAGAGGGTAATGCCTCCCATTTGTATGTTATTATACCCTCGGTGCTAGTCGCCAACCCAGGGCCTACTGGAGGCGGGACTCGGGGGTTATTATCTCCTTTTTCACATTGTCGGCCCAGGAAGGGTACACTTTGTGGGGAGGGGGTCGTGACAACTGCATTCCATTTAAATAATTTAAATGGTGATTTTATATTGAAAATTTGTTTTAATGTAAAATCATTTAAATAATATCATTATTACTCAAAAAATGTTCATTATAATCAGGTTTATATTCAATATTGATATAAACTCTTTTAATCAGTTGAATGTTTTTATTTTGGAAAAACAAAATCAACGCATCTGTAACACCCTATGTCCAGTTACCCAGAGTCGGTGCATTACTTCGTAACATTGGCATGATCACAAAAGATCAAGTCTCGATAGACCGATTATCTTAGTAGCCTTGGAAACACTAGATACATTCATAAAAGTTACATTACATCATTAAGTGAAAAATCACAATAACATAGTCTCCATAGTCCACACTTCTATACCCTTTAGACTATCCATGTAGGTTAGTCATAAAATATTTCCTCACATCCTGGGAAAAATAAAACATTGAAAGATGTGATCTCAGATGCTCAATAAGGATAACAATATAGCGGAAGATTTCATAAATAAACATACACATTTAAGGCAATGTATGACTAAAACAAAATCCATTTAAACATGAACTTCAACATAATATGGCAAAAGTAAAATGAGATAATCCCATTTAATTATTCACTTGGATATTCTACTGGTCTAATAATCACATGCAATATCAATAACCACTTATATAATTATGGAATGCATAATTCTAGACTATCATATCCACATAGCCAAGGCCTCATGCCAAGACCAAAAATAAGATTTTTTCAAGGACTCATGCCAATACACTAGTTTGTCTCATGAGACATACCGATGCATCGAGGAGCTATAGCGGGTTCCACCCATCACTTATTAAGTCCAATGCATTTCTCATATGAAAAGGTTTAAACATATCATAAACCATAACATAATTGTATCACATAAAACGTGCATAAAGGAAACATAAGATTTCAACACTTCAATCACAAGACATCAATACAACACATTGATATAATAAAAACATTATCAAAACCATTTTCAATACCAAAATAAAAGAAAATTAAAACATGTTATTTACTTTTCTTTTAAAAAAATGTTCTGGCATATAGGGAAACTAAAACTCGAATAATAGTAATGGCGGCAGAGAATTCATTGTCGCCGCATACATAAGAAAAAAATTCCTTTCGTCGTTTAGTAAAAACGCTTCGTATAAAAAGATTCCTTTTGAATAAAAGTAAAAGTCCAAGGGGTTTATAAACCCCATAAAAGAAATTTCTGTATAAAACAAAATATGCCTCAATGAAAGGAGATTGAGATGAAGTACCTTACAAAGATCATTTTTTTAAATAAAATATATCTATTATGTGTAATCACTATATGTACACATAAAGAAATTACAAATACAAGATTGGACATAATAATATCATGACATAATTTGAAAGTAGGAGATTAGCCCAACGAATGAAAATTAGGTTAAGTAGTTTCCTTACAAAGTTCATTTTTAAATAAAATAGATATATTATGTGTATTCACTATAAGTACACATAAATAAAGTACAAATACAATATAGGATATAATAATATCATGAAGTAATTTTAAAGTAGGAGATTAACCCAAAGAACAAAAATTGGGTTAAGAAGTTCCGTTACCTCATGTCCGACTTGACTCGCCCGCTATTTACCCTCCTAAATAATAAACAAGAGTTAATATCTACCTACTTAAGAACCTTTTTCAAGTTCATTATTCCTTTTATATCACTTATTACCATGTTATGAACATTATGTAATTATTTAAGTTAAAAATGGTCGTTTTTTCGATCTTAGGTACTTGAGTCAAAAATAAACTTCTTATAATTACACATTGTTCATGTGGTAAAATATCCATTATATCCATAATTATATTCAAGATGTAGATATCATATAAATCATATATATCCAGTATATACATTCATTTATAATATTACATAACATTTAGAGGTAAGAAATGAAATGCACCGTTCATGGAGACGGTAAGCTGTAAGTACGCATGAACGCTACTTTCATTTCTATTTCGTATTTAATGGAATGAAGTTATAATTATATAAATTTATAATATAATTCCAGTATAATATATTGTATAATACCATTTAATACATTCTTTATACATCCCACATATGGCATTAACGATTCAAAACACATTGAGGGGGCAGTAGTCCACACTTCCTCAAATGAAATTATCGCATTTGCACAACATGAAAAGCAAAAAGATATGTTTTAAATGTAGAATACAGAATAATATAGAGTAAATAAATATAATATATATCATAAATAAATATAGTGCCATCATAATGGCCACCATGAGAGGTGGTAGGAGAAAATAGAACAATCATCGTTTCATGAGGCAGTAATTATCCAACCACGGAAACAGTATGTTCTTAAACCATTAGACAGAGGTGTGTGTAAGTGTAGCTCGAATAAATATCATAACAAAATCATATTATATTTAATATACTGTTTTTGTTACAAAAGAAAGTAATAAAAAGAGTTTAAGGGGTTGGAGAAGCAAAATAAAACAAAATAACATAAGAGAATACAATACCATTAAATCAGGTAACTCTTTTTTGATTTGATACAAAGGCTTCCTTGAAAAGAATTCTTCCCAAAGCGAGGCTTCTAGGAGTAAGATAGGGAAGCTGAGAGAGTATTTGGGAAGAGGTTGGCCGATCCAAATGGGTTGATGGTGTGAATAAGGTGGTAGTGGTGGGGGCCTTTTATAAGAGGAGAGGAGGGGCACTCATGGAATGATTGAAATGTTACATTATTATGAAATGATTTTCGGATTATAAAGGACCCACAATGATATATTTTGAGGCTAAGGTGATAAGGGTTCTAGATATTCCCATCCAATAGGTTTTAGACAATTGTAAGCCTTAGATTTTACATTATCGTTTCATTTTATTTAAATCGTTAATTAATGAGCTAATCGTTGCATCATCATTGTGTCATAAAAAATTTAATTTATGTAATGTATAAAAATTATAAAAAAATATCATGATGTATTAAATCTTTTTATATTTACAATGAATATTTATAGTCAAAAAGTTATCTTATATAACCCCATGTTGTAATTTTTTTATTTAAACAGCACATGTTTGTGACAAATTTATTTTTACCTTAAATAAAATGTTATTAATGTCATTTTCTTACCCAAGTGGATCCATGGGGTCCCCAAGTTGAACCATGGATTTTCATGGTCGGACATGACTCATACAGTAATGTTTGGACCAGTGTAAGGGTATTTTCATATTTTTATAATATCAATTTTACCATAAATTTCAATAATTACCTTTAATCGCGATTAATGAAACTTATAAGTTACTATTCACCAAAAAATTATTTTAATTCCATTGAACCACATATTATGTCCTAATTACAACCATGTATTACTGATTTTTTAAAATCAAATCACAGAAGTGTTAATGTTTCATTTAAATGAAAAATCAGTTTTTTAACTACCACTTAGTGGTTTCATTATTAATAAAAAATTGATGTTTTTCAGAACAATGCCAACATTTCACCATAAGCTATAATTGATATTCCAAATTCAAAAATGATGTATATTTTAAAAAATTACAAAAATATAAGTTGCATTAATTAATTTTATAATTAATTCCCGCTGTCACAACAAATAGCATGTTTTTAAGAAACAATATATATCAAAAGATTGACAATTGTTTATGTCATATTTCAAAGTGAAATTAATTCTAATAAACGCCATTGGATAAAATGGTAAATATATATTCTAATTTTACTTTAAAACTACTCAATATTATAATTTATCACTATAAATAATTTTGATTAAAAAAGTTGTTTTTAAGTATTTTTCACTATTCATAAAAAATTGGAAGTTCTCAGAAAATTACAAAAAATTCAACTTAGGATAATTTAAATATTCCGAATCCAAAAATGAAGTCCATTTTGAAATATAAAATACATGTAATTTCAAAAAATGGTAATTACTATTCATAATGGCTATTTTGATTAGTCGCGGTGTGTTAGAATCTCGAACTTGCGTACAATGAAAGCTATTGCATTATTGAAAGAGAAGTGTATTGTGAAAGCTTGGGGTGTTACATTCTCCCGTCCTTCAATAAATTGCGTCATCGCAATTTGAAAATGTTCTTTGAAAATAAAAGGTTGAAAATAGAGAAAACCTTTGTGGAAAACCCACATCAGAAATAGGGTTAATAAAAATATAACATTAAAAGAAAGATAGAGAAGTATGAAGGTCACCTGAGGTTGCCCATATTAGGATTATATGAAAATATGGATATGGAGGAAAAAAAACCATCAAGGTTTGATGGAGAGTTGTAGAAAACAGGATTAGGAGAAAGTTAGCCACAAGAAAATAACAAACTTGTGATTGGTTAAACGGTCATTGAATCCCCAGTTGGTAAAGTAAACCGACAACGTTTTTGTTTTAAGTTACCTTTCCTAAAGTTGAGGAATTTATTTAAGAGATTTACTAAGAACATAAGGAAGTATACTTACTTGTCATGTAGGCTTTCATTCTTTAATAAATTTTTACCAAAAACCCATCTTTCACTCCAAATGGTAACAGAACAAAAAAATATTCTATTTATCCTAACTGTATAAGGTTCCAAATATTACTACATACCATTAAGATTAGGAAAACTATTTTTTAATAACCAGGGACTTCCTATAGGCTAGTGGTAGGTAATAAAGGCCTGTCACACTATGGTTGTGGGTTCGATTCCTGCAGCTTTGTCCGACGCGATGGGTTATCCCCCAACCTGTAGGTTGTCCTTTTCCTAAAACTATAGTATTTTCATATTCCAAAAATAATCTTCATAAATGTTTTAACCTTAAACAATACTTTCCAAAGTCCAACTTAATCCATTCCATCCTTTATAGTTATCCAAAATACCTCTATCCAGACTTTTTCTAAATGTTCTTTAAATTCCAAAATCAATTGTAACATCAGATTCCCCAAACAAGATAAAGTTTCTCTTATTGTCACATACTAAAAATATGATCACCGTCATCATATTAAATCCTTAATGAAAACAACAAGTACTGTAGTACAATCCTTATATATATATCACATTATCCTTATAACTAGAATAAAATGTCTGAGTCCAAAAGCACCAATACATTAATTATTCAACTTCAACTTTAGTAATAGAATAAGATTATCCTTGATCCCTTGGAATTTTATGAGGTATGTTTCCCTGATTCTTAGGACATTCATTTGCATAATGCCCTATTTCCATACAATTGTAGCATTCAACATTGATAGCCTTTTTCTTTCCCTTGCAATCACGATCCTGGGGATCTTTTCTCTACATTTATAACAAACTCCCATTCCTTTTAGGCAACTACCAGGGCGATTCTTCCCACAATTATCGCATAATGGAAAATCCTTCTTTCCATTTTTTCCTTTATCTGTCTCTGGTTCCACCATTCATTTCTTCCCTTTCTTTACTTTATTGTCATAAGATTTAGAGAATTCCTTTTCTGTCTTGATAGCACACACGACTATATCATCGTGTGTTGAGAAAGATTGTGATACTAATGCTCGACGGAGAAATGGTTTTAACCCATCAAAGAAACGATCAATATTACTTCTTGGGTTACATATATAATCTGCAGCATACCTCGCTAATCTTGTAAAGTTAGCCTCATACTTTGCGACATTATCATCCTTCTTCTGCCTTAGACTCAGATGTTGCCTTTCCATATCTGCTCTATAGTCACGAGGGATGTATTTTTCTAAGAAAAGCTCTTCGAACTCTCTCCATTCCATACTTGATACTTTTTCATCTTCCTTTGTGTTTCGAATCAGAGACCACTATTGATCGACATCTTCAGTAAGGTGGTAAACTTCCATGACAACCTTCTCTCCTTCGATACTCCACAAGGCGTGTAATATTTTCTCTAAGGAGTTTATCCATTGGTTAGATACTAATGGATTTGTACCCCCATTAAATGATGGCAGTTGTTGCCTCATGAAGTTGTCTAACATTGATCCTCCACATTGCAGATCAGGGTGCTCCATACGATTAAGGTTATTATTCATAACCTGAGTGAGTTGTCCCAGTATGGTAAAAAGTTGATCAGCACCACTTGTATCTCCAGGTCCACAATAATTATCTTGAGTAGGAGGGAAATCCCAACAAGGAGTGTGTGCATTGATACAGTTTCCATTCCTTCCACTAGGCGCCATTTCTAAACAATGGCATAAACTAGATTAGTTTATGAATCAAAATACATAATTCCATACTTATAAAATACTTTACATAAATTGAACTATTTATAAATATAATCCCTAATCATATAAATTTTTTATTTGAGGAAGTATATACTCATAACCCTTCGTAGAGGTTTGTAAAAAAATGATAATTATCCTAAGAATATCCCCCGGGAGTGTCGTAACCAAGAGTGCAGCAAGACCCATTGTCGTGCAACAGTTCCCGTTTGAGTCCAGATCAAAGCGGTGTTTTCGGGTATTACCCCTAGGTACATCTGTGCCAGAGCCGCCTCTACCTGCTCGTATCTAGACAGGGATTTATTGTTCAGAAAACTCACCAAATCTCTATAATACCAAAATTATAGGTATTTTTTCTATGCTAATCCTCAAAGTCTATCTTATGGCTATGTTCTCTAATTAGAGTTTATCTAAATCTAGCTTCCAAGGTTAGTACTAAACTGCCTCTGATACCAACTGTAACGCCCCGACTCCAGTTACACAGTGTCGGTGGATAACTTCGTAACATTGGCATGATCACGAAAGATCAATTCTCGAACGACCAGTTAGTTTAGTAGCCTTGGAAACACTAGATACATTCATACATGTTACATTACATCATAAAGTAAAAAAACCACAATAACATAGTCTACATAGTCCACACTTCTATACCATTTAGACTATCCCTGTAGGTTAGTCATAAAATATTTGATGACATCCTGGGAAAAATAAAACATTGAAAGGGGTGAGCTCAGATGCTCAATAAGGATAACAATATAGCTGAAGCTTTCATAAATAAACATAAACATTTAAGGAAATGTATGAATAAAACAAAATCCTTTTAAACGTGTACTTCACCATAATATGGAAAAAGTAAAATGAGATAATTCCATTTACTTATTCATTTGGATATTCTGATGGTCGAATAATCACATGAAATATCAATAACCACATTCATAATGATGGAATGCATAATGTCAGACTATCATAACCACATAGCCAAGGCCTCGTTCCAAGACCACAAATAAGATTTTGTCAAGGCCTCACGCCAAGACACTCGTTTGTCTCATGAGACCTACCGATGCATCGAGGAGCTATAGCGGGCTCCACCCGTAACTTATTAAGTCCAATGCATTCCTCTTATGAAAAGGTTTAAACATATCATAAACAATAAAATAATTGTATCACATAAAACGTGCATAAAGGAAACATAAGATTTCCACACTTCAATCACAAGACATCAATACAACACATTGATATAATAAAAACTTTATCAAAACCATTTTCAATACGAAAATAAAAGAAAATTAAAACATGGTATTTATTTTTCATTTAAAAAAAGTTATGGCATATAGAGGAAGCCAAAACTCAAATAATAGTAACAGCGGAAAATAAGTTGTTGTCGCCGCATATGTATGAAAAAAATTCCTTTTGTCGTTTGGTAAAAATGCTTCGTATAAAAAGATTCCATTTGAATAAAAGTAAATGTCAAAGGGTTTTATACACCGTATAAAAGAAATTTGTGTATAAAACAGAATATGCCTCAATGAAAGAAGATAGAGATGAAGACCCATACAAAGATCATTTTTTTAAATAAAATATATCTATTATTTGTATTCACTATACGTACACATAAAAAATTACAAATTCAAGATAGAACATAATAATATCATGACATAATTTGAAAGTAGGAGATTAACCCAAAGAATGAATATTAGGTTAAGAAGTTCCCTTACAAAGATCATTTTTTAAATAGAATAGATATATTATGTGTATTAACTATAAGTACACATAAATAATGTACAAATACAATATAGGACATAATAATATCATGACATAATTTGAAAGTAGGAGATTAACCCAAAGAATAGAAATTGGGTTAAGAAGTTCCCTTAACTCGTGTCCGACTTAACTTGACTGCTCATTAAACACCTGAATAATAAACTAGAGTTAATCTCTACCTGCATAAGAACCTTTTTCAAGTTCATTATTCCTTTTATATCACTTATTACCATGTTATTAACATTATGTAATTATTTAAGTTAAAAACGGTCGTTTTGTCGATCTTAGGTACTTGAGTCAAAAATAAACTTCTTATAATTACACTGTGTTCATGTGTTAAAATATCCATTATATACATAATTATATTCATGATATATATATCATATACATAATATATATGCAGTATATACATTCATTTATAATATTACATAACATTTAGAGGTAAGAAATGAAATCCACCCTTCATTGAGACGGTAAGTCGTACGTACGCATGAACGCTACTTTCATTCATATTTCATATTTAATGGAATGAAGTTATAATTATATAAAGTTATAATATAATTCTAGTATAATATAATGTATAATACCATTTACTCTATCCTTTATACATCCCACATATGGCATTAATTATTTAAATCACTTTGAGGGGGCGGTAGTCCACACTTCCTCAAATGAAATTATCGCATTTGCACAACATGCAAAGCATAAAGATATGTCTTAAATGTAAAATACAAGAAACATATAGATGAAATAAATATAATATATATCTTAAATAAATATATTTCCGTCATAATGGCCACCATGAGAGGTGGTAGGAGAAGATAGAACAATTCTCGTTTCATGAGGAAATAATTCGCCATCCACAGAAACAGTATGTCCTTTAACCATTAGACGGAGGTGTGTGTAAGTGTAGCTCGAATAATTATCATAAAAACATCCTAATATATTTATGATAATGTAGTTTTTACAAAATAAAGTAATAAAAAGAGTTTAAGGGGTTGGAGAAGAAAAATAATACAAAATAACATATGAGAAGACATTAACTTAAAATCGGGTAACTCTTTTTTGATTTCAGCCAAAGGTTTTCTTGGGAAGAATTCATCCCAAAGTGAGGCTTTTAGGAGTATGAGAGAGAAGTTGAAAGAGTATTTGTACAGAGGTTGGCCGAGCCAAATGGCTTGAATGTGTGAATAAGGTGGTAGTGGTGGGGGCCTTTTATAAGAGGAGAGGAGGGGCACTCTTGGAAAGATTGAAATGTTACATTATTATGAAATGATTATCGGATTCTAAAGTTCCCAAAATGATATATTTTGAGGTTAAGGTGATAAGGGTTCTAGATATGCCCATCCAATAGGTTTTAGACATGTTTAAGCCTTAGATTTTACATTATCGTTTCATTTTATTTAAATCGTTAATTAATGAGGTAATCACTGCATCATCATTGTGTCATAAGAAATTTAATTTATGTAATGTATAAAAATTAAAAAAAAATATCATGATGTATTAAATAGATTTATCTTTCCAATTAATATTTATAGTCAAAAATTTAACTTATATAACCCCATGTAATAATTGTTTTATTAAAACAACACATGTTTGAGACAATTTTTTTTTACCGTAAATAAAAAGTTATTAATGTCATTTTCTTACCCAAGTGGCTCCATGGGGTCCCCAAGTTTACCCATGGATTTTCTGGGCTGGGAAAGAATCATCCAATAAGGTTAGGACATGTTTAAGGGTATTTTCATATTTTTATAATATCATTTTTACCATAATTTTCAATAATTTCCTTTAATCACGATTAATTAAATATAAAAGTTACAATTCACTAAAAAAATTATTTTAATCCCATTGAACAACATTTCACATCCTAATGACAACCATGTATGTCTGATTTTTGAAAATCAAATCACAGAAGTGGTAATGTTTCATTTAAACGATAAATCAGTTTTTTAACTACCACTTAGTGGTTTCATTATTCATAATAAATTGATGTTTTTTAGAACAATGCCAAAATTTCACCATAATCTATAATTGATATTCCAAATTCAAAAATGTTGTCTATTTTAAAAAATTCCAAACATATTAGTTGCATTAATTAATTTTCTAATTAATTCTCGATGTCCCAACAAATAGCATGTTTTTAAGAAACAATATATATCAAAAGAGTGACATTTGTTTATGCCCAATTTCAATGTGAAATTAATTCTAATAAACACCATTGGATGAAATGGTAAAAATATATTCTAATTATAATTTAAAACCACTCAATATTATAATTTATCAATATAAATTATTTTTATTAATAAAGTTGTTTTTAAGTATTTTTCGCTATTCATAAAAAATTTGATGTTCTCAGAAAATTACAAAAAATTCAACTTAGTATAATTTTGATATTCTGAATCCAAAAATGAAGTCCATTTTGAAATATAAAATATATATAATTTCAAAAAAATGGGTATTACTATTCATAATGGCTATTTTGATTAGTTGCGGTGTGTTAGAATCTCGAACTTGCGTACAATGCAAGCTATTGAATTCTTGAAAGAGAAGCGTATCGTGAAAGCTTGGGGTGTTACATTCTCCACTCTTTCAATAAATTGCGTCCTCGCAATTTGAAAATGTTCTTCGAAAATAAAAGGGTGAAAATAGAAAATACCTTTGTGGAAAACCCACATCGAAAATAGGGTTAATAAAAATATAACATTAAATGAAAGATAGAGAAGTAAAAAGGTCACCCGAGATATCCCATACTTGGATTATATGAAAATATGGATATGGAGGAAAATAAAACCATCAAGGTTTGATGGAGTGTTGTAGAAAACAGGATTAGGAGAATGTTAACCACATGAAAATCACAAACTTGTGATTGGTTAAACGGTCATTGAATCCCCAGTTGGTAAAGTTAGCCGACAATGTTTTTGTTTTAAGTTAACTTTCATAAAGTTGAGGAATTTACTTAAGAGATTTACAAAGAACAGAAGGAAATATACTTACTTGTCATGTAGGCTTTCATTCTTTAATAAATTTTTACCACGAACCCATCTTTCACTTCAAATGGTAACATAACTCAAAAATATTCTATTTATCCTAATTGTATAAGGTTCCAAATATTACCACATACCATTGAGATTAGGAAAACTATTTTGTAATAACTAGGGACTTCTTGTAGGCTAGTGGTAGGTAATAAAGGCATGTCGCACTATGGTTGTGGGTTCGATTCCTTCAGCATTGTCCGACGCGACGGGTTATCCCCCAACCTGCAGGTTGTCCTTTTCCTAAAACTATTGTATTAAAATATTCCAAAAATAATCTTCATAAATGTTTTAACCTTAAACAATACTATACAATGTTCAACTTAATCCATTCCAACCATTATAGTTATCCAAAATAACTTTGTCCAGACTTTTTCTAAAAGGCCTTTAAATTCCAAAATCATTTGTAACATCAGATTCCCCAAACAAGATAAAGTTTCTCTTATTGTCACAAAATAATAATATTATTACCTTAACCATATTAAATGATTAATGAAAACAACAAGTAATGTAGTACAGTCCTTATATATATATATATATATATATCACATTATCCTTATAACCAGAATATAATCCTTGAGTCTAAAAGCACCAATACATTAATTATTCCACTTCAACTGTAGTAATAGCATAAGATTGTCCTTGATCCCTTGGCATTTTCTAAGGTAAGTTTCCCTGACGCTTAGGACATTCATTTTCATAATGCCCCATTTCCCTACAATTGTAGCATTCAACATTGATAGCCTCTTTCTTTTCCTTGCAATCACAAGCTTGGTGACCTTTTTCTCCACATTTATAACAAACTCCAATTCCTTTTAGGCAAGTATATGGGTGATTTGTCCCACAATTATCGCTTAATGGAGAATCCTTCTTTCCATTTTTCCCTTTATCTGTCTCTTGTTCCACCATTCTCTTCTTCTCTTGCTTTACTTTATTGTCATAAGATTTAGAGAATTACTTTTCTGTTTTGATAGCACACGCGACTATATCTTCGTACGTTGAGAAAGATTGTGATACTAATGCTTGACGGAGAAATGGTTTTAACCCATCAAATAAACAATCAATCTTACTTCTTGGGTTAAGTATATAATCTGCATCATACCTTGCTAATCTTGAAAAGTTAGCCACATAATTTGTGACATTCTCATTCTCCTTCTACCTCAGACTCAGAAGTTTCCTTTCCATATCTGCTCTATGGTCACGAGGGAAGTATTTTTCTAAGAAAAGCTCTTTGAACTCTCTCCATTCCATACTTGATACTTCTTCATCTTCCTCTGTGTTTTGAATCAGCGACCACCATTGACAACATATCTAGTAAAGCGGTAAACTACAATGAAAAAATTCTCCCTTTCGCTACTCCCCATGGCGTATAATATTTTATCTAAGGAGTTTATCCATTACTCAGGTACTAATGGATTTGTACCCCCATTAAATGTTGGTTGTTGTTGCCTCATGAAGCGGTCTAACATTGATCATCCACATTGCGGATAAGGGTGATCCATACAAGTATGTTTATTATTCATAACCTGAGTGAGTTTTCCTAGTATGGTAATAAGTTGATCATCACCAGTTGTTTCTTCAGATCCAAAATAATAATCTTGAGTAGGAGGTCAATCCCTACACTGAGTGCATGCATTGATACGGTTTCCATTCCTTCCACTAGGCGCCATTTCTAAACAATGGCATAAACTAGATTAGTTTATGAATGAAAATACATAATTCCATACTAGTAAAATACTTAACATAAATTGAACTATTTATGAATGTAATCCATAATCATAAAAATATTTTCTTTGAGGAAGTATATAGTCATAACCCTTCATAGTGGTTTGTAAAGAAAATTAGAATTATCCTAAGCATATCCCCTGGGAGTGTCGTACCCAAGAGTGCAGCAAGGCCCGTTGTCGTGCACCAGTTCCTGTTCGAGTCTAGCTCAAAGCGGTGTTTTCGGGTTTTACCCCTAGGTACATCTGTTGTAGAGCATCCTCTACCTGCTTGTATCCAGAAAGGGGTGTGTTGTTTGGAAAACTCACAAAATCACTATAATACAAAAATTCTAGGAAGTTCTTCTATACTAATCCTCAATGTCTATCTTATGGATATGTGCTCAAATCAGAGTTTATCTAAATCTAGATTCCAATATTAGTATTAAACTGCCTCTGATACCAACTGTTACCCCCCGACTCCAGTTACCATGAGTCGGTGGATTACATCGTAACATTGGCATGATCACAAAAGATAAAGTATCGAAAGACCGGTTAGTTTACTATCCTTGGAAACACTAGACACATTCATAAATGTTACACTACATCATAAAGTGAAAAATCACAATAACATAGTCTCCATAGTCCACACTTCTATACCCTTCAGTCTATCACTGTAGGTTAGTCATAAAATATTTCCTCACATCCTGGGAAAAATAAAACATTGAAAGGGGTGAGATCAGATGCTCAATAAGTATAACAATATAGCGGAATATTTAATAAATAAACATAAACATTTAATGAAATATATGACTAAAAAATCCTTTTAAAGGTGAACTTCAACATAATATGGCAAAAGTAAAATGAGATAATGCCATTTACTTATTCACTTGGATATTCTACTGGTCGAATAATCACATGCATTATCAATAACCACTTTCATAATGATGGAATGCATAATGCCAGACTATCATAACCACGTATCCAAGCCCTCCTGCCAAGACCACAAATAATATTTTGTCAAGGCCTCATGCCAAGATACTAGTTTGTCTCATTAGACCTACCGATGCATCGAGGAGTTATAGCGGGCTCCACCCGTCACTTATTAAGTCCAATGCATTCCTCATATGAACAGGTTTAAACATATCATAAACCATAACATAATTGTATCACATAAAACATGCATAAAGTAAACTTAAGATTTACACACTTCAATCACAAGACATCAATACAACACATTGATATAATAAAAACTATATCAAAACCATTTTCAATACCAAAATAAAAGAAAATTAAAACATGGTATTTATTTTTCTTTTAAAAAAATGTTATGGCTTATAGAGGAAGCCGAAACTCAAATAATAGTCACGGTGGCGGAGAAGTCGTATTCGCTGCATACGTAAAAAAAATTCGTTTTGTCGTTTAGTAAAAACTCTTCGTATAAAAAGATTACTTTTGAATAAATGTAAAAGTCAAAAGGGTTTATACACCGTATAAAAGAAATTTTTTGTATAAACCCAAATATGCCTCAATGAAAGGAGATTGAGAAGAAGTCCCTTAGAAAGATTATTTTTCAAATAAAATATATCTATTATGTGTATTCACTATACGTACACATAAATAAATTACAAATACAAGATAGGACATAATAATAGCATGAGATAATTTTAAATTAGGAGATTAACCCAAAAATGAAAATTAGGTTAAGAAGCTCCCTTACAAAGATCATTTTTTAAATAAAATAGATATATTATGTTTATTAACTATAATTACACATAAATAAAGTAAAAATACAATATAGGACAGAATAATATCATGACGTAATTTGAAAGTAGGAGATTAACCCAAAGAACTGAAATTGCGTTAAGAAGTTCCCTTACCTCGTGTCCGACATGACTCGACCGCTCTTTAACCACGTGAATAATAAACTAGGGTTAATCTCTACATGATTAAGAACCTTTTTCAAGTTCATTATTCCTTTGAAATCACTTATTACCATGTCATGAACATTATTTAATTATTTAAGTTAAAAACGGTCGTTTTTTCGATCTTAGGTACTTGAGACAAAAATAAACTTCTTATAATTACTCTTTGTTCATGTGGTAAAATAAGCATTATATCAATAATTATATTCATGATGTAGATATCATATACATGATATATATCCAGTATATACAATCATTTATAATATTACATAACATTTAGAGGTATGAAATGAAATGCACCGTTCATGGAGATGGTAAGCCGTACGTACGCATGAATGCTACTTTCATTTATATTTTGTATTTAATGGAATAAAGTTATAATTATATAAAGGTATAATATAATTCTAGTATTATATAATGTATAATACCATTTACTTCATCCTTTATACATCCCATATATGGCATTAATGATTCAAATCACTTTGAGGGGGCGGTAGTCCACACTCCTCAAATGAAATTATCGCATTTGCACAACATGAAAAGCATAAAGATATGTTTTAAATGTAAAATACAGAAGCATATAGAGGAAATAAATATAATATATATCATAAATAAATATAGTGCCATCATAATGGCCACCATGATAGGTGTTACGAGAATATAGAACAATCATCATTTCATGAGGCAGTAATTCACCATCCACGGAAACAATATGTTCTTTAACCATTCGACGGAGATGTGTGTAAGTGTAGATAGAATAATTATTATAACAACATCCTAGTATATTTAATATACTGTTTTTGTTACAAAATAAAGGAATAAATGGAGTTTAAGGGGTTGGAGAAGCAAAATAAAACAAAATAACATAAGAGAAGACATTACAATAAAATCGGGTAACTCTTTTTTGATTTGAGCCAAAGGATTCCTTGAGAATAATTCATCCCAATGTGAGGCTACTAGGAGTAAGAGAGGGATGTTGAGAGAGTATTTGGGAAGAGGTTTTCTGAGCCAAATGGCTTAAAGGTTTGAATAAGGTGGTAGTGGTTGGGGCCTTTTATAAGAGGAGAGGAGGGGCACTCTTGGAAAGATTGAAATTTTACATTATTATGAAATGATTTTCGGATTCTAAAGGTCCCACAATGATATATATTTAGGATAATGTGATAAGGGTTCTAGATATTCCCTTAAAATAGGTTTTAGACAAGTTTAAGCCTTAGATTTTACATTATTGTTTCATTTTATTTAAATCGTTAATTAATGAGGTAATCACTGCATCATCATTGTGTCATACAAAAATTAATTAATGTAAAGTCTAAAAATTATAAATAAATCCAATGATGTAGTAAATATTATTAGGTTTAAAATGAATATTTATAGTCAAAATTTTAACTTATATAACCCCATGTAATAATTGTTTTAGTAAAACAACACATGTTTGTGACAATTTTATTTTTACCTTAAATAAAAAGTTATTAATGTCATTTTTTTACCCAAGTGGCTCCATGGGGTACCCAAGTTGACCCATGTATTTTTGTGGTCGGCCATGACTCATCCAATAATGGTAGAACAAGTGTAAGGGTATTTTCCTATTTTTATAATATCATTTTTACCTTAAATTTCACTAATTACCTTTAATCGCGATTAATTAAACTTAAAAGTTACAATTCACCGAAAAATTATTTTAATCCCATTGAACCACATTGTACATCCTAATGAAAACCATGTCTGTCGGTTTTTTGAAAATCATATCACAGAAGTGGTAATGTTTCATTTAAACGAAAAATCAGTTTTTTAACTTCCACTTAGTGGTTTCACTATTCATCAAAAAATGATGTTTTTTAGAACAATGCCAAAATTTCACCCTAATCTATAATTGATATTTAGAATTCAAAAAATGATGTCTATTTTAAAAAATTCAAAAAATATAGTTTGCATTAATTAATTTTATAATTAATTCCCACTGTCACAACAAATAGCGTGTTTTTTAGAAACAATATATATCAAAAGATTGACAATTTTTTATGTCCAATTTCAAAGTGAAATTAATTATAATAAGCACCATTGGATAAAATGGAAAAAATATATTCTAATTATACTTTAAAACCACTCAATAGTATAAATTATCACAATAAATTATTTTGATTAAAAAAGTTGTTTTTAAGTATTTTTCACTATACATAAAAAATTCGAAGCACTCAGAAAATTACAAAAAATTCAACTTAGGATAATTTTGATATTACGAATCCAAAAATGATGACCATTTTGAAATATAAAATATATATAATTTCAAAAAATGGTTATTACTGTTCATAATGGTTATTTTGATTATTCGCGGTGTGTTAGAATCTCGAGCTTGCGTACAATGCAAGCTATTGCATTATTGAAAGAGAAGTGTATCATGAAAGCTTGGGGTGTTACAACATCTACGTAATTTATATTAAAATAAAATAATCCACTTATATTAATTGTATTTGGAAAAATTTACTCCATAAGTTTAGTTGGAAAATTTTATATTTCATGATAATTTATAATTAATATTTTATAATTATGATTATAAAAAAAAGTTAAAATTAAATACCATAGATAATGTAGAAATGGGTTTATTAGGAGTTAATCTAAGAAGATAAAGCTTGAAAATGACCAATAACTTATTTAAAAAGAATTTTATAGACCTATTTTGATCCTATCACCTTAGCGATTATAACATTTTTTATTTTAATACATTTTTTATTTTAAAAACATGGGTAAACATTATTCTTTTAAAAAATTCCATGTGTGACATCTCCCCCACTTATAAAAGGACAATCCACCCTTCTATTATACACAGGTCTCAGGATATTTGGATCAAAAAAACAATAAACAGTATCTCTCTAACATCTTTATAAACATTCTAGATGTATTGGTATTCCAAAAATCCTATTATATAGCTCTTTATAAAGGATCAAAATAGATATTTATCAAAGAGTATGTATTTTTTTCATTAAATATCTTTCTTTTAAATTTTATTTTTCTACATTAAAATAATTATTAAAACATAAAATTTAATAAACAAATATCTAACATATAATTATATGTTACTATGATGATTTAATAATATTAATTTATCTCATACTATATCATATGGGAAATTAAATAAATGATAGTGTGTACTTCAGACTACGTTCTCATTAACAGATTTAACCCGTTTTTCATCAACAGAAATCAATATTTTATATAATGATATATTTAATGTATACAAATAATATTTATGGTATTATCAGTATAAATTATTTATAAAATCATGTATAACTTTTTCAAATCCATTTCATTGATAAATGATAATGTTACTTCTGTGTTTGGAGGACTACCTTCTCACGAAGTAATTTGAATCGATTTGAAATAATGCTTTATCTAAAAATTAATAAAGATAAATTTAATGAATATATGTTATTTGGTTTATGTGATATTTATTATATAAAATTATTATACCATCAAATTCCTTAACATTTCACTTGTTAAGGGAAATAAATCGTCGCATGTGCTTTTATACGACCAATCATTTCCACGAAGAAAGGTGGTACATTTAACATGTTCCACTATCAATAATGAATCATAAAATGTATCTAATGAGAAAATACAAAACGATGTTTGTTAGCATTGCTGAGCCAAAATTCCTCTTTGAAAACTGGAAAGGATTCAAATGGGACTCTCTAGGATATAGCTTTGTCTCTAATAATCAGCATTCATCTCACATAGACCACTTATGGGTGCAATGGCATGATGAAATTAATATCACTTCTTGTTTTGATGGGACTCAAAGTGTCCAGGTTAACTGTACCTTTGCATGGTAGGATTTGATAGTCTCTTTTGTTTATGCCTCCAATTCTTATCTCAGGAGGAGGGAATTATGTGAGGAACTAAAATCCACCTCTAGGTGGATGGAGTAAAAATGGATTCTTATTGGTGACTTCAACATAGTGCTAAAGCTTGAGGAGAAAACTGGAACAAATTTCAAAAGGGTTGCTGCTGCTAAATTTTCTGAATGCATTGACTATTGCAATCTAGAACAAGTTCCCATAGCTAGTAAAGATTTCACATGGTGCAGATACACATGGTAGGGGAATCAATCAAGTAAGCTTGATAGATTTTTTTTCTGTATTGATGGTCATGCTACAACAAATGGAGTTTATGGATTTATGCTTCCTAAGCATCATTCTGACAACAATGTGATGGCTATTGATGTCAATACCCACCTCACAAGGTCATACCCTATTCCCTTTCGATTCAACAATGGATGGATTGTGACTCCAGGATGCTGGGAGACTGTCTTGGAGGCACGGAATTATGAAGTCATTAGGAGTTCTCTACAGAGACATGTTATAAAACTCAAACATCTTAAGGGGATACTGAGGGAATGGAGTAAAAAATCATTTTCAAAAATTGATGAGGATATCAGGAATTCAGAGGAGGAGCTGGCCAGGATTCAGATTTTTCATTTTCAGCATCCTATATTATCCAGAGAGGAAATAACAGCCCATAGTAGGCTTGATTATCTTCTAATGGTAAAGAAAATATTGGTTAAAAATCCACTGAATGTGAAATGGTTAACGGATGGGGACAGGAACAACAAGCTCTTCAATAGGTTACATAAGGAAAAGAGGGTGTGTGCATGGAATAGGGTTTTCAGCATCGATGGGCACCTCTACAATGAAGAAAATGATATTTCCTTTGATGTTTTTGACCACTTCAAGGGCATATATTCTGATAATGGGAGGTCCAAAATTCAATGCATGGTCGATATCATCAGTCCTTGTATTGATGATCACTCGAATCAGCTTCTACTTGCTCCCCCATGCAATGAAGAGATCAGATCTACTCTTCAATCTCTCAGTCTTGAGAGTGCCCTAGGTCCTGATAGATTCGTAAATAATTTTTTCATGTTCTATTAGGACATCTTGCAGAATGATATTGTGCAGGGAATCAAGGATTTTTTCTCGCACTGATATATGACCCATGTTATGAATTCCTGTTCATTTCTCATATCCTCATGAAATAAAATTCTCTTGAAATCAAGGATTTCATACTAGTTGCACATGGGGACACACTTCCCAAACTTATCAGCAAGGTTTTGGTGAACATGATGAGTGGGTTGGTTAATGGTATAATCACTGCTAATAAATTTGGATTTTCCCTGGGAGGAGAATCCAAAAGTGCCTCTTTATGGCCTCTGAGAGTGTCAATATTATGGGAAGGAAGAAAATAGATGGGAATTTTTCCCTCATAATTGATATCTCCAAGGATTTTGACACTCTTAAATGGAGATTCCTCTTTGATGTCCTTAGAAGTTATGGCTTCTTGAATGGTTTCGTGAATCTGATCTGTATCATTCTTGATTCTTCTATGTTATCGGTTCTTATAAAAGGTACCTCGAGGGCCTTCTTCCCTTGCACCAGGGGGTACGGAAAGTTGATCCACTTTTTGGGCTAGTTTTTTCCATTTCATAGGATTACCTGATATGGTGTATTAATTATCTTTCACAAATGGGACTTTATAAGAAGAGTATGACTTGTGTGTGTGAGCATATCCCGTATCATTTATTATATGCAGATGGCATCTTTCTTCTTGGTCATGTGTCCAGGAAAACTCTTTCCTCTATTAATGCCCTTTTCAGTCATTATGAGGAGGTATCTAGACAATCCATTAGTTGGGACAAATCTTCTATTATTTTTGGGAATGGAATTCCAGTTGGGAAACAGAACAGAATTGATAGGCTTCTTCGGGTGAGGAGGGGATCTATTCCTTCCAATACCTTGGGGTCCCACTGTTTTGGGGAAAAGTTAAAAGACAGTACTTGGAAGGAATTTATGATAGAATTTATCTTCAGATGGCCAGATAGAAAGGGAAAGTTATGTCCCTGGCTGGGAGGGTCGGCCTTGTTAACTCTATGATCACATCAAAATTTCTCTATTACTTCTCTATGTATCAATGGCCGAGAGGAATTATCAAGGAACATCAGATCATGGTATGGAATTTCATATGTACATGGTCACCACAAGAGAGGAAACTAATTACAGTTTCATGGAAGGAGTGCATCAAGCTTATGGAGGTGAGGGATCTAGGACTCAAGGATCTTCGTACCTTTAATGATGGCTTGAATGGGAAATTTACTTGGAACCTGCTTTCTCATGAGGTTGAAAATGATTTTATTTCAAACAAAATCACAAGGAGTCTGTTAAATAAGCACAATTTTTATCTTGCTTCATCGGTTTGGGCCTCTATCAAGCCGATATATGTCTAAATTATGCACGATAACCGATGGATGGTTTGTTGGGATTCCACAGTGAATTTCTGGAATGAAAACTGGTTCACACAGCCCCTTTGTGATTTAAATGGGAATCCTTAGGCGGCCACTTGGTCTATTTCAGGTTTACTCTCACAGATGCAATCTACTACTTTAAGTGTTCCTATGCAGGTGGAGACTGAAATCACTAATTATGTATTTATGGAGCATGATACTTTGATCTGGATAAATAGCAGAACTGAGAAATTCAATAGTAGGGATTACTATAGGAACCTATGTGGGGGTATATCCCCTAAAACTTCTTGTCTTATGAAATTCATAGTGCGGTTCATTAGATCCTCTAGATTTTCCCTGATGTGGGGGATCTGAAAAAACTAACTCCCCAAAACTGATGTTCTTAAGAAGGCCGATTTTCAGATGGCCTCTATGTGCTCTATCTGTAGAGCCGATGAGGATTCTGTTCAGCACATTTCTATGGGCTATTTCCATGCCAAACAACTATCGTTATATATTGGTTCCCTGTTTGGGGTGGTTTTTAACACCTATGGGTCGATTAAGCAAATGATGTCTGTTGTATCTCATGGCCAATTCAGTGAGCATATTTTTAACCAATTTTGGCTGCTATTGTTGCTTCTATTACAGTCATTTGGGAATCCTATAAAGCTATTGTTTTAACTAGTCTACACTCCATGGTTTAGTAAGGAATTTTAGAAATTAATAAAGATGTCTATACTGCTTCCCTTGTGTTGGATATCACCTTGTCTAACGCAGTTTCTAATCTTCAAATTCGGAGAACGCTTTGTGTTTTGGGGCAGCCACGCAAGCCTTAGATGCTAAATTATATTCGATGGATCCCACCCATTGGTCCTTGCTTCAAGCTAAATGTTTATGGGGCCGTGTTGGGTGCTCTAGGCCCATCGGGTTGTTGGGAAGTGTTCTGAACCTATGGATGGTTTGTAAAAGGATGCTTTCACCAAGCCATTGGTATTAGCACCACCTTTGATGCCGAACTATGGGAAACGATCTATGTCATCAGGTACGCTGTTCCGTTTAATTGGAAATATATATGGATTGAGTCTGACTCTCAGACTGAGGTTTATGCCATGATCACCAAGACGCGCTATGTCCCTGGGTTTGTTCTAATTAGTGGGTTGGTTTCCTTAGTGGTATGGCTCAAATGCGTGTGGACGTTTCACATGTCTACTAGAAGGATAACCATGTGGAAGATACACTACCAAAGCGGGCTCTCACTAATACTGGAGAGATTCAGTCTTTCACACCCCAGAATATTATGCCTCACTGGTGGAGGCAGATATGTGTGGTGTGATGCACACTCGTTTATGTAATAATCTCGTGTATGCTTGAATCATTTCCTTTTTATTTAATTTTATTAGGACCGACTTCCACCGGCTCGAAGATTTTCTGGTATCTAATGAGAATATATGATATTAATTATATTATTATCATCTTTAATATTATTTATTTATATTATCTACCCAATAAATATAAAATTAATGAAAAAACATGCATGGAAAAAATAAAGAAATTAACACCCAAGATAATGAATATAATGAAATATAACTAAACAAATATGTAAAATGTTATAAGTTGTTTATATATGAAAATATAAATATGAATATTTTGTGGTGTACATTATTAATTTACATAAAACCATTATGAATTTTCATAAATAATGTTAATTCAAAAGGAGGATTGATGTAAGGGAAATCATTTCAATTTACCTTTATTTTTTCATATGGTATTGTTATATACATAAATTTTTCATAGGTTGTATATACATCCCTTTTAAAATATAATATAATTATTCATTATTCAGAAATTGTATTTTAAATTAAATTTTAATTATTTCAACCAAGGAGATAAGACTTTAATGATAAAAAGTGGTAAATAATTTCATAACTCAATTTCATTTCATTGGGTTACAGTAATTACTCATTGAATTTGATATTATAATATTTGTAAGTAAATCATTAAAAATATATATAGTGTTATTTACACCTATATTATGCAAATTTAAATTTTTTACCCATAATAAATTCATTTGTAAATTCAATCTTCAATATTATGATCTGCGTAACGGGTTTTTCACAAACTCATTTTAATTAAGATTGTTTCAGAAAAAATTTACATTAAAGGAAATTTTTTGATCATTGGATAATAAAGCCCATTAAATTTTCCATAATATATTTATTCATTATCTATTCTCATTAACATACTATTTTTAGACACATTATTACTTTCAATATTTAAGAAAATATTTTTAATAACATCAGACATTATTTACCTCTTAGATAAAAAATCATTTTTCGTTCAAAACCATGTTTTGAAAACATGTTTTGAAAAATATTTTCTAAAAATTACTTAATGATTCATTTTAGACATTTTAACCTTTTTTACATGTTCAAATACATTTAATGGAGTCTTCATGTCGTTTCCAAACGAGGCTAGCTTGGATTCATCTTAATATGGGAAATAAATATTTTTTTAATACATACAACATGTACATATTTTAATACTATTATTAAAACTAAATATATATAATAATTAAATATATATTACAAAGGTTATTTTAAAAATATGTTATTGTAAAAATATTTTTTATACGTTTTGTTTTAATTATTCTTTTAAAATTATAAATTATATTTTCCTCAAGAATGTCTTAATGAAATTTTTATGGAATTTATATTCATCAATGACATCAATAATTTATTATACATTTGATCGTTTGGATATATTTTTTATTGAATCCACCCTTAATATTTACCGTTATGGTTTATGTTCATTTTGATAAGGGAATTTATTATCATTCTCTTTCTTGATTATTTTTTGTAACCACTTTTTTATTATGTAATATTCACTTTCTTGTACTCATTGGGACGTAAATTTCCCTAACTATTCAAATTATTTTTCATATATAATCTTATTAATTATATAATATATAATTTTATCATATAATACAATATATTTATTGTTATATGATTAACTGAGTTAATAATTGATATATCAGTATTCATTACACAATATTGATTTTTGATGACATAGTTCATTATTCATAAATTAATTATATTATTATATATATGAAGAATAATTTGTACATAATGAAATAGGTGGATCATATTTATTTATACCCTCTCAAGGCATTTTTTGTCTCATGAGGTGAATTAGTTAGCTAGAATATGTTGAATGGGTTTTTAATGTATACAAACCAATATATTTTGAACATTATTGTAAAAGTTCATGATAGTATAGGTATCATGATTCCACTGATTATGATAACTAATAATTAATTATTTCCACAATTAGGAATTCAATTATTATTATCCATAACATATTCATAATTATAATTTTGTAGTATCATTTTATTCTATTTTTATTGATTAAATGGAGAGTTTTTTCCAAAATTTACCTTGACATTGAGATTATTACTTATCTAATCTGGATAGTAAAATTATATAAATGGAATGTGTTTTCTATTGTTTATATTTTCTTGTTGATTATGCTTATTAATTACATATATGTTCCACTTTATTTGACTCTTAATGAGAATCTAAACACGCCAATATTTGTATCCTTTCCTATGAATCCATGAAGTTTACTACGAATCAGATTAAAGGATATTCTAGAGGGAATACTAATATTATTGAAAAAAAAATTGTTTTATTTTTTTTTCAAATGTGATGCAAGTACCATGTATGTATCATGATTACCTATATTACTAAACCATTTAGTGCTACATGACTATATTAGTGGGGTCTTTTCCAAAATTAATAATGTAGCTATTAATTATTGGATATCGGGGTCAAAATATTTACCGGAAAAAGGTTGGTTTGGGTAATATGCTATCCTTAATAAATGGTAACCAATGGGTATAATGTTAATTTTTTTACCTTTACATAGGGGGCCTACATAAATTTATTATTATATTGCCTCTATGATGGAGGTGATATGTATGGTTAATATTCGGTTAGCATTACATAGGGGGGGATATGTAACTATAACTACCCATATTAACCTTATATTGGGTGACATGAATAAGTGTAACAGTAATGTTCCCATAAAAAAGTATGCTCCATGCCCACCCCATCACATAATATTTATTAAAAAGGGTCTCATGTTATATTATAATATAAATAATATTTTTTTACCTTCTCTTGAATGATTATTTTAATCTATTAAATGGGGTTTTATAGGAGATTAACTAAATAAATCTCCAATTTAAATTAATTATGAAATTAATTTTTAAATTTTATTCTAAATCATTTCATAATTAATCAATGTATTATAAATGTGATTAGAACTATTTATTGTGGGATGAAGGCCACTCATACCTGAAGTAGATTCTATGAGGAATGTCAATCTTCATTTATGAAGGGAATAACTATATATAAGGTTTGTTTTCAATACTAAGCATCTGATCAAACTGATTTATTTTGATTCAATATCCCCCTGTTATGATGATTAAAAAATTATAATATATATAATAGTTTCTTATATGGAGAATTTTTTGGAGATACTGAAGAGTCATTATGGATTAAGGGGATTCTCTCATAATGGAATGATTACCCATTAGTTTAATGATCTTGTGTTTTTTTCGATAATGTGTTATCAATAATTTTTAAAAATCAAAACCAAAAATGTCTTGGTAATTTTTTGTAATGAAACATTAAATTTAATAAATTTATCACATAATTGTTACATAGATAATAACATAGTTGGTTTCAGAGTAGGGTTAAAAGAACATTGTATAGTTTGATGATATTGGTTTAGTATTAAGTAAGAGTTAAAAACATCCTAAAATATTTTTATGAGAAGGAAAATTATAATTTTCAAGATAAATATAACCCTTTCAATTAGTAGAGTTAATATTTTACGGATTTTGATAATAGAACATTAGTATAAAAATATCTCGATATGTATAAGGGATGTGTCTATATACAAGATAACATCATGAGATTTTATTATAGAATAGGTTGTGTCTTTTTCCTATAAAATAAAGACATATTAGGATACTGGAATATAGATTCAGGAATTGGAAATATATTACATTGGGTTAATTACCTCAATGAGGAATGTTTTGGTATTAACTAAACTATGTCAAGGTTTATGAAAAAGGTGTAATTTTTCACAGTCCTTGAAAATCCCAAAAGAAATTATTTTTTTGAACACATAATCATTATGAACCAATATTAAAAATTGATTTTCTAGTTACATTATTGGAATAGGATAACAATAATGGGGGATCACATCATAAAGTAACATAGGTATCACCAAGGCTATTATAGGATCAACCATGTATGAAATAGTGAAAATAAAACTACCATAAATAATTATAATGAAATAAAAGTAGAAAAAACCTTAGGATTTAATATTCATATTCATATAGATCCAATATCTTTTGTACTATCATAATTATTTTTGTTTTTTGTTTTTTTATACTGGAATACAATGGAGATGTTATGAAAAATATTCATAAAAAATCACTATGTATTATAAATAAATTTGGGAGAAAACATATTGGTTGATAATCCTAGTATATTCATGTTATGATAGGAAATGTGATTTTTATAGTTTTACATTATGTAATGGGGTTGATATCATAATAGAAATGATTTATTGATAATATTAACTATTTTTTGGGGAATGATTTTTATGAATTATATTTTGGTATATCCTAAATTTTATTGTGGTTGTTGCAAAAATCTACAGATTATTTATCAATATTTCATCTATAATGGGTTTGAATCATAAATAAAATGGAATTTATCTCCTTGAATGGGGATTTTATGATATAGTTATCTTATGGGGATAGCTATTGTGGAACACATGATAGATATTTGAAAAACACTTTATTTTAGAATATTTATTATGTTTATGTAATAAAGACTATATATATTTCTTAAGTGTATATTTAAATTTATAGAAACATAAATTTCAAAATATATTACATTATGTTACAAGAAAATTCACTACATATCATAATAAACAACTCGAAATAACAATAACTGTGTATATAATTTCAATAAAATATACATATTAATATTATTTAATAAAATATCATCAATATATCCCCCAATGTATCTTATAATATTGTACACTACCATGACATACCCTACACAAGCCCATTCATCAATACATGAGAATGGAAATATATGAATATTGGGGCTCTTATTATGAGTATGTGTAACTATATTTAGTATAAACCAAAATTAATTATTCAGAATAAGATAACCAAAATGGAATGATAACATGTTTGCAGTTTTCATTAATCATTCCTAGCGATAAAAATATAATTAGCCATAAATCATGACATAGAACATTTTCAAAATAAATAAATATGTCAATCAATCATGAGTAATGTAAAAAAAAATATAAAAGGACATATGTTGGTGGATACACAGAAGAATGAAAAATAATTTCCTTAGCTATAACTCACTACCATATCTATCATAGCGGATTGGTTTCACTCCACATTTCATAAATTCCACTTGTCAAGGGTCTCTACAAAGATAATAATTGTGGATTGAGTCCATTACTGAACTAGGTTCACTCCAACTTTCATTCCTTATAATCTTATTATATTTTTTTTCATTAACCAATTCATTGGAAGGAAATATTATTATAGAGGCACCCATCACATAAGAAAATCATACATATTTGTTCTACAAGATCAGAGAACGTTATCATATCAACATATCAAGAACATTTTATAGGAAATGAGTTTCATAATTATTTCTGAATTTGATCATTGGATAACCCATTTAAAGGAAACATGTGTAATAAATTTTTATCATAACATAATTTACCTATGAGACATACATGGGTTTTATAGGATCATCCTTAAATAATTATCATCATATTCCACCTATAAAAAGAATGTGGATGGTATCATATAATCATATCCCTATTAAAGCATAGAAAAACCTAAATAATCTTGTAATAAATGAAAAATACCATTAAAATATCATTCAAAACGTTTTTATAAAATATTAGAAAATATGTTTTTTATTTGATAAAATATTAACTCAGAAATCAAATATTATTCAGAAAATAATATTAATTTAAATTAATGAAGAATAAAATTTATTTTAAAATGTAATTATGATAATTTTCATGATGATGAGAAAATATATTCATGTCATATACATTACATAAAAACAATTCTTTTACACCATTATAAAATATATAAAAAACTTTTTTGAAAAAAAAGTTATTTTAAAGATTCATTTTAATGATTCTTAAATTACAACATTGGTCGATTTAAAATAATTATAAATCCATTTCCATCATAGGTAAGAAATTTTATAAGAAAATATTGAATAATATGGACATGGAATAATAAGTATTCTATCCAAAGATGAAATAATTTTGGTTTTACATTAAAACAATTCTTTACCGTTATTAATAACAATGATAGAAAAATATTACTAATAAATAAAAAAAACATAAGAAACAATAGAATAATATAATATATTCACTTAATAGTTCAATATCAATAAAATTTCCCTCAATAAAAATTTAGCACAGAGAATCCCAAAATAAAATGTCATTGTAACATATACCAATACCTCATGTTCCATAATTCATCACATGTGTAAAATAATAAAATAAAATGTATGTATAAAAATTTTATATATAATCAAAAACAATTTTCATACATAACTTTATATGTATCAGTCCTTTATAATTTCAGTTTATCCTTTCATTATAATTTTTATCATTAAAATTAACATTCAGGTGAAAACAATTGTTTTTTCTAGGAGTGTTTTGATTTGATGGTTCTAGTAATTGGACCTTAGATATTGTTTCATCATCCATGAAATTTTATTCATGAAATAATTAATATGTTTACTCATCAGATAAAAAAATATTTTATTTATCAAATAAAGTGATGATAAAAAATAAATCACATCAATTTATAGTGGTAGTGGTCTATATGTAGGCTTGATTGGCATTAACCCTTTCCTTGAAATGAAAATGTAAGAAGGTAAATAATTTATTTGAATTTTAGATGAAACTTTATTTAATAAATATCATATATATCCATTAAATCAACTATAAAAAATGTTAATTATGTTGAGGGAAAATCATTCATATCTCTTTGTATATATACTAGTCACTACGTACGCACAACTGATACATTCATTTCCTAATTGATAGAAATTAGGTGAAAAATGGTTGATCCATAATAATAATAAAAACTCAATATATCAAATATACAAAATTAATAATTTTACAATGTATACAATCTATTAATGGGAGGTATAGGTAGAGATATAATTATATGAACACTTTCACATGTTATACCACTTCGTTGTGAACCCTCATTTATATTTCAACTTAATGCTTGAATGTATGGAATTCTGGTCAATCCATGACCTATGGGTAAAAGAAATGGATATGGGTAATGAATTATAGTATTTTTTTTCTAAGATATATGATTCATTACATATGAATTCAGGAGTATAAGTGGTATCAATATATAAGATAATGAGTGAAAACACATGGAATTATTTAGAAGATTAAAATTTAATATTTTATTATTCAGGTCAAGTGGATACAAAATTCGAAATAATTGAATATTGGTAGTATAAAGAAAAAATAACTTAATTTTTCATAATTTATCCTAATTTTTTTGATATTTTAAACATAATCTACGTAGTTATCTCTTAGGTAACATGTATTTACCTTAATTACGGAAACATTTTTTCTGATATTACTATTATTTTTTTACCAAAATTAAAGTGGAAATGATTAAATTATATTAATTATTCTAATTAGAAATAAATATTACATTTTATAAAATAAATTTCCTTAATTTATATAAAGTCATTTTAAAATAAGGATGAAAAACCCAAAAACCTATTTTTAAAACCTATTTTTATCTATAAAAAATAGTTTAGAATCATTCCATGAATTAAAAAAGTATTTTTTAATGGTAAAATTTATACATTAATATATTATCTAAATATATCATTAATAAAATTATTGAATTTGGAATAATGTAATTTTTTGACATAAAAAAAATTATGTAAAAAGAACATTGCAATCAAAAATGTCTTTTTAAAATAAAATCATTTATTTTAGTTTAAAGTATAATAAAAAATGATGAAATAATTTTATACATATATAGATATTGGTTTATCATAATTTATTTATTCCTATATATATTGTTGAATCTAATGTAAAGGCAATAAATATCACATCAAATAATAATATTTATATCACGAATATATTTATCTTATTATTTTGTGGGAAGGAAGATATTAATTAAATACATATTTACAAAAGGGAATTATATTATATAGACTCATTGTATTTCATTGTACCCCTTATTATAATTATCCCCTATAAATTATGCCACTCATATATATTCAAATGATGATACTTCTACCCCATGAAATATTTTTCTTCCAATGTAGCTTCATCAATTTTATTGCATCAAAATAAATATTTTACAAGGTAAGAGAACATTTTTCACACCACTTTATCTCTTAAATCCATAATCTCATTTTTTTCCTCATAAGAGATATCATTACACAATTTTATCACCTTTGAGTTCAGTATATATGAATTGTCATGTATGCACTTCTTTTTGGGAGATACATGGAACACATCTTGAAAAAGAGAGAGATTTGGTGGATGTCCCAAGAGATAAGAAATTTCCCGGATATGAAAAATAATTTCAAAAGGAATGATATATCTTGGGCTTAATTTTCCATTATTCCAAAAGGCCACAGCCTTCTACAATGGAAAAATTTATTGGAATACAATCTAACTAACATGGGATTCCAGATATTTCTGTCGATTCAGAATATACCAATTCTATCAGTATAGTGAGACATTAATGTGTTTGTGAATATCTCTAAAATTATCAATCATTTAAACATCGATCATAGGTCACACAATATTTTTTAACCAACTTCATTTTAGTACATTGGAGTTGCGATTATTTTTAATAAATATAATCTTAAGGTACCATCTAAATGCTTTTTTGAATGTTATTTTTTCCACAAAAATTAGATAATTGAAAAATGAGGACCCCAAAAAACCATAAAATCAATCTAAAATTCTATATACATATATTATAGGTTTTAATGGTCATCATTGAATTAGAATCAAATTTATAATTATATATAGTAATGATCCTCAATTATATATCAATATCATACTGATGACTTTTGTAGAACTATGAGATAACCCTTGGATCCCGAACAAATACAAATGGGGGTGGTACTCCATAAAATATCACAACATCATTAATCTATATAATCAAAGTCTTATCAAGAGGAAAATCAGTTATGATTGAAATTAATTTTACTAACATCATGATTAAATTGACATTAAAACTATCATTATTCCCATGAGATGTTTTCAGGAGTCAGAAAATGAAATCAATAGAAATGCTTTCACATTTCTATTCAGGTATGCATAATGGTAATATAATAATTTTAAAATTATATCTCACATTGTTAACATTATTTCATATTATGTGTTGATATACATACTATTAAATATACCTTTTAAATTTATCACACTATAAATAATCATTAAGATCACTATACATCATCATATTCCTGAAATGAATAAATAATGATAAAAACATGGAATCTTCAAAAAAATCTTTCTAGTTTGGTAATTTTTGGACACATACTTATTTATTGAACCTCATCAATACATAAAAATCATGGATGAACATTGGAATATTTATCACCTTCATCTATACATTCACATCCTTTTTATGAGACACTATAATTATAAAAAGGATCGGTCGTTGAAAATTTATCTAGGAATGATATGATCTACCTGCTTTCAAAATGAATTAAAAAACAATATAAAAATCCACATATATCATTCCTCTTTAGATCCTAATTACGTAAAAATAATCATGTACATTTAGACTTATAAAATTAAGAAACATGTTTTCTTTAACATGATGGTAAGGTATTGAGAAGTCATAATATATAATCACCTCTAATAATAGCCCTTTCTAATATTAAATAATTTTTACCTGAATATTATATTCAAGATTTTATGATTTGTATATATATCACACTATTCACCCTAATGATTATGCTTCCATATTTACTGTGAAAAAATTACCACTGTCATTCCTAAATCAATATTTTTGATTTTTTATAAATTTGAAATTCAAATGATACATAAAATATAACCATATCTGTCAACATGCTAATGAATCCTAGTCACATATATGATACATCACTAATGATTGAAAACCATCTTCTACTATAGGGTAGTATATATACAATATGATGTCCAACCTTATTTTTTGGTTTTTGAAATTCCCCATAAATTCATTAGTATAATAGAACATGGTTATATTCTAGTTAAATATTATTATTAGATTAGATATATATTATAAATCTCTTAAAATATTTTTTTTATTTTCCTTCAAATACAAGAAAACTAAGAATCATTAATTGTAGAGACCCGTATCTTGACGTACATGGATATTAAATTACTTTTGCGGAATACTTAGTACATAACAAAAACACACACACAAGGACCGTAATAGTTTAGTGTCTTTGGAAACTCGGAATATAATCTTCTAATCATGGTGAAAGATCTTCAAAATCTCCCATAAAGATCTTCCTTTTTTTTTACCTAAAACCTTTCTTTATATCCTGGGGAAAAGAAAACATAAAAGGGTGAGCTCAAATGCTCAGTACGGGTATACAAAAGAAATAAAAATCATTTCATATCTTTTTGAAAATCATAACCTGCAAAAGAGATCATAATATCTTAACATGGAACAAATCATAGAAGTGAAAATGAGATCACCATAATCATAACATGAAACTTGAAACTTTGTGGCATGCACACATAATCATGGAAAATCATTTCTTGTTAGTCATGACTCATTGCCAAGACTATCTTAGTGGACAAAGTCCCTTTCTGAATCGAGTAACCCTCGTTTCAGTCCTGTTTCACTGAACCGGTATAACCTACCGTTCCAGCCCTGTCTATCTCATGAAATATAAAATCTTTACCCAATGCATTGGAGGGAGATATAGGTCCCACCCATCTTATAATGAATCCTTTCTTATGTGTGCCACATAATCATAAAACATACATCATCGCATAACACATGTAACAAAAATGGGATTCTTGAAACATCATGACATCATAAATCAATTCATATAAGATAATGGAATTCATAAAAATAATTCCATCACAACATGATCAAATCAATGTAATAATAGGGATAAAAACAGAACCCTTTATTATCTTAGATGGAAAATAATTTTGATAAAACACTTGAACTTCATTCTTGAGGAAAATATCCTTTCTACTTCAAAAATATTTTTCCTTTCTTCACATGTCGTACAATTATAAACTAAAAGAAGTTGATTAAAAATAAACTTGAATACTTGTAATGTAATCTTCTTGGAAATAATGTTTTAGAAATCCTTTCATGCCGTATAAGTTAAAAAAACATTATTCTCGTACTTTTGTCGAAAAAGTCAAAAAAAGTACCTCGTACGAAAAACGACAAAAGATTTCTTTCATTTCTTTTACTAAAAACTCACTGAAGGGTAAAAATGGGTTTAAAAAATTGTAGGTGGATGGAAATAATATTACATATTTATGAAACATGGATGTGGATGATAAAATACACCCCAGTAAATACTTACGAATAAACAATCTCGGATAAAAATGAGATTGTGATATTTCCCTTACCTTAGGTCCGACTTGCTTTGTAAATGTCCAAACCTCCTGTATAATGATTTAAATCATGTTATTGACTTATTACAGAATCATACTCATTGTTATGATATCATATATGGTTCACTTATGACATTATATTACCCGTTCTTTTGTAAATTCCATGTTAAAGAAGCGTTTTGGGTAAAATCGTTTCATTTATCGTAGGTGTTTTGACTTGTTGTTCTTGACATCATTATTACTTATATCATGATTTACTTACTTCCAGAATATAAAATATGATTTATATATCATATATATTCAGTATATATATATATAATAGGTAGATAAATAAAATGAAAAACACCGTTCATGGAGACGGTAGTCCGTACGTACGCATGAACGCTGTTTTCCTTTCCTTATTGTCTTGAAATGGAAGTAAGTAGATGACATACATATGTATATATATACATAAATCCAGTAGCTTTATAATGTCATATATTTCACTATTATTTCTTATATATACTTTATAATCATTCTTAAATGGTTAACATGGAGAATGAATCTCATCGCGTCGTGGAGACGGTAGTCCGTACGTACGCACGAGCGATGATATCATTTCCATAAATATTGAATTGAATTGGAGTGGATTATAAAATATATCAGAATCAATATGATGTTGTAATAACTATGTATAGTTATTCATTACACAATTATACCCATCCATGTAAGGTGGTGGTGGAAAATAGATTACACCACGGCGTGGAGACGGTATTCCGTACGTACGCACGCGCAGTGATTTCTTTTTCCGTAGGATGGATAGATGGTGAAATAGGGTTGTTTCATACTTATAATAACATATCATTATATGAGTGATACTGATGTTATTACTTCATAATGAAACAACCTAAGAAGAAGAAGTGGAAGATGAAATAAAGATGAAAGAATTGGTAACGGTAATTACCTCTTCTTTGATGCGCCTCTTTGAGACCTCCTCTTAGGGCACTAAAATTGGTCTTTGAGGAAGAACAGAACCTCTAGGATGTTTCTAGGGAAGTGGAGAAGAGATTTTGGCAGGGGTTGGCCGAGCTTGAGTAATCAAATTGGTGTGAGGAGGAGGGGGAGGAGGAGGTGTCCTTTTATAAGGGAGGAGAGGGGCACCTTAGGAATATCTCAAAATATTATTTTATATTAAAGTAAAAATCGGTTTATAATGGTTCCAAAGGGTCTTATTTCGAAGATAAAGTGGGTATGGGTCGAAATCCTATCAACCAATAGGATTTAGACAAGTTTAGGTTATTATTTTAACCTTATCAATTAGATTTTACTCTAAGTTAAATAATTTAACTTTTACCGTGTCTTTTTGTTTTCTTTCACTATATGGTTAATATACTTACTATAACATGCCAAACGGACCCCAAATTGTATAAATATATCCTTATCTAAGTAATTTGGCCGAACCTTAGATTTTTAGGAATAAAATAACAATTAATAATATAATATTTGATTTAAAAACTATTTTGTGTCAATTTTGACACTATTTGATATATGATTTTTGTGAAAGTCATAACAGAATTATATGTTCGAACCAAGTTGATTAAATCAACACTAATATATCATAGTAACCTAGAAAATTTGTTTAAGTCATAAAAAGTCTCAAATTACATTCATTTGAGCATTTATAACATCAATTATGTTAATATTTCTTTAAAAGGGTAATTACTGCATCATCGTTGTGTCATAAATAAATTAATTTATTTAAAGTCTAAAAATTATAAATAAAATATCATTATGTAGGAAAGCTTTTTAGCTTTCTAAAGAATATTTATAGTCGAATTTATCTTATGTATAACCCCATATTAAAAATGTTTTATTTATTAAACTTTGATTTTAACTATTTTAACTATTCATTAAATAATATAATATTAAATGTCATAATCTAATCCAAGTGGACCTAAATGGTCATATTATATTCATAAGGTTGTTTTTGGTCGAATTACACTTATCCAATAGAATTAGGACATGTGTTAAGGTAATAGTAATATCATATTTACCCTTAGTTACCCTATTTACTATTAACCGTGCTAAAAAAAAGTAAAAAGTTACTATTCACCAAAAATTATTTTCATCTCATTGAACCACATTTTACTTACTGACATCAAGCGTGTCTCTCGGATTTTTGAAATTCCATTCACAGATGCGGTAAAATTAAGATTTATGAAGAAATTAATTAATTTTTTTAACTACCACTTAGTAGTTTCACTATTCATAAAAAATTGATGTTTTTCAGAACAATGCCAAAATTTCATCCTAAGCTATATTTCATATTCCGAATTCAAAAATGAAGTCTATTTTACCAAATTCATATCATAGAATTTGCATTAATTAATTTTATAATTAAATCCCGCTGTTAAAACAAATAGCGTTTTATTAAGAAACAATATCTATCAAAAGATTGACACTTGATTATGTCTGGTTTAAATGTGAAATTACATCCAATGACCAACATTGTATTAAATTGTAAAAATATATTCTAAATATACTTTAAAACCACTCAAATTAATAATTTATCACTATTAATTATTTCGAATTAAAAAGTTGTTTTTAATTATAATTTAGTAATTTTCACTATTCATCAGAATATGAAAGTTATCCGAAAAGTACCAAAATTTCACCTTAGGCTAAATTCGATACTCCGAATCAAAAAATGAAGTTCATTTTGAAAAATAAGATTTACAGAGTTTAAAAAAGTGGTTATTACTATTCATAACGGCTAGTTTTAATAATATTTTAATAGCATATCGTTGTTTAGTGAAACTCGGTATTGCGTATTACACACGCTATCGAGGAAGGTCGTGATTGCGTGTAATGCAAGGCAAGTCAAGGATGCGTGTTGTGCAAGCTCCTTCTGGTGTAGCGTACAACACAAGACATTAATAAAATTAAAAAGAATATTTTTTATAAAATCTTGGGCTGTTACATTCTACCCCCTTAAAATGAATTTCGCCCTCGAAATTCGTCGGGGTTATAAATGGTTTACTATTCGAAAGTTTCTTTAATAGAAACCCACATCGTAAAAAGGAATATCAAAACCAATCTTTAAAAACAAAAGTATGAAACGTAACGGTTACCCAAATAAACTAATCATTGGGTTTCCACATAGGTGAAAATATGGATATGGAAGAGAAATCTAACCATCATGTTCTGATGGAGAGTGGTAGAGAACATGGCTATGGAAAAGCCAGTAATCACAAATCCATAGATTTGTGATGATATAAGCTACCATCTGATTCATCAGGTATAAGATCACTAGGACAACATTTTTGGTTTTCAAGATCATTTCCCTAAAGTTGAAAATTTGAATTAGAATAAATACTTACTTTATTTTGGTACAATCTCACTATTGTTCGTGCCTTGAACAATTTCCACTTCATCTCTTAAATAAATGAAGTTGAATTTGTTATCCATGAAGTGTTAGCAGATCATGTGATAGAATGACGGGTCATTCCATCTGTCTCAAACAAAAGGTTAGCAAAAATTATATGCATAAGTCTATCTATAGTGAGATTAATCATATATGGTTCCTAAAATGGACTTATACTTCATATATCATACTGCTTAATATAATAAAACTAGTTTCTACTAAACAGGGACTTCCTGTAGGCCAGTGGTAGGCGATAAAGGCCAGTCGCACTTCGGTTGTGGGTTCGATTCCCATAGCCTTGTCCGAAGCGATGGGCTGTCGCCCGTCCTGCAGTTTGTCCTTTTTCCAAAACTCTATAACATCCCATCAATAATATCGAAAAAACAAACAATACTAACTTATGTACAACATAATCCATTCCAATCTTTTAGGCTTATCCATAATACTGCAGTCGACTCTCATAATATAGTGAAAACGATTCTCAGAGATTTAATACCATCGTTGATCCCCATATATCATAATATATGTTTTGTTGGTCACATTCCAAATATTCAAAGGCCTTAATCACATATTCTCTTGAATACCCATTGAACCTTAGTGAAAACATGAATGCTGTCAAAAGTTAATTATATATACTCAAACCATGATATCACTTAGTCCTTATATCAATCATGAGCTCATGAATACAATCAAACATCTCATTATCTTCTTATCCTTTCATTATGCACTTATCATCTACTTTCCAAAAGTATCTGAATAACCTTTCATGGTTACTGGTACCATTCATCATACACTTTCAAAACTTAAGGAAAGACAACAGTGTAACAATCCTTTGATGTCTCCTTATTCCAACATTACACATGATAAACATGTAATCATTCCACTACATTCTTAGACCATTGACCGAGCTTCAACATTTCTTTCATCTCACATATCATTTGTAGTTTCTTCATCATCATCAACATAAATACTTCCCATACGACCATACTGATTCTCTTCATGAGACTTTCCCTTAGGGCATTGGTTTGCATAATGCTCGTACATTCCACATTTAAAGCATTTAACCATTGTTGATGTCGTAGCAATACCATTATCCTCATCCATGGTGTTAACTGAACCTTTTCCTTTACACTTACTTGCTTTGTGTCCTTCTTTTCCACACCCAAAGCATCTTCCAGTTCCTTTGAAACATTCTCCTTGATGCCTCTTCCAACATGAATTACATAGGGGAAATTGAACTTTCATTCCTCTATGATCATCATGAAACTCCATCTTTCTCTTATTAGCCGAGTCAGGAAACTTACCAAATTTTACTTTATTGATCATATTATGAGATTGCTGATTCGACATAATAATGATGTTTGGACTTCCAAATCCCATTTCATTATGAAGAATATCATTCCATTGTCCATCATATCCTCCATTATTGTGAATCATCTTGTTTCCAGCCATTTTCTAAAACCCAAAAAGAATAGTGTGAGAGGCAAAAATCATGCTAGGGAAAACAACATAATAAAGGGGTAGTACCCTCAATATCTAACATCTTAGGATAAATTCGAAGATTGTTAGCGCAATTCTAGGACTATAACCTATACGTATACTTAACCTTAGAGACATCCCTAGACATACCATAGAAATATCTCTAGGGATCTCACTAACGTTTTCGCATCCTAGTTTCCAAAGGTTGACTAAACCTTTCCTCTGATACCAATTGTAGAGACCCGTATCTTGACGTACATGGATATTAAATTACTTTTGCGGAATACTTAGTACATAACAAAAACACACACACAAGGACCGTAATAGTTTAGTGTCTTTGGAAACTCGGAATATAATCTTCTAATCATGGTGAAAGATCTTCAAAATCGCCCATAACGATCTTCCTTTTTTTTACCTAAAACCTTTTTTTATATCCTGGGGAAAAGAAAACATAAAAGGGTGAGCTCAAATGCTCAGTAAGGGTATACAAAAGAAATAAAAATCATTTCATATCTTTTTGAAAATCATGACCTGCAAAAGAGATCATAATATCTTAACATGGAACAAATCATAGAAGTGAAAATGAGATCACCATAATCATAACATGAAACTTGAAACTTTGTGGCATGCACACATAATCATGGAAAATCATTTCTTGTTAGTCATGACTCATTTCCAAGACTATCTTAGTGGACAAAGTCCCTTTCTGAATCGAGTAACCCTCGTTTCAGTCCTGTTTCACTAAACCGGTATAACCTACCGTTCCAGCCCTGTCTATCTCATGAGATATAAAATCTTTACCCAATGCATTGGAGGGAGATATAGGTCCCACCCATCTTATAATTAATCCTTTCTTATGTGTGCCACATAATCATAAAACATACATCATCACATAACACATGTAACAAAAATGGGATTCTTGAAACATCATGACATCATAAATCAATTCATATAAGATAATGGAATTCATAAAAATAATTCCATCACAACATGATCAAATCAATGTAATAATAGCGATAAAAACAGAACCCTTTATTATCTTAGATGGAAAATAATTTTGATAAAACACTTGAACTTCATTCTTGAGGAAAATATCCTTTCTACTTCAAAAATATTTTTCCTTTCTTAACATGTCGTACAATTACAAACTAAAAGAAGTTGATTAAAAATAAACTTGAATACTTGTAAAGTAATCTTCTTGGAAATAATGTTTTAGAAATCCTTTCATGCCGTATATGTTAAAAAAACATTCTTCTCGTACTTTTGTCGAAAAAGTCAAAAAAAAGTACCTCGTACGAAAAACGACAAAAGATTCCTTTCATTTCTTTTACTAAAAACTCACCGAAGGGTAAAAATGGGTTTAAAAAATTGTAGGTGGATGGAAATAATATTACATATTTATGAAACATGGATTTGGATGATAAAATAGACCCCAGTAAATACTTACGAATAAACAATCTCGGATAAAAATGAGATTGTGATATTTCCCTTACCTTAGGTCCGACTTGCTTTGTAAATGTCCAAACCTCCTGTATAATGATTTAAATCATGTTATTGACTTATTACAGAATCATATTCATTGTTATGATATCATATATGGTTCACTTATGACATTATATTACCCGTTCTTTTGTAAATTCCATGTTAAAGAAGCGTTTTGGGTAAAATCGTTTCATTTATCGTAGGTGTTTTGACTTGTTGTTCTTGACATCATTATTACTTATATCATGATTTACTTACTTCCAGAATATAAAATATGATTTATATATCATATATATTCAGTATATATATATATATATATAATAGGTAGATAAATAAAATGAAAAACACCGTTCATGGAGACGGTAGTCCGTACGTACGCATGAACGTTGTTTTCCTTTCCTTATTGTCTTGAAATGGAAGTAAGTAGATGAAATACATATGTATATATATACATAAATCCAGTAGCTTTATAATGTCATATATTTCACTATTATTTCTTATATATACTTTATAATCATTCTTAAATGGTTAACATGGAGAATGAATCTCATCGCGTCGTGGAGACGGTAGTCCGTACGTACGCACGAGCGATGATATCATTTCCATAAATATTGAATTGAATTGGAGTGGATTATACAATATATCAGAATCAATATGATGTTGTAATAACTATGTATAGTTATTCTTTACACCATTATACCCATCCATGTAAGGTGGTGGTGGAAAATAGATTACACCACGGCGTGGAGACGGTATTCCGTACGTACGCACGCGCAGTGATTTCTTTTTCCGTAGGATGGATAGATGGTGAAATAGGGTTGTTTCATACTTATAATAAAATATCATTATATGAGTGATACTGATGTTATTACTTCATAATGAAACAACCTAAGAAGAAGAAGTGGAAGAAGAAATAAAGATGAAAGAATTGGTAACGGTAATTACCTCTTCTTTGAAGCGCCTCTTTGAGACCTCCTCTTAGGGCACTAAAATTGGTCTTTGAGGAAGAACAGAACCTCTAGGATGTTTCTAGGGAAGTGGAGAAGAGATTTTGGCAGGGGTTGGCCGAGCTTGAGTGCTCAAATTGGTGTGAGGAGGAGGGGGAGGAGGTGTCCTTTTATAAGGGAGGAGAGGGGCACCTTAGTAATATCTCAAAATATTATTTTATATTAAAGTCAAAATCGGTTTATAATGGTTCCAAAGGGTATTATTTCGAAGATAAAGTGGGGATGGGTCGAAATCCTATCAACCAATAGGATTTAGACAAGTTTAGGTTATTATTTTAACCTTATCAATTAGATTTAACTCTAAGTTAAATAATTTAACTTTTACCGTGTCTTTTTGTTTTCTTTCACTATATGGTTAATATACTTACTATAACATGCCAAACGAACCCCAAATTGTATAAATATATCCTTATCTAAGTTATTTGGCCGAACCTTAGATTTTTAGGAATAAAATAACAATTAATAATATAATATTTGATTTAAAAACTATTTTGTGTCAATTTTGACACTATTTGATATATGATTTTTGTGAAAGTCATAACAGAATTAAAATTCGAACCAAGTTAATTAAATCAACACTAATATATCATAGTAACCTAGAAAATTTGTTTAAGTCATAAAAAGTCTCAAATTACATTCATTTGAGCATTTATAACATCAATTGTGTTAATATTTCTTTAAAAGGGTAATTACTGCATCATCGTTGTGTCATAAATAAATTAATTTATTTAAAGTCTAAAAATTATAAATAAAATATCATTATGTAGGAAATCGTTTTAGCTTTCTAAAGAATATTTATAGTCGAATTTATCTTATGTATAACCCCATATTAAAAATGTTTTAGTTATTAAACATTGATTTTAACTATTTTAACTATTCATTAAATAATATAATATTAAATGTCATAATCTAATCCAAGTGGACCTAAATGGTCATATTATATTCATAAGGTTGTTTTTGGTCGAATTACACTTATCCAATAGAATTAGGACATGTGTTAGGGTAATAGTAATATCATATTTACCCTTAGTTACCCTATTTACTATTAACCGTGGTAAAAAAAAGTAAAAAGTTACTATTCACCAAAAATTATTTTCATCTCATTGAACCACATTTTACTTACTGACATCAATCGTGTCTCTCGGATTTTTGAAATTCCATTCACAGAAGCGGTAAAATTAAGATTAATGAAGAAATTAATTAATTTTTTTAACTACCACTTAGTAGTTTCACTATTCATCAAAAATTGATGTTTTTCAGAACAATGCCAAAATTTCATCCTAAGCTATATTTCATATTCCGAATTCAAAAATGAAGTCTATTTTACCAAATTCATATCATAGAATTTGCATTAATTAATTTTATAATTGAATCCCGCTGTTAAAACAAATAGCGTTTTATTAAGAAACAATATCTATCAAAAGATTGACACTTGATTATGTCTGGTTTAAATGTGAAATTACATCCAATGACCAACATTGTATTAAATTGTAAAAATATATTCTAAATATACTTTAAAACCACTCAAATTAATAATTTATCACTATTAATTATTTCGAATTAAAAAGTTGTTTTTAATTATAATTTAGTAATTTTCACTATTCATCAGAATATGAAAGTTATCCGAAAAGTACCAAAATTTCACCTTAGGCTAAATTCGATACTCCGAATCAAAAAATGAAGTTCATTTTGAAAAATAAGATTTACAGAGTTTAAAAAAGTGGTTATTACTATTCATAACGGCTAGTTTTAATAATATTTTAATAGCATATCGTTGTTTAGTGAAACTCGGTATTGCGTATTACACACGCTATCGAGGAAGGTCGTGATTGCGTGTAATGCAAGGCAAGTCAAGGATTCGTGTTGTGCAAGCTCCTTCTGGTGTAGCGTACAACACAAGACATTAATAAAATTAAAAAGAATATTTTTTATAAAATCTTGGGCTGTTACATTAATACTATGGAAATTATGGGCTATTGTTCAATAACATCGAATGTTGAAGGATTTAATTTTATACCCTAACATGAGATTCTATGACCCATGAATAAAGAATTATTTATCCACAATTCATAGTTTGAAATTTTTTCAAAAAACTTCTCCTTTTGTTGGGTATTCAACAGAATCCTCGAAGCACTAGGTAGGACTAATATCCCTATTTCTTATCTTTTTGGGATTTGTGCTTATATCATGTGTTATATTATTTCATATTATTAAAACAATAAATGTAAATAGAATATTATATTTAACCTTCAAGGGGGGTTTGAATATATATATATATATGTCCACAACTAGGATTTTATTCAAAATCGAATTCCTGTTAGGTGGTATACACGATATATCTCATAGTTTTGTTGTGAAATTTTTAATGTGTGTATGGGTACATGGTTTCAACTTGATGTGCACTTGATCCTTATTGATATTTTGAAATATGGGTGTCTAAATGATGAATTATAACCCATATGATCCATGTTGGATGCATGTAGGATTATTATACAGATATAATGAAACCCATGGGGTTCACCTCTATATCCAAACCATGATAGTGGTATTGTTAAACTTGGAATTGACGTGTGATATTGTAGGTCCCATGAAAGACATGTTAATATGTTAATTTGAGTTAGAATAGGAAAATTTATTTTTTCTTATATACATGGAAAATGGGAAAATGGGTAATTTGGCTAAATACCATTGGGTAAGGTGAGCTATGAAATATAAATGGGTAATTGGTTGATGGTCTACGGATTATGAATAATAAATAGGCTAGTAGGGTTAATAAATATTAATGTGAATAAATGAATGGCTCCAGTCTCATTATTTGATTAATGTGTTAAATGGGATAAGGAATGTATATTATTAATGCAACTAAAAAAGTTAATTGGATTAATGTGAATGTGAAAAATGGCTTATGAACCGTATACAAAACGCATAATTGGGTCTTTGCATGTGAAATGAGTAATGGGTTAACATATGGGAATTTATGAGAATATAAAATTAGATTATTTATTGTAATTATTTTATATTCATAATAATGTATAAGAAAAGTTATATTGGATATATATAATTTAAATTAAAAATGAGTAGATGGGTTATAGAATTATATTAATTCCATCATTGATTGTTATGGTTTGTGATTAATTTGTGTGTTATTTTGTGTATAATTTGTGATTTATTATTATTTTTTTAGATTGGAGGGATAATAATGTGTACATTTACTTGTGGTGTGTCTTATTGACATGAAGCTCAACACCCATGGGTTGAGTTAGAATAAGGCTCAAAACTACACCCCAAAATGAATTCGTTTATGAAGGGTAAGGATGATTTATTTCCCTAAGGGTTTCATTTGATGAGACCACCCTAGCCGAGGCTTTAAGTGGGTGAATTTTGTTGTTATTAAGCATGAACCCTTAGTGAAATTGGGAAATTAATAATTCAAGTATGTAAATTGGTTAACTTCATTAAACCCATGAATAAATTATGTGACTGCCTAACCCATAGAACAGTTGTTGAAAATAGATAATGTAATGAAGGTGGTATACGTGAAGGGAATGGTAATAATGAGGGAAATGGATTATGTGTACCTTATTTTCAAATGGAACCAATGTTTTTCTTAGTTTACATTGTTATTTATTTTATAAATTCATGCACAATAAGATTAGCCTATATATATTTGTTGATATCATTGGTGGAGGCCTACAATGTTTCAATCACACCCTACACAGGCCAGCATTGGGTACTCAAGAATACATCATTATTAGAGGTTCAAATATATTAAAACACCTGGTTCTAGTTTGTTGAGTTGGGCTTGGGAAATGAATTTTTGAGGATAAATACATGGATTCAGTACGCATATTAGATATTTATCTATTTTTCGTTATTTTAGATTTTTTCACTTTTGGAAATGTATCACTAAATTACATTGTTATTGTTTGATGTGGTTTGTACATAGTTTTGGATAATAAATTGTAATGCATGTTCATTGGTATTTACATATTTTTTCCTCTATTTATTATTTAAACTATTGTGGTTTACTCTGGAAATTAGGGTATAGTCTCCCCATGTGACTTATTAGACCCTCGGTACTAGTCAGAAACCTCTAGCATACTGGGAGGCACACATGAGGTATTATGGAGACCCAGCATGGTGCACCAGTTAAGTGGCTATCAAATCCAGGAAATAACAAGTATGGGTAAGTGTTATAACAAAACATTCAGTGATAGTGTGGAGAAATTGAACAAATTTTGATACATGATGTGCATTTCCTTTTAAAGTTATATATAATAATATTGGATTTCATTCTGGGGTATATAAAAAACATTGGTTATAAATAGAATATTTTTGTTGCATGGAATTGAATGTTGGAAGGTCATTGACTCTTCTGATGGAGTAAAAATTCCCTAGTTAAAAGATTGTAAATAATCATTTTTTCAATGTTGTGAAAGTATGAGGAAATTTGAATATTTTTCTCAAAATTTATGATTGGTAAAATAATAATTTTCCCCGTTAATATTTATGGAATTTTTTCTAATGATTTTTTATCATTAGGGAAATGTGTTTACTATAGGGTGAGACTTTCAAGATACTTTATGTTAGTGGAATGTTTTAAAATATATTAATATTTATAACCTAAATATTTTTTATGCATTTTATATAATATGATGATATATTTTAAATTGAAACCTGATTCCAAATATTGACTTTATATTTTTTTCCCAAATGGGGGTTTTACCAAGGAGTGGTATAAAATTTATTGGGGTTCGGGATCTTAGGTTGTTCTTTTATATTGTTGAATTATTTTATTGTTATTATTTTTAATTTCTCATCCCCATATATTTCTGAATTTATTCACATGAGAGAAAATAAGTTTACCATGGATGTCATGTCGAGTAGAGAGGGAGAATGATGGAGAGGGTATGTGATCATTAATTAAGAGATTGATCAATATAGTTAAAGTAGGATAATCTGTGGATGATATGTTGAGATCAATTTTATCTTGATTCTATATAAGGTAGGTTATTGTTTCAATTATTCACCAATCAATTTTTTCTCACAATTTCAAATATTTATTTTTTTATTTTCCTATAGTGGTTTGAGTGAGGGTTATAATGAGTTGTATAGAAATTATTTTTATGGTTATGTCTATTTATATTTTACTAATCCTTTTAATTTAGAGAATTGTTTTTGGTTTTCTATAATAAATAAGAAATATAAGATGAAGATGGGTGGTTTGGGTTGTATACAATTTTTACGCAAAGGGTCCCCCGGCATGGAAAGGTTATATGTGTTACATTTACATTGGGAGCTTTGTAGAGGAATCCTTTTGTTAAATCTATACAAGAGGGATTTGTAAGAGTAACATCATGTCAATCATATGGAATGGGAGCTATTTTATGGAAATTCCCTTGTCACCTTTCAATAGGTACCCAGAACAATATTCTAAGGGTCATGTATAAGAGTCCAATGTTTTTTAATGTCAATAAAATATTTTCTCTACTTTTATGAGAGAATTTTTTGAGGTGTATATAGGGTTTAATGGAGGATAAATATTTTACTGAACAGTTTAAAAAATATTTAATCTACATATAAATGAGATAAATAAAATATTATTTAACTAATTAATGAATTCCAAAAATAATTAAGGCCTTATATTGATGGAGGAAGAGCTTTTGGAGATGAACAATCATAAAAAATGGTTGTTGATATTTATTTTATAAATTCAATAACTCTATCTTAGTTGTGTGGACCATTTTTATATCCCATAATAGTATTTCATTTTTTTTGTTTAATTTAATATGATTATATCAACTACATGATAGTGACCTTTTATAATTAAATTCTTTTCATTATTAAAAGAAAATGTTTATGGAACAAATGCATGATTTAAGTGCTAGGATGTACTGTTGGATTGTAGTTGATTCCCCATCCATTAATTGTATATGGGCTTATTATAAACATGATACATGTGATATGTAGATCCTATAATGGTTTCAAAATAATTAAATGGATTATTTATTAATCTATAAATGAAATAAACAATGTTTCAAGGACCAAAATGGAAGCTTAAGAACTCTCTTAACACCGCAACCAAAATTTGAAGAGTGCGACATTATAAAAATAAACCCTGATAAAATTTAAATTAAGTTGGTTGTGTAAATCATGCGGTATTTGACATAACTAGAGTTTTTGATAGTTAGTGACCAGGTATGGAAAACCCTAGGTGTCACCATAGAACCTGAGGGGTGGTCCATGAAAACATGATATGTCTTGGTTCCATGGGATATTCTATGTTATAGTGGGGTGATTATTCTTCCCACAGTAGTATGTCAGTATAAAGAATGGTATACACTACATAGATCATGAAACAATTGGTGTGTGAGGATCTGTGTTGAATGATCGAGGAAGAGAGATGGGATTTATGGAATATATTTTTTGTAAAAAATATATTATGCTTCCAATATAGAATGTGAGGACATGAGATGAATTTTTTAATTATTAGGGTTATTATTTTTTGGAGTGATCATTTTTTTCCAAATGATATGAATGTGAAAAAGGGGTCCACATTGTGTTATAATGTTATAACTGAAACATGAGGACCATTGTAGAATCCCTACTATTCTTTTAACCATGGGATGGTTCATGACAGTATGAGTAGTGAGATTTTGAGTTTCACCATAGAACCCATATCAATTGGGTGATCTTGGAATGGAACCATTTTCATAGATAAGATATGTGAACTATTTAAATCATAATAGATAGGTAACATGTGAATGAATGTGTCTATCATGAGTTTTTATTTAAGTGGGATATCTAGAAGAGAGTGTACCCAATATGTTTTGGGGGATTTTAACATTCAGGAGTGAGTCTTCAACTGATGAATTTATGAGATGGTTCAAGGGAAAGAGTATTACCTAAATGTGTGAACTATGTGTTTTTTTACAATGAGTAGTTTTTCCATGAGTTACCGATTAATCAATATGATATTCTTGATAGGGTGTGATCTACCCCCAATATCTAGATATTTTAAATTTCATCCAATGATGGTAAATTATACAATTATGTATTTAGATGAAATACAACATCAGGAATGTATAGTGGAACCCTGATCTCCTAACAGGCAACATTCTAGAAAGAATATTCCACCCATGAGTTCTAGATAACTTCTTTTTATTGAAGGGAGTGACTCTATCCTAGAGTTCAAGATAAGGTTAGTAATTTTAATTTAATAGATTATCCACTACTATGTTTTTGATAATTGGTATATTCTTTCCTTCAAGGGTAAATTCATTCCCCTTTATTCAAATTTTTAATAGCATTCTCAGAGACACTCTAAAAGGGAAAATTTTTGGTTTTGTCATTCCAGAGTCTGGGATTAAAAAACAAGGGTCTATAGTGGAAATTTTATTATGCTTTTGATGCTATTTATTTATTCTAGTCATACAACCTATGATACAACCTTATTTTATTGGCATGTATTGGGCCACGTGTGGATTCCCTACTATTTTGTATTTAAACACTAATTGACATTGAAATACCACATTAGTACTAAACCATCCCTAACTACTCATTTTTAGGATAGGTAATGATATAATGTTTTATAATCTAGTCAGATAGCTATGGGGGACTCTTTACAGTATGATATTGATGCTCCATGAGGGTGGTACAACCTTTAATTTTTAATATTTTATTATCTCAAAATTTTGATAATCCCATTATATGATTAGTTGACATATATTTGATTGATAGTGATTCTTTATAACTTTCTCATTGAAATTTCATTGATACAAAATGTTATATTTTATAACTTCTACATAATATGATTATTAAATTTTTTTGTTTTATGTCATTTTTAATTATTATATACTCTGATATAATGGTTTTGTATGTCCATGTTAATATTATATACCCCTACTAATAGTTGACTTGCACTAGCATATGGGTAGGAATCCGTTAGGTCCAGAAATTACTTGGCAAGGGATGTAGATTAGTGGATTCTTGACTGTGGGAAATCACATTGAACCAAATAAACCCTTCACTTTTGATCTCAAAAAGAATAAGTTGGATTCACAAGAAAGAATCTCTTTTTTACTCACTAACATTAGAGGGGTAGAGGATATTCAACACAATCTATTCAAGATTTCATTTTAATGAATCTCTGTATAGATTAATAGAATTATCTAGAGAAGAATTTTCTTTTGAAAATTTATTCTCAATTCCCTAAAATTTATTTAATTAGGTTTATATATCCAGATTACCAAATTGTTTAATTTACATAGGCTTGTATCTCATCACATAATCACTAAATATCCCCACATATGAAAATAATATTATTGTTATTTTCATTATTTCTATAATATGTTTTAAACAAAATATAAGGAAATATTAATTCTAATTAATATTTCACTTAGCCCATTATTTCTAAAAAAACTATTAAAAATTGAAAAAAAACAATTTAATTGATTAAATAAGAATAAATATATTATTTATTCAATAAATAAATAGATATTATATTTTCTAGTATGAAAATTAATACTTACCTATTATTCACCTAACCAAATATATAAGTATTTCGAACATTAATAATAAAACAAATATAAATAAATATGAAATATTAATGTAACTATTTGTTGCCATGTTAAAATTATTAATTTCATATTTCAAAAAAATATATTTTCTTTTGAATAAATATTAATTGAATATAATCATTTACCATATCCAGGATGATTATTAAACCTCCTCTTGACAATAATATTTATTCAAACATTTAAATTAAAATATTATTTAACTAGAATTCTGGATACTCATAGTGAGTGATGCTTTAGGAAAATTTATCAATGAAATATTGAGGGTTATACTAAATTTAAATATAAGAATATAAATTTTTGAAAATAATCCATATAGAAATATATTAGTTCAATAATGATGAAATATTCTAACTATGTAATATTATCACTTTGTCTTGATATCTTAACATATAGGTTGCATTCCTTTTTCTGTCAAATAATATTCATGATCTATAATTTGTTGTATTCATGAAATGATCACATCAATATTATTTTTTAACTGTGTAATTATTATATAGTTCAATTACAATCATTAGAAAAAATATATCTTCTTAAATCAAACATAATGAAAAAATCCATTCAAAAAAAATTTGTTTGGGTCATATCTTTTATTACACACATAAATTATCTGACCATTATAAAAGAATAGATCATCATGAAATTAATCAATATATTTAGGTATCAGACTCATGATTAATATTAATAATAATATCATGTTTATAGACCAATACAGACATGAATAGATAAGATTATATTATGCGGCGTATATCATGTAAATGTCTTATGGGTGGTTTGTTCTCAATTCCTACTTACATTATGATTTCTAATCGAGAACCTTATGAGAAGAAATTTTAAGTAATTACCATACTAAAAAACATGTTATGATCATTTTTTCCCATTATATTGAAGTCATCCAACCACATAACATCTTTTAAAACCTTTTTCATAAAACATCATGATTTTCATTATTGTTGTGAAATATTATGACCATTTAATAAATCAGATACACTTAGGACATTATCAAATGAATTTCAAACATAATACCACTCATCCAATGATAGGATATTCATAAATACTCATGTCTCCATAGAAATAAGAAATATAAATTATTAAGTTGTTTTTAGGGCACTAACTCCAACAATTGAATCAGCACTTACAATATTTCTGTGTCAGTTTATTAATTTAATTATGGACATTACTCCATCGATACATACTTTATAGAAGTCATCAAATTTTATTTACAGTAATTATTTTTAACCAATTCCAATATAATGATTTTGACTATAAATTTTATCAATTCATCATTATTCTTACAAACAATAAACAATTTCCCATATTTAAATTCCTCACGGTTTAATACGTTTTCAATTGGTTTCTCACCAAAAAAGAACATAAAAATTTTTAGTTATTTTTATTTTATTAATTATTAATTAATTATTTAAACTATTTTTAAAAAAAATAATGTCTAAAAAACATGGAATAGATTAATGCATTCAGTGAAAAAAATTTCTAGGAACATGTTAAATTGTTTCTTTTATAATTCTTCTTATTTTATAAAACACATTATATGGTTACATATTATTCATGTGAAGCCATGAAAATACTTTTTAAAAAATAAATACGAATTTTATAGGAACAAAATTCCTAAATTTTAAAATAAAATCATGTAAAACTGATAAAATCGTAATTAAAATTTTTTTTATTTGAAATATAATATAATTATTTTAATATTATATCTAAACATAAAAATAAATATTAAAATCATGGTATTAATTAAATATAGAATAGTTGAATTTTAAAACATTTTAAAAAATTATTTTAATATGTTTTTCTCACTGAAATAATTTTAAAATATTAAAGTAAATTATCCATATTATAACAATTTATATGTATCATTTTTATGATAATGATATATAAAGCAGAATAATGTGACCTGGTTTTTAGTAATTATGACCAATATATTTAAGTTTTTGTTTGATAATTTGATTGAATAATTATAATAATATCATTTTCATGAAATTTCATATTTTGAATAATAGTTGTTTCATAAATTTTCATTTGTGTAATTTTTACAATCAATAATTAATTAATATGGCTGTATGAGATATATAGTGATATTAAAATGAATTTAAATTATGTAATGTTTAAATTATTAATTCTATCCAATATCTTAAAATATAATTCTTTAATAACTCATCCTTCCATACCATATATCACAATAATAGATGCTCTTCATTTCCCCTAAATCCTTACATGTTATCTACTTATACCATTCATGCCACTTCTATAAGCTACAAAATCACAATCTCCTAGGCCCCCCAAAAAACAATTATCTCTACATTCATCTGGGATTACTATTTCAAATGCTAATAACCCTTCATCCAATCAATTATCCTATGATTTACTAAACCTTTATATTCAATGTCTTATTTTATCTCCCATCATTTTTCATTACTATTCAAAATTCCTCATTGATATTATTTTCCTTTTAATCCAAGGAATCAATAATTGATTTTACCTCGATGTATATCCTTTTATGTTCTATTTTTTACATTAGAAACAATAGATTATAACTTCTACCCTCAAAATATATTCATCTCCTTTCAAAATTATTTTCCGGGTCCATGATTTTCAACAAGATTCATAGTTATAATAGAGTAAATATATGTTATTTTTATATATTTCTCTCAATTTATCTATTTAAATTCAATTTTTACTCTTTATGTCATTTAATCATGTCAAAATCCATCAATTATCCCCAGAAACAAAAATATATATACTAGGTAAGTTATTTTGAAAACACTTATTAATTATTTCATCTACAAACCTGAAATTTTCATATTTCTCCCTATTTTTCGGGGATATTAATTTAGAATGAATTGTATTATTTTTACATCAATATAATTATTAATCTAAATGTTAACAAAAATAATAAAATTTCACATTTTCCCTATTTTAGTGGTGAATTTATTATTAAAACAGTTTTCAATATGATTATTTGTTAAATTATGTTACATATTATTTTTTTTCTTTCCATCATATATTATTTCACTATAATATAATTTTCCTAATCCGATTTTATATTTAATAGAATCGTGATTATTACCACCATAGTATCCCAACACATTGAAATATCATATTGAATTTAGGTGTGATTTATTTTCACTTTCGAACTATTGATAGATCATGTTCCCTTATTGATAGGAAAATTACAAATCTACCACAATAATATTTCACAATAAAACATAAATATATATTAATGTAATATAAGATACATAAAAAATTTACTGTTTCCCCATTTAGATCTAATCCAATGAGCATACATTGTGGTGTATCGATGTACTAAAAGGTTTTAGTATAAATTTCATAAAAATTAAAAGTTTAATAAGAATTCACATTAAAAAATAAAGATACCATAAATAAAAATAAGATACTTATGAATTATATTTTAATTACCAATAAGAGATAATCCATGGGGGATATAATGATGTTGTATCAATATAAATGGAGATTTTAGTGTAAAATTATGGTTAATTAAAATTTCAGGAAGGGTAAACTATGGATATATGGGTCACTGTCACATTCTCCAAATATTCTAACAAAATCAATGAAGATAAAAAATACTTTCTCAATAAAATGATTACATATAATGAAATTTAAACCACATATAATATTAAAAATGCATAAGTTACATCATTAGTGATGTTTATCAATTTTTAACGATTTTAAATGAGTTTTTTAGTAGAGAAAATTTATCAATTCTTATTGAATATTTAAAATAGAATCCATTATTTATTTTTTCATTGATTCCACCATTATCAATCATTTAAATATCCTATAAATCACCCAATTAAATGAATAACACATTTATCATGTCATTAACCCACCAGTAATCCATGATTTAGAATCAGTAAATTCAAAATTTATCCCATGAAATCCAATGGATAATCAAATTATGGGAATATACTTGAACACACAACATTACAGAAGATTGACCCAAATTAGAAGTGAGATAATTATATTTCATTGTAATGTTGTGTGACATGTCCAATTAATCCATGATACGTTATAAAAAAACCAGTAAAGAAATAATAATACTATTAATAATTCTAGGACAATAACTATGTGACCCTCTTAACTATTCTCAAATAATAGTTCCATTATTTCATTACTATAATTCATGAAACATAATATGTTTCACCCTTTATAGAAAAGTACATCACATTAATATTATAGTATATCATTAATCTATAATCCATCCTTTCAATTCATCCTTTTAAAATAAACCATTTCAATATGATTCAATTTGTTTCATTGTAATGTTTTATGAAACATTTAACTAGAATTATAACATTGTTTTAGAGATTAAGAAATGTTTTATAAAACAACCATTGAATTCATTTTTTAACCATATATATAAATGAATTTTGGAATGATGTTAATTTTTAATGCACTAATAATTTTACTAGATCAAATATTGTTTCACTAAGAATTCATGGATTATACATTCTTAAGTGAAAATATTAATTATGGTGTCAAAAGACATCACTTTTTCCACCTTAATTCATTACATCCCCTATCCAATGAGTGATTATAGATGAGGCACTATGAATATACCCCTTTAAATATAAAATAATTCATGTCCTCTCAAAATATAATTGTTCATTTAAAACCATTAATACACTTTATTATGAATGAAGGCAATACTTTATTTAGTGTGTCCATAACTCTTTATTAGTAATTTAACCACCCTGGTTTTCTATCTATCTCAACAAAACACCCAAATCTCCCAATGACATTGTCATTTCAAATATTTTATTGTATTTGGGGGTTTTATCATTCCATAGATTGTTATGGGAGGATACACTTCAAAAAATCCTTAAATGAAATAAAGATACCCCTTCATCAATACAAGTTTATGTGATCCATTCTCAATAATTTAATTTTTTTATTAATATATATTTATGTTATTACCTCCAAAATTAACCCTTTAAGTATAGGTACATTTAACTCCAATTTTATTAGCCATATCAATCATCATTAGTCATACTCATGGATTTCCCCACATCTTCCATAATATTTTACAATAAAAATATCCTAGTAAATGGTTGACTCCCACATGCATTGGGAATGCATTTTCTAATACATATTTTTTATTTAAAAGAGATAAAAAATTACATTATAATTTAAATTTTATTTCTCCCATTTTTAAATTTATCCTAAAAGATAAATCAATAAAAATTTTAATATAAAAATTAATGAAGGAAAACATAATTAGAGTGGAGTGTTTTCATACCTCTTAATGGTGAGTGACTTGGTGGAACAAAATTTTTCCATTGAAGTGCCTGAAATACTATAGTGGATAAATGTTATTTGAATATTCATTCAAATATTTTATTTATTATAACAAGGTGAATCTTGATAATTTTTTATTCTAATTTATATTTGATAAAATAATTCAAAATTTCTTTATAATTTGTGAATATAAAAAAATATTGATTGTCTATTCAATTTCATTCATTTTGTCACAATTGATTACAATACGTATCTTCAGATAAGAACTAATTTTTTTTAAACATTTCCCCATACAAAATAGTTTGGTTCATTTCATTTTATGTGAGTTATAATCTAGTTCATATGTGCTACGTGTTTTTCTCTCCAGATTCCTGTTAACCAGAAAAATGTAGTTTCATATTGATAAATAAATCTCATCTAATTATTTTTTTTCTGCCCACAAAATATCTAGACTACAATGATGATAAAATTTAATTATTTATCATCTTTTATATAGTATCCTAGACCATAATTACATTTCCCCTGAATGTACCTCATACTCTACTTCATAGTAGAGATATATTATTAATTTAATCTACACAAAAATGATTCCACATGTAATGTGAAATAGATGATTTTTAGAGTAATCATTATAAGGTATAAAACATTTTAATTATAGTCTAGTGTAACTTAGGTTTTTCTTATTTTCCAACATTATACCACCCATGGTTTTTTCAAAAAAAAATTATTTTCAAATATGATCTCTATCATGAATTTAAAATGTCATAATAAGTTCCATAGTACTTTCTAGTTGACTAAAAATATATAACTTGCATTCTACTTCACTTACATCCAAATAATTTTTGTTACTTCCATAATTAATAGCATATTGATCCCTAGAAACATTCACAATTTCTTTCACCAATTTTAACTCCATTAAATCTAAAATGAGACCATAATCATTGATGAGATTAATTAATTATTCCTCCAAAATTCATTTCACATAAATATTTTTATCTATGCCACATCTTTTAAATTCCATACATTTTATATAATTATTAAATCCAGAATATTGTTATGAGGTTCTTATTTCAATCTATTCATTTCCTTTTTCAACCAGAAGTGACATGATTCATCATTACCAATTAGAAAAATCATCAGTATGTCTAACTGTACATCCCCATTAAGAACTCTATCCAAAAAATATAAACATTTCAACCATTTAATAAATTTAAAACATATTTCAAATTATTATAATTAAAAAGAGTGTTATTGATTTACATATTTCCAATGGAGAAAATATTTCTTCTATATCAACACCCTAAAAATGGTCATATTCTTTTAAAAAAAAGCATTATTCTCGACCATATATCCTTTTTCATTACACATGTTTTTGAACATCATTTTTCATATAAGGATTTAATTATTCTTATATCTCTTTATAAGTTCACATGATTTATTACCCCCTATTGAATCTAATTATTCATTCATTCCCTTAATCCATTGTTCTTTAATTTCCACTTCATTGTATGAGGATTGACCCACTTGTGATAATAGTGAAATATTATCAATGTATCTCATTCTTAATCATTTTATTGGGTAATATTTGTCTCTAATAAGGATTGATTCATCAATAATTATTATTTTCCTTCTTCTGAGATCATTAATTGGACTTCCATTGGCATCCTTTATATTTGTGATTAAATTTAATTTTTTATCTTATGTTGTACTAATTAGACCCTTGAAATATGATTCAGACTCATCTTATTCCTCCAAAATCTCACTAAATTAAGGAGTTATATATTAATCTGCACCTATTTATTCAATATGTTTTTTATATTACTTAATATTATTTTTATGAATCTTTTATTGAAACATTTTTTTGATTTAATCTTGAATAAGTATCCTCAGAATTACACATCATCTATTGTATCCACATACTTAAATTGGATTCAATATTTTTTTTTATTATAGAACATGATTCTAAATAATTTTATTTGTTTAAGTCTCATTATTGCCATGAAATTTATTTTTATGTTATCTATTTCCCCACGCATCCTAAAATTCATATTTTTATGAGTAAAACACCAGTTGAAGAACTTATTTAAAATAGTTATTTGACATTAATTTTTTCATAAGAATAGTTTTCACCATGTTTTTTACAATATATTTTCACTTATCCAAGACACCATTTTTTATGGTCACCTCACTAATGAGACATCAGGATAGATTACCTTCTTCCAATGGAAACATATTGAATTAATGGAGGTTTATATTGCTTTATTTTCATATTTTCAATTAAAAATTATTCATATTGATTTTTTTTAATATCCCATGGAATCTCTTTATGTAAATGGTTGATTTGGTATTGACATATGAAAGCATAAGAAATACCATTTAAATATATTCCTCATCAAATAAGTTAATACATATATCACTATGTGTTCCTTGAATCATCATTGCACTAAACAATCAGTGTAAAATTGGCCAATTAAATTTGATATGATATTATTCATTGGTTAGAAAGAATATCACTCAATATCCCTCTCAAAAAATATTTAAAATACTTCTATTGATAGAATATTTGGTATGGAATATTAACTACAAGCAACACCAATGAATGTTTTTCCGTAATTTTTTGATTTATATGTCTCAAACATAAATTCCCCATATTTTAAACCCCTTGATCTATAATAATACTTCTATTCTACAAACAATTCACATGATATCAGATTCCATTTGTTCTATAACCATTCATCTATGAATTTCCAAAAATAGACAAAATCATACAACTATTCCAATTAAATGTTACTTTAAGCCATATGTCACATAGTTAGATTATACTCAACGCATTACGACATAACCTACCAAGATAAAGAACCTCTATGATTTTTATATTATCAATATCTATAATTTTTTATTCATTATATTTTCAAGTCTATGTCATTTCCAAAAAAGAATTTCCATAAACCCACCCTTCTATAATATTTAAGAGTTTCATGTTCTTAGTCATGTTATATGAACACCCCGTATAAGTAATATAACAATTATAATTCATTATCACTTTATGAATAATTTTATCAATTATAAACTTTTATTTCATCAGGTTTTCCATCCAAGGGAGAGCCAATTTTGGTGCTCAATGATTTTATATGTCTTATTTTTATTATGAATCAGAAATGATGTTATACCATTCTACTTCATCCATGGGAAAAAACATGTTTCCCAATGGAATCATGTTCTTTTACAAATATATACCTTACTTTATATACTATATGAGTAGTTTTAACTCCTCTATTTCCACTAGTCTATAATCTTATGATATAATTTAAAATATTCAAAATTATATACATAAATCCTTTTCCTTATTTTGTGGTGTAGAATATGTTATCATTCACCATTGATAATCTTATGATCTAGTCCAACCAAAAATATTTTTACCTCATCAAAATAATGTATAAAATGATAAAGTTAATATAAAAAGTCACACATTATCAATGTAAATATTTAATCATTATCACTTTTCAATATTTGTAATGATTTTGAGAAATCCCATTTTTAGTGATTTATTCTTCTTGGTTGAGAGTCATCTTCGTCCTATATTTCCCTTTTTTATTTTCATGTATGTTACCTATCATTGATTATTTATTATTGAAGAAAATTTATCATATATATATATATATATTGATTTAATACAATTTACCAAATTATTAAAAAAATATGTCTTTTTTTGTCTCATTCAAATAAATTGTCATCTAAAAAAGTCTAACATATAGATTCTTCTGTGAACCAACGTACCTCATATCAGTTTTGGATTTATTCTCTAGATTACATCCTCATCAAGGTATCCAATTCTATTGTACCACTTCTTAACACAAGAATTATGGTCATTAATGATGTTATATTTTTCTTCACCTATTATCTTGAATATAAATAATTATCTAGATGGTTAATATGTAAAACATTATTCCACAAAAATATTCCCCAACTTTGTGAACATAGATTAATGTTTACCTATGTACATTACACATTTTATACATTTACCACAAATATTACTATTCTTATACTATTGAAGATAATGAACCATATCATCCCTTTTAGGTTCTTTTTTCTTGGTCAATAACCCCTTCCAATAGATTGTCATACATTGTTTTTAATTCACATGTTGTGAAATTTATGACCATTATGTATTTAAAATTCAAAATAAATACAACATCACATTTTTATAATAATTTCACATATTGATCCTTATACATTCTTTTGATATTATTCTGATGAATCTTCTAACTGGATCTATTTATTTAATTAACATTTATTATAGGGGAAGACAACATTTTATTTTATTGTTCTTAATTACATTTATATTCTCCATAGGGATTCAATAAAAATAATAAAACAATATTCATACTATTTATACAATTAAATTGGGTCCATGGGAACATAATTTCCCGTTGAACAATGCAATATTAAAAAGTGGGGGAGGTGAATCAGGACATAAATTTTTCATGAGTTGATTTATCCTTAAAATTTTAACCATTTTTTATTTGAACCAATGATCCTATTTGAATAAGTGGATATCATATGTTTTTCAAAAAATGTATACCACATAAATGAAAAAATAAATAAATTAGAGCCTATGGTATTTTTTTGCCTTTTTCGTGGGGTTGGTATATACCATTTTCTATATTTAGGTTTGTTCTAAGAAACCAAATGTCTATTATTTTCCAAAAAAAATTTAAATATCATACTTGTTCCAACTTTATATCTATTGTAAATTAGAAAATCAATTTATAATAGTTATCTACCACTCTGTAGTTTTCTTATATGGGATCACACCAGTTTAAAAATGTACTAAAAACTAGAATAAGTAAGAATATATAATATCCAAAGTAGTTATATAAAAATTATTTGAGCTTCATCTATGGATTAATTATTTTCAGGTTATATTTTTTCCCCATCATCAAAAAACATTTAAAACATATATACCTTTCTAACTTTCCATGTACTCACATTTTATTGTTCTTCAATATTATAAAAATATAGAGGAACAAATAATTGGAATTTTTATATATCTTCTAGAATATCTATTTAGAGAAGATTGTATTCTTCATGTATCTTGATGTGAGTCATTTACACAACACAACAAAATACTGGATGGTTAGTTTCCTTATAAAATTTATATACTTATAGACTCAAAATTTCTTCACCCTAAAATGAATCAATATAAATAACTTCTAAATATTATTATGTGACTTTCTTCTTTCTCACAATTTTCATGATAATCAACTGGAAAAATTTCCTTAACTCTAAACATTGAAACAATAATTGCATCAAAAAAATGAAAAATTATTTATGGAATAATATTATTTATATTTCCACTATGATTTAAATTCATAATCATCATTATGTTGTTACAAAATATTCACTTAGTTTTGATTTTTCAACTATATATACTACACCATCATCTTATCATCAATTCTTAACAAATAGTAACACCTAAACTTCTTAATCCCCTTCAACATTAATTTCCATTCATCTGAACATAATCATTATTTAGTTGATTTTTATTCCTCTAAAACCATTAATTTTTGTTATTATCCAATTATCGTTTTCCTACCTCATCTATCTCATACAACACCATAAAAAATAGTGATACTTAAATCATTTTAAATCATATAAAATTATAATCAAGCTATTATGTCAACCATTAACTCACTGAAAAAACTCATTCTTATATTATAGAATCAACTTCATGATTATCCTTCCAAAATTTTATTCTCATGTCTTCTACTTTTGAAAAATCATTCCAATACATTATAGTTTTCCTAGAGTAATCTTCAGACATAATTCCTTTAACTCAACCATTGTATTGTTAGATGAACTATCAGAACATACATATATATTCATTTTGTATCTAGCATTAAAAATATACAAACAAAATCAACTCCAATAAATCCACATCTCAAAAAATCATTCACGTATAAATCATCGAAAATTCATAATAAAAAAATTTATTATGTTATCATCTATAAAAACATTCCAATCAACATAAAAATATCTCTTAGGGTTCCATTCTCTTGGAATTTAACCATTTGTTACTCGATTGATTTTTCATAATAAAATCTAGCAAAAAATCTATAATTGCGGCCTATAACATCATATTATTTTTTCAATTAACTCTTCCATGGATCTTCACAATAATTCATCTTCCATATAAATTACTGTAACTCTTTGAAAAACTATATATTCAAGACTAAGCATGATTCATCGACTATTATAAAACATATATGGTTCTATTACGTTTAGGATTACAATAGCATCATTGAGCATCTTTTTCTAAACCATCATCTAAAATATATTCATCATATCAAATGGAAATGTTTAATATATGTGTAATGTTAAAAATTATATATTATTAACAATATTATATTTATTCATTTATGTTTACTTTGTTACTAATACATGGCTTGGGAAACATTCAATTTTAATATATTAAATATTGTTAGAGTTTTCATTTTCCTCCATCTGAAATTCAGATCCTCTCAAAAGAACATTATCAAAAATCATTTGGAATCTCATCCTTCTCCATCCATAGTATATCATCTTCACAACTCCCCTTATTTCGAGATAAAGATATCTATATTATTATTTTCTGTCTAGTGGAACATTATGATTTAATCTCAAATTATCATTAATAGTTTCCTCTCTCCTCGTAGTACATCAATCAACTTCCAAACTACACTTCTCAACACATTCTTCACATATTTGATTTTTGATAAAAAATGAAACATAACACCAAAATCTATCAATGTCGTTAATCTCCATGTGTACATTAGTGACATTACTTCAAAACACTACTTGGAATATATCAATTTTCTAACCCACGATTCAAAAAAATCATCACATTCATCCCCCAATTAATTTTCATTAGATCAGAATATTTACCTTCTCCATGGTGACAATTACAATATGTTTTAATGATTTGTTTCATATATCCCCCATAATTACCGTATTTTGTTTTTGAAAATGATTATTTTATCAATATCAATAAGTGATAGATCTGTAAGATAGATTTATATAGGTAATTATATATATTTTTATAAAGTATTTTATGTTTTCAAATATTTATTTATAATTTTAATAACATTTATTACATCTCTATTACAATGGAATTCATTTACCACCCCAATGACATGGCTAAAAAGGAAAATTATATTGATTTAAAGTCATAGTCATTCCATTGAATCTAATATTTAAATAACAAAGATTTAAATCTTTTAACTTTCCCCCATTTTTAATGGTATCTAGTATATACCAAATTACATTATAATTTGTAAAACCCGTCAAATTAAATTTTATTCAATAATTACCTCTAAATTTTTTTCCCATTCAAAAATTAATTTATCTTATTACAATCTTATTTAATCATTGAAAACTCTATAGTATGTATAAAATGAATTTAATTAATGAATAATTATTAAAAAATACATAAGAGATACTAAATTAAGGATTTTATCTAGTTCCTACAAACATGATATGCAAAACTATAAATTATACAGAACCTCATATATATTGATCACATTCTCCATGAAAACAATATTCATCAGAAATTTTTTTCATTATTTAACCATGTGGCTCTGATTCCACATAATAGAAACATAGTTCCCCAAAAAAACTAATTATATGGTGAATTAGGTGTCATTTTACATGAACTTCGAGCACTTAATTGATATAATGACTATTTTAGTGAGAATATTAAAAATATTTCATAAATAATTGTGTGACCAAAACTTTTGGAGAACTGAATTTAAATTTATAAATATTATAATTTAGCATGGTTCACCACAAATATATGGTCCAAGTAACATTCATTAAAAAAATTATTTATCCATGGATGTCACAATTCACTCTATGTGAATTATATTTTTATTAATGGGGAATATATAATCCATTGATCACTCCCACTTTATTCACATTTACTTACTACTTCATAAGTGTGTTAGACTTATTATGCAATAAAATGGTCACTAAAAATAATTTACACTTATTAGATAAAATTGAGCTGGATTTTGTGCAATGATTAAACATTCATCTCCTCTATCAAGTTTGTATCTTTAATGAGTTCATCATAATAACATTTTTTTAAAATTTTTTAAATCATCTTATAATTTAATTCCTCTTAAATTAACTTTCTATTTTATTCCATCAATATTAAATATTAAATATCAAAAAATACCACATATGAATTTTAAACATTTCACCATTAAATATGGCCTTTGAACCAAACAAAAATAAATAATTAAGATCCTAAAAATTAGGAATTATTTCAAAAATATAAAAGATATTCAATATTTAAAAAATGTTAGGAAAACACCAAATTGTAGCGTAATGTCTCTAACTATTATGTGATTGAATATATTTTTTGAGACACTAAATTAAGACATGTACCATTTAATTGTTATCCTATATTAAACACAATCAAATCCTATGTAAAATTCATTAATTATACCAGTATTTTTCCCCAAAAGCCCCTCAAAATACATATCTATTAAGGTGTGATATTAATTATTTCAACATGAAATTAATTAAGAAATAAAAAAATAAAATTTCATTTAATCTAATTTTTTTGTTAGTAATACACATAATTCACACTATTAGACATTTAGATTATGATTTCTATTGTGATTCTTCTTTGTGTTACATGATAATAAAATGATTACATAACCAATGAAATATTTGTGTTTCACAGAAAAATAATTTCAACATGAATAATCCTTAGAGTTCAACATTTTAATCTAACATATTAATGAATTTTTCTTGATTAGCCTTATTCTAATATTAATACTTTGACTAGAATTGATATTATTTCAAAATGAGATCATATGTTCTACATTATTTTGTTAGTGTATACATTGAGGCATGTTTCATCATCACATTTACTAGATGATGGGTTTTTTAAGGATTTAATAACCCTTAATAAAAAAAGAATATGAAACTAAAAATCCATTCCAAACATAACCAATGTATTAAAATTAAAATCATTGTAAACCAAAAAAATATCTTGATTTCTTGGATTAATCGTTGTTGGATCAGTCCTCGTACATGTACATGATGAAGATACCTTAGAGGTATCCATAAGAGATAATATTTATGGGTATTAATGGTGACTAAAGGAAGAGATATGAGCTTTGTGGGAGGGATTGAATAATCTAAGAACTTATGAGGGACTATTTGACATCAATCCTTAATGGTAATTCCTGTATCTAAAAACATCGACTAACCTATAAGTATTAATTCATTATTCATAATGTATAATTTCATAATTTGTTATTAAAATGTTTTTATAATATGATATATGATATTACTACCATGTGGATCATATTATAATTTTTTTATATTAATCACTTATAGGGGAAGTGATTTTAATATTTTACTGTTAAATAATCAACGACATTAAATAAATTATACATTTTAAACCATGTGATAAGACATTTACCTATTTGTTTAAATATTAATCCTTGTTTTTTAATATGATATAACATATATCATATAAAAATACCCAAACCATCCACACAATACAATTTGGTTTCCCTATCCAATACAATACAATATATCAATATCATACATTATGATATACTGTTTCCAGACATATCTCCAATAGTCTCCCACATGAAATATAGTCAAATATTCATTGTGTAATTCCACCTTATATTGTATAATATAAAATACCATGTGAAATTATATAAAAAACATCATTTTAATATAATTTAAACCCCCTTTAGAAAACGCTAAATATTTCACCAGACCTCACATAATACGAATCACTATGTGAATGTAAATCCAAAACATCATTTTTACTACCTATAAAACAATTTTAGATATGCTAAAATATGTATGAAAAATACCCATTATATCTACCAAAAAGTGAAGCCAGATTGTTTGTTGTAGCATTGTAACCAAAATTATGAATTCCCAAATTAATATATGGGATAGATGAGTGGCCACTATCAAAACATAAATGATAATTTTATTAAAAAATAATATGGCATGATCTCTGTCAAACACATGTATATCTATAACTTTGTCCAGTAGTTGTATCGTATGAAAGAATATATTTTCATATAATCTCGTTGACTAATACATTGAGTAACCATCGGACTTGTAGTTTTATAACCAAATATATCAACTCATATATTCACAATTATCAGAAAATATAATTAAATGATTAATGAATGTATCCCATGTCATTCAACATTTTGAATTATCACATCACATGCCGCTTATCTTAATAGATATGAAATACATATAAATTATATTCGTATGATTGTAGACATCCATGGTCTATCTCAATATGGGTCTCAAATTTTATGATCAATATATGGGAGGATATATCCAATCCTTTTTAGGTTTTGAATGATGTAGAAAAAGAAACAATATAAATAACCCCTGATTACCAATATATCAAGGCCTGCATTAGAAATGTATCGATGCATAAAGGTGATAATTCAAGGTATCCTTCCATTTATGGGTATTGAGGACTAAAAATATAAACAATTCACCAACGGTATAACAAATATATATTTTATGGAATACCTTATTGTTTACTTCATATATCATCATGTTTAGAGAACACATTTTGTTCCAAATGAGCATATTGTTTATCTCATTACAATAATACTTCTCACACTTTCCGTAAAATCTCATCAAAATCGATAATTTTCCATAACAAATCACCTATAGATTACTCAAATTTAGAGGGCTTAATAAACATCTATTTTTCTAATATATATATATATATTGGTGTTTGTAAAGACAAGATGAAAGAGTAATAACTTAGATTTTTTATTTGTATAACTTGGTCCATTTTTTATTCATAAAATCCTATATTAAACATAAATAATACAATACCAAATTGCTCATCTGACATATAATAAAAGATAGACAACTAGTCCAGACTAATTATTTCTTCACATCCATTATATTTTAAAATCATTACATCCCTATGTGATTCGTAGTTTGTCTTTTTTTGTCAATCTAATAAGGTGATCCCACTAAAAACTTTAGTGATTAACATAGTAAATGACATATTGTTTTTTAATGGAGATACATTTGAATAAAATTATTAAATTTCAACCCTACAATCATATAATTCAAAATACTTTAATCCATTACATCAATTATTATAATGGTCATAGCTATTATTACCTAATTTTAGCTCTTTCTATATTAATCATTATTCTTCTTCATGATCCTTTACAGAAAAAATCATTGAAATCGTATGGAAAATAATAAAAATATTTACATTATTTTTATGAGATAACTTAAACTCATGATGATGTGGAATAAATTTCACTTTTACTCTTACAATCCTCTATTATTTAATTTTTATCTTATCCATTTTCCAGACATAGACCCACTAGACTCTTAAACACATTATTATTTTCTAAATATAATTCCCTAAAACAAATACAATTTTATGTAAGAGATAATAATTATTTCATTTTGTGAAAATATTTATTTACCAATCTATTATATGAATATCATATATAAAATTATTTGTGCTGGTAGATCTTATCGTAATATAAATTTGATGAATACTAAACCATGTGTGTTTATTCTTCCAAATCACAATGTTCATAAAACACATTCATAATACATATTTTCCCTTATCATATAGGATAATTTGAAATAAAAAAATATCATTTATTTAGATCCATCCATGATTGGTAAATTTATATATAATCGATTTCATGATTCTAGAACCTCTGGTTTCCCTATTTGAATTCAAACCATATGATTCATTGATTCATTTCATTAATTATAACTTCGGAATATTTAATTTTTTTTAAAGTATTGATTTTTAATCATAGACACTGTAAAACCAAAAGATCATTTCTATAATATTGATTCCATACATGTTCCCTCTATGGTGTTTATCAAAATAAATTAGATATCGTTATAAAATAAATCAAATGTAAATTTATCCCACTCTTCCTAATTACACCTCAATGTTTTAGTAAAAATAATTGACTACTTAACGAAACATTATTGAATAATAAAAACATCATTTCTTCTTTATGTATAAAATTTTACACAAATTTAATAAAATTACATTTTAATAATGTGAACATATCAATCCATAGATCGTTTTTTATGAAACATTGAAAATAATTGAAAACATTTCTTAAACTCATAATTATTTTTGAAATAATTAGCAAAAAAGATAAAGCGAAATTCCTTTTCTAGAATAAGCTATAAGGAAACCTCTTTTCTCTGAATTCCACTAAAAAATCCCATCAGAATTAATATATGAGTAAATTATAAATTTACATTGGTTATATTATATAAAATCATTTATGAAATCATGATTGAATCATTTTTTTACATCCTATAAACGTATAAATTCAACTATTCAGTAATTTTCACTATTGGTTTATTAGGAAGCGATTTATCAAACTCATAATAATTTATTATAGATTAATATATTTCCTCAACACACCAAATATTAGAGTTAATTATATAAATATTATATATTCTAAATATTGATAAGAATCGTAATATTTATGAAGATATAATTTAAATATTAAAAAAATTGTTAGATGATCACATGCGTTACATTCTTTTAATAAGGACTTCTATTAAATGTTATACTTCTAAAAGGATTATTGATTTAAAATTCATCACATACAGTAGTATAAGAAAATCAATATTTCATCCGAAACATAAGGCCCTAGCCATAAACATTACTTAAACTTGAGTTATTTGAAGAATACACATTGAGGATATTTTCAGGCTTAGAGTTTTAAAGAATTAGATCATAAATCATACATTACATTCCACATTTAAACAATGTAGTTCCATCAAAGACAATATTTTTTATCAAAGGAAACATACATAAAATATAACATGGATTCTTTCTTGACACTTCCTCGACACTATCGTCACATCATTTACCTTTCCGTTGACCAGTCAAAATCATTTCAAAAACTTTCGATGAGCATAAAAAGCTCAGCAAGGGATATAAAGATACAGAACAAAAACCTTAGTCCATGTATACACAAGAATCAATGAAATCATACTTCACTCATAAAACATAAGCTCTTTAACATACCTCATGAAATCATAGGATTTATGAATAACTCATATAAAAAATAAGTCATAAAGGTAAATTAATCCATTCATAACATTCCTACGTAGGGAGTAACCCTCATGGTTACGTTTGGAATACCCATTAGAGTATATTCCTTAAATATTTTCATCGAAACCTTATTTTTTAACTCCTTCGCATTACCTAATGAATTGTAGTGCTATCACGGGCTCACTCGCCTTTAGTTTATCACGGAACCACCCATATTCATAAACAATTCCAATGAACTATAACATAATCGTATTAGATAAAACATGCATAATGGAAAACATAACATTTCCACATTTCATTCACAATTTATCAATACAACACATTGATATAATAAAAAAATTATCAAATCAATTTTCAATACCAAAATAATAGAAAAGTAAATCATGGTATTTTTTTCATTTAAAAAAATGTTATGGCTTATAGAGGAAGCTGAAACTCAAAAAATGGTTAAGGGGGCAGAGAAGTGGTTGTTGCCGAATACGTAGGAAAAAAACATTCCGTTTTTTCATTTATTAAATAGTTTCTTATAAAAATATTCCATTTGAATAAACATAAAATTAAAAGGGGATTATACACCGTATAAAATAATGTTGTGTATAAAACAAAATATGCCTCAATGAAAGGAGATTGAGACGAAGTCCCTTACCTCATGTCTGACTTGAATCTATTGTTCTTTAATATCATAAATAATAAACTAGCTTTAATTTCTACTTTCTTAAGAACCTTTCTCAAGTTAATTATTCCTTTTCTATAACTTATTACCATGTTAAGAACATTATGTAATCATTAATTTTAATTAAGGTCGTTTTTTCGATCTTCGTTACTTGAGTCAAAAATAAAATTCTTATAATTACAAGTTCCTCATGTAGTAAAATATCCATTATATCCATATTTATATTCACGATGTAGATAAAATATATATAATATATATCCAGTATATACATGAATTTATAATATTACATAACATTTAGAGGTAAGAAATGAAATGCACCGTTCATGGAGACGGTAAGTTGTACGTACGCATGAACGCTACTTTCCTTTATATTTCATATTTAATGGAATTAAATCATAATTATATAAATTTATATTATATTTACAGTATAATATAATATATAATATCATTACCTCCATCCTTTAAATGTCCCACATAAGGCATTAACGATTTAAATCTCTTTGAGGGGGTGGTAGTAGACACTTAGTAAAATGAAATTATCGTGTTTACCCATAATGGAAACCATAACGGTATGTCATAAATTAAAAATACAGAAGTATAAAGAAAACTTAAACATAACATATATCATATATAAATATAGTGACATCTTAATGGCCACCATGAAAGGTGTTAGGAGAATATTGAGCAATCATCATTTCGTGAGGCAGTAATTCTCCACTAACAGAAACATTATGTTCTTTAACCATTAGATGGAGGTGTGTGTATGTGTAAATAAAATCCATCTCATAACCACATCCTATAATATTAAATATACTGGTTTTGTTGCAAATTAGGGGAATAAAAAGGGTTTAGAGGGTTGGAGAAGCAATATAAAACAAAAGAACATAAGAAAATACATCACCTTTAAATTGGGTAACTCCACATGGTTTGAACCAAAATGGTTTCTTGAAGAGCTTTATGCCTAAGGTAAGGCCTCTAGGATGAACAGAGGGATATGGAGAGATAAAATGGGCAGATTTTGGCCGATCCAATGGCTTTAGAGGTGTGGGTAAGGTGGTATAGGTGGGGGACTTTTATAAGAGGGAGTAGGGGCACTCTTGGAAAGTACTGAAATGTTACTTTATTTTATAATGAGTTTCGGATTTTAAAGGACCAAAAAATATATATTTCTAAGATAAGGTGATATGGATTCAAAATACACCATTAAAATTGGTTTTTGACAAATATACGTCTTATATTATACATTATCTTTTCATTTTATTTAAATCATTCATTAATGAGGTAATCGCTGCATTATCATGGTGTATTAAATAAATTAATTTATCTAATGTATAAAAACTATAAAAAAATACTATGATGTAGGAAATATTTATAGCTTTCCAATGGATATTTATAGTCTAATAGATCATTTGAGTATAAAAATTAATTTTTTTAACTTAGGTGTTACATACTTTTGTAATATTTTCCATTCTTAAAAAATTGATAAAATGTCACTATCACAATAAAGTGACTCCAGGGGGTCTCTAAGATTGGAACAAAGAATCCCATGGTATTCCATGACATAACCAGTAGAATTAGGAAACATTTTGGGGTTATTTTAAATTATTATGATATAATTTTATTACCCTTAACTTTCTGATTACTAATTAATCATGATAATTAAAGATAATTAGCGCCGTTACTATTCATAATTTTAAAAAACAAGAGTCTTAATTACATAATTTGGACCTTATGATTCCAAATATGGAATCCATTTTACCAATTCCAAACACAGAAATTGAATTAATTAATTTAAAAATAATTCTCGTTGTCAAAATAAATAGCAGGTTTTTTGAAACAAAATCTATCAAAAGTTTGGCACTTGTTTATGCCCAATTATGAAGTGAAATTAATTACAATGACCAAAATTGGGTAAAATGGTACAAAAATATTCTAATTAAACATTAACACAAATTAAAAGGAAAAAATATATATATAATTAAATTAGATGAAAAAGTAGTTTTGATGTAAAATGCCGTATTTTTCACTATTCATTAAAAAATGAACAATGTCAAAAAAATACCAAAAATTTACACAAAGTAAATTTAATTGTACCAACTCTAAATAATGAGTTTATTTTGACAAATAGAGCTTATAAAATTGTCAAAAGTTATAATTAAAAATGGTTTTCCATTAAAAGTCAGTAAAACAATATTTTTATAATATTAGTGTATTCTATTCTTAAGATTGGATTTATTATCATTTTAAGCCAACAAAACACTATCTAAATCATAAATATACATAGATATGAAAATTCATAATTATATACTTACTTGGGATGTTAAATATTTTCCCTTTTTTGAAAACTTCGTCCCCAAAATTTATTTACTTTTTGAATAAGTGGGGGTATTTATCCCTCATTGCATTTTAAGATTCCCATGTTGCCTCTTCAATCATGTGGTTTTTCCACAAAACATTTACTTGATGAATCACCTTATTCCACAATACATTCTCCCTCTGGTCATGAATCTGGACCAGTTGTTCCTCATTAAATATTTTCTTTTCTAGTTGAACTACCTCTGGAATCAAAAAAAGACATGGATCTGGCGTGTACTTCCTTAACATTGAAACATGAAAAACATTGTGTACCTGAGATAAACTCGGAGGTAAATCCACACGGTACAAAACTAATCCAACTCTCTCTATAATTTTATATGGTCCAATGAACCTTGGACTTAGATTTCCTTTCTTACCAAATTGCATCACAATCTTCCATGGTAAAACTTTGAGGAAGACATGATTACCTACCTCAAAAGAGAGATCATTCCTCCTGTTGTCCGCATAACTTTTCTTCCTGCTCTGAGCTGTTCTCATGTGTTTCTGTATCAGCTGAACTTTTTCTAAAAACTCTTCTACCAAATTCTGGTCCCATCAACATCCTTTCACCCACTTCATCCCAAAAGTTGTAGTTCGATACTGCTTCCCATATAATTCATCAAATGGTTCAAACTATATACTAGAATGAAAACTCTTATTTTCAGAAAACTAGACCAAAAAAAGATGTTCGTCCCAACTTCCCTGATAATCCATTTAACAAGAACGTACCATAACCTCCAATGTCTGAATTGTTCGTTCAGACTTCCCATCTGATTGAGGATGAAAAGGTGTACTAAAATTTAATTCAGTACCCAATGACTTCTGAAGGCCTTTCCAAAAGTTAGAAGTATACCTAGGATCACGATCAGATACAATTGAAAGGGGAACTCCATGTAACCTGTCTATCTCTTTAAGATTTAAAGGAGAAGGTTGATCTAGGAAAAAATTATCTCGTATAGTAAGCAAATGAGCAGATTTAGTCAAGCGATCAATAATAACCCAGATTGCATTATTACCTCAAGGTGTCTTCGACAACACCACAATGAATTCCATGGGTATATTATCCCATTTCCACTCTGGCACTAGTAAAGGCTGAATCATGCCTTTCACTAACTGTCGTTCTACTTTAACCTCTTGAAAAGTCAAACACTTCACAGTAAAATCAGCAATATCATTTTTCAATCCATCCCACCAGTAATACCTCTGGAGATATCAATACATCTTACTAATGCCAGGATGAACTGAAAATGGAGAACTATGAGATTCACATAACAACTCTCTCTTTAACTATGAATCACAAGGCACACACAATATCGTCACAAATCACAAAACACAATCATTATCAATGTTGAATTCAGGTAACATACCCGTCTGAACCAGCTCCACCTTTATCTGCAACTCAGTGTCTTGCTTCCGTGATTTCTTAATTCTGTCTGATAGAGAAGATTTCACTGATACCTGAAACAAAACATAAGAACAACCTGCACCAACAACTTCTATGCCAAATTTCATCAAATCCTTAACCAAAGAATCATGTTCCAAACGTAACATAGCTAATAAAGAATTGATTTTCGACTCAAAGCATCATCCACTTTATTTGCTTTTACCAGATGGTAATGAATTGTACAACCACAATCCTTGATTAATTCCAGTCGTCTCCTCTATCTCATATTCAATTCATTCTGAGTGAATATATACTATAAACTTATGTGATCAGTATATATTTCACACTTTACTCCATACAAATGATGCCTCCAAATTTTTAAAGTGGAACCAACAACAGCTAATTCCAAATCATGTGTAGGTTAATTTACCTCATGATTTTTCAACTGACATGAAGCATAAGCAATTAGCTGATCGTTCTGCATTAGAACACAACCATGTCCTTTTCATGAAGCATCACTGTAGATAACTAACTCACTATTCCTAGAAGGTAGTGCCAAAACTAGAACTTTCACCAATCTTCTTTTCAATTTCTGAAAATAATCATCACATTATTTTTTCTAGATGAACTTAACACCCTTCTGAGTTAGCTTAGTCATTGGAATAGATAACCATGAAATTTGTTTAAAAAAACATCGGTAGTATCAAGCCAAACCAAGAAAACTATGAATATTGGTTACATTTGTGGGTCTTGTCCATTCTTCAACATCCTTTTTTTTGCAGGATCAAAAGTTATTCCATCTTTAGAAACAATGTGACCAAAAAAAATTTGTGGCAACCAAAACACACTCTTGATGAATTTTCCATACAATTTCTTTTCTTTTACGGTTTTCAAAATAACACTTCAATGACATTCATACTCCTCTTTACATTTAGAAAACACCAAAATATCATCAATAAAAACAACCACAAACTTATTCAATAACTCATGGAAATTTATATTCATAAGGTCGATGAATACAACAGGTGCATTGGATAACCCAAAATGTATTACTACAAATTCATAATGGAAATATAATGTATGAAACTCAGTCTTAGGAACATCTTCTTCCTTTACCTTCTACTAATGGTACCCCAACCTCAGGTCAATGTTTGAAAAATACGGAGCTCCGTGGTGCTGATCAGACAAATTATCGATATGAGGAAAAGAATATTTGTTCTTAATAGTGATGTTATTAAAGGCTCTATAATCAATGAAAAGTCTTATTTAACCATATTTTTTTTAAAAAAATAAGGCAGGGTCACCCCATGGTGATGTACTAGGTCGAATGAAACCTTTCTCTAATAAATCTTCCTATTTCACTTTCAACTCTAAATGTTCAATTTGAGCCATTCGATAAGGGGGATTTGAAATTGGCTTAGCCTCAAAAACTAAGTCAATAGACAATTAAACGTCCCGATCTGGTTTAATTCCAGGAAACTCATCGAGAAAAACTTCAGGATACTCAATTACCACTGGCACATCATTAATATAAACGGTTCCTTTTTTCAAAAATATGTGCAAGGTAACATTCATTTTCATATTTTACAAGTTTCACAGCCTCTTGATATGTTATCAACATTAAGGGTTCATTATTGTACACAAACTGAATTTCTTTCTAAAAAGAAGCCTCTTTAGCTCTACAATCAATCTTAGAATGGTAAATAGAGAGACAATCCATAGCTAGGATAACATCAAACTCTACTAGAGGTAAAATAATATGGTTTGCAAGTAGGATCTTTCCACGGATAAGGATATGAAGAATCCTATAAATTATTTTTGCCTCAACATTTCCCCCAGGTGTTTTTACTACAAGTTCATGAGTAATTTCTTGAGTTGGAATTCCCAATTTACTAGATATGTTTTCAGAGAAGAAAGAATGTGTAGACCTTGAATCAAACAACACATTGGCATAATCTGAAAAAACAAACAAAGTACTTGATACCACATCATTTGATGGCCCAACATCAGCTGAAGTAGTTGCATAGGATTTAACCCCACTTTTCTGCTTCTAGTCTGACTGCTTCCCATGATTTGAGCTCTTTATCAAACACTCGTTTGCATAATGACCCTTCTCATTGCACTTGAAACTTCTCACTAACTATAAATAAAATTTGGTCTTACCATCACCCTGATTTTTTTCAGGGCAATCACGAGCCTTCTTCCCCATCTTACCACATTGGTAGCACTTTCCATAATTCAAAAGTCATTCCCCAGCATGTTTTTTACAGCTCTTATGACAAACTGAAAACATAGTTTTCATACCATCAGACCTTTTTGAAGGATTCTTCCCCTTCTCCTTCCACCTTGATCTCATCTTCTCTTGGTTATTATAGATCACTTGATAATCGGAAAATTCCATTTCCACCTTTTCCGCAAATCAAACAGGATTTCCATAACTCTTGAACTCGCGAGAAGCTAATACCCTTCAATATTTTGGCATTAATACTGAGTAAAAATGATTGATTTTACTATCAAGGTCTCAGATAAAATTTGGAGCATACCATTCCAATCAAGTGAACTTTTCATCATAAGCAGCCACTGAGTCATCCTCTTGCCTCACTTCCCAGAATTGATTTTCCATCCTAAGTCGAACAGCCTTAGGAAAATATTTCTCAAGAAATATACCTTTGAATTTATCCCAGTCAAGAGAATCAATCTCATCAGCATCCCTGATATTCTTAACCATCGACCACCACTGATCTGTTTCACCCTCTAAACAGTAAACAACGAGACTAACCTATTGACTGTCTGAACACCCCATGACATCGAAAATCATCTACAGTTATTTAATCACCCTTAAACTAGCATAGGGTTAGATGATCCTATGAATGATGGGGGATGTTGCCTCATGAAATGTTCCACCACTGACATCCCTCTGTTGTTGATCTGGCTGATCTCGTTCATGGATACCACCCCCATTTATCACTTGAGTCAACTTTTTCATTGCTACAAAAAACTATTCAGTTCAAATTTTGACCATCATAGGATGCTAATTTGGAAGGTCATTTCTTTCTGTATGCCTTACTAGCACTTCTTCCCTATTTCCTCTACGGAAAACCATTCTGAACAAAAATTTCATAGATGAAGCAACATGGTAATATTCAAATGCTATATCATTTCTATTGGACAATAAAAAAATTATTTTTGGATAATCATTTAATATAATTCTAACTCTTAAAGTTATCTAACCCTCCCTTTGTTACCAAATATAAGGCCCCAACCTTAAACATTACTTAATCTTGAGTTATTTTAATAATACACATTGAGTAACTTTTCAGGTTTAGAGTTTTGGAAAATTAGATCATAAATCATGCATTACAATCCATTTTTTAACAAGGTGGTTACGTCAAAGATAGTATTTTTCATCAAAGGAAAAATATTTAAAATAAAACATGGATTCTATATTGAAACTTCCTCACACTATCATCACATCATGTAACTTTCCAATGACATGTGAAAAGCATTTCAAAATCATGGGATTAGCATAAAAATCTCATCAAGGGATATAAAAATACGGAAAGAAAACCATTGTCCATGTAAACATAAGAATCAATGAAATCATACTTCACTCATAAAACATATGCACTTTAACATACCTCATGTAATCATAAATTTTATGAATCACTCATAGAAAATATAAGACATAAAGGTTACATGAGGAATTCATAACAATCATACATAGGGAGTAACCCTCATGGTTACATTTGGAATACCCATTACAGTGTATTTCCTAAATCTCTTCATAGAAACATTAGAATTTAACTCTTTCGTGTTACCCAATGCATTGGAGAGCATTCAATGGCTCACCCACCCTTAGTATATAATTGAACCACCCGTCTTCATAAACAATTCCCAAGAACCCTAACATAATCATATCACATAAAACATTCATAATGGAAACATAACATTTCCACATTTCAATAACAAGATATCAATACAACATATTGATATAATAAAAAAATTATCAAAACCATTTTCAATACCAAAATAAAAGAGAAGTATAACATTGTATTTGTATTTCATTTAAAAAAAATGTTATGGCTTGTAGAGGAAGTCAGAACTCAAATAATGGTCACGGCGGCAGAGAAGTCGTTGTCGCCGAATACGTAGGACAAATACATTACTTTTATTCATTTAGTAAAACGATTCATATAAAAATATTCGTTTTGAATAAAAGTAAAAGTCAAAGGGGATAAAACACAGTGTAAAAGAATGTTGTTTATAAAACAAAATATGCATCAATGAATGGAGATTGAGACAAAGTCCTTAACTCGTGTCCAACATGACTCGATCATTCTTTAATCTCTTTAATAATAAACTAGTGTTAATCTCTGATTGCTTAAGAACCTTATTAAAGTTCATTATTCCTATTGTATCACTTATTGCCATATTACTAATATTATGTAATTATTTATGTTAATAACGGTCGTTTTGTCGATCTTTGGTTGTTGTGTCAAAAATAAAATTCTTATAATTACAAGTTGTTAATGTGGTAAAATATAAAATATATCCAGAATTATATTCATGATTTAGATTTCTTATATATCATATATATCCAGTGTATGCATTCATTTATAATATTACATAACATTTAGAGGTATGTAATGATATGCACCGTTCATGGAGACGGTAAGTCATACATACGCATGAACGCTACTTTCATTTCTATTTCATTTTTAATGAAAGAAATCATAATGATAAAAAGTTTTATTATATTTCCAGTATAATATCATGTATAATATCATTAACTTCATCATTTATAAATCCCACATATGGCATTAGCGATTCAAATCACTTTGAGGGGTTGGTAGTCCCCACTTCCTAAAATGAAATTATCACGTTTACCCATTATGGAACCTATAAAGGTAAGACATAAATGAAAAATATAGAATCATAAGGAAAAAACATAATATATATCATATATAAATATAGTGACATCCTAAGGGACACCATGAATGGTGTTAAGATAATATTTAACAATCATGGTTTCATGAGACAGTAATTCACCACCCAGAGAAACAATATGTTCTTTAACCATTAGATGGATGTGTGTGTAAGTGTAAATAAAATACTTCTCAAAACAAAATCCTAGTATATTAAAGATACTATTTTTTACAAAATATTGTAATAAAAAGGGTTTAGGGGGTTAGAGAAGAAGAATAAAAAAAGGACATAAGAGAAGACGTTGCATTTAAATTGGGTAACTATCCTTGGTTTGAACTAAAATGGTTTCTTGAAGAGCTTTCTGCCTAAGGTAAGGTTTTTACGATGAAGAGAGGGATGTGGAGAGATAAAATATGTAGATTTTGGCTGATCCAATGGCTTGAGAGGTGTGGGTAAGGTGGTAGAGGTGGGTGCCTTTTATAAGAGTGAGGATGGGCACTATTGGAAAGTCATGAAATGTTATTTTATTTTAAAATAAGTTTCGTATTTTAAAGGTCCCGCGAATATATATTTCAAGGATAATGTGATAAGGGTTCTAAATACACAAATAAAATAAGTTTTTTACAAGTTTATGTCCTAGATTTTACATTTCATTTCATATTATTTAAATCTTTCATTAATGAGGTAATCACTGCATCATTATGGTGTCATAAATAAATTATTTTATTTAATGTTCAAAAATTATAAAATAATACTATGATGTAGGTAATATTTTTAGAATTCCAAGCACAATTTATTATCTAAGAGATTATTTATAAAGACAAAATTTAAATTGTTTTACTTGGGTGTTACATACTTTTGTTATATTTTCCATTTTTTAAAATTAAAATGATAAAATGTAACTATCACACAAAAGTCATTCCATGGGGTCCCTAAGATTGGCACAAGGGATCCCATGGTCGGAAATCACAATACCAGTAGTATCAGGACACATTTTGGGGTCATATTATATTATTATGATATAATTTTATTACCCTTAACTACATGATTACTAATTAATCATGATAATTAAAGATAATTACCGTCATTACTATTCATAATATCCAAAGGCAAAAGAGTCTTAATTACATAATTTGGACCTTATGATTCCAAATATTTAATCCATTTTAACAAATTACAATCACATGAATTGCAATAATTAATTTAAAAATAATTCCCATTGTCAAAACTAATAGCGGGATTTTTGAAACAATATCTATCAAAAGTTTTGCACTTGTTTATGCCCAATTCCAAATTGAAATTAATTAAAATGACTAAAAATTGGATAAATGGTAAAAATATATTCTAATTAGAATTAAAAAAAATTAAAATGACAAACTATCTATATAATTAAATAAGATTTAAAAGCATTTTTGATGTAAAATGCAGTATTATTGACTATTCATTAAAATTGAACATTTTCAGAAAAATACCAAAAATTTATCCAAAGTAAATTTCAATTAACTATTCTAAATAATAAGTTTATTTTGACAAATAGATCTTACAAAATTGTCAAAATTTATAATTAAAAAAGTTTTTCCATTAAAAGGTAAACAATATTTTAAAAATATTAGTGTATTCAATGCTTAAGATTGGATTTATTATCATTTTAATCCAATAAAACAGTGTCTAAATAATAAATCTACATAGATATGAAAATACAAAATTCTTTACTTACTTGGGATGTTACACAAACAAACACAAGTTAATGAAGGAAATAATCTATGAAAATATTTGTTACAAAATCATATCATATGTAAATATTGGATAGATGGGTATGTAATTATTTACCGAATCCAAAATATATATTATATCAACCCGACTCATATGGTATTCTAATTTTAATGGTCTCACATAACTTTTTATCCCAAATAATACTCCATGGATATGAGTCCTAATGTTTATACTTACCTCATCACTTTATTTTTTTATATATGATAATCAATGGGCACCTAATTATTAGGGTTTCCCATAATGAATTCTCAAGGTATTGTCTTGTGTCCCTTTAATGGTTGTCTAATACAAGATTGTAAAAACATACTTTTCCATTACATGATTTTTAAATAAAATTTTCAATTTTTTTTTTAATAATTAAAAAATTTGTTTAAAAATAACCTCTGTAAAATCATTTCAATTAAATTTAATTTTTTTTTTCAAAAAAGAAAAAGAAAAATATAATATATAAAATTGTTTTCTAAAAATCCAATATGATGTAAAATTGATTTTAGACTCCCATAAAAAATATAAATTTTTTCACATGAAATTATATTGAAATCTATCTTCTAGCATATAACAATATCTCGTTGACCACTATTATCTATTTAACTAGATGACATCAATATTCGTGAAATATAATCTCTATATTTTATACATCATCACTATCTCGATACATTTAATGTCATAATATATTTATATTTACTTATTCTAAGGATTTATTTTCTTCATATATATTTTTTTCTGATTTTTTGGTAAATTTGACATGTATAACTCTTACATGTTGGACATTAAAATAGTTGACAATGTATGTTTTCTGAATGATTTTTATCTAACCATAGTTAAGACATATTTACTACAATGGATAAAGTAACAAAAATAAAAAACTATGTTAAAATAAAAAATTATGTCAAAATAATTTTTTTTATGAGTGGTAAGGGTACTTAATTACACCAACTTATGTCATGTTATCCTCCATTATAATTTCAATATTATAATTGGTTTTATTTATAATATTATTCCTTTCAAATATAATATTATCAAACCATTTTAAAGTGAAACACATTAAATAATTCACAAATATTTTTATTAAACCAATTTAAAAAACAAAAATATTTATAAATATCCAAATTCATCTCATCAAAAAGGTATATTAAACTTTTTCATGTAAACACTTAGAATAACATGAATTAAATAATTACAACTAGGATAACCTTGATAAAACAAATTTTTTATGTCCTCTTTTCTAGAAAATAAAAAATCCTCTTGGCTACTGAGTCATTTTATCCAATGTCCCATATAAGAAGGATACATTACTCATGAGATACCATAATCCTATGATAACTCAAACACATATTATGTATAAATAATATTTAACTTCATTATTTATTCTTATATCCTAGTACAAGATAAATATAAGTTATATGAATACTCAATCAATTTCAAAACCAAGTATAGAACACATTATATATAAATACAAAAATTTATAAAATCAGTTGAATTCTTTAATAAAAAGCATAAATCCATAATCAATTAAATATATTTACATATATGATATATAAACAACGGAATAAAATAAATAAATTAAAAATTCACATACTTAATCATGAGAGAAATTATTTACAAACATTTAAATTATAAAAATATTAAAAAAAATTATTTATGCCATGCAATATAAGAATTAAAAAATAAATAAAATTAATTAATTTATATTTATTACCATTATAAAATCCATAATTTTAATCATTGTTTAATATTTACATTAAATATATTTTATTATAAGAAATATTAACATTTTATATATCATTTCTATTATTTATAAAATTTATGTAATCTATGTATTATATTTTCATATCATTTAAACCATGCTCAAATTAATTATTATAAATCCTATTGATATGTTTTAAAAAACTTATCAAATAAGGCATTTAATTTGAAAAATTATTGATATGTAATTATGATGAAATATAACAAAAAATGTTATAGGGTAAAATAAATAATGAGTACAATGAAATAAATATGATATTCCAGTTGTAGTACGATACCACACGTAACTGCATAGGTTTAATAATGTGTAGTGGTGGCCTGCATTGTGTCAACTCACTGGGTATATTTATAATGTATCACAATATGGAACTTTCCAATAAAATAAATAATGAGCACAATGGAATGAATATGATATCTCAATTTCTTAGCAAGCATAATTATAAAAAAAAATTGCCCTCATTTTAGAAAAATTGTCAAAGGCAATCCGTGAGTGTAACCATTCAATGTCTATCATGTATTATTATATAAATTATATCATATTAACGATATGATAATCTATTTTCTTTCATTACATCAACATTATCGCCCCTTATGATATCTGATATCATAAATAATGCTAATATAAAAACAAAACAATTTATTTTTATACTTTTTTATAATATAGTATATCATAGAAGATGATCTAAATGCTCACAATGATATCATATATCATGAAAATAATTGTATAATTTTTTCTACAGTATTTAATGGCAGAAAAAATAATAACAAAAATGATATCGATACTCCTAAATATATACCTGATTTCAATATTTAAAATATCATAGTAAAACTATATTACAAATAATGGGTTTCAATATATCGATTAAAACTTATTAATGTGGTATACACAACAAGAATACCCATTCCCATGAAAATAATGTATTGAAACTTAAAATGTGGTAATCAGGAAATGATGATATTGCATACCTTTCATAGATGAATATAAGATTTATTTTTCTAAAAAGATTCAATTAATGATGATACATTAGACGAATCCATCAGAATCTATCATACATTTTGTGCCTATGGGTTGTGCATAATCATCCATCACAAGTGTGGAATTCTCTTCTTATCAAAAATATGATTGTGCATTGATGATAAAGGAAGAGGTAAATGAGATCATCAGTAGAGTTATAGAATTATCCACAAGCATATAAAGAAAATAACACACCAATACAACCAATCCCTATTTGGAGTGTCTCCTAATAAATCCATCATTCTACCTTTATTTATTAACACATATGTTCATAGAATATGTGTTAATGCCTTACAGTTACAATGTCAATAGCTAATATGATGTGGTATTCCGCCAACATATTTCATCATATGGAAAAGTAATATTAATAATGGGATATAGAAGTTATTTATGTTCTTAACAATTAAACATGAACCTCACTTAAAAGAAATATATATCCTAAATAATGTAATATGATATAACAATGTCACATAGAAGAGTTAGCTAAGGATGTGAAAATTATATCCTTTTTATCATGAAAAACAAATTACCCAAACCATGAACACAATATTTGGTTTTTAAATGTTATTAAATATGACATATCAATATCATATGCTATGATATTAGTCTTTGATAAATAACACCAACACTAAATTACTCCAATGTATCCTCTATTAATGTGTTACACATAGAGGTTAAACCATGACTCTCTACATTTTGACAATGAAAACCCATTATTTTCTGAAATCATCAATCATCCCATAAAACCAAGAAAAATATCATTTACAAACAAGAACACTTCCACTAGTATGATAATTACTCTTAATTAGTGATTCATCCATAATGATTTTCCATCGGTCAATATTTATTCCTAATAACTCATCCAATGAAACCCTTGGTTCCAATAGGTCTCAATTGGGAATCGTCATCCATATAAATCCTACTGTTGAGACACTTATTTATATAATAAAATTATTATTTATAGTAAAAAATAGAATATTGGTATATATTTTTCAATTACTGCAATGAATTTCTTGGAATTCCATTTTATTTTTATATAAAAAAAATTCATTTACATGTGCATAAAAATTTAAAAATATACAACCCAAGTTTTAATTAAAACCAAATGAATTCTTAATTTTCAATTATTTATAATGATAATGTTTTATAAATTTTCATCAAATGAATGATTTCTGTTGTATGACCAATGAATTTTATTTTAAAAAAATAATTCATTGTAATACCTTAGAGATAAAAAAATTAATAATTATTAGTGATAACCTATTTGTATAACCAATGTATTCAACAAACGTTTTACGAATATTTGTATTTTGAAAAAAAAATAATTTTTTCATATATTTTAAAACCACTAGATATCCATTATAATTTCATTAGTAAACATATCTATTTTTATTTACAAAATATATCTTTTTATTTTAAAATTGTATATTTATGCTTCTTAATTTCTTATTCCTCTTAATATATGAATAACCAAAACATAGCCTCCCATAATTTCACCCCAAACCCATTTCCCCACTCAATTTATCCACTGATCCTCCTTTCACCACATATCACCCACCTGATCCTCCATCAATTAAAAAAAACGACGCCCAAATTAATAAGACTATATATATTCATCTATCCTTCATATCCGATTCATTCCTACAAAAAATATATCTTTTATACCTAGATATTGAATCTTATATTGAATCATACTTTACATTATAGACTGACATATAATATCCACCTTGCGAATGTATTCCATTAAAATAGAAATAAATTAGATATTTCATAAATTTGTTTTTAAGAAATATTTTTTTCCAAAGTTCTGTATTTTTTGGAAAACGGGTCAGCTCTTTCCAAAAAAAACGTCCTCATATATATATATATATATATTATATTTATATTTTTTCTAATATATTAATATATATATATATATTAATCTATATTTGAAATAGTGTTTAATTGTGTTCTTATTCAGTGTTACTGTATTGAAAATATTCCCAAAATATAAAACCATCAAAACCCCACCCAAGACTCCCTTTCGTAATAGAGGGTTCCATATCATCCATTATAAATTTTTAATGTATTGTTGATGTTACACTTTTCCATTACATTAAATTGATAATATTTTACAATTAATAAAACATTTATAATAATTAATGGTTTAATGAATATTGTAATTAAAATTATTTTACAAACTAATTAAATATAATTAACTATAATAACATAATTAATATTATAGTTTTTAATGTAATCGATATTTCAATAAATAATTTCCTAAATATTTATAAATAATGTAATTAAATTTTCTAATGATAACAGTGTAATTAATGTTAAATTTAATTAATTAAGTAAATATTTAATAATTATATATTATAATTTTCCCATTAATTATAATAAGATATTATAATATAATTATTCTTAAATAATTATATAATATTAAATAATAATTATAAACTAATAGTAATAACTAATTACTTAATAATAAATATATAATTATAAATATATAATTTTTCGTTAAATAATGAATTATAATAATGTAATTAATAATATAAATAATTTTTTATTTCAAAATATCTTGTAATATTTAATATATAATTTCCCTTTTAAACAAAATAATATTAATTTTTTAGTTGTTATTAACAATGAAATTATACTTGGTTCAAATTTTTTCGATATAAGTAATAATCAAATTATAAATTTAAAATAATCATTAATATTTATGTTGTAATAAATATAATAGTTAGTGATATGAAAAAAATTATTACTAACTAAATTAATTATTTTGAAAAAATAATTTATTTTATTATAAATTAAATAGTAACTAAAAATAATTGTGTAATTAGTAGTAAAATTAAAAATAATGAATATATAAATTAATGATATAATAATTTAAATAATCAATAATTCCGAAATTTATGATACCCTTTACAGTAAATAAAAAATTATTTAATATGATAACTTATATTTAAATTAAAAATAATTAATAATTATGGAAAAGGTTATATATAATATAATAAATTGTGTATTTAATTGTAATATAACTATTAGTGTCATAAATAATAAATAATTAATAATAAAAAAACATGGGATGTATAATAAAATTTATCTATATATGGTATGTATTGATCCATCATTGTTTTTTTATCCTTAAATTTTTTATCTATAATTATTAAAAAAATTCATTGAAGTATTTTTTCTCTATTCTATCAATGTTTCAAATATTATTTAGTTTCTATATGTACATTATATTTTATAATAATTAAAGAATAGTGTCATATATTCAATACATTCATTTTAGAAACATATATGTTAATGTTTTTCTGAGGATAGTTGGCCTCAAAATGAATCCTTGACACCCTAGGATCCTATTTGACATTTCATCTCCCATAGTAATTCCCCGAAAATTGATAATGCAAATGACAATACAATGTATGGGTATATATCTAGAGTATTTTCCTATGTGGTCCTTTTATGAAAACTCATTGAAAAGGATTAACTTTTTATAAATAAAGATGAATCATATGTTCAAATTGTGAATGAATGACTACCTTATTTTTATTCAAATTTTCTATTTATTGGACAATAAAAATATAAATTCACAATGGAATTGTTGTGTTATATTTATTTATAAGAGTATTGTAATATTTATACTTTTTAGAGGAATTTTTTGAGTAATATTGGGGATGTATAAGTCCAATTTGACATACCAAAGACCTCTCATGGTAAATATATTACTCAACTTTTTTATATAAGTGTAGTTAATGGCTATCTCGAGGAAGAGGAACTTAGGATTATTTTGATAGGTAGATTACATGGATGGTTGTGACCATAAAATAGTAGTGTCAATGTTTAAATTTATAAATTACATTGAAAAAATATTTTAATGTTCTTGCTTTAGGATTTGATCAATCATGAATATGGACTAAAGAGACTTCTACATTCTAGTGGATTAATTCAAAGCACAATCACTTTTTTTGAGATCCTATGAATCCTATAAAAATGATATTATCTTAATATATATCTATTAAATATTGAAGGGTATGAGGGTGGAATAGATGATGAAGGGTTGAAGCAACGTGATGGGGATATCTGTAATAAAAATATGATCAATAGCTCTTGGGAATAAGCTTGTGATGGGAATATTAGTGGTCAATATAAATAAAAACTTGTTTAAGGGAAAAAGATTGAACATATCCCTTGGAAAGAAAAAATAATATTGAATTCTAATGCTTATAGAGGTAAAAAATTGGAAATTAGGTCCCCAATGAGTTTCAATATTTTTAATTTCTTATGTATTCATGATCAAAATCCTAGAAAAAATGATATTTTAATTAATGTTAATTATCTTTTTGAGGTTGTGGTTTATAAATAACCGAGGAACCAGCTTGAGAAAAATATTGTTTTTGGAATGGAAAAATAGAATATGGAGGGGGTAATTATCAAGATTTCTTTTTCTATAGTTACCCATATAATATCTGTAATTGTATCTCCAAGTAGTGTGAGGGATTTTTTTTATTTCATGATATAACCAAAATTTGGGAATTGATATTTCATTTGGAAAACATGAGAATATTAATGATGTTTATGGTCTCTACGGTAATAGAATTCATGATAATATAGAATCCAAATATTTTAGGGACATGTGGTTTAGGGAGAATGGTATTAACACAACTTTATTTGATTATAATTTCATCTCATATGAGGATATAAGAGGAAATTAGATAAAAAAAAGTAAGTAATGTCTTGTTTTTTTCAATTGATGTTGTATTGAAGGCACAAATTTATTTCATAAATCACTAAATTCCATGAGCTTGTTTAGAAAATAGATTTTCAGTGTTATACTTGATTCTCTTTAATCTTTTATTATGGAATACAAAATTATGGTTATCAGGGAGGTGGCATCCCTTATGGTTAGGGATATTACCTATTCTCAAATGGGACCTATGAATCAACAGATACAAGGATGAATTTCTCATAGTTTTGATCCTTGGGTGGATTAACAAGACATGATTCCATGGCCTCTTGCACTATTTTAAAAAAAATTCATTGATATGGAATTTTCTAAGGTTTCATTGTCACTAATGTTCTCATTTCTTTTGGATGTTTGATATTAAAATAACATCAATAATGGAATATCTGACCACATAACTATCCTTTGTCATTTATAAATTTATAAATCAGGGGTCATAAACCTATGTCATTTCAATTGATCAAATATTATAACACTTCAAATTCATCTAAATTAAAATTCAAATTATAATAATATATATTTATTTAAAAAAAACTTGTGTAATTTATTATTTATTTGGAAATTAATATTTTAAAATATTTTTTAAATAAAATTATTATTTATAATATATATATATATATAATTTTAGATTTATTTTTTATATAGTTCCCAACTTATAAAATTTTAAATTCAACTACTTTAAAAATATGTAATTTATAAATGATGATATGTTGAAATGTTGTTTGGGATCATTTTAATTTTTGTATCTATTATTTTCTATGAAATTATATTTATATTCAATTATTTGTTATGTGTTAATTCGTTATAAAACTCCCAGACACATCTCACCTTACAATAACTGTAATAGAGTGTTAAAATACATCCATTATGCCTCCTTATATACTATGAGTTTCCTACTAGTTGTGGGGATCTAACAAAAGTCATGGGGAGACAATTACCCATTGATTAGATAACCATAAGTAAAAAAGAGAAACAATAATAATAACAACCACCTATAGAAATATCATAATTCATCATCCCAAATAAGAACTGATCAACTAATATAAATAACACCAGATAAAATTAAATGAATTTTTTGTATAGAATAAAATTCATCGTAACAAAACTAACTCCTACATGGTGGTTGGTATACATACAAAAATCCAAAATAACCCAAAAGTAATTAGAACACAAAAATATCTACAATTAGTCCTAATATATCTCTGGATCCCATATATCTTGTACAACACAATTCATTATAATCTACCATCAATCATATGCTCTTATCCCTTATCGTATTATATAACCATAAAGTCTTCTCAACTACCCATGAATGAAAAATTAGGATGTGACTAAAAATTTGTATTCCACCACAAACTATGTTACTATAAATGTTCAGTTATATTATAGTTCATGTTCAAGGTAAATGCTAAATAAATGTAACAAACGAAATAAATATAATTATTCTTTGAGATCTATTTTGACACCAAGGATCAACCATACCATCAACATCCAGCATTATATGTCTCCAAAAATGAGGCATACCAAATAGGGGTGATGGTCCCCACCCTAGAATTTGTTGTAATCCCTCTATCAGGGTCGGTGGATTCCAAACTAGTAAACAACAAATTTCATCATAGGTTAATACACCCTTCATTATAATTAGTACTAATTATGTCATTAGGTGGGATGTATGCTCATTATAGAAGAAGTAGGAATCGTGTCATCACAGGTGATGGATACCCACATTAGAATCAGTATAAACATTTCATTAGGGGGGATGGATCCCTTGAATGGAATCTGTACTAAACTTAATATTTGGGAAGAGGGGTCCATCCATTAAAATAAACAAATACTGTATTAAAAAAAATTTGTACACTTATTTAGGGTATATAACATGAGAGATTGGCATTACCACACATCATACAGCCATGTAACATGGAAATTACAGTTGGAGATAATATAGAGACCACCTACCTTAATCTTGATGGTGGAATCTTGACATTTTTTTCTAAATGAGAATAAATGGACCAAATTTAAGGATATGACAAAAGACATGAAATTTGGAATTAAATAAATTTATTATTATAAAAACACAAGATATTTATAAAACCAATAATGATCGTATTGAAGTGTTAGACATACATCTATCATTGTCATTAAAAAACAAAATGTGAAAACATCAAAGCATGATGATATCTCACTTTAGAAGAGTGGATCTCGAGATAATGATTAATGGATGTTTTTTCTCATTATAGTAAATGATAATACCACATTTCCCAATAATGATAATAAATCAATTCAATTAATTAATGTTTTTAAAAAATGGAAAGGTTTCACACCATAGTGGGACCATACTATTATAAAATGATGACCCTAAAAGGAAGAACCTATAAAACTAGTTCTGGGTGACATGTAAGTGTTCCCCTCATCCTTTAAAGTGAGTGATGACTCATAAATTAGATCTATAGCACCCCACCTCATAGGGGCCTAACTCATTTCCATCCATTAAAAACAACATCCTCTTTCATGATATTACCCACTCCATATTTCAATTAACAATTTTTAGTTTAGGCCCACATTATATATATTCTCTAACCCACTAAACAAATCAACCCAATGAGATTATCATCACAACATGGACCAATGGTCAAAGAGTGTACAATATTTACTCAGGGATTTCATGATGATAATTAAAAAAACTATCCAAGGGAAATTTATATGTTATAAAAAGAATCATAAGAATTTTTCTTATTGATGCTCTCACACAAAGAAAAAACAATGTGAACCCCACTATTTATAACTCGACATGCACCAAACATAGGATAAATAGGCAAATATACACCTATCAGAAATTGACTCTTATATATTGCTATGTGATGGATTTTTTATTTCATATTGTGATATCCTTATATAGTTTTTGAACTCCACTCTCAATAAAACTCTTACGAACATATCATAACAATCCTAAAAAACCCTCAAAAATATTTAAATGATTAAAATATATAATTTTTGGAAAAAATATAAATGATTTAATATATTAATATTTTTTAATGTTTTAAAACCACCATAGAATATAATTCCTTTTCCCTAATCTGTGTTCTGATGTGTCATTGATACTCATTGGGGAATATCTCTAGACATTGTTCCCAAATGCCAAAATTCTAATCCATTGTATCATTCAAGACACACTCATGTTTTCACATCACTCTCACCATAGGGACATTCATCTCATTTAGATTCTTAATTCCTTAATCGACTATCTATACTATACTCTCCTCAATCAATATTTCAAGCAGGATATTGACATTGTCTATATTGATAACATGAGAAGAGAAAAAATTATATAAAAAATTTTGATATGTGAAATACATTATGTACAACAATGAAATATTTAGTAAGATATAAATGGAATTTAATTATTTTAATTTTATCTATCTCTTTGAATATTTCCAAGTACATGAGTGCCAAAATCAAAAGTCTATATATATACAGATTTCCCAATCATGGTGACACCTATATGAATACCGATTTTAATATGTTAATCTATATAGAATGACTACACTAGTACAGATAAAACATCTTCCTATATTGAGTAGTCTCTAGCTAATTCCAAATGTAAAGGATATGATTAGATATATCTTAGATGGTATTTGATCTAGTAATCACTAACCAATGACTCCAAACCTACATAAAAATGATCTACATGTCCTAATGTTGAATTAGCCAAAGAGTTTTTTTTAAAATGGTTCGTAACATTATCTGTTATTGGAAAACATTATATTTTAGAAAATTTTCTCCCATGAACCCCTGTATATTAGGACAGATTCCCATAAAATATTAACAAATATCAAAATAAAATGATCAAAATACTCATCATCTAAGGATAAAAGGATTTTCTTTGATGCACCTACATACCAGGAAACATTTGTGACACTATCTAGAAGAGTTATATAAATCAGTTATCCTTATATGAGGATATACATATTGATACATCATTCAATAATAATGTCTCTCAAGTATAGATTTTGATTATCTCAACATTAGATAAACCTCCCAAATATGTAGAAATTGAGACACATTGCTCAAATTATCCATAATAACCCATATTGCATCTCTGTCTCTATGATTCCTCAATAACCCTATCAATAATTCTATAGTCTCATCATCTCACATTCACTCTAAATGGGATATTAATGAAAAAGAGTTTATTCATGCCTGTTCTCATGTTTCACCTATGGACACCATGTCACAAATCATTTAGTGACCCTCATAATCCAAAGGTGTTAATACATACTAGGTATGTCATGGTACATCACTATCAATACTAGACACAAAAACCATAATGAGGATTGTGAATTACTTATAATTTCAATACACAAACTCTTATGGACAACAAAGTTATATTAGACATAAAAAATCTCATCTTTATTAGAAGAATATTCTATTGGTAGATCCCCATCATATTTGATTTCATTATAGACTATAAATTTTCCCTAAAATATATATCTCCAATTCACCATAATATGATGTAAGGAAATGATCAATAAGGTTGTGAGGGCCTCTCATCCTAAAAAATGTCAAGAACCAGCCTGAGTTGACCCTGAACCGGTCACCCGAGCATGTTCACAACATTGCCCAAAATCTATTTCCAATCCCAACAGGGTTGCAACTAGTGATGGGAATTATCAAAGTATATGAGAGAATGATTTCACCGATTAAAAATAATAAAATAAAAAGTTGAATGATAATTAAAACCTGGTATACATATATAAAATTTAACAAGACATCATTTATTAATGAAACTGGAATTTCAACTAAAAAATACATCTGATCCATCCGATCCTAACGTGAAAACTAACTCCGTGTTACCCCACTAGACACTCTCTAAAATACTGATCATGAAACTATCTATATGATCAAACTAAGGTTGAATCCCGCAGAAGGGTTAAAATAGAAATAAACTATTGGCGTGAGTATTAAAACTTAGTAGGCTAGCTAAATAATATATTCCAAATTCACGTAATTGAATATAAACGAAACACCCATTTTCTCATTTTAAATACACTATATAAAATTATTCCATTTTAAAATTATTACTAAAAAACAATGTATAAATAATTTCCCATATTCATTAAAAAAAACAAGTTTTATATATTAGCGAAACATTTCCATGTATAAGGGGAATGTGATGTTTTCCTTTTCAACATTCACAAAGATGATAAAACACTTGTCTTTGAAAATATTTTTCAAAAGAAAAATTAAAACCACACATCACATTACCATACAAAATTACACAATAATTAACAAATGCAGTTACAGAACGACGGAAGTGCAAAATATACATAAAAGCATCACATTTAACAGTACAAGTTTCTAAAAACATGAAGACATAGGTGATCCCAGAAAATCATGAAAAATCCAAAGCATACAAATACATGATACACCATACACATTGAGATGTCACAAATGATATAATAAAAACACTCAAATTCTAGGCCACCATAACTCATAACAGAACGTGGGGCCCAATCTTATACAAATAAACACAAATATATCCACCTAATATGGTAAAATGATGCGGACATGAACTACTCGAGGTGTAATCATTATTGAAATTTCATTCAACATCTTTGATTTCCATGCCTCAGGTAAAAATGGGGTAATCCATCAGAGGAAAATAACGGATCCAATCACATGTGTATATAATAATAATTCAAAAAATCCTTCACCGCGAGCAACCATAAGGACCGATATCATGTCATAAAATAAACTGAACATAAAGGGTCCAACCCAAGGAACTATAACTATGGATCACATAGATTAAAAATCAAGGAAATATGATGCACTATATATATAAATTCGTCATGAGGAACCTCAAAGGTATTTTTTCATAATAAAAATTTTCACTGTCTTTACAATGTTTCCATAAGGGCCTTTAATCATTTCACTCAACTAGAATTTACAAAGATAAAATTTATACCTTTCAAAATTATGTATGAGAATACAGTTTTTAGCATGAAAAAATCTATATTAACCCCATAAAAATATCATGTATCACATTCAATTCACAATCATTCCATTAAAAATGCTAAACAATCCATTTGTCGGATACTCATTCCAATAAATGCTATATAACAAAATACATTTCTTTATAAAACCAATACCATTAATAAAATCTTATAAAGACCCTCAAAATATATTTTTCATTCATCCAATATTATTATAAAACCAAACCAATCATTCTATATACAAAATAAACCCTACGAACCAACTGCGTAATTTTTTCAACACAAGGAATGTAATATATAACAAAACATCTACAATATAAAAATATATAGGGTATAAACCCACATTTTATTTCCATACTTTTATTTAAATTGAAAACCCATTTTTTAAACATCACAAACCACATTCAAAATCTAATGTATATTTTCATAGAAGTACATGGTTTTAGCATTTTTAATACAATAAAACTATTTATCAATAAACAAGTTATAAACAACACATTGTACACAAAATAATTTAACCAATGTTTGAAAAAAAATCATTATCATTTATGTAATGTTAAAACATCGAGAAAAATGTTGAAACTAAAATTATAATGGCACGTGTTATAACAACCCACACTTTACATACATTGTTAATACTTCAAAATTGAAGCACACTTATTACAACATATGACAAAACCACAAAGGACCGTATAGGTATAGTGTCTTTAGAAACTGGGAAACATAAAAAACTGGTTCATAAATCTTCTACAGTGTCTCCCATTTATTTCATCATATCTAGGGTCCCTTTTAGCATATTCTACTTAATATCCATCTTCCTGACCTGGGGAAAAGAAAACATAAAAGGGTGAGCTCAAATGCTCAGCAAGGGCAAATAAAGGAAATAAAAATCATATCATATCTTTATCAAAACCTGCAAAAGAGATCATAATATCTTAACATGGAATAAATCATAGAAGTGAAAATGAGATCCCCATAATCATAACATAAAACTTGAAACTTTGTGGCATGCACACATAATCATGGAAAATCATTTCTTGTTAGTCATGACACATTGCCAAGACTATCTTAGTGGACAAAGTCCCTTTCTGAACTGAGTTCACTCCTCGTTTCAGTCCTGTATCACTGAACCGAAATAACCTTCAGTTCCAGCCATGTCTATCTCATGAGATATAAAATCTTTACCCAATGCATTGGAGGGAGATATAGGTCCCACCCATCTTATAATGAATCCTTTCTTATGTGTGCCACATAATCATAAACCATACATCATAACGTAACCCATGTAATAAAAATGGGATTCTTAAACAACATGACATCATAAAACAATTCATATAAGATAAAGGAATTCATAAAAATATTTCCATCACAACATAATCAAATCCATGTAATAATAGGGATAGAAACAGAACCCTTTATTATCTTAGATGGAAAATAATTTTGATAAAACACTTGAACTTCATTCTTGAGGAAAATATCCTTTCTTTTTCAAAAACATTTTTCCTTTCATAACATGTCATACAACTTTAAAATAAAACAAGTTGATTAAAAATAAACTTGAAAACTTGTAAAGGAAGCTTCTTGGAAACAATGTTTTAAAAATCCATTCATGCCTTATAAGTTAAAAAAAACATTCTTCGTACTTTTGTCGGAAAAGTCAAAAAGCACCTCGTATGAAAAACGTCAAAAGATTCCTTTCATAATTTTTTTACTAAAAACTCACCGAAGGGTAAAATTGGATTTAAACAATTGTAGTTGGATGGAAATAATATTACATATTGAGTAAACATGGATGTTGATGATAAAATACACCCCAGTAAATACCAAAGTATAAACAATCTCGGATAAAAATGAGATTGTGATATTTCCCTTACCTTAGGTCCAATTTGCTTTGTTCGTGTCCGAAGCTCCTGTATAATGGTTTAAATAATGTTATTGACTTATTCCAGAATAATACATATTGATATGAGATCATATATGGTCATATTATTAACTTCTTGTTTGTAATATTTCATTGTTACTTGTTACTCCGGTCTTTATAACTTTTTGTTCTTATGCGTGTTTTGTTGAATAAATTCTTATTCTTATCTTTAGGTTATAGATAATTAATTTCCAGAATGGTATTAGTGTAGTATATACCATATTCATTCATTCAATTCATTTATATAATCATTATGAAATGAAGATCATGTAGAACGAATCGCATCACATCGTGGAGACGGTATTCCGTACGTACGCACGAGTGATGATATCGTTCCTATGATCGTGGAATTGTATTGGAGTATATATAAATTTTATTACAGTATCAATATTACTTAATAATAATCATATATAGTTACTCATTACACCATTATACCCATCCTTGTAAGGTGATGGTGGAAAATAGATTACACCACGGCGTGGAGACGGTATTCCGTTCGTACGCACGCGCGGTGATTTCATTTTTCCGTAGGATGGATAGAAGGTGAATTAGGGTTGTTTCATATTTATAATAACATATCAGTATGTAAGTAATACTGATGTTATTACATTATCATGAAACAACTAAATAAGAAGAAGTTGAAGAAGAAAGAAATTGAAAAGATCGGTAATGGATATTACCTCTTCTTTGGAACGCCTCTTTGAATCCTCCACTTAAGGAACTAAGATTGGTCTTTGGAGAAGACCAGGACCTCTAGGATTATTCTAGGGAAGTGGAGAGGAAAAAATGGCAGGGGTTGGCCGAGCTTGAGTGCTCAAATTGGTGTGAGGAGGAGGGGGAGGAGGTGCCCTTTTATAAGGGAGGAGAGGGGCACCTTAGGAATATCTCAAAATATTATTTAATATTAAAGTCAAAATCGGTTTATAATGGTTCCAAAGTGTCTTATTTCGAAGCTAAAGTGGGGATGGGTCGAAATCCTATCATCCAATAGGATTTAGACAAGTTTAGGGTATTATTTTAACCTTATCAATTAGATTTAACTCTAAGTTAATTAATTTAACTTTTACCGTGTCTTTTTGTTTTCTTTCACTATATGGATAATACACTTACTATAACATGCAAAACGAACCCCAAATTGTTTATTATTAATATATATATCCTTATCTAAGTCATTTGGCCGAACCTTAGATTTTTAGGAATAAAATAACAATTAATAATATAATATTTGATTTAAAAACTATTTTTTGTCAATTTTGACACTATTTGATATATGATTTTTGTGAAAGTCATAACAGAATTATATGTTCGAACCAAGTTGATTAAATCAACAATAATATATCATAGTAACCTAGAAAATTAGTGGAATTCATAAAAAGTCTCAAATTACATTTATTTTGGTATTTATATTATCAATTTTTTCAATATTTCATTAATAAGATAATTACTGCATCATCTTTGTGTCATAAATAAATTAAATTATTTGATGTCTAAAAATTACAAATAAAATACCATCATGTAGGAAATCTTTTTAGATTTCTAATTAATATTTACAATAGAATTTATCTTATGTATAACCCCATATTAAAAATGATTTACTTATTAAACTTTGATTTTAACTATTTTAACCCTTCTTTAAATAAATTAATAATAAATTTCCTAATCTAATCCAAGTGGGGCTAAATGGTCATATTTTATTCCTAAGTTTGTTTTTGGTCGAATTACACTTGTCCAATAGAATTAGGACATGTGTTAGGGTAATATTAATATCATATTTACCCTTAGTTACCCTATTTACTATTAACTGCGGTAAAAATAGTAAAAAGTTACTATTCACCAAAAAATTATTTTTATCTCATTGAACCACATTTTACTTACTGACATCAACCGTGTCTGTCGGATTTTTGAAATTCCATTCACAGAAGCGGTAAAATTTTGTTTTATTCAAAATTTAGTTTTTAACCTACCACTTAGTGGTTTCACTATTCATCAAAAATTGAAAGTTTTCAGAAAAATACCAAAATTTCACCCTATGCTAATTTCGATATTCTGAGTCCAAAAATGAAGTCCATTTTGAAAAATAAAATTTATTAAATTTCAAAAAGTGGTTATTACTATTAATAACGGCAAGTTTTAATAGCATATTGTTGTTTAGTGAAACTCGGTATTGCGTACGACGCAAGCTATCGAGGAAGGTCGCGATTGCGTGTAAAGCAAGCCAAGCAAGTGTTGTGTAGAAAAAGATTCCTTTGATGATTTATATAACATAAAAGTCTCGGGTGTTACATTCTACCCCCCTTAAAAAGAATTTCTCCCTCGAAATTCATCACTTTGTAACAAACAAATGAGGATACTTCTCCCTCATCATATCCTCAAGCTCCCATGTAGCTTCTTCAAGTTGGTGGTTCCTCCATAAAACTTTCACCAAGAGAGTGGTCTTGTTTCGTAGGACTTTTTCGCTACGATCCAGAATCTCTATCGGCTGCTCTTCATAAGAAAGATCTTGCTCCAGCGGTACAACTTCTGAGCTGAGTACATGTGAAGGATCTGGTATGTACTTTCTCAGGAGAGATACGTGGAACACATCGTGAACTTTAGAGAGATTCGGTGGAAGCGCCAATCGGTAAGCTACCTTCCCAACACGATCCAGTATTTCAAAAGGACGGATATATCTAGGGCTCAACTTCCCCTTCTTTCCAAATCTCATAACCCTCTTCCAGGGAGATATTCGTAAGAACACTTTATCGCCCACTTCAAACTCTAGGTCTCTTCTTCGGTTGTCGGCATAACTTTTCTGTCGACTCTGAGCTGCTCTTATGTGTTGTTGAATAGATCTAACCTTTTCTGCCATTTCATCAACGAGATCAGGTCCTAATAGCTTTCTTTCCCCAACTTCATCCCAGCAAGTTGGAGTCCTGCATTTCTTTCTATAGAGAGCTTCATAAGGATCCATCTGAATACTGGAGTGAAAGCTATTATTGTAAGAAAATTCCACCAAAGGTAGGTGTTGATCCCAACATCATTTAAAATCCATAGAGCAAGCTCTCAACATATCTTCTAGGGTTTGAATTGTTCTCTCAGACTGACCGTCTGTCTGGGGATGATAAGCAGTGCTGAAACTCAACTCTGTATCCAGAGTATGCTGAAGACTTCGCCAGAACTTCGAGGTAAATCTCGGATCTCGATCAGATATAATAGAAAGTGGTACTCCATGCAATCTTACCACTTCCTTTACATATATCCTGGCAAGATGATCTAGAGAGAAATCCTCTCTAATAGCAATGAAGTGTGCAGACTTTGTAAGACGATCAACTATGACCCAGATAGCATTATTGCCTTTGGATGTTTTAGGAAGTCCTGTGACAAAGTCCATAGTGATGTTTTCCCATTTCCATTCGGGTATGGGTAATGGTTGTAACATCCCCTTAGACTTCTGTCTCTCAGCTTTAACTTGTTGACAAACCAAGCATCGAGAGACATATTCAGCAACATCTCTTTTCATGCCATCCCACCAGAAGTACTCTTTCAGGTCCCTATACATCTTCGTGCTTCCAGGATGAATAGAGAATGAAGAACTATGAGCCTCATCCAGCAACTCTTTCTTTAATTCGGGGATGGGAGGAACGCAAACCCGATTCCTGAACTTTATTATCCCATCACAATCAAGGTTGAATTCAGGAACATTTCTCACCTTCTTTTGTAACTCGACATCTTCTTTCTGTGCCTCTTTAATCTTCACATGTATAGATGGTTGAACATTCATTTGAGAAAGATAAGATTTTTCCCCTTCCATTATAATTCCAAGATCCATCCTTTGTAAATCCATAAATATTGGATCTTTTGTGATCCTCATCATGGATAAACTAGCATGGTCTTGTCGACTTAATGCATCTGCCACCTTGTTTGCTTTCCCAGGGTGGTAATGGATTGAGCAGTCATAATCCTTAATCAGCTCCAACCATCTTCTTTGACGCATATTCAACTCCTTTTGTGTGAAAATATACTTTAAACTTTTATGATCAGTATAAATATCACACCTTTCACCATAAAGGTAATGCCTCCAAATCTTTAATGCAAAGATTACCGCAGCCAACTCCAAATCATGTGTTGGGTAATTTTTCTCATGGATTTTCAACTGTCGTGAGGCATAAGCTATCACCATATCATTTTGCATAAGAACACACCCCAATCCCTTCTTGGATGCATCACTGTAGATCACAAACCTTTCTCCACTACAAGGCAGTGTGAGCACAGGTGCACTGGATAACCTTCTTTTCAACTCCTTGAAATTCTCTTCACATTCCTCTGTCCAGACAAACTTAACTCCCTTCCGAGTCAACTTGGTGATAGGATTAGATAATCGTGAAAAATCTTTTACAAAACGTCGATAATATCCTGCCAAACCAAGAAAACTTCGGATCTCAGTTACTGTTGTTGGTCTTGACCATCTTTCGATAACCTCTGGTTTTGCTGGATCCACAGATATCCCTTCTTTTGAGATTATATGACCCAAAAATGCAACTTTTTGAAGCCAAAATTCACACTTGGTAAATTTGGCATAAAGCTTCTCCTTTCTCAGGGTCTTCAATATAATTCTCAAGTGATCTTCATGCTCTTCCTTTCTCTTTGAATAGACAAGAATATCGTCTATAAAGACTACCACAAATTGATCAAGATAGTCTCTAAAGACTATATTCATTAGATCCATGAAGATATCAGGGGCATTAGTAAGACCAAATGGCATCACTATAAATTCATAGTGTCCATACCTTGTACGGAAATCCGTCTTTGGTATATCCTCCCTTTTGACCCTTAATTGATGATACCCTGAACGAAGATCAATCTTGGAAAAGTATTGACCTCCGCGTAGTTGGTCAAATAAGTCATCAATGCGTGGGAGAGGATATTTGTTCTTGACAGTGATCTTGTTAAGTTCTCGATAATCAATGCAAAGTCTCATTGATCCATCTTTCTTCTTAACAAATAGAACAGGTGCTCCGCAAGGTGACGCACTAGGGCGTATGAATCCCTTATCAAGATTCTCTTGGAGTTGCTTCTTCAATTCCTGCAACTCAATTGGGGCCATTCTATAAGGTGTCTTTGAAATAGGCAAAGCACCCGGTACGAGTTCTATTGAAAACTCAACTTCACGATTTGGTGGAAGACCCAGCAATTCCTCCGGAAAGACATCATCAAACTCCCGTACAATGGGCATATTCTTAATCGTGAGTTTCTCACCAACCATTTGAGATAAATAACCTTCATTTAGTGGAATCAATACCCATAAGATGGAAGAAATTTCCACTGGAAGGTTATGTTCATCCTTGCATTGGTATACGATCGCAGATTGATCTGGAATATGAAATGTGACTTCCCTTCTTTGGCAATCGATATGAGCTCCATGTAGAGAAAGCCAATCCATGCCAAGAATCACATCAAATTCCACTAAGGGAAGGATTACAAGATTTGCAGGAAGCACTTTCCCACAAACTTCTATCGGAGAAGAATTATAAACTTTTGATGCGATTGATGTGCCATTAGGTGTTGTCACAGCTAACTCAACATCTAATTGTTGAGGTAATACGGTGATACCCTTAGAAAATTTTTCAGAAATAAAAGAGTGGGTGGATCCAGAATCAAATAAAACATTTGCTACTTTAGAGTGGATGGTATGTGTACCTTTCACCACTTCGTTATCGTACTCCACATCGCTGATAGAAATTGCATGTGACTTTCCTTTGTCTTTAGCCTTAAGAGTTTGTTGACGTCGACCATCATCATCAACCCTTGGATTTGGGCATTGATTGGCATAATGCCCCATCTCCTTGCACTTGAAACATTGAAGTGTAGTAGGTTCATTCTGTGTATCCCTTCCTTTGTTTGCGTCATTAGACATCTTCTTCCCATTATCACGGCATTCAAATGCCTGATGACCTTCCTTTCCACATTTAAAACATTTACTTGTCCCTTTAAGACAACTCCCTCCATGTTTCTTTCCACACTTTGAGCATAAGGGAAAGTTCATCTTCTTTTCCGTTTGCTCTTTAGATTTTTCTTTGAATTCCATCTTCCTCTTCTTATCAAACCCATGTGACTGATGGGTTACTCCAATCTCCATCTCGACTTTGAGAGCACATCGAACGATTTCCTCGTAGCTATTGAAGTCCCTTATGGCTAACGCCCTTCGAAGACTTGGTTTTAAGCCACTAAAGAATCGATCGATCTTACTCTCAGGTTGGATAATAATACCAGAAGTGTACCTTGCAAGTCTTGTAAAATTTGCTTCATAGGTACTAACAGATTCATCATCCCTTTGCTTCAGTTCAAGGAACTCTTTCTCCATCTTTGTTCAGAGAATACGAGGGATGTACTTATTGAAAAATAAGTTCTTGAACTTGTCCCATTCCATAGACTCAATTTCATCCCTTTGCCTCGTATTCTTAACAAGATTCCACCATTGATCCGCATCTCCTTCCAAACGATACACTGCTAGGATGACTTTATCATGCTCAGAACATTGAAGAACTGAAAATATCTTTTCAGTAGTACTAATCCATTGTTCAGCAACTAATGGATCAGTAGACCCGCTGAAAGAAGGTGGACGCTGCCTCATGAAGGATTCAACAGAATGTTGCTCCCTCCTTTGCTCGTTTGGAAATCCTGCATGATTCATAGCTTGAGAAAGTTGTGTGAGCATGGCTACAAGATTTTGCATTCCAGCTCCCATATCGTTTGTTTGCTCAGGGGGACAATCATTGCATTGCCCATCGCATTCCGCATTAACACGGTTCCTTCGGGTTCTAGCCATTGACTAAAACCAAGAAGAATAGTGTGAGCAACACTAATTATAATAGGAAACCACATAATTCAAGAATAAAATTTTCATGCTTAAGGTCTTATCCTAGGTTATTCAAGGCCATTTCTAAAACACTAAGATTGTGTTCTATGCTTAGACTTATCCTTAGGGTTCTTACTAAGGCTTTCACATCCTAGTTTCCAAAGGTTGACTATACCTTTCCTCTGATACCAACTATAACAACCCACACATTACATACATTGTTAATACTTCAAAATTGAAGCACACTTATTACAACATATGACAAAACCACAAAGGACCGTATAGGTATAGTGTCTTTAGAAACTGGGAAACATAAACAACTGGTTCATAAATCTTCTACAGTGTCTCCCATTTATTTCATCATATCTAGGGTCCCTTTTAGCATATTCTACTTAATATCCATCTTCCTGACCTGGGGAAAAGAAAACATAAAAGGGTGAGCTCAAATGCTCAGCAAGGGAAAATAAAGGAAATAAAAATCATATCATATCTTTATCAAAACCTGCAAAAGAGATCATAATATCTTAACATGGAATAAATCATAGAAGTGAAAATGAGATCCCCATAATCATAACATAAAACATGAAACTTTGTGGCATGCACACATAATCATGGAAAATCATTTCTTGTTAGTCATGACACATTTCCAAGACTATCTTAGTGGACAAAGTCCCTTTCTGAACCGAGTTCACTCCTCGTTTCAGTCCTGTATCACTGAACCGAAATAACCTTCCGTTCCAGCCATGTCTATCTCATGAGATATAAAATCTTTACCCAATGCATTGGAGGGAGATATAGGTCCCACCCATCTTATAATGAATCCTTTCTTATGTGTGCCACATAATCATAAACCATACATCATAACGTAACCCATGTAATAAAAATGGGATTCTTAAACAACATGACATCATAAAACAATTCATATAAGATAAAGGAATTCATAAAAATATTTCCATCACAACATAATCAAATCCATGTAATAATAGGGATAGAAACAGAACCCTTTATTATCTTATATGGAAAATAATTTTGATAAAACACTTGAACTTCATTCTTGAGGAAAATATCCTTTCTTTTTCAAAAACATTTTTCCTTTCATAACATGTCATACAACTTTAAAATAAAAGAAGTTGATTAAAAATAAACTTGAAAACTTGTAAAGGAAGCTTCTTGGAAACAATGTTTTAAAAATCCATTCATGCCTTATAAGTTAAAAAAACATTCTTCGTACTTTTGTCGGAAAAGTCAAAAAGCACCTCGTATGAAAAACGTCAAAAGATTCCTTTCATAATTTTTTTACTAAAAACTCACCGAAGGGTAAAATTGGATTTAAACAATTGTAGTTGGATGGAAATAATATTACATATTGAGTAAACATGGATGTGGATGATAAAATACACCCCAGTAAATACCAAAGTATAAACAATCTCGGATAAAAATGAGATTGTGATATTTCCCTTACCTTAGGTCCAATTTGCTTTGTTCGTGTCCGAAGCTCCTGTATAATGGTTTAAATAATGTTATTGACTTATTCCAGAAACATACATATTGATATGAGATCATATATGGTCATATTATTAACTTCTTGTTAGTAATATTTCATTGTTACTTGTTACTCGGGTCTTTATAACTTTTTGTTCTTATGCGTGTTTTGTTGAATAAATTCTTATTCTTATCTTTAGGTTATAGATAATTAATTTCCAGAATGGTATTAGTGTAGTATATACCATATTCATTCATTCAATTCATTTATATAATCATTATGAAATGAAGATCATGTAGAACGAATCGCATCACATCGTGGAGACGGTATTCCGTACGTACGCACGAGTGATGATATCGTTCCTATGATCGTGGAATTGTATTGTAGTATATATAAATATTATTTCAGTATCAATATTACTTAATAATAATCATATATAGTTACTCATTACACCATTATACCCATCCTTGTAAGGTGATGGTGGAAAATAGATTACACCACGGCGTGGAGACGGTATTCCGTTCGTACGCACGCGCGGTGATTTCATTTTTCCGTAGGATGGATAGAAGGTGAATTAGGGTTGTTTCATATTTATAATAACATATCAGTATGTAATTAATACTGATGTTATTACTTTATCATGAAACAACTAAAGAAGAAGAAGTTGAAGAAGAAAGAAATTGAAAAGATCGGTAATGGATATTACCTCTTCTTTGGAACGCCTCTTTGAATCCTCCACTTAAGGAACTAAGATTGGTCTTTGGAGAAGACCAGGACCTCTAGGATTATTCTAGGGAAGTGGAGAGGAGAAAATGGCAGGGGTTGGCCGAGCTTGAGTGCTCAAATTGGTGTGAGGAGGAGGGGGAGGAGGTGCCCTTTTATAAGGGAGGAGAGGGGCACCTTAGAAATATCTCAAAATATTATTTTATATTAAAGTCAAAATCGGTTTATAATGGTTCCAAAGGGTCTTATTTCGAAGCTAAAGTGGGGATGGGTCGAAATCATATCAACCAATAGGATTTAGACAAGTTTAGGGTATTATTTTAACCTTATCAATTAGATTTAACTCTAAGTTAATTAATTTAACTTTTACCGTGTCTTTTTGTTTTCTTTCACTATATGGCTAATACACATACTATAACATGCCAAACGAACCCCAAATTGTTTATTATTAATATATATATCCTTATCTAAGTAATGTGGCCGAACCTTAGATTTTTAGGAATAAAATAACAATTAATAATATAATATTTGATTTAAAAACTATTTTGTGTCAATTTTGACACTATTTGATATATGATTTTTGTGAAAGTAATAACAGAATTATATGTTCGAACCAAGTTGATTAAATCAACAATAATATATCATAGTAACCTAGAAAATTAGTGGAATTCATAAAAAGTCTCAAATTACATTTATTTTGGTATTTATATTATCAATTTTGTCAATATTTCATTAATAATATAATTACTGCATCATCTCTGTGTCATAAATAAATTAAATTATTTGATGTCTAAAAATTACAAATAAAATACCATCATGTTGGAAATCTTTTTAGCTTTCTAATGAATATTTACAATCGAATTTATCTTATGTATAACCCCATATTAAAAATGATTTACTTATTAAACTTTGATTTTAACTATTTTAACCCTTCTTTAAATAAATTAATAATAAATGTCCTAATCTAATCTAAGTGGGCCTAAATGGTCATATTTTATTCCTATGTTTGTTTTTGGTCGAATTACACTTGTCCAATAGAATTAGGACATGTGTTAGGGTAATATTAATATCATATTTACCCTTAGTTACCCTATTTACTATTAACCGCGGTAAAAATAGTAAAAAGTTACTATTCATCAAAAAATTATTTTTATCTCATTGAACCACATTTTACTTACTGACATCAACCGTGTCTGTCGGATTTTTGAAATTCCATTCACAGAAGCGGTAAAATTATGTTTTATGCAAAATTTAGTTTTTAACCTACCACTTAGTGGTTTCACTATTCATCAAAAATTGAAAGTTTTCAGAAAAATACCAAAATTTCACCCTAGGCTAATTTCGATATTCTGAGTCCAAAAATGAAGTCCATTTTGAAAAATAAAATTTATAAAATTTCAAAAAGTGGTTATTACTATTCATAACGGCTAGTTTTAATAGCATATTGTTGTTTAGTGAAACTCGGTATTGCGTACGACGCAAGCTATCGAGGAAGGTCGCGATTGCGTGTAAAGCAAGCCAAGCAAGTGTTGTGTAGAAAAAGATTCCTTTGATGATTTATATAACATAAAAGTCTCGGGTGTTACACGTGTAATAGGAAAACTTTCTCAAATCCAAAGAAAAAATGGAAACACACAAATAAAAACCCCACCAAAGGGTTTCAAAACCCAAAAAAATATAATGATCGAACTTAAATTCGCAAACCACATCCATTGAAAAAAAATCAAATAATAGAACCCTAGGTCTTGAATGACTAGAGAATAAAGGAAAAGAATGAAATAATTGATGGAGGAGTAGGATGTAGGAGTGGAGAAGTGGAAAGGGAAGGAATTTATGAAAAATCACTAACCATTAGTGAGAAATCACTCAAAATGTGGAAAATAGATAAATAATAGGTGATACCTATGATAAATACCCAATATTTAGGGCTTAAAATGGGTGGTAGAGTTTGTTAAATCATTTTGTCGTGTTAAATGTTATTTAGCATGTAATTGGATGCATTGTTTTGCGGCACAGTTTTGTAAACTTTGCACAAACCGTGAAAATGCGGTTGAAAATATTATACCACTTTGCAGGTTTGTATTTCATGGTTTGGTAAGACCATTCTCAAAACTTTCAACCACAATATTTTTTCAAAAAGAATAAAAGGACACCCCAAACACTATGGAAGCCCACACAATCAACCTTGAATGATTTAAAAACAATATAGTGAAATTGTGGGTGTCAAAAACTCTACACCATTCATTTTTAACCCAACATGAAGCAAGGGTCAAACAAGGGGGAAAGATTAGTCAAATAAATATGTTCAAAAAGCAGAACACATCAAGCCCACAACTCTAGAAAATTATCAGGATTCTTATTAAACCTGATCATAAATAAACATGAAAAACTAGGCATGAAAATTCACCCCAATATTAATGCTTTCCACCTCAAGATATCCATAACACTTTCTAGTGGATTGATAAAAACGTAAGGATTTCATACCAACACGATCCATCCTCTTAAGCCATGAAAAATTCACGCACCTGTAAAAAAATACAATAATCATTCCCTGAACAAAGAAATTACTTGAAACTACTTCTCATTAATCAACGAAAATGATAAAGCCACCACCTCAACCACACCATGGACCAGATTGTTGGGACTTCCCACAATGAACCCAATGGTCACCCAACCCAAAGAGAACTCATGAAAGAAAATGATTTTAGGGATTTCTAGAATGGACTCCCCACCTTTTGGAAACAACTAACATCCATAAAATCCTTTGAAGTTAGCACTATATGACCCGTGGTGGGCCTCTCCACCATTATCAAACACTTCCAACATCCAAATGAGAATTAATCATAAACTATAATTAGGTTTCTCTAACATAGGACCACTAAAATTAATCCACCGTGACCTTCCCAAGGTAAGAAGGACACCGGTTAAGGATAATAAATTAAGAGCATTTAAATTACCCACTCCCAAAATGAGGGGACTAGAATTGAGCCAAAACATCCCATATTATCCAATACATCCACCACACCGAGGGGAGGATGGGCCTATTGATTCCACCAAAAAAGCCAAAAATGTCATCTACACAACACTCATTACCTCTTAATGGATAAAACCAATAATGCACCCAATTCATATGGGTTTTCCACACAAGGAAATTTATCAGGAACCCGCTTTATAGAAGGAACAATCATATACATTGCATGAGGGGTAAATACAATTCACTACATTTAACCAGAGATAATTTACAATGATAAAAAACAAAAATGGGAATACAAAAATTGCCTTATTATAATGGAAGATGTAAAATCAAACAAGACATCCCACACCATTGAGATTCTTGACAATGCACCAGCTTGACTCTGAGACATGTGGTTGGAGTTTCGATGGTTGAGGAATCTACTAACTCCCAGTTAAGAGCTTTTATTCCCTAACTGAAACTCTTTCACATAGTTCCACTTGGGTCCACATAAAACTACAATGAATAAACGATGGATTACGACATTCCATGAATCTCACATCATGATACTTCACATTTTCACCCAGATGGGACATGAGAATACGCATCACCATTCTCTATCATTTTGAATGTGGAGAAAATTAACTAGGAACTTGGTGAATCACACCAATATCACTGATAATAACTACCACAACTGAGAGAATCAACCTAATAGTAAGGCACTTTAAATTGTCCCAAAAGATCTTTATACCAAAAAATTAGTTGAGGCATCGTTCCAAGAGGATGATTCAACATTTGAAATGAATCCTTTGGTTGATCAACTAAATTGAATTCGAATGTAAAACCATCAATGGACAAATCAAAACATCATAAAAATCATTAGTAATCCACTGAACATTTTTCCAAAAATGAGCTACTAACAAGATTCCACCTCATGACACTGTTAGATTGAAACTTCTAGATCAAGAGGAAGAATACCAAATTAGAATCATTTTGAAGACATATTATACAAGCATCACAATACACAATTTTCATTATACCACAATTACCATCATTATATATTAAAAAAAATAATAAATCAATCTTGGTGAATTTTCAAACTCACTGATGGAGTTTCATCGAGTCCCAATCGCAGACACATTTCTACACCACCCTATGCACCCATAGAATATACCATATAAAGAATCTATACATATATCCATATAAAACCATGCATATGAGAAATCACAAAAACAACAATGGGTAAAGTACCAAAACCTCATTTCCCAAAACAAACCATTCAATCGAATTCTGAAGTCATGATTCTTTTGAATGAACACTAACCACCATTTCAAAACCATTTCAAATTCAGTCGTCAAAACATTTTTCTCTAAATGAATATAAATCCCCATATGTCTCCATTAAATATCCATTTCACTTTTATAGAAAAATATTCCATCACCCTAACAAACCACATTTCGTCAATTTATTTGATTTAAAATCACTCGTTTATTATTTAGAACAACTTCCAAAATAACCATTAACATTCCATAAACCCCAAAATTTATTTTTATAAAATCATAGAGTATATGGTTTTCCAAAAATTATATTTCTGTAATTCATTTTTTAATTTTCCATAATCAAACTATTACTGATAAAATCCAACTTTCCAAAATTCAAACATGTTGGATTTTTCTAATTAATTTTCATAATTCAATGAAGACCATAAGAAATTCATAAAAGGGAAGTAGTGTATGTGAGTGACTTGACCATATTGATTAAATCCATATTGAAAATATACAATCAAAACAGAGTTACTTATAGATCCATGCCCAGGCTCCACATGGCTTTGAAGGACCTGCGAGCTCACAAAGACGAATATCCCGACTTCCTTTTCTGACCCCAATCACCAAAAAATACATAAAGTCCAAAGAAACTAATGAAACCAGACTCTTGATGGATACTCGACGATTAGAATGACCAAGAGTTCATGATGCTCTTCTCTCATCTACCCATCATGTATCGACAATCATACTCCATTTGCCAAGACATCCCCATGAAACATATGTTACATTGAAAAGTATGGTCTGTAATGAGTCGACCTCCCCAGGTACCATTTATTCATGAACCTTACCAAGTCATCCCAGAACTGGTCACCCGAGGCAGTCTGTGGTACTGTACAGAAGGCATTCCCGATCCACTGGGGATGATAATTAGTGTCATGCCACATTAGAGTACACGATGGAATGATTTAACCCAATAAAAAAATAAAATAAACATAAGGAAGAAAAATATATCCCAATATACAAATATTAAATTGAACTGATCATCATTTATACAAGAAACGAAAATTATAACTGAAACATAAAGCTGAAATGACCAAAACTGATCTTAAAAATAACTCCATGTGACCCAGCTGATCACTCCCCAAAATAGAAATCACACATCTCTCAAGGCGATTGAACACAAGCTAAATCCTGCACAAGGGATAAAACTAGAAAAGAACTATAAGTATGAATATTAATACTCAACATGCTAGCTTGAAAATCTATTTCCAATTAAAATCCTTTAAAATATAAGAAACAACCATTTTCATTTTTAAACTACAATACATGAAAGAAATAACTTTTTATATGGCTACTCAAAAACAATGTACAACTCATTTAACCTATTCAATTAAATATAATAATATCTTTCAGTTAGTGAGACATTATATTTTTTATGGGAAAAGTGATGTTTACATTTTCAACGTGTACAACATGGGTTAAACACTACTCCTTGAAAATAGATTTCATAAGACAAATTAAAACTACACATTATATTCCAATAAAAACATTACTCTAGAATGCTCTATAGTAGTTACAAAACAAGGGCAATGAAAAATATAAATACAAGTATCACATTCAACACTTCAAGTAACAAATAATGAGTAGACACAGGTTAACCCAAGAAATGAAGAACAGATCTAAACACGCTAATACACAAGACTTAATCCCCTATTACATGTCATACATTAAGTAAATAAAAGTGCACAAACACCCAGCCACCCTAACTCATGACAGAACGAGGGTCCCAATACCATAACAATAAACCGAAGTATATCCACCATATATAGTTAACTAGTAAGTACGTTAACTAGCAATGAATAAATCATTATATAAAAATATCTAAAAATTCCATGTTCTTGTGTAACGTATATGATGGGGTTGATTCAATTGAATCCACCTAGTCATCCAATCACATGTGTATATAATAATAATTCAAAAACATGCCTCAACTTTAATCACCCCAAGTACAAATATCTTGTCATAAAATAAACCAAACATAAAGTGTCCAACCTGGGGAACTCTGATAATGGATCACAAGGATCACAATGTTAGGAAATCCCATCCATTATATATATATATATACAAGGCATGAAGAATGTCTAGGGGAGATTTCCATAATGAACCTTATCAGCATTTTGATAATGTTTCCAAATTGTCCTTTAAAGATTTCAAAAACTATAATTTATCAAAGATACAAATTACACCATTCAGAAAGTGGTGTTATCAATGTATTTTTAGAGTAAAAATTATTTAAACTAGATAAAATACTAGTTTTTTACATTAAGAGAACAATTATTCCATTAAAAATGATGAAGGGGCCATTACATATCAACTCCTATGAGAACATGTTAAAACCCAAAACCCATTTCATTATAAAACCAAAACCTTCTTTCAAACCATATAAATAGCCTAAAAATAATATTTTACAAGCTTCATATATTTTTATAAAGCCAAAACAATCATTTTATATTCCAAATTATCCATTAGATCAAACAAGGAAATTTTTTAAACACAAGGCATGCAATATTAAACAAATCAACTTCAATTTAATACTTAAAATGGTATAAAAAACATTTTCATTCTATACATTTATTTAAATTTACAAATAGGATTCCAAACATCACAAACCACTTTCCAAATGTAATATATTTTCTTAAAATTACTTAGTGTACACATTTTATCAAAAATAACATTATTCGTTAGGAAATAAGGCATACACACAACCTTGCACACCAAATAAATTAAATAAAGGTTTCACAATAATAATAATCATATTTGTAAAGTGAAATTGGAAATAAAATTACAAAACTAAAAGTAAAAATGAGAGATCAATGGGAAACCTACCTCAAGTCCCAGGAGGAATGGGAACACAAAGATGAATACAGGACCTAAAAGTTTAAAGAACATATACCTTGAAGGACCAGCGCTAAATAAACAAAAACACAATAAAAACCAATTGAAAAGGAGAACCCTAAACCAGAAATGACTAAGGGAAAAAACCCACGAAATAATCAAAGGAGGAGGAGAATGGAAGAGAGGATAAGTGGAAATTGATTGGTTTTAGGAAGAATCACAAACCTATAATGGGAAATCGTAAAAATTGTGGCCCAAAACATGGGAGAACAAAGAGGTGGGGGCTCCATCAAATAGATACCTAGAATGAATTGCATTAAATGGGAGTTGGAAGCACATAAATCAAAATTTTAGTTTAATACATATTTATCCTATAATGGGATACATAGTTTTACTTCATGGTTTTGAAATATGTGCTCAAACCATACATATGCTACAAGAAAGATTATACAACATTGCAGGTTTATGTAGAATGTTTTGGGAAAACAATTATCAACTAGTAAGACCTAAAACATTGGTCAAAACCCCTTAAATGACACCCCAAACATGATCAGATCCCACCCAATGATCCTTGAATGATTTAAACACTATATAGTTACATCGTGGGTGTCATAAACCCTCCACCATGAGTCATTAATGTAACACCCCGAGATTTTATGAAAAATATTCTTTTTAATTTCATTAATGTCTTGTGTTGCAAGCTACACCAAAATAAGCTTTCACAACACACATCATTGACTTGCCTTTCATTACACGCAATCACGACCTTCCTCAATAGCGTGTGTTGTACGCAATACTGAGTTTCACTAAACAACGATATGCAATTAAAATATTATTAAAACTAACCGTTATGAATAGTAATAACCACCTTTTAAAATTTTTATAAATTTTATCTCTCAAAATGGACTTCATTTTTGGATTTAGAGTATCGAATTTAGCCTAAGGTAAAATTTTGGTACTTTTCGGATAACTTTCATATTCTGATGAACATTGAAAATTACTAAATTTTAATTAAAAACAACTTTTTTAATAAAAATATTTAATAGTGATAAATTATTAATTTGAGTGGTTTTAATGTATATTTAGAAAATATTTTTACAATTTAATACAATGTTGGCCATTGGATGTAATTTCACATTTATACTAGTTATAAACAAGTGTCAATCTTTTGATAGTTATTATCTCTTAAAAAGACGCCATTTGTTTTGACGACGGGAATTAATTTTTAAATTAGTAAATGTAACTGATATTTTTTGAATTTGGTAAAATAGACATCATTTTTGAGTTCATAATATCAAATATATCTTAGGCCTAATTTTTGGTATTTTTCTAGAAACTTTCATTTTTTGATGAATAGTGAAACCACTAAGTGGTAGTTAAAAAAATGAATTTTTCATAAAACATAATTTTACTGCTTCTGTGAGTGGAATTTCAAAAATCCGAGAGACATGGTTGATGTCAGTAAGTAAAATGTGGTTCAATGAGATGAAAATAATTTTTGGCGAATAGTAGCTTTTTACTTTTTTTTACCACGGTTAAAAGTAAATAGGGTAATTAAGGGTAAAAATGATATTATTATTACCCTAACACATGTCCTAATTCTATTGGATAAGTGTAATTCGACCAATAACAACCTTAGGAATACAATATTACCATTTAGGCCCACATGGATTAGATTAGGACATTTATTATTATTTAATTCAAAGAAGAGTTAAAAGAGTTAAAATCAAAGTTTATTTACTAAAACATTTTTAATATAGGGTTATACATAATATAAATTAGATTGTAAATATTAATTAGAAATATAATAACATTTCCTACATAATGATATTTTATTTATAATTTTTAGACATTATAGAATTTACATTATTTATGACACAATGATGATGCAGTAACTAGCATAATATTGAAAAATTAGAATAATTGATATTATAAATACCCAAATAAATATTATCTGAGACTTTTTATGAATTAAACTAATTTAATATGTTAATATGACATGTTAGTATTGATTTAATTAACTTTGTTTGAAATAATAATTCTTTTATGATTTTCAAAAAAATCAATTACTAAATAGTGTCAAAATTGACATAAAATAGTTTTTAAAACAAATATTATATTATTAATTGTTATTTAATTCCTAAAAATCTATGGTTCGGCAAAATGACTTATATAAAGTTATATATATTAATAATAAACAACTTTGGGTTCTTTTGGCTTGATATAGTAAGTTTATTAACCATATAGTGTAAGAAAACAAAAAGACACGGTAAAAGTTATATTATTTATCTTAGAGTTAAATCTAATTAATAAGGTTAAGATAATAACCTAAACGTGTCTAAATCTCATTGGATTAGATTATTTTGACCCATCCCCACTTTAGCTTCGGAATAAGACCCTTTGGATCCATTATAAACCGAATTTGACCTTAATATAAAATAATATTTTGAGATTTTCCTAAGGTGCCCCTCTCCTCCCTTATAAAAGGGCACCTCCTCCCTCTCTTCCTCACACCAATTTGTGCATTCAAGCTCAGCCAACCCCTGACAAAATCTCTTCTGCAGTACCCTAGTATCATCCTATAGGTCCTGGTCTTCTTCAAAAACCATCCTTAATTCTTTAAGTGGAGGTTAAGAAAAGGCGCGTCAAAAAGATTTAATATCCATTACCGATCTTTTTAAATTTCTTTCTTCTTCAACTTCTTATTCATTAGTTGATTCATGATAAAGTAATAACATAAGTATTTCTTATATCTGATATGTTATTATAAATATTAAACAACTCTAATTAACCTTCTATCCATCCTACGGAAAAAGGAAATCACCGCCCGTGCGTACATACAGAATACTGTCTCCACGTCGTGGTGTAATCTATTTTTCCGCCACCACCTTAATTGGATGGGTATAATGGTGTAATGAGTAACTATATATGATTATTATAATGTGATATTGATACTGAAATAGTATACATACACTTCAACACATGTTCACGATAATGAGAATGATATCATCGCTCGTGCGTACGTACGGACTACCGTCTCCACGACGTGATGAGATTCATTCTCCTAGTTAACCATTCATGAATGATTATTAAGTATATATAATAAGTTGTCATAAATTTTATGACATAATAATAATAATGGATTTATTTATATATATATAATTATGTCTTCTACTTAATTCCACTCAATTCAATAAGGAAACGAAACCAGCGTTCATGCGTACGTACGACCTTCCGTCTCCATGAACGGTGTATTTCTTTCCATTTATCGATCCATTATATATATGTATATTCTGAATATATATTATATATAAATCATGTATTATATTCTAGAATTAATTAATCATGATCTAAGTAATCATATGAATAATTACAAGTTAAAACACGAACGACAAATGAGATGATTTTACCCAAAATGCTACTTTAACATGAATTTACAAAAGAACGGGTAATATAAAGTCCTAAGTGAACCATATATGATATAATAACAATGAATATGATTATGTAATAAGTCAATGACATTATTTAAATCATTATACATGAGGTTCGGACACTTATGAAGCAAATCAGACCTAATGTAAGGGAAATATCACAATCTCATTTTTATCCGAGATTGTTTATACTTTGGTATTTAATGGGGTGTATTTTATCATACACATCCATTTTTCCTCAATATGTAATATTATTTCCATCCACCTGCAATTTTTTAAAAACCTATTTTACCCTTTGGTATGTTTTCAGTAAAATATATGAAAGGAATCTTTTGTCGTTTTTCGTACGAGGTACTTTTTGACTTTTTCGACAAAAGTACGAGAAGAATGTTTTTTTAACTTATAGAACATGAATGGATTTTTAAAACATTATTTCCAAGAATATTCCTTTAAAAGTTTTCATGTTTATTTTTAATCAACTTCTTTTAGTTTAGAATTTTATGACATGTTATGAAAGGAAAAGTGTTTTTAAGTAGAAAAGATATTTTCCTCAAGAATGGAGTTCAAGTGTTTTATCAAAATTATTTTCCATCTAAGATAATAAAGGGTTCTGTTTCTATCCCTATTACTACATGGATTTGATTATGGTGTGATGGAAATATTTTTATGAATTCCATTATCCTATATGAATTGTTTTATGATGTCATGATGTTTGAGATTCCCATTTTTATTACATGGGTTATGCAATGATGTATGATTTATGATTTTGTGGCACACATAATAATGGTATCATTATGGGATGGGTGGGACCTATATCTCCCTCCAATGCATTGGGTAAAGATTTTATTTCTCATGAGATAGACATGGCTAGAATGGTAGGTTATACCGGTTCAGTGAAACAGGACTGAAACGAGGGTGACTCGGTTCAGAAATGGACTTTGTCCACTAAGATAGTCTTGTAAATGAGTATTGACTAATAAGATATGATTCTCTATGATCATGTGTGTATGCCACAATGTTTCATCTTTTAACTTATGATTATTGAAATTTCATTTCACTACTATGATTTATCCCATGTTATGAAATTATGCTCTCTTTTGCAGGTTAAGATTTCCAAAATGTTATGTTCTTATGAATATGATGTGATTGATATTTCTTTTTTTTACCCTTACTGAGCATTTGAGCTCACCCTTTTATGTTTTCTTTTCCCCAGGATATAAAGAAAGGTTTTAGCTAAAAAAGGGAAGATCTTTATGGGAGATGTTGAATATCTTTCACCACGATTAGAAGATTATATTCTGAGTTTCCAAAGACACTAAACTATTATGATCCTTGTTTGTGTGTTTTTGTTATGTACTAAGTATTCCGAAAAATTAATGTAATGTCCATGTACGTCAGGCATAGGGTCTCTACAGTTGGTATCAGAGGAAAGGTTTAGTCATCCTTTGGAAACTAGGATGCGAAAACGTTAGTGATATCCCTAGAGATATTTCTAAGGTATGTCTAGGGATGTCCCTAAGGATAAGTATACATATATGATATAGTCCTAGAACTATGGTAACGATTTTAGAATTTAACCTAAGATGTTAGATATTGAAGTTACTCCCCCTTTATTATGATTTTTGCCTCTCACACTCTTCTTTTTTGGGTTTTAGAAAATGGTTGGAAACAAGATGATTCACGATAATGGAGGATATGATGGACAATGGAATGATATTCTTAATGAGCAACCAAATTAAATGGGATTTGGAAGTCCAAACATCATTATTATGCCGAATGAGCAATCTCATAATATGATCAATAAAGTAAAATTTGGTAAGTTTCCTCACTCTGCTAATAAGAGAAAGATGGAGTTTCATGATGATCATAGAGAAAATAAAGATCAATTTCCCCTATGTAAATCACGTGGGAAGAGGCATCAAGGAGAATGTTTCGAAGGAACTGGAAGATGCTTTGGGTGTGGAAAAGAAGGACACAAAGCCAGTAAGTGCAAAGGAAAAGGTTTAGTTAACACCAGGGATGAGGATAATGGTATTACTACGACATCAACAATGGTTAAATGTTTTAAATGAGCAATGTACGGGCATTATGCAAACCAATGCCCTAAGGGAAAGTCTCATGAATAGAATCAGTATGGTTATATGGGTAGTATTTATGTTGATGATGATGAAGAGACTACAAATGATATGTGAGATGAAAGAATTGTTGAAGCTCGATCAATGGTTTAAGAATATAGTGGAATGATTACATGTTTATCATGTGTAATGTTGTATAAGTAATCTCATGGTACTTTGGAATAAAGAGACATCTAAGGATTGTTACACTGTTGTCTTTCCTTGTGTTTTGAAAGTGTATGATTAATGGTACCAGTATCCATGAATGGTTATTCAGATATTTTTGGAATGCGCATAATGAAGGGATAAGGAGAAAATTAAATGTTTGATAGTATTCATGAGCTCATGACTGATATAAGGAGAAGGTAATATCATGGTTTCAGTATATAGAATTTTTGGATTTTGGTATGTGGAAAGAGTTAACTTTTAACAGCATTCATGTTTTCACTAAGGTTTAATGGGTATTCATTTTTCAAGAGAATACGTGATTAAGGTATTCATATGATTGGAATGTGACCAATAAGATATATGAAGTATTTTAGATAAGCCTAAAGATTGGAATGGATTATGTTGGACATAAGTTGGTATTGTTTAAGGATAGAACTTTTGATATTATTTATGTGATTTTATAGTAATGTAGTTTTAGAAAAAGGACAACCGCCAGGATGGGTGACAGCCCATCGCGTCGGACAAGGCTATGGAAATCGAACCCACAACCAAATTGTGACTGGCCTTTATCGCCTACCACTGGGCTACAGGAAGTCCTTGTTTAGTAGAAAATAGTTTTATTATATTATGAAGTATGATATATGATGTATAAGTCCATTTTAGGAACCATATATGATTAATCTCACTATAGATCGACTTATGTATATTTAATAACTTTTGCTAACCTTTTGTTTGAGACAGATGGAATGACCCGTCATTCTATGACATGATCTGCTAATACTTCATGAATAACAAATTGAACTTCATTTATTTAAGGGATGAAGTGGAAATTGTTCAATTCAAGAACAATAGTGAGATTGTACCAACATCAAACAAGTATTAATTCTAATTCAAAATTTTCAACTTTAGGGAAATGTTATTGAAAACCAAAAATGTTGTCCTAGTGCCCTTATATCCGATGAATCAGATGGTAACCTAGATCATCACAAATTTATGGCTTTGTGATTGCCGGCTTTTCCATAGCCATGTTATCTAACACTCTCCATCAGAACATGATTGTTAGATTTCTCTGGCATATCCATATTTTCACCTATGTGGAAGCCCATGATTAGTTTATTTGGGTAACCGTTACGTTTCATACTTTTGTTTTTAAAGATTGGTTTTGGTATTCCTTTTTACGATATGGGTTTCTATCAGAGAAACTTTCGAATATTAAACCATTTATAACCCCGACGAATTTTGAGGGAGAAATTCACTTTAAGGGGGGTAGAATGTAACACCCCTAGATTTTATGAAAAATATTATTTTGAATTTCATTAATGTATTGTGTTGTAAGCTACACCAAAAGAAGCTTACACAACACACATCCTTGACTTTCCTTGAATTACACGCAATCATGACCTTTCTCGATAGCGTGTGTAGTATGCAATACCGTGTTTCACTAAACAACGATATGCTATTAAAATATTATTAAAACTAGCCGTTATGTATAGTAATGACCACCTTTTAAAAATTTTAGAAATTTTATCTCTCGAAATGGACTTCATTTTTGGATTCAGATTATCGAATTTAGCCTAAGGTGAAATTTTGTTACTTTTCGGATAACTTTCATATTCTGATGAATAATGAAAATTACTAAATTTTAATTAAAAACAACTTTTTTAATCAAAATAATTAATAGTGATAAATTATTAATTTGAGTGGTTTTAAAGTATATTTAGAATATATTTTTACAATTTAATACAATGTTGGTCATTGGATGTAATTTCACATTTAAACCAGTTATAAACAAGTGTCAATCTTTTGATAGTTATTATATCTTAAAAACACACCATTTGTTTTGACGACGGGAATTAATTTTTAAATTAGTTTATGTAAATGATATGTTTTGAATTTGGTAAAATAGACATCATTTTTGAGTTCATAATATCAAATATATCTTAGCCCTAATTTTTGGTATTTTTCTGGAAACATTCATTTTTTGATGAATAGTGAAACCACTAAGTGGTAGTTAAAAAAATGAATTTTTCATAAAACATAATTTTACCGCTTCTGTGAGTGGAATTTCAAAAATCTGAGAGACACGGTTGATGTCAGTAAATAAAATGTGGTTCAATGAGATGAAAATAATTTTTGGTGAATAGTAACTGTTTACTTTTTTCCACAGCTAAAAGTAAATAGGGTAATTAAGGGTAAAAATGATATTATTATTACCCTAACATATGTCCTAATTCTATTGGATAAGTGTAATTCGACCAAAAACAACCTTAGGAATAAAATAGGACCATTTAGGCCCACTTGGATTAGATTAGGACATGTATTATTATTTAATTCAAAGAAGATTTAAAAGAGTTAAAATCAACATTTATTTACTAATACATTTTTAATATAGGGTTATAAATAAGATAAATTAGATTGTAAATTTTTATTAGAAAGATAATAAGATTTCCTACATAATGATATTTTATTTATAATTTTTAGACATTAAAAAATTTAATTTATTTATGACACAATGATAATGCAGTAACTACCATAATAGTGAAAAATTAGAATAATTGATATTATAAATACCCAAATAAATATAATATGAGACTTTTATGAATTAAAATAATTTTATATGTTAATATGACATGTTAGTATTGATTTAATTAACTTTTTTTGAACTAATCATTCTGTTATTATTTTCACAAAAATCAATTACTAAATAGTGTCAAAATTGACATAAAATAGTTTTTAAAACAAATATTATATTATTAATTGTTATTTTATTCCTAAAAATAAATGGTTTGGCAAACTGACTTAGCTAAGGTTATATATATTAATAATAAACAACTTGGGTTTCTTTTGGCTTGATATAGTAAGTTTATTAACCATATATCGTAAGAAAACAAAAAGACACGGTAAAAGTTAAATTATTTAACTTAGAGTTAAATCTAATTGATAAGGTTAAAATAATAACCTAAACTTGTCTAAATCCTATTGGATGAGAGGATTTCGACCCATCCATACTTTATCTTCGAAATAATACCCTTTGGAACCATTATAAACCGAATTTGACCTTAATATAAAATAATATTTTGAGATTTTCCTATGATGCCCCTCTCATCCCTTATAAAAGGGCACCTCCTCCCTCTCCTCCTCACACCAATTTGAGCATTCAAGATCGGCCAACCCCTGCCAAATTCTCTTCTCCAATTCCCTAGTATCATCCTAGAGGTCCTGGTCTTCTTCAAAGACCATCCTTAGTTCTTTAAGTGGAGGTTAAGAAAAGGCGCGCCAAAAAGAGGTAATATCCATTACCGATCTTTTTCAATTTATTTCTTCTTCAACATCTTCTTATTTAGTTGTTTCATGATAAAGTAATAACATCAGTATTTATTATATACTTATATTTTATTATAAATATGAAACAACTCTAATTAACCTTCTATCCATCCTACGGAAAAAGGAAATCACCGCGCGTGCGTACGTACAGAATATCGTCTCCACGCCGTGGTGTAATCTATTTTTCTGCCACCACTTTAATTGGATGGGTATAATGGTTTAATGAGTAACTATATATGATATTTATAAAGTTTTATTGATACTTAAATAGTATACATACACTTCAACACAAGTTCATGATAATGAGAATGATATCATCCCTCGTGCGTGCGTACGGACTACCGTCTCCACGACGCGATGTGATTCATTCTCCAATTTAACCATTCATGAATGATTATAAAGTATATATAATAAGTAGACATGAAACATATGACATAATAATACTACTGGATTTATGTATATATATATTTATGTCATCTAATTGATTCCACTCAATTCAATAAGGAATCGAAAATAGCGTTCATGCGTACGTACGGCCTACCGTCTCCATGAACGGTGTATTTCTTTCCATTCATCGATCCATTATATATATGTATATTCTGAATATATATTATATATAAATCATGTTTTATATTCTGTAATTAAGTAATCATGATCTAAGTAATCATATGAATAATTACATGTTAAAACACGAATGACAAATGAGACGATTTTACCCAAAACGGCACTTTAACATGAATTTACAAAAGAACGGGTAATATAAAGTCCTAAGTGAACCATATAAGATATAATAACAATGAATATGATTCTGTAATAAGTCAATGACATTATTTAAATCATTATATCTGAGGTTCGGACACTTAGGAAGCAAATTGGACCTAAGGTAAGGGAAATATCACAATCTCATTTTTATCTGAGATTGTTTATACTTTGGTATTTATTGGGGTGTATTTTATCATCCACATCCATGTTTCCTTAATATGTAATATTATTTCCATCCACCTAAATTTTTTTTAAACCTATTTTACCCTTTGGTAAGTTTTCAGTAAACGATATGAAAGGAATCTTTTGTCGTTTTTCGTACGAGGTACTTTTTGACTTTTCCGACAAAAGTACGAGAAGAATGTTTTTTTAACTTATACGGCATGAATGGATTTTTAATACATTATTTCCAAGAAGCTTTCTTTAAATGTTTTCAAGTTTATTTTTAATCAACTTCTTTTAATCACTAAGAACTCATTTATACCGTAACTACTATTGGGTATAGTGATAAGTATGTCATAGGGTCTCTTTTTATAATTTAATTATATTATGATCAGATGTGAATAAAAATATGCGAAATAAAAGAAATGTTTACTATATAATTAGGTTTTCTGAAAAAAATGACGACCCAAATCATTAATGTATGTAAACCACAAGCATGTAAATGGTATAATTTTAAGAATGTAAAATATCTCCACCTCATGATTCGGTCGACCATGGGATGATAATGAGCCTACTAACACGTCATCTTCTATCCAGGAATGAAAATTATTAATTTCACCTTCATCCATAAAAGCATGGGTTAATATATTATTTGAGACATATCAGTTGAATAATTCTACATTTTTTAAAAATGGGGTAATTCCCACTGTTCAATGTTAAATTCTCACCATTGTAATATTAAGTTAAAAACATAGATTCATGAAATTGTAGGTAGCCTTATCCTTGGTGAGGATATAAGAAAGTTTTCAACTTTGGGGATGAAAATTCTTGGATGATTGAACCACATTGGTCCCGAACTAAACCACCCACATACATATGGTTATTGATGACTGATAAATCAATTTTTTTAATCACATAATAAGGGGATACTAGAATAATCATTTTCATCTAAACCCACAATTTGATTGATACTGTATTTTCATTCCACTTAACCATTGTTGGTAAATTAATATGTTCTAATGATATTCCCTATTACCATATACCATTTCACGAACTAGGTCAAGTTATATATACAATATTCCTTACATAGGGAAAACTATAAACCCATGTTTTAATTCATTATTGAATGACCTATTTATAAAACATGTTGTACACGAAATTAATAAGATCAAGACATTAATGGGTTGGTGAGACTCTCTAATAAGCCAACAATTCTGATGTGTTATAAATTAATCCAATCAAATTGGTAAATCTAGGAAATTTCCAATGTATCTCCATACATTAGTGGCCCACATCACATTGGTAATAAGTTAACCCATAAACTAAATTTTTTATGAAATAAAACACAAACATTTAGATTCTAGTGAATTACCTTTCATTTTATAGTATTAACACATGGAAGTACATTATCTATGATTCACCAAATTAGGAAGATATTATTCTTCATATTCCATGTATATTATACAAATCAAAATTTAGGCATCATGAAACTTTCATATGTTCAAAAATTAAAAGAAGTGAAATCACCATAGTAAATTGTAATATAAACTAATCGATTGTGAAAATGAGTTATAACAACATCAATAGTTAGAAGTAATTGGTACATATCAATAAATACATTTAAAAATGTGAGATAACTCATTGACACTATAATGTGAATATTAGGGGCATGAAACCTTTAGAAATATAAATGTTTAAATTCCCACCAGTCTTTGAAAATATAGGAATCTCTATTACACATCATCCTTGTTGTCTGTCAATAATGGATAGTAGTAGAGATGAATATTTTGTCTTTATCTTATAGGAAATATTCCCTTTTGTTCATTCAATCACATCCCATGTATCACCATACATAGAATGAGTTTATTGATCCCATATGGAAGATTAAACCAACTAATCTCACCCCAATATATCTCAATGTTCATTCTTACTTTTGACTATTCTATAAAATTTCATACCTACCTCATCTATTTGATGTAAAAATGTGTCCTCCATCTATAAAAATGAATCCATTTAAGGTCACTGATTTCCAAAAGGATGTCAAACATAATCCAATCCAACCCATAAAGAACAACATTGTGTACTACCACTGAGGATATAACATGAATGGGAAAGGAAGATATATCACATACAATAAGATTAATATTTAATCTAAAATATAAAATTTATTCTACCAATTTTGAATCCATTTATCAACCTCTTCAAAAATCATTCTAATTGTAAATCATCACCCTGCCATTAATCAATGATTATCCACAGTACTCAAATGGGAATACATTTTCTTGAATTCTGCATATCTCTAAAAATATTTCTTCCTCTTAGTGTTCAATGAATAAGTAATCAAGAAACTAACATTACTAGTATTAATTAATTATCCACTCAAAGTACTATATAACATAAAACGGACCATGATGTATGCTACAGTTTATTGATTCCTATTGAAGAAAACTAGAACATCATCTACAATTTATAGGTATGAGATTTATGGCGCCTTGTAGCAACCTATAGTGTGACCCACATTCCCATCATATATACAAACATTCAAATTCCACCATATAAAACCTAATAGAATTATAAAAAATGGTCTTATATAGGGTATCCCCTTGAAAACTCCCCTAAACCAATTTTGGAGAAATATAATATCCTACCCACCATGGAAATGGAAACCATAGAGATTAAAAATATGAATAAAATTGATCACAATCATTATGAGAAGAGATCATCCTTATAAAATAAAATTAAATGAAATCATATTCCTTCTTATCGAATTTATTTTCCATCAAAACATTAATCATCACATTTTTTACATAGACATTGAGATCCATCTCTAGCATAATTTTATAAACTATAAGAATTACCCTTGAAAAAATCTCCCAATTATTAATCCATACAAATCCTAGGAAATAATATTTTAGATAAGAGAAAGTAACATATTTATAATGACAGATATAATTATCTTATAATAAGAAATGAAATATATAATTAGTTAAAAGTGTTGCTTGATATTCAGGTTTAATGTTTTTTTAGAACTAGTTTATGATAATTTGATTTCACAAATTAAGGAATGAAACGTAACTTAAAAATGCATCTCATGGAAATGAAAAAATTATCTGTAATTATATCAAAAACAGATAGGTAAAATAAACCTAGGATACCATCGTTTTTTGGATTAATATCAAACTCAACAACTTAATTGCTTCATGAATATATTTTTATTCTAGTAGAAAATTAATGGTCTCATTTGGAATTTATTATAAAATATTTAATATATTATTAACAAAATAATGCCCTTCTCCTACTTGAATACACATGTATGACATTATAAATGTAGTAGATGATAAAATCATATTATCATTACTCTGGTTGACAACAACCTATCTCCTCAAAATCGAACTTGTCATTTTCCAATTTGAGGGAGTGGATGTCAGTAAATGATTTTTGATAGGTTAAATAATAAATAATCAATGCTTTACCTCAAGGAACCATTATAATTATTGTTGAATGATACATGATCACCCTAAGGGGATGTATCCACCCCCATAATCCCATTCATATCCAAGTACCACAACTCATTAATTTTGTCTCCTTGATCTATTGGAATCATCCTTTATCATTGAATAAAATTGGTTTCTAAACCAGCTATGTGATTGAACAAGAACTCAACATTATTCTCATGAGTTAATTATGATAATTATTAAGAAAATACACATTAAATATAGTGAATAATGAGAGTAAATTACTCTTGTTCATTCATCCCGTCTTTTAAAATATGACAGGAATCATGGGTTGTAATCCCACTCAGTATCTAATAGTTATGTCCCATATGAGATAATTGTATATCCCACAATATTATACAGATATTAACATTTCCATTTGAAAACATTAACAAAAACCTTCAATAATAAAACATAATATGTTATCAATACAGAACCAATCAATCCCTACTAATGATCATGTATTATAAATTCTTTACGAACATGAAAATTTTAAAATGGAATCTATAGCCACATATCACTATGTCACAATCCCAACATCGACATATCCCTCAAATCATACCCCTATGGGAAAATATATCCAAATCTCCCTATATAAATACTCTATGGCTAGTCATAACCAACCAAAGAATAGGGAATGAATTGATGGATGTGATAATAATATATTAAAAAATATACATGATAAAGTAAAATAAACTATTAATATACATCTAATCATAGAAGATCATGACTATCAGGTTGATGATAAACAACATACAGTTGGTGAGAACCGGGGTACTATGATCCCACCTAACTACCCTATAATTTACTACTCTATTATCACTAGTAACGTGTAATTAGGAAAACATTGAACCACCACAGTCTAAATAGATGGTAGAACTATGAATTATCATATTCATTGTTAGGCTTTATCAAACTCAAAAAAATTCTCCATTATATGTTACCTCACACCGGATGATCAGTGATAAACTATAAAAAACATCAAATTTTGTCTCATCCTCCAACATGATTGAAACCCAATTAGAAGTTGTACATATTTGGAATCATATTGTCCACGCTCACCCTAATAGTATTACACCATAACATTTCATACCTGAAGTGGAAAAAACATCCCAATGGATCCCACAAACAGTAAATCCTTTCATAAACCATCATATTTGTGCAATTGAATACTAGAAGAATAACTACTGGTCCCCCATATTTAAGATATCTACCATAATACCTTTCCCACATCCCAGTTCTTCTTAGTGTTGATTACATGATTAAATACCTCTTAAAAATTTTGTCGGTGAAAAATTTTCACCTACAAACATATCAGGAATCTATGGCCATCTCACACTAGATTAATCATCTTTCCTATTTGTTAGAAAAAAGTGTTGTCACTCTTTAATGTTTTCATTATATTTTATGAAGGTCATACCTACGTATTTGACGTTCATAAACTCTCAAGATCTATCCACCCTTTTAGTCACAAGAAGAAGTGTTCATAGAATGAGGGTCTTAAAGTATCTATTGAATAAGTTGTCATACAGGTCCACATCCGAAATATATCACCAATCAATCACTGGGAATTTTAACATGAATATTTCTATCTTCACCATCATATCAAGAGATTTTTTAAAGTCTTAGTTTTTTTTAATGCAATCCACAAATATCACAGTATTTTATCTTCCACCTACTCCCATAGATAGTGGTGGGTACTTCCACTAGAACTACATCGTTAGATCTAACATTTAAGATATAACCCACATCATATCCCTATCCATAGATATTATGAGCCAAGATAATCATTCATTGAAATTATTTTCCATCATCAGTATCAGAACTACATGAAGATCTATTCTTTCCATAAATAGGCCATGCCACAATCAATTTATCTTCACTCTAGCAAAGGTACCCAAGGTGGAATGTCCCTATAATTCCACAAAAAAAATATTTTAAAAATTTCCGCTAATAATTCATGGTATCATAAATGAGGAAAATTAGAAATATTTGTAGAATAAAATTACCGATATATATACTATATAAAAAATATATCACAAATGGAGAAGCCACAAAAACCCTCCCTCTTAACTCATATACCCATAATCAATGTCATTAAAAGATGGATATAAGATTTAAATCATTATCTTTATTTTTGTTTTAATAAGATGGTCAATTTTTTCATTAAATGAAATGAGACACAAATGATATAGAGGAAAATAATTTATTTTCTATATTTGAAATTTTATTTAAATAATACATTTCAAAATATAGTTATTTTTTTTTGAATAAAAAATAAAAAATTATAAATAAATATCAATATAATATTTCATCATTGTTTTATATGGATTAAAAACATATGACTTTGGAACCAAATATTATGTAATGAACCCTAATAAAAAACCAGGTAACAAATAATAGGAAAGAAAAAAATTGAATTGTGAATTGTACATTCTTGATTTCGTATATGAACACACAACCTCATTCCTTTGTATAATAGAAGATAAATCCCAGAAAAATAATTTCAAAACCAAGCACACCACACTAGTAGAATTAGATCAACTATAAAAGTGAAAAGTAATAGTTGTATCCCCAACCTTGGTATATCGAACGTCCCTCATAAATGAATTTGGTTCCCAATGTAACATGTTCCACATAATGATTTGATAGTAGCCTTTATATAAACTACATTTCCTAAATAATAAAATGAAACAAAAAGAAATCAGGATATGATATATTATAAAACCCCAACTCGAGTCACTCAATAGTAAATATAAAAATAATTTATTTGACTATATGTGTTCCTCCAATTATGAAAGTGGGTGTTGATTAGTAGTAGTTGTTTAACATAAGTCCTGGTGAGACTCTAATCCTTATATCAGATCACCATATATACTAGTGGAATAAAAAATAAAAAATACCAAAAAATAATAACAGCTCATCTTCACTAATGAACTAATATTAAAAAAATATAAAAAAACTCATGTTATATCAAAATAATAGTGTTAGATGGAATAAATTTCATATATTCCAATCCAGGTCCCATTTTTTATTTTAATACCTCAAAATTAGAAAATAAACCAAAAGTAATCTAAATAGGAGAAAGTCCCAAAATTGGCATAGACTCCTCTATCAATCCCATATATAATTCTCCACACAATCAATACAGTTTAAAAATAAATCATAGAACCATTTCATTAATCCATTATTTTAACCACAGAGTTAGATCAGGTACCCAAATTGGTGTGTGAAATGTGTGTGTCCATAATAGTAAGAGACCACAAATGTTGAACCTAATTTTATCTAGTTAGAATAAAGTATATGTGAATATTAAATAAAATGAGATGAAAAAATAAATAACAATTGTTAATACATGGGCCCTATAGTGACACCATTGGTTTGTTATACATTTTTCATCCATTGTCGGATACCTCTGAACATGAGGTCTATCAATTTGGGGAATGGTTCTCAACCATGTAATCTATAGTAACCATGTCTCCATGGGGACTAGTCCCAACCCTATAATTTTTAGTATCTATGTTTTCATGGAGAGGATTTATTCACTATAATTTGTAGTTATCTAGTCATCACTAGGGATGTATATTGAACCTTAATTATATAGTAACAATATCAATAGTAGGGATGGATCTGTTATTTGAAGTCAATTGTAACCATGTCATCAAGCGAGGATCCCATCCCTAGAATCAGTAGTAAAACTGTTTCTCCATTAAAAAATATAAAATAAATTTTTTTTGCGAGGTCAATTACAAGATATATTGGTGTGACCACACATCATAAGCACATGAATAAATAAACAAGAGTTTTAGATGACTTAGATACAACCTACCTATCCACCAATGTAGAAAGTCACCAACTACCAGATGATAATACATGATTAATTTGATTATGTAAAATGATCAAATGAAAATCTATAAATGTGTCCCACAATAATATTAACTAAAAAAACCATTAAATATTGAGACGAAATATGATAGGATTCAATAGTAATGTTTGGCATACCTTGATTTATTTCCCAGTTTCAACAACCTGAAAACCCATCAAAGAAAAATGATGACCTCACATTAAAAGGGAGGATCTTGGGGGAAATCATAGAGAATGGTTATGTATAGTACAATAAAAAAGATATAATTTTCAATTAATATGGTAACAAATTATTAAATATTTATAGATTTTTTAAAATACCATATTAATTATTTAATTAATTTCCCAATAATAATTAATTATTTGTAAAAAATATATTTTTAATAATTATATTTTCATTTTTCATTTTTTTAATTTTTAATTTATTTTAGTGAATGACTAAGTGGTATGTCATCTCACAATCCTACATCAAAACAGGGATCGATTCCTTAAAACGTCCCAATTTGTGGTGAATATTTTAAGCCATTATACAAGAACCTTAGCAACACTATAGTAGGTATAATAGATGATGACTATAGTTGAAGAGGGTGTACTAAAAATTGTTTTATTCTGGGAGAAGAGACTTCAGTCAACGTTTCAATGTCCATCAATCCATAAGAGACTCCAACATCTTTGCATATTGAGACCTCTGTGCCACTGTATACAGAAGGGGATTTGGTCTATTATTATGTAGTGATAGGGTCTCAATGGGTGCATGTCAATCCTTTTTAGGATTCATTAGGCATAGCCCACTTGTTCGTTTGGGTGTTTGTGTGATTGTAGTTTGTCATCAGTTCCGCAGAATAAACATTATTATTATTTAGTAATTATTAATAATAATTACCTAATTATTTATGTTGAAATTATATTATTATAATTTTTTATATTTAATTTCATAATTATTATTCATAGTCATTAAATATTAATTTACTTAAATAAATATAATATTACATAAATTATTATATTTTACTATATATATATTTACATCCTTATTTATGATTATTTGAATTATTAAGTAGGTTTTTGGTTAATGTAATAATATAATATTAATTGCATTATTATAGTTCATTATATTCAATTACATTATTAAATACACTTTACTAAATTATTAATTAATTAATTTATTATTATTAATGTGTTATTAAAAAAATAATTATTTTATTTTAATTTGTATGGAACAGATAATCTAAATCCTACTTTAAAATTTTAATATTGTTTCCAAGGACTATTCCTTATAAATGGGAGTTTTGGTGGAGCTTTAATAATGTTATATTTTTGGATTACTTTAATGAAAGGCCTTCTAAATAAAAAAAATAGTTGAATAATGTTTATTTTTTTGATTATTTTTCATATCTATATTAAAATAAATAAATAAATATAGTCCATCACTACTAGAAACCATCCTACAAAGTGAATAAGCTTACCAGAAACCAAATTTTTTTAAAAAAACATTATTTTCATCAAACATAAAGTGAATATCACCACTCATAACTCCCCACTTCACCCCATAAAAATATTAACCATGCCTAATTAAAACTCCAAATAATATTGATTCTTCCAATGCCATTATCAAAAGACTTTTTTAATTTTTTTGTCAAATTGTTTTTCACTTGTTTTCATTGGCTTCATTTTATATATTGATTAATTAGTTGAAGAATGTTTTTTATCGTATCTTTATCTTTATTAAAAACCCTCCCTCGATCAATCATCCTCTAAATTAACATCTCTTATTTTAATACATTTATTTATATTTATAGAAATACTAAAATTAGGTGATAGTATTATTTTTTACATATACTAACACCAAATCATTTATTAGATTTACATTAATAAAAAAATCTAGGGTTTGATATTTTTTCTTTATAGATTTATTTATAATTATTATTAATATATTATTTAAATATTTACCACTATAAATAATATTTTTAAATGTCAAAATTATATGGCACAATTAATTTTTTTAAAATTATACTAATAATTTCATATTGTTTATCAAAAATTGACACCGTATATATCGATTGGTAAATAAAATGCACATATCTGAATATATTTCTATTAGTAATTTGTGATTTTTTTTAAAATAAGTTTCCTTGACATTAAATATACACTTTACATTTTTTAACAAATTTGATAAATGTTTAATTTTTAAACATAATTATTATTCCCACTACTTGTTTATTTTTAATATTGTTGAATATTATTTTTTAATGACAAAAATAGATGATATTAATAACCATTATCTTATTATAATTATAATTTATATATATATATATATATATATTATGGATGAAAAAATAATATTTATATTATAATTGAAATGATGGTTTAACATTTCCTCATTACTAATATTTAATAATTTTTCTTGTGGTGGGGGGCTTCCATGACATTTATATTCATCATGTAATATATCATATTACTAGGGTTCAAAGCCAGGAAGCCTCCAATGAGGAATAATTTTAGAAATTTATAGCAGATATTACCTACAATGACATAGACTTGGGTGCAGACCCAAGTACCCACATGTATAGTACTGGATGTATGTAGGGGGCCATTAGGCCTAGACGGGCCATCAAATTGTGGGTCTTAGCTATATAAATATTTTAATGGGATATTTAGGGAGTTGGTCAACCTTTAGAGGGGAGGTGATCTACACTTTTGTCCTAAGGTGTGTGTGTGTGTGTCTTGTTTCATTTCTTGTAACCTCTAAGATCTTAAAAATTATTAATATATATTTAATAATTATATCCTTCTATAAAATTTTTAAACAATAAATGTGTAATTTAATTATAATTTTTTATGTATTAATTTATGAGTATTTAATTGATTAGTAAATTTTATGATTTTATAATCTTTGTGAGATTATAAATTGTCATTATAATACAAAATTTTCAAATATTTCATAAAATATTATTTAAAATAATTTCTAATTGTATACCATTTACAACAAACTTGATCACACTATATGAAAAAAATTTAATCATCCATAGTACTCTTACCCAGTCCCTCTTAACATTTTATGTATTTAACTATCAGATAAATTTATTTTTGTGCAACAATATGATAATTACAATTTTTAAGCAATTTTAATAAAATATATCATATAAATAACTATTGAATAAATTTTTAAAAAATTTAATGATTTAATAATTTTTATCAATTAATAATTACCAAAATTGAATAATTTGATTCTATTTATTTTTAATTTATTTTATTAATTAATTTTATTTATTAAATTTTGGTTAATATTAATTATTAATTAATTAATTATAATTTACAAATAATTGAATTATCCAAAATGATATAATCATCAATTAACAATTAACAAATAATAACTAATATTTATCTGATAGTGTAGGGATACCTCCACATTATTTAAAGACTATAAAAATAGAATTAAAGAGGTAGATTCATAAATGAAATATTTCCATCAAAAAAATAGTCAATGAATAACATTATTCCATATCTTACCTTCAATTCATAGCAAATTTTCACGAATTTATTGGAAATTAGTTCATCCACACCCATAGTGTTGACCTCAGGGATGTTGTACTCTCCTCAATGTCCTATCTATTGTATGATTTCTTCAATGTAACTACACTATGAGGGTTTTTTCCTTGATTTGACTAAGCATCCACCTCATATAATGGCCATCTACCAAGGTGTCTTTATATGTGGGTGTCTTAACCACATATATCTAAACTCAACATTCTGTTGCATCCTTAAAAGAATCAATCCCCTCAAAAATGTTGTGTGAAGACAGATGTGCTTTGCCTAATATTTCATGTCTTCATTTCACATTGGATTCCAAGGAACCCTCATCTAATTCTGAATATATCCTCAAAACTAATGTTGTGTTTGAGCCTTCATATTGAAATATAGACCCCCCATGTTGCATAGAGACATCCTTAAACCTTACATCTTAAGATATGTATTCAAATTCCATGATCAAATTAAGCCCACCAATGTGGTTGGAATTACATACCTATTATCTACATAGAATTACCATTCCCTAGGAATTTTAGAGCATTATTTATTTTTTCCCTAATGATTCAAAAAGGAAAGGCAAATTGTTCCTCCAATTTAGAGAGCATGATAGAGGATCCCTCAAAATTGGAAACATTAAGGGATCCAAATTCAAATTATATGATTTTATAAAATTTTATGGTCATCCATGTATTTAGAAAAGAGGTCGGGACTTCCTAAAAGGAACTACTTGCAGATCCTTGTCATCCAAGGACTTAGATGAAGGCATTTTCGTTACTTACTAGGATTTAGTTCAATGCAATACTAAGGAAGAGTGAAGTTGAGAAGTGTTGAGAAGACTATTATTACCCACAAGAATCTTTTTGACTTGCTGAGATGACATAATTACTAGAATTTATTTTCCCATCCTTTTTGAAGAAGATAAATCATGTTCATGTAACATATCCCTAACCACATACTTTTGAACATAATTGTAAAAAATTGATTTTATATTATCCTAAAAATCTGTAAAAACATTATTATTTCATGTTTTCTTTTGACATCCTCTTATCTAGCAATGTTATCCCACATTCTATTGATCAGATTATTTATCCTCCCATAAATATTATAAACAACCATATCCTAAAAAAAGTCATATAAATTAACAATTGTAACAAATGAAGAAAAATTAACCTATTATTATTGGTTTTTTCCCATATAACACCTCAAGAATATAAGAAAAACCCATGTTGGACAATCCATCATCATCCCACATATACTTAGTAGGACCCACCTCGGGTGAAGCAGCATTCAACATGTGAACGCCTTATCATCAGACCAATTGAAATGATTTTCCAAGGACAGTTATCATCACAACCCCTTTAAATAACTAATAATAAAACCTCTAAATTAAAAATTTATTTGTCTATCACTCACTACATGACCCAATTTCACTTTTCAGGACTTCTAATTCAATGATTTTACTCATTCCCATGAGCTAAAAATGTTGCATGCCGAATATCATTTGTGGTTTGAGATATCGTGACCATTCATCCTATTTTCTATATAAAACCAAGGAAGTGTAACAAAATAAATTTACAGTTCATACTCATCAATCATTGTAGAGACTAAAACTCTATTGACTAGAGTAAAATTTAATCCCACTAACAATATGAAATATTCATAATTCCCAAATATGACCAGTTTAATCTCTTTTTCCATTTTAAAAGGTACACTAATTTCTAATTCAATGTCATATAGGATCCTCAGATGCCAAAATATCAAATTTAGTCCAAATATTTTGACCCACAGTTACAAAGAAGTGTTTCCTATATCCATTGGATTAAAATATTGATCTCACTCATGTATATTAATTACACCAGGAATGAGGGAGATGGACATTAGAACCCATGCCTTCTTCTTCAGGACATCCATGGGGAAGATGTTATAAAGAAATCATTGAACAATCTATACGTATTTCCAATTTCCAAATACCAAAAAATATAAAAGTCAAGAAAAAGGATCATCAGCTTTGCATGGCATAGATCCCTACATAAAAATTATTCATGAAATAATAGAGTGATAGAAATTTTTAGTTATTTTGAGTTCACATTAGAATCAAGATAGACATGGGAATAATTTCCTTTGAGATGAATCACACTAATAGAATATTCCTTATAAAGGTATAAGGGGTTACTACTTACATCATCGAGAAGAAAAGAAACTAGTTTGATTCAACCTAGAACCACTATTTGGCCTTCTGATTCAATGGAGGTGCACGTGTAGGAGTAAAATCACCTATGTTTTGGAAACTTTTCACCAATTGAAGGACTAAAAAACATCACCTCAAGGAAGAAACCATAGTAACCATAAAATCATTTAGAGAGTTTTTAGATACCCAAGCTTGATGTACATGGACATTACATTACTTTTGTGGAACACTTAAGACATTACAAAATCTTACACTCAAGGACCGTAATAGTTTAGTGTCTTTGGAAACTCATAACATAGTATTCTAATCATGGTGAAAGATCTTCAATATCTCCCATAATGATCTTCCCCTTTTGTTTTATTACCTAAAACCTTTATATAAATCCTGGGGAAAGAAAACATATAAAGGGTGAGCTCAAAAGATCAGTAAGGGAAAACATGGAGAACATAAAACAACCCATAAACATTTGAACGTAAAACCACGAACATAAAACATCAAACTCATGAGTAATGACATAAATCATGATAGTAAAGAAGACATAGATCATAAATAAACATTAATCATGATAAAATAGAATTGTAATAAAACATTTAATTGTGTAAAACAATTGAGAACAAGATTTGATTTCTATAGTAGCCAAGACATTGCTTCTAAGACCATCATTGTGGATGAAGACCATTACTGAACTGAGTTTACTTGTCATTCCAGCCCTATATTGCTGAACCAAATTTACCTTCCATTCTTGCCATTTTATCTCATGAGATATAAATCTTTACCCAATCAATTGTATGGAGATATAAGTCTCACCCACCTCATTTTGAAAACATTCTTATGTGTGCCAAAAAACAATAATAAATCATTCAACATAACCCAAAAAATAAAATGGTTTTCATAAACATCATCCCATCTGTTGGCGCCAATAATATGGCCCGAAAGAAAGGAACGAAAAGAAGGTCGGCGCGCTGCCTCGCGAAGCACCGCCGCGAAGCACCCACGCGAAGCGCCCCGACCATTGCGGCCCCGCGAAGCTCCAGATGTGGTAATGCTCCATGAACGAATTTGACGTTCGCGAGCCGCCGCGAAGCTCCTGAGGCGGTAAAGCTCCGAGAACTAATTTGACGTTCGCGAGCCTCTGCGAAGCTCCAGAGGCGGTAATGCTCCGCAAATACATTTGACGTTCGCAAGCTGCCGCGAAGCTCCAGAGGCGGTAATGCTCCGCGGATGGCGTTGACGTTCGCGAGCGTGCCGCGAAGCACCAGAGGCGGCGCGCGAGCCCTTCTTCACGGTGCCCCTTCCCTATAAATACTGGACTCCCCCTGAGTCCCGAAGACGGACAATCCGACCTTTCGGCTTCTCCTCTCCTGAATCGCGAAGCACTCTTTGTCCCAGGAATCATGAGCTCCGCGAGGTACTCCTACTTCGCGAGATGCCTCTGCTTTGTCTCGTTTTGAGCCCCTCTTCTGAGAGGGATGCCCTTCGCGAAGCTCAAGCGCGTTCGCAAAGGAAGGGTATTCCCAAGGGAACCCGGGCAGCCGCGGATCGTTTATGCTTCACGAAACACCCAACCCATGCTATTGATCCCTATGCTAAGGAAGGATCGCTACACATCGCAAAACACAATGCTTCGCAGGACCCTGATTCGTGAGGCACCCCTTCTTTGCGAGGCAGTGCTCCGCGAACACTGTTCCACTTCGCGAAGCACCTTCCACTCACACCTATGCCCCATGCTAAGTCCAAGGCAATCCACTTCACGAAGCACACTTTTTTTCTTAGCGATTCCTCTTCCCGTGCGACCCTCCAGGTTTGCACGATGTGATTTCAAAGTCCCATGGAAAATACCACCCGTAGCGTTGCTTCGCCTAATGCTTCTTCACATAGGCACGCTAACGGCTATTGCTTCTACGCATAGCCATGCTAATGTGGACCCCTCGATGGTTCGTTCCACGACCCCCCCTTAACCATGGCCTTACTGGTACCTTCCCTTCCCCAAGGACTAGAGGGTACAGGTTATGTAAGTCCTAGGGGTGTGGAGTGAACCCAACTCGTCTGAGCTGCAGGACGTTAAACTGCCAAGCACCACGTCCTCAACACATGATGTTAAACTGTGACCCGACCTCGTGCCCCTCACGAAGGGTCCCCCCAACTCGAACATTCTTTACACCACTCATCTCCACGGGAATGGAATCACCCATTCACATGGGATGAGATCCTCCTTGTCGGAGTGGCGTATGTTCATAAGAGAAGGGTGACCCTAGTTCCCCAACGGATGGCTGCACCTCTACAACTCCATACTTCCCCACTACCAAGGTCAGTGGAGGATGTGATAGGGAACGAGGCACCTCCAACCATTGGACAAAGGTCCCTCTTTCTTGCGCTTCATCGCACTTTGGGCCTCCATCCTGGAGTAAGTCCCAACACCGTGGGCCGCCTAACGCATAAGCCCCTCTTCGCTTCTCACGGACGCATCCTTCACGACGTGATCGTCAGGTCCTTGCAACCTCTTGTTTCTCACACCGAGCATGACTCACGTGGGCTTAGAGTGAGCACTGACCCTGACCCCCCACCCATAGAGAACTACGAGGACTTTGATCCATGTCATGGCATGGTACGTAGGAAGCCTCTATGAGGTTCAAGACCACCCATCACTCATTCACATCTGGTCTCATTCCCGTCCAGCATGACGTTAAACCGCATTCCGGTCCAACGGCAAGCCATTGCGACCCATCCCGTTTGAACTACGAGGTCTTTGAACCATGTCAAGGCACGGTACGTAGGAAGCCTCTACGAGGTTCAAGCCCACCCATCATCCAATTCACGTCATGTTCTACCTACGTCCAACATGATGTTAAACTGCAATTCCAGTCCGACGGCAAGCCGTTGTGACTAACCTGAACTATGAGGTATTTGATCCATGTCAAGGCATGGTACGTAGGAAGCCTTTTAGAGGTTAAAGACCATCACTCATTTGACCAAGGTACATCTTCACGTCGGTTCGCCGACAAAGCCACCTTGCTCGGTCGTTCATTCACGGCGATTTTCGCCCTCGTCTAGCATGATGTTAAACTGTATGCCCCTTTGTCCCGCATGACATTAAACTAAACACTCACCTGAACTACGAGGTCTTTGATCCATGTCAAGGCATGGTACGTAGGAAGCCTCTACAAGGTTCAAACCCACCATCCGGTCATTCCGACCTCATTCACGTTGGTTCACCCCCATCCCGCATGACGGTAAACTGCATTCCTCAATCCGAACTACAAGGACTTTGATTCATGTCAAGGCATGGTACGTAGGAAGCCTCCCCGAGGTTCAAGCCCAACTCCCATTGGAATAAGGTCCCTCACTTACGTCGATTCGCCGACACCCACCACCCGTCGTTTATTCACGCCAGGGCTCACTATCGTCCCGCATGACGTAAAAATGTGTTCTATCAATCCCCTAAACTACGAGGACTTTGATCCATGTCAAGGCATGCTACGTAGGAAACCTTTCCATGGTTCAGGCCCACCACTAGTGGAACCACGAGTCTACTTTCACGTCGGTACGCTGACGATGCTCATCGGGTCAAGGTCCACCTTCACGTCGATTTATCGGCGTCATCCCGAACTACGCGGACTTTGATTCCCTGCCACGGGGATACGTGGGAAGCCTCGTCAAGGCTCAAGCCCAACTTCACTGTCGCCCCTGCGATGGTCCCATTTCACTCTCCCTCCACTCCATTAATCAACCTATCACCCGTTCTGATTCTCTCCCGGGCCGTCTTATCCCGGTGAGACCATGTCGGTACGCTCTTCTTCGCAGTCATCCATGGGCAGGCCCTGGTATCGACATCCCTTTAAGGAGGATCCCTCAATCCGATATATCCTAGCTAATGCTCTACTTGGGTTGATCCGTCTCCGCTAGACGTTAAATTTGTGGCATACCCTGTGTTGAGCACGGGAAGCTGAGGAAAACCTCAGATATGTTTCTATGACATATAATTCCCCGCACTCGATGTGGGATGCCTCGAGATTCCACGCCCTTGAGAAGCCTTGTGGCCAAGGATAACAGACAGACATGCCAGGTACCCCAGCATCCAGACACGCTACTGATGCCTCAATGTGACTACTCCCCTGACTGAAGGTTGCTGCCCTGACTGGACCCCTTGGAATTTCCCGACAGAAGCAGTGTAATTAACCGGCGTCCATGGATACATGGCACTGGGAAGAGTTTCATGAACTACGTAATAAATCTATGAGGGAGACCCTTACTAGGTGACGAGTTTTGAGGAAGAATCCATAGGAGGAAGAACTGACATCCCATCATCCCGTTTCGATCAAGGAGCAGACGTCCCTGAATAAGGAGCGAATGCAGCCCGCCTTTGGAAAGAGGGAATGCGGGGAAACAAAACGCCGCGCGTCCTCCTCTACGGACGGACGAGCGCGCACCCCGGCGAAAGCGTTGGAAACAGAAATGGTGAACCCGACGTGAAAGTGCTTCTCCTCAATATGGATATTAGTAGCGTTCGAGACACCAGTAGATTGACGTGTCACCGGATCCAGATATCCCGTGCCTGGTCCCGCCAAGAAAATAGCGGGCTTGTCGTGAAACTCACCGGAAGACGGGGCAGTAGAATGTGGGGCACTCCGTTCTACAGCGTGTTGGCATGGATCCTTCTTACAGACGTGGAGAATGAAAGAACGTTGGGGCACTGGCTGTCAATCCTTTTCCTCTCAGTACTGATGAGTTGATCCCTTCGTTTCTCAGGAACCAGGTTGCTGTTACAGAGACGCGATCGCCGTCCGCTCCCCGCCCAAGCAGGGGCAGGGGCAACACCGCCACGGCCACCCCAAGTAACGCCGCTACTGCCACGACGGCCGCCAGATCGCAGAATACGGGGTGACCACGTCCCCTTTCCCCATCAGAGGCCATCCACCGAAGGGTGATCAACAACCTCGTGCACAGGTACGAGGAAGAAGGGGTCATCCCAACCCGGGATATGGCCCGCCTGGACCTGGAGGCCTCCAGGCCCCGCCGTCAACGCCTCCCTAACAGGCTTTGCAGGGAGCCCCTGCTCCCCACCCCAACATTCAACCATTTCGGGAGCTTGTCTCCGGAATGACTTGACGACTCCTCGCCTCACGCTGAAGAGGCGGGCGTCGTCCGGCTCAGCCCGCACAGGGTCCCGACCCGAGGGCTCCAGGCGAGAGCTCCCGCCCGGCCGCGTCAACACCGCCGTCCGGCCCCACAGGGAGAGCAGGCAGGCTACGTCCCTACACCAACTGCACCAGTTTGCCTGACCCGACGTCAGCGCTGGCCCCGGGCTGAGGACGCTCGCCCGGGCGCGTCGACATCGACAGCTACAGTGGCCCGAGCCACCGCCGACGTTCATCGTGAAGCCCCTGCATACACTGAGCAGGGGCACTCCTTCACCCAACCAGGATCGAGACCCCAACCGCCCCACGGGTAGGCTGGGTTGACTCTCCGGGTTGCAGGCCCAAGTGGTGATCGCCGCGAGCTAACCCGCGGTAATGTCACCCCGTACGGAGGTTCTCCCCGTACCACTACTCCACAGAGCGTGGGCCTTCCCCACTCCGAGGTTCGTCATGGAGGCATGCCTCATGCTACCCCCATCCTGCAGGGAAGACCTGCCCTGCGGCAGTGACGCTCAGCGCGGATACATTTCCCGTGCCCACTATACAGGGTATGGAGTCCATCCTCCTGCCCCCGACCGCCAACCTAAAGGCACCGTCCATCCGGTCCTTCTCCAAAGTGGGGGCCCTCCCTACGTCCTCTCTACAACCGGTGAAGGTCCTCCTCGCCCCAGCAACTCGAGGAGTGAAGGTCAGCCTCGCTCCACTCGCATCGACCATGGAGGTCCTCCCCATTATCCTTCCGGTTCCAACAGAGGCCCCGCCCACATGGGTACTGTTCATAGAGGTGTTCCCCATGTACCCTTCGACATTTGCCCCGGTTCCCCTCGCACCCCAGCTATCTCAAGTTGGGGCCCTCTCCACCACAGCGCCAGCGCCGCCCCGAGGCTACCTGATAGGGGTCAACCCTGTCCCGAAGAGCCACCCCGGGGCAAGAGAGCGGGTCATCGCCACAACAAGAAGAACCCTAGGAAGGCCCAGGTGGAGATCAAACATGCCTGCTTCTCCGACTCGGAAGCGGAATGCGATTCTGCGATGGAACCTTCTCCTCGCTCCTCCGTATCAAGGACTGGAGCAAGAACCAGACGTGTTACCCTCATTCTCCCGGAATTTGAGGTCCACCATATTCCCATCTTTCTCCGAAGGTACATCCAAGAGGAAGAAATCTTGGGAATTCCGCAGGTCTCGACCGCGCAATCATCGCCTCTATCCCCAGAAGAGCCCTCTACCTCTACCAGAGATCACGGAGATTTATTTTGGGGGCCAACGACGGTATAGAGACGACACGACCTGTCTCTGGTAGCCGCGGCTCCTGTTCCGGATGCTGTGGTTATCAGCCCGTCATATCGTGACATTGTGGCCATGCCAGCTCACTCTTCGGAGGATGGCCCGGAATTCGGCGGCCAGTCAGCTCGTTTGTCGTATTCTCCACCGCCGAGCTTACTATCCTAGAGGTCCGCCTCGGTACCACTACCGGTCCCTTAGCCGCCCCTGGTTGACGAGTGGGGTAACATAGGGCCAGACCCTGAGTTCGAGCCCAGGAGCTTTTGGAGTATTCGTGCAGCGGATTACTTCCTGGAGAAGTTCTCGTCGACGGCGGCGTTGAATTTCCACATACCAGAGTCTCTTACCCCTGAAGAAGTGGGGTGCTTTTGTCGAACCCTATGGGCGACACACTTCCGCCTCTGTTATGAACGGGTGGTGTACCCCAGAAGTCGAGAGCACTTCGAAGAAATCGGAGAGCAATGCCACCTGATCGATGTGGTCGCACTTCTTGTGGCCCGGCACCCTGAGTCGCCAGGCCACCAGAGCGCCCTTCAATGAAAATGCGTTCAGAGTCTTAAAGCACTCCTCAGAATCGTCTGGGAAGCCACCCCCCATGTGCAAGTCCGTGGTTGGGGACACTATGCCGCTCTCCTCTTCGACCCTATCCGACGGCAGCCCGATTCGCTATGCGACATCGAGGACATGCCCTCAAGAGGGGTCGCAGTCCACATGGCCGACGTTGTGGATAAGGATGATGAGCTTGAATTCATTGATGGAGACTTACCACCCGAGGGCCTACCACCGCTGCTCGACCCATTAGGGAGAGTTACCCGTCAGCAGAGGAACCTGTTAGGTCTCCCCGTACCCACCGAGTCGCTGGTACTCGGTCGAAACACTGGAAAGGGTAAGGAGCACGTTGGAACAGTCAAGCACTCCGAACCATCCGCCTCTGTGCAGAAAATGGACGAAGATCCCGAGAAGGCCACGTTACGCCAGCTGCTTGCTGAGCAGAAAAAGCAGGTTGATGAACTCTTGGCTGAGCGCGCCGTAGAGCGGCGACCCGACTATGGTAATCCCAGGATGGGGCAGCAGGGGAAGGAATAATTCCCCCAGTGAGATGCCACCGGGAAACCCTGATCATGCTACTGCAGCAGATAGGGCAGAAGCCGGAATGTATGTCAAGAGGGTGCGATACGTCTCGCCAAATCCCCCCGAGCAACGGGGCAATCTGAATAATCCAATCCGGGTTTCCCCAGTCGCCCCGCAGGTCGTCCAGCCAGTTGACCCACGAGGGCCTAAAGCCGTCTACCGTGTTGAAGAACCTGGAAATTCACTTGTGGTTAGGGATCCCCGTCAAGACAGTGACCCCCACCCGGAGGATCTTATCGCGGCGCTCACAGCCCGCCTCGAAGCGTTGGAAACGCGGCAGGTGGCGGTCCCACCGGATGGCAAGCCTTATCCCGCGTGGGTGGATGATACGCCCGCACCTCCGGGTTTTGGGAACCCCACTTTCTCACCTATTAACGGGACAGGAGACCCGCCGCAGAACTTGGCTCATTTTTCTTCTAGGTGTGGCCCCATGCTGGGGACCCCGGCTCAGCAAGAAGCCGCCAAGCTCCGATGTTCCGTACAGACATTGGAAGGTCCGGCATTCGTCTGGTATAGCCAGCGCCCTATCAGATCGGTGACCGGTTGGGAGGATCTTCGCCGGCAGTTATTGTACCGGTTCATCTCCACCACGTGAAAGACCAGCATTACAGACCTCTTCATGTGCAAGCCAAGGCCTGATGAGCGGGTTGCAGATTTCATCGCCCGGTGGAAGGGACATACGTATTCCCTCGATATGCCACTGACTAAGGAGAAACTACCGAAGATTTGTGTGGGGAACGTCAAGACAGAGCCGGTACCCTCCCTGATCACCCAGAACTACACTGGAGGGTTCAGAGAATTCTCAGATAAGGCTCAGCGCCTCGAGGAAACCCTGCAACAGGCTAGTCAGGCACGTTTGTTGCCCCCTATGATCCCAGCCAGGAGGACCGCCAGGGCTGAACCCCCCGCGGTGGCTCAAATAGAATCCCCGAGGAAGCTGGAGTTGCTGCCAGCGGCACCACCCCTGCAACCCCACAAAGGTCCTCCACCTCAAGTACAGGCTCCTGCCCAGCAGCGACCGCCTCAGAACCGACAGGTTCTCCCGCGCAACGCACCACCGCCACCTAGGCAAGACAATCAGGCGCCGCCTCCTCAGCAGGCCCCTCTGGCCCCTCGTCAGAGCCAGGCCCCCAGGGCCCCCTATCCAGAAAGAAGTTACCAGACCTATTCGTTCAACGAAAATAAGGTCCCTGACTAATTTTGAAGTGCTCTAGAGCAAGGGATTGTGCGTCTTCCTGAGTGCAGAAGGCCGGAAGAGGCGCATCTCACCCATCACCCCAACTACTTCCCTTATCATCGGATCCTGGGGCACACCCTCAAGCAATTCTATGTGTTTAAAGACTGGCTTCAGGGCCAGGTCAACAACAACATAGTTATGTTGGGCCCAGCACCAGCGGAAGTGGCAGGTGTCTTTGCAGGATCATAGATCGGCAGCGATAGCGAAGGCGACTGGTAGCAGGTCCCCAGCCGCGGGTCCCAGAAATACAACGACTGGATGGCTCGAAAAACCTTCGTACGTTCCCATGGTATCATTCGGGCGCGCCTGAAGCAGTCGGAACCTTTAGAAGAAGTATCTAGTGCCTCCGCATCGTCTTCATAGTCGACCTCTGCCCAAAAGGGCAAGCAGCGGCGACGCAAGAAGAAGCAACGCGCACCACCAGTGTCCCCATCATCCCGAACTCTCGGTGACTTTATGCCCCCTGAAAAGGGGATTCCTCCCAGAATCTGCTCAGTGGTGGATGACTCCTCGAGCGACAGCCAGGGGTACGCTTCGGTTAACACCGTTGAGCTGGTAAATCCCTATATGACCCCCGACGAGGGGGAACGCCAGGAAGACCTCCCCAACGTTTCCAGCCGACGTCAACGTCAGTGGAATCGCAATCGCGCCGGTCATCGAGGTACGTCAGTAGGAACTTTTGTCCAAGCCGTGAACGCTACCGAGACCAGGCAGTAGGCTCAGCGCAGATCTCAGCACGCGCAAACCGATCTAACACCCTCGGTTCTACCTCCACCGCCGTTGGTGCTATTGGATCGGGGGGAGCTGCCTTGTTCGTATCACAGTCACTCTTGCCCAGCTACAGGCCAGCCTCCGCTATCCGATCCCAGTCCGTTGACTACTCTTTAGGCTTTTACTAGTGGGTAGCAAGATGTACACAGTACTAGTCAATCGCCGGTTCAGCCGGCCGGACCCGCTGTACCTCCAAATGCCGAACGACCTCCTGTAAGCAGAGGCTCGCGTTTGGCATGAAAGTACGATGGTCTGAAGCACCTGGCCAGCATTCTGGTGAGGCTCTCCATCCTTGAGGCCCTTCACCTATCATCTGAAATGCGCGAGGCACTTTCTGAGGCCCTAAGGAGCCCCCTCCAGTTCGAGACGGAGGTAGCAGCTATTGAAGCCTTCCATACCGAGACAATTGAAAATGCCGAATGTCAGGCGGTTATCTCGTTCTCCGGTGAAGATGAGGACCTTCCTATACAGGGGCACATTCGCCTGTTGTACATCACTGGCCACTTCAATGGTGTGGAAGTCCACCGCTGCCTCGTTGACACAGGTTCGAGAATCAATCTAATTCCGACCCGGACGCTACGAAAGCTGGGTCTGTCCGAAGGTGATTTAACTCCCTCTGACATCAGGATCCAGGGGTACGACAGGACAGAGAAAATCCCAGTCGGCAAGATCCGCCTGAAGACTCAGTTCGGTGGCTTAATTTCCAGCATCGAGTTCATGGTTGTCTCTCAGGACACCGCCTACAACGCATTGATGGGCAGGCCATGGCTCCATTTGCATGCAGCGGTCCCTTCGTCGTATCACCAGTGCCTCAAGTACTCGCGCAACAGTCGAGTAGGCGTGCTCCAAGGAGACGCGTCCCCTTTCTCTTCTTGTGAGGCCCGCTCTCTGGATGCGGGTTATTACAAATGTAAGGACAAGAAAATCCTGGTAAGCGAGGATGAACCAGTCCCGGTCACAAGTGATCGCTGGGCAAGCATGGATGACGCCTACATCCTCCCGATCCATCGGTTGGAGGCCACGACCCCCGACATGGGATAATGTTTTGTTTTTTTGGGTACACAAGGAAGGCATGTTCCCGTGTCCAAGCGATGACGGAAAATCACCTCGTACTCCTACATCAACCAGGCTCAAGTCATCCCGGAACCCCCTACCCCTGTACGGTACCGGGACGTCAAGCTTATGACAACGGCGGTGCGCCATACGTGTTTCTTCCGCCGGGCTCGAATTAACCGACTCAGGCCGACACGTCACCACTTCTTTGATATCATCAAACGTGGCCCTTTAGGCCGAAGGCCAGATGGGATAGGGTCGACAGCCTTCATTGCTATGGTCTTAATGGCAAGCGAGTCTCCCGATGTGATGACCGCTACTGCCCAAGCCGACACCAGCTGCCCCTCGGATTTTGATAGCCGAGAAGTACCCCCCGTCACGGGAGGTCCCCCCACAGGTGGGGATGACGACATGGAGGATGCTCCCCCAGCCTTTGAAGAAGGTGTCTCTACCACGGTTGATGAACTGGTACTGGTGAACCTTGGTAGCGATGCAGATCTGAAACCCACATTGATCAGTGCAGCCATGTCCCCCGAGGAGCGGCAGCAGTACGTAGACTTCCTCAAACAACACCGTGATTTTTTTGCTTGGTGTTACAATGAGATGCCAGGGCTAGATCCCAAGGTGGTCGTTCACCGTCTGGGCCTCCCGGAAAAACATCGTGGGTTTAAGCAGCCTCCCAGGACAATGCACCCTTCTCATGGTGTTATGGTTGAGGAAGAAGTTGACAAGCTAATCAAAGCCAACTTCGTTAAGGAGGTCTAGTACCCCAAGTGGCTTTCCAATATTGTGCCAGTCATGAAGAAGAATGGATAGATCAGAGTCTGCATCGACTTCCGAGATCATAATCGCCACTGCCCAAAGGATGACTTCCCACTCCCGGTGAAGGAGCTGTTGATTGACGCCACGACCAGGTTCCAAGCCCTCTCTTTCATGGATGGGTATTCCGAGTATAACTAGATCTGGATGGCCCCCACAGACGAGGAGTCTACTACCTTCAAGGCTCCCCAAGGTACCTTTTGCTACCAGGTAATGCCATTCGGTTTGAAAAATGCTGGTGCCACTTATCAGAGGGCCATGCATCTCATATTCAAACCGATTCTCAGGACATTGGTGGAATGCTACGTGGATGACCACGTAGTCAAATCATGACAGTGTCAGGACTGTCTCAAAGACCTTGAGAAAGTGTTCGGTTTCCTCCGTTCCCATCACTTGAAGATGAACCCACTGAAGTGTGCCTTCGGGGTCACCTTCGAGAAGTTTCTGGGCTTTGTTGTCAGATACCGAGGTATCGAGATCGACCTGGAGAAGATCAAGGCCATCAGCCGAATGCCTCCCCCGAGCAACATTCAGGAGCTTCGAGGCCTTCAAGGACACTTATCCTATATACACCGATTCATCGCGAATACGGATGGCAAGTGTAAGCCCTTTTCCCGGCTCATGAAGAAGGGAGCCACCTATGAATGGGATGAGGAGTGTCGTACCGCCTTCGAAGAAATCAAGCAGTATCTTCTCCAACATCCGGTCCTGATGCCACCTGTATCCGGAAAGCCGCTGGTCCTTTACGTGACTGCCCTGGAGAGATCCCTCGGTGTGCTGCTCTCCCAGAAGAATAATGAGGGTATTGAGAACAGTCTCTACTATCTCAGCCACATGCTTCTCGATACGGAGGACAAATATTCCCCTATCGAAAAGAGCTGCCTTGCGCTCGTCTTCGCCGTGCAGAAGTTACGACATTACCTGCAGCACCACGAGGTGAAATTGGTCTCCCGGGTAGACCCACTAAAGTACATCCTAAATCGCCCTCTACGGACTGGCCGACTAGCACGGTGGGCGTTGATTCTCCAGCAGTTTGATATCAGGTTTGTACCTCAGAAGGCCATTAAGGGACAGGCATTGGCAGACATTTTAGCTGCCCATCCAACCTCCGCGGATCAATCCCTGGACCTGGATTTCCCTGATGAGACGATCCTCTCCGTCGATCATGCTGCCCCATGTTGGCAAATGCATTTTGACGGCGCCTCCCGGAGCCCCACCGGTTGGAGGCTCAATGATCCCAAGCTAAACAGAGTGGGCCTGGGTATTGTCTTCATTACCCCGGTGCAAGCCGTCCTAACATACTCGTTTCTGTTGTCAAAACGCTGTACGAAAAACAAGGCAGAGTACCAAGCTCTCATCACCGGCCTTGAGCTGGCCCTTGAGATCCATGTGCCCCATCTACATGTGAAGGGAGGTTCCGATCTGGTAATCTAACAGGTTAATGGCAGCTACATCATCAGGATGCCGGAGCTCGCACCATTGCTGGAGTACACCCTCCGCCTAATGGCCCAGTTCTCCCCTTGACCAGAGGTTACCCATGTCCCATGGTCGCAGAATGGCCAAGTAGACGCCTTAGCGGGTTTAGCCGCATCACTCGCAGAACCCGAGCAAGATGATTTGATCATACATGTGGCACACTGGAGAGTCATTTCCCTCGTCACCCAAGAGGACCATGATGGCCTGCGGGTAAGCCATCTCAACGCCGGACCCTCCATATCGGGAGTCCCGAGTTTGTCAGACACAGTGGTTGAAACCACCCCCGACTGGAGAGCACCTTTTGTCGAGTATCTCCAAAATGGTCAGCTCCCGGACGACCGGGCCGAACACGAGTGAATCTGACGCCGTGCGCTGTGATTTACCCTCCAGAGCGGCCCCAGCCTCAAACAAATCCTTTATAAGCGGAGTTCCGATGGTGTCCTTCTCTATTGCCACCATGGAGGGGAGATACCTCAAGTTATGCATGAGGTTCACGCCGGTTCTTGTGGCGCCCATCAAGATGGGCCAAAACTGTCCCATCAAATCTGGAGGTTAGGGTACTTTTGGCCCTCTATGATCCATGATTGTATTGTATATGCCAAGAGATGCCACGCGTGCCATGTACACGCCAACTTCTTGCATCGGCCGCCGGAGCCCCTCCACCCCACCAAGTACTCTTGGCCATTTGTGGTATGGGGACTTGATGTAGTAGGACCGTATCCACCGGCAACAGCCCACTAGTGTAGGTTCATCCTGACTGCTACATATTTCTTCTCCAAGTGGGCAGAGGCAGTTCCACTCAAAGAGGTCAAGGCCCTTTCCATCGTTGACTTTGTGAGCTCCAACATTATCCACCAGTTTGGGGTACCTCACACCATCCTCAACGATAACAACACCAACTTCCGAGCAGCTGAATTGAAGAAATTGTATGCCATGTACGACATCCGGTCAAACCATACCTCCCTCTACCACGCGTAGGTGAATGGACAGATCGAGGCGTTCAACAAGACCCTCTCTAACATTCTGCAGAAGATGGTTGGTCAGAATAAGAAAAGTTGGTCGGACAAGCTCCCCAACGCCCTCTGGGCTTACTGGACGACGACTAGCAACTCTAACCAGGTGACCCCATATTCCCTGGTGTATGGACCTAAGGCCGTCCTACCCATTTAGATCCACCTGCTGTCGTTATGCCCTGCAGTTTATGACCACCAGACATCAGATGAGGTAGCCGAGATCCGTCTGGATGAATTAGAAGCACTGGACGAGAACCGGCTTCGTGCCCTACACAATTTGGAACGGCATCAGGACAAGGTAGCGAGAGCCTTTGACAAGAAGGTTCTTCTTCGCTCTTTTCTACAGGGAGACCTGGTAGTGGACCTTCGAGCACCAATGATTCCCAGTAGGAAACCACCCAAATTAGAACCCAATTGGGAAGGACCTTATATCATCCATATGGTTTACCCAAATAGAGCATATTCCTTGGTGACCACAGATGGAGAGCCTATAACCCCTCCCACCAATTCCAAATTCCTCAAACGATACTTTGTCTAGGGAAAAAGGGTACTGCACAACCCTAAACTGCAAAATGGTCCAGCACGACCTTAAACTGCATCTTCGTCCTGTAAGACGATAAACTGTGAAATGGTCCCGCATGACCTTAAACTGCACGTTATGGTCCAACATGACTCTAAACTGTAAAGTCCTGCACGACCATAAACTGCATCTTCGTCCTGCAAGACGTTAAACTGCAAGCCGGTCAGGCCTTCTTGACCGAGGCTCAGCCTCAGGCCCCTTGGCCTCCTCAGGCCCCCAGCCCCGTCTTTACCGTGAGATGTTAAACATCAAGCTGGTCAGGTCTCCCTGACCGCGGCCCCGCCTCAGGCCCCCTGGTTTTCCCTGATCTATGTTATTGCTGGATTGTACGGTATGGTGCAGGACTACGTACTCATTCACGTCGGATTACTTGTCGTACCGTACATATCCCCAAATGAGATGCTTCTTATCGTCCCGCATGACGTTAAACTGCATTTCTAGAACTACGTATGGCTTGATTCTCATCCTTATGAGATACGTAGGAATGCTCGGACGCCTCGTCTTGAGCCCAGGCCCAAGCTTTTCCCTTCCACTATTCCCCCATAGGAATAGTTTTCTTGGAGGATCTTTGTGTAGCAGGGAGTAGGCTTTCTTGGCCCCGCTTATGCAACCCTGCTCGCACAAGAATTGTAAGGGTCGCACCATGTGCCCGCTCCCGTTCTTCTATTCCTTCCACGCCCTCACCGCATGACGCTAAACTGCATGGCCTTCAAGATCTACGTATGGCTTGATTCTCATCCTTATGAGATACATAGGAACGCCCGGACATTTCGTCCGTTGGCCCATCACAGAAGCCAAAATCTTCCCCTCGGGTCAAGACATGGCAGGGTGCACACTTTTGCCCCGACCCACATCGAGCAAGCCTCGACCCGGCTGCACATTCCCCCTGGAGGTGTCTGCCCCTTTCGTGGATGGATACATCTGTGCTTCACCCACTCCTTGACTGGGATTCAATCATTTTTCACACCCAGAGGGACCCCCAAGAACGGCCTGGATACAATGCCCAAGGGCTCTCCTACCGATACGGGCCAACGCCCCCGAGGGTTTTCAAGCAACAAGCCGATACAAGTCCCGCGTTGCGAATTTGGTCAGCGGTCAATGCTCATTTTTTTCTCCCATATGGGTCACCATAGGAATGCTGTGTTTCGAACATGGTCAACAGTGTCCTGGATCTTCGGGTCCACCCCGAGATGTCCCAGACATCGAGTGCAGTGATTCATTCTGCCCCATCCCGAGGTGACAAACATCCCCCAGGTGGTGCTAGCGATCGGTCCCAAGGCCCCGATTCCTCATAGGGGTGTACGATGTGATGTGGGACTATGTCCTCATTCACGTCAGGATCATGTACCATGCCGTACGCGTCCCCTTACGAGGCCCAGCCTCAGGCCCCTTGGCCTTCTCGGGTCCCCGACCCTCGTCCTCATGTAAGACGTTAAACTACAAACCAGTCAGGCCTTCCTGACTAATGCCTGACCTTAGGCCCCTTGGCCTTTCCAGGCCACAGCCTAATATTCCTCATAAGGGTGTACGGTGTGATGTGGGAATATGTCCTCATTCACGTCGGGATCATGTACCATGTCGTACGCCTCCCCTTACGAGGCCCAGCCTCAGGCCCCTTGGCCTCCTCGGGTCCCCGACCCTTGTCCTCATTGCAAGACGTTAAACTACAAGTAGGTCAGGCCTTCCTGACCAATGCCTAACCATTAGGCCCCTCGGCCTTTCCGGGCCACGACCCAGGTCCTCTCTTATAGGAGTGTACGGTGTGGTGTGGGACTACATCCTCATTCACGTCGGCTTCTTCGCCATGCCGCACACCTCCCTTGTTTAGGGGTATATTTCTCCCCTTCTCATCCAGTATGATGTTAAACTACATATATAGGACTACGTGTGGCTTGATTACCATCCTCATGGGATACGTAGGACCACCTGAATGTCCAAGATTCGGGTCCAGCCCCATCTCTTGAGAATCCTCATCCCATCCTGGCCCCTTGACCTATCCTTCCTCTATGAGAGGATTACATGGTGTGGTGTGGGATTATGTCCTCATTCACGACAGTCTCATAATGACCACGCCATGATCCCCCCCCCCCCTTACTGAACTGTTTCATCGATCCTTTTTTCGGCGGTTCACCAATGTGCTTAAGAGTACTCCGGTTTATTACCTGGAATGCCAAGCTTTACTCGGACACATCCACACCCTCTTTCCTGGCATTGCGTATCCCTGCATCAGGGCTTTCATCATCTCTCACACCCGGAAGGACCCCCAATAACGGCCTTGATACTACGCCCAAGGGCTCTCCTACCGTTACGGGCCAATGCCCCCCGAGGGTTTTGGACAACAAATCGATAAAATCCTGCGTTGCGAATATGGTCAGCGGTCGATGCTCGTTTGTTGTTCCCACCTCAAGCTAACGCAATATGGACACTGTGTTTCCACCATGGTTAACAGTTTTCCTCCACAGCCACGCCAACCCATTGAGCCCAAATGCTGGGTACACGATTCACAACCATCACCACTTCATCATGTCCAAGTAGAATCTCGTAACTCTTGGTACTTTTCCTCCGTGCACGTCTGCGCGTTGGGAGAACAAGCTGCATCAAAGGTGTCCTTCGAAACTCTCCGCCGACTCCCCTATGATAGATGCCCCAAGTATTGCGATAAGGATCTTCCCCCCCTTGTTTCCCACACCGAGTTTATCTCACGTGGGCTTAGGGATTGGGTTGACATCTGTGCTTACTCAGGATTTGTCACCATCCACGATCCGAGCACTATGAACATAAACTAAGATTCTCATCTGGAACTACGTTCAAGACCCCTTGTCTTTGGGTCCAGCTTGAGTTCAGCAAGTTCACCTCTCTGGTCCTTCCTTCAGGACCCCGACCACTGGACCGCGTGGCGTAGTGTAGGACCACGTCCTCATTCACGTCGGGTTTGCAATAGCTGCACCGCGCACACCCCGTTCTGAGAGTTAGCCCTACTATTCCTTGTCCTGCATGACATTAAAAGGCTTCCTTTAGAACTACGTGTGGCTTGATTCCCATCCTCATGGGATACGTAGGACCACCTGAATGTCTAAGATTTGCATCCAGCCCCACCTCTTAGTGATCTCCTGATCTCCCGGTCACCTGGGAAACTTGGGCTATCTCTCTCCAGGAGGGGGATGTGTAGGTATGATACAAGGTTTTGGGCACCCTGCCCCCTTCCCCTGGAAATCTTCCATCTCTCGATCACCCTCAAGGTTGAGTCCCTTGACTCCTTGCAGTGGTTCACCCATGTATTAAGAGTACTCTAGTCTAGGACCAAGAGTGTCAGATTCAACTTGATCAAGTTCCTTCCACTTGTCAAGCTTCATGTTCCCCTCCATTCGGGCATCCATCACCTTTCACACCCGGAGGGACCCCCAAGAACGGCCTGGATACTATGCCCAATGGCTCTCCTACCGTTACGGGCCAACGCCCCCGAGGGTTTTGGACAACAAATCGATAAAATCCCGCATTGAGAATATGGTCAGCGGTCGATGCTCATTTGTTTGTCCCCATTTCAGGATAACGCGACAGGATGCTGTGTTGTGAACATGGTCAGTAGTAATCATCTATCATCACGCCAGCCCCTTCAGTCCTCGAATGTTGGTTGTATGATTCACATCATTTTCCACCCCATCATGTCCAGGTGGAATCTCGACACTTTTGGCCCTATCCCTCAGTGCAGCTTTGCATGTCAGGGGGACAAAGCTACAATGTGGCGTCCTTTGGGGCTCCCATGGTCCGAGCTCTAAGACCATAAACTAAGATGCATTCGGGACTACGTTCAACTAGATTCCCATCCTCATGGGATACGTAGGACCGCCCAGACACCCTGTCTTCGGGTAAAACCCATTTAGAGAGCCAGTCTCTCCCCCGGTTTCACCTCTTACCTCTATATAGGCCCCTCGGCCTAAGGTTTCCCTCTCCGAATGGCGTACACTCTGATGTGGGATCATCTCTCTGTCAATTGTGTTTTATAAAACTGTGCACATTTCCCTCCTAGCATCGTCTCTGCTACGTCTGCGCTACATGACGATAAAATGCATGCTTGGTCCTATCATACGACCCTAAACTGTGACATTATCGTCTTGGCCGCACGACGAAAAATGGCACTGCATTGTGGTGACCTCGTTGTAAAGGACATCACGTTGGGTATTGGTCACGTGCCATCCCATTTGTCAACGCCCATCATGGCTTGATCCTTGTGGTGACATCACGACCTACTATTCTAGGCTTGTCGCTTCACAAAAAAAAACCATTCACCTTAAAGAACAAACAAGATACATCAAATTCCTCTTATTTTACTGCAAGGGCCACGCCCACACTCCCCTTTTCCCCTGGCACTAGTATCCTACCATGTCACCTTTCAAAACTACGTATGGCTTGATTCCCATCCTTGTGAGATACGTAGGAGCGCCCAGGCACTTCCCCACGGGCCCAACCTAACCTTTGTGTTCGGTCCCTCGACAAGAGCATTTCCCCAGAGAATGCATGGTAAGTAGGGCTTAGGTCCTCCTTCACGTCGGGTTTTGTTGCCATGTGTCCCCTTCTCCCTTTACCCATTTATGGTCTAAGGCCCATCAATAACTATGTATGGCTTGATTCTCATCCTCATGAGATACGTAGGAGCGCACGGGCACTCCCCCGCGGGCCCAACCTAACTTTCTCTTTCGGTCCCTTGACCAAAAACCTCCCAAGGAGGTTGCGCGGTGTGATATGGGGTTGTGCCCTCATTCACGTCGAGTTGTTCACCGCGCCGTACACACCTCCTATTCCCATTCACGCCAGGTGTTTGAGTTACTCCACCATGTGCCTCTTATGTTTCCTCTCACCCATGGTCCGAATTCTACGACCCTAAACTAAGATCCCCCCAAGGGAAAGGAATCTGATCCCTCTCTCTAATACGTTTCGTTGCCTTATTCAGATGTGTTTTGACAAAGTTCCCGAAGTGTGGGATTTTCACAGGGACATTCCCCTCATCCCATGACCAAGCTTGTGAGCTCCCTATTTGGATCCTCATCCTCTTCCACATCCAAAAGGACCCTCGGACGACATGGATACTAGGCTTAAGGGCTCTCCATGAATGCTAGACCTAAGGGACCTTCAATCGTTTCGGGTTAACGTCCCTACGGATATTGGACAACAAATCGATAAAATCCCGCATTGCGAATACGGTCAGCGGTCGATGCTTATTTGTCTGTCCCCATTCTAGGCTAATGCGTCAGGATGCTGTGTTGCGAACATGGTCAGCAGTTATCCTCCATCGTCATGCCGCCATCATCGTGATCTGAATCTCGAGCACCATGATTCACACATTTCCACTTCCTCATGTTCAAGTGGAATTCCATCATACTCGGCTCTTTCTCTTCACACCTCTAGGTGCACTAAATGATCGTGTTAGTGTCATTGGGCCGGTATTCACCGAACGTCCCTTTGCCCTAACCTGCCCCTCTCTGTGTCGGGAAATTCCCACCACTACTACTTGTTTCCCACACCGAGCACGACTCACGTGGGCTTAGTAGTTTTGGTGGGATGTGTACCAACGCGGTCAGGTTTCTCCTCATCCTGCATGACGTTAAAATGCGCTTCCAGAACTACGTATGGCTTGATTCCCATCCTCATGGGGTACGTAGGAACACCCAACCACTTTGCTTCGGGCCCAGCCCAATCCTCACTCTCGTTCCCTCGACCTGAAGAGTTTCCTCCCGGGGTATGTGGTATGAGTTTCACTCCAAGTCCTCATTCACGTCGGTTTCATATGTACCGCGCCACACGCTTCCTTCCCTCTTATTCCACGTCCTATCATATGACGTTAAACTACAGTAGTCTATGTGTCCTAAAAGCATGACATTAAACTACGGTTCTACAATGAACAAGTTCAGGATGCCCCAAGATCCCAATGGGAAGTGACAGATCCCCTCGCCAGAGAGGCCCTGTCTGAAAGAAGGAATGATCCATGATCAAACCGATGCGCCTATCTGGCATACTCCCACCACGGTGTTGTAACTACCTAAGTGTTGGATTCTATTCGGACAGACCATCACTCCATATTCCACGCTTTGTGTGCCCCTTATTCGGACCCTCGTCCCCTTTCATGTCTCACGGGACCCCCTAACGGCCTGGTCTCATGCCGCATCGGCTCACCTACCGTCCTGGGCCAACGTTCCGGAAGATGGGTCATATCTGGAAGGACCCCCTAACATTATGGGTTTTTGACCTATGGTCCGCCAACTGTCCTGGGCCAACATCCCGAAGGATTGATCAACAACATTTGTGACATGGTCCTGTGTTTCAAACATGGTCAATGGTCGACCCTCATTTGTTATCCCCATTACAGGCTAACGCAGTAAGGGTACCGCTTCTCCTCCAAGGTTAACGGTTGTCCCTTATAGTCACGCCATCCCCACAGTGTTCCGAATCTTGGGTATCATGATTCATGCTTCCCATTTTCATCTGTCTGGACCGATTTCAGCGCCCCTAGCGTTACCCCATTCGGGCATAAGAGCACGTTGAAGAAACGGTAATTTGGTCATCCTGAAAGTTCCTTCTCCCATCAAGCCTCTCCCGTCTCTCAGAAATCTGGACTGGTAATCCGAATCCCGAACACCGGGATCGACCCACGTGGGCTTAGGGAATTGTCGTCGAACGTCCCGCAAACATTGTAGGGATGTAACAAGGCAATTCGAAAGTGGAAATCGTGCATTCTACGACATTTAAAACAAAGGTAAAATTTGGAAGCACGCAAGTACCAATAAAGGGTTTTCGGTTTGTTACAATACTCGGGGGTCGATTTCCCCCATGGACGGGTTGACCCCGTCAAAAGAGCGTTGCACCTCCACCACCCGTTGACATGCGGCATCCAAGGCTTGCTGCTACCGAATCAGCTCCCGCTCCTCCTCAGCAGCGGCGGGGCACAGTTCATCAGTCCTGACTTTGGCCCTCTCCACGCCAGCTTGAACGACAACCATCTCTCCAGAGGTCTGCCTCATATGCTCTTCTGCCTCTGCCAGCTGGGCCTTCAACCGTGGGACCAGCTCAGTTTGTGCGTCAAGAGAGGCTGAAAGCTCTTCTGATCGGGTCTGCATCTGTTGAACCTCGCCTTCAGCCTCCTGGAGCTTCTTGATGTTGGTCTCTTTCCTCCGCTGCCAGCCCACACTGAGCCCGCGATCATTCTCCCGAATCTTCTCAGCCATAAGATCTCGGATGAGTGCGTAAGGACATTGGGCATCCACTCCCCTAGCGCATAGTTCGCGCAACCGCGAGCGAAGCCTATCCATTTCGTACAGCCATTGTGCCATGGGAGTGTCCTTGATAAAGCGCGTGATCAGCATCCATGACCAGTGGCGGACTATGCTGTTGTCTTCTTCGTCGGAGGTCGTTTCGTCCCAGTCTGCGCGATTGACAGGCTCGTACGCGAGAAACGCCCGCAGGAAATCCTCGGCAGGATCAAAATCTGGTGTTGAATCCGGTACGACACCTGTCGCTGAAGCAGGCGCAACAAGACTGGGACTGACCGATTGATCCTCTTCCTCGGAGTCCACCTCGATGACTTCGGGTACGGCCCTGCTGGTGGTTCCTCCAGTGATGATGTGTGTCTCATCTTGAGGATATGGGGGGACTATCGCCACCATCACCGGCATGCCCCTAGGAGGGACACCGCCAAACATCCTGACCAGTCTTCCCGCAGTGGCCCACGCCAGTCGAAGAACTGTACGACAAAGAGGGACATAAACGTTAGTTGGCATGGTCTACATGTGACAACGAGGAGACCAGTGGAGGAGACTTACGGAGATCATCCTCCGAGCGCTGCTCTAGAGCCGGTACTGACGGGACCCCGAGACGAGGACCCCCGTATACTATTGGAAGGTCTGGAGATTCCGGAGGAGCCACCTCGGGCACCCTGGTCCCACCAGACGCGGAACTGGACGCAGCCATAGGCGCGGGTTCTGAAGGTCCCGTATCATCACCCTCCAAGGAGCGAGAACGAGGCCTGCGAACAAGTTTCTCCTGCATGGATCAAACATTGGTGATAAGTCCATAGGGACCCAAGAACATATCTTAAGGAGAGATGTTCAGAATGCTACCTCGAGAGCCTCCGCGAAATCGTCGGATTCTGAGCCTCGGTCTCCGACCTCTCCCTCCTCCAGTGGGCTCCCTCCTCCAGCCTCATCCTCCCGAGAGGAGTCCTCTGATTCCTCCGACAAGGGGAAGCGCTCCCTCAGGTCGGCAGCTGATAACTGTGGGGGGACCGTCTGATTCAACAGTACCCTCACCCGGTCTGTCATTGGGCGAGGGACACCATTGGAGTGGACATAATTCTCCAGTTCGTCCAGGTACTGTGCTGCCTCCACCGGAGACGCCATGAATCCATCCCGGACTGGGCCTATGCCCGGTAATTCCATCCTGAGGCGATTCAGGTGGGCCCATATCTCGGGTGGGATGAGGAATTTCCAGTTGACATTCCAAATGTCTCGGACTTTTGGGAAGACGACATCCTCTTCCATGTCAATGTGACGCAGGCGCTTCCCCGGATCATGAGTGGATATAATACGAAATCCCCTCGGTGGCCACCCCTCCGGATGACCCTGCTCTTCCGGAATCACCAAATCCACCGCTGCCGCCATACCCTCGGCCGGTGCGGGTCTCGCCGCCATGGCAGCCCCGCTACCGCGAGCGCCCCTAGACGCCCTCTGACCCCGACCTCAAGATAGAGGAGGCCCACCATCACCGACCTGGATAGTTGTCTGCTTCAGCATCTATCCTGGGTATGAAACCTCCCAACTGATGGCGTACTCCTTTACTAATCCAAAGGTGGCGGTGGATGGAGGCAATGCAATCCGCATCTTTCCATCTTCCTGTGTGAACATGAGCCACAACTGCCTCATCACACACGGGTGCTCCTCAGGATGCACCTCCCAGTAGACATGCGGGGTCAGCCCCTGATGGCACCGGAACTGCCTCGCAAACCGATGCGGAGTGTACGGTTCACAGAGCGGCTCACGATCTATTCGTGCCACCAAAACTCCACCTCGGAAGGCCAGGAGGTAAGCCCGATGTTCTTCCATTCCCTATCCGTCATCAGTAAGCATCCCCATCGGCAACGGGAAGGGGTAGAAATTGAACTCATCCGCCCTCCACACCCAATTCAGCACCATCGGCACGGCTAATTTGAACGGGAAGCTCCCGACCGCGTTCAGGATGGAGGGGCGGAAGTTCGATCCCGACGGCGAAATGGGGTATGGATACTCGTAAATCCCCCTGATATGCGCTGCGATCCACCCATACAGGAGGTGGAAGGGCCCGCATATCCTTGGTGGCTTCATTCCCTCGCTAATATGCCGTAACATTCTGTACTGTTTGGTGAGCATCGGGATCCCCAGGTTGATCCGCTGCCCCATGGCCAACATCGACGCCTTGATAAACGATCTGGGTCGTACCCCCCTGCTTGTATCCCTCACCGGTAGGATCCAGGCACAGATGAGAGCCGCGATGAACGCCTCCAGCCTGACTATCGGCTTTTGTTCAGTGCTGACACTGAAACCCCAAGTCTTCCATTGGATGTCCTCCAAGACCCGCCAATACGAGTGCCCCTTGCCTTGTTGGGCTTCCCTTGGACAAGTTCGAGGCCTCAGAGGGAACACTCAATTCTCTGGGAAATTCAGGAAGCATTTGAACCACCTCCTGAAGTTAACGTCCCTCACTGCCTCCTTGTCCTCTCCAGGGACAAGTGCCATCAGCGCCGACTCCAGTCGCGGCATTTGCTCCGCATCTCCCCACGCGCTGACAATGTGGAGGAATTTGTCATACATGGCCCCCAAGATTGGTACCCCAGAAATCTGGTTGACATCCCACAGGCTGATGCCCACCTCCCCGTGATGCAGGTGAAAAGTGTTGGTCCTAGATGAACATCTACTCAGCAACTCCGGCATTAGCTGCTTCGGTTGGTAAATGTGGAATTGGGAGGCCCATGCCGCCTCCTACAACCCCACTCTCCTCAGCTCGGCCCCAAACTCCTCACATGAGTCGCCTTCCTAGTAGGCCCAGGCCCAGTCATCAGTAAAGTTGCCGCCCTAGCACAGGTCCCACTCATCGGACCATCCCTTCTTCAAATCCTGCAAAGCCGCCTTCAGCATGGTACGATAGAGGGGAGGGGAAGTCTCCAGTTGCAGTGGCTTCCCATCAATTTCGTTCACATGGTTGTAGAGACAGTCAGCGGTGATGGGTGTGAAGTTCTCTTGTGTGTGACCATCGGCCACCGTGAACCATTGATGCTGGCATGGTATTCTCCTAAACTAGCAAGCTGGTTCGTCCCTACTCGCCTCAGGGATAAAGACGTCATCCCTCAGCCCGAAGCCGTACAATGGCAGTTTCTTGCACTACAGATAATCTGTCTGACCCTCCGAGAGCAGATCTGTAAAAGAAGTGTGGTCCAAGTGGCTCTGGATCATCTCCCCCAAGCCTGGACAGTTGGCCATCTCATCTCGACATGCATCATCTTCAAGGACCCCCAATACAGCTTCTTGATGGGCCATTTTAACTCTGGCCCTCAGAAAATAATTCTTTCGGCTGGATCACAATGCTCGACCGCGAAGCTGAATCGCGAAGCCGGATCATGAAGATCAGTCGCGAGACCAAGCCTCAAAGTCAGGCCAAGGCCGACAAGAAGAGGTTCGCTTGGCGTGGATGCGGAGTCGGAGACCCGCGGTTCGCCGCGAAGCTCGATTCGCGGAGGGCTGTCGCGGAGTACGCGGAGCTTCGCGAAGTCGAGAGCACAAAAAGACAAGGAAGGCACATGAAGACAAAAGAGAGGTCGACCCCTATTTATAGGCGGTGACCCCGGAGCATCGCGGCACGCCTCACCCGTGCGGTGCATCGCAGCGCATCTGGATCTGTGGCCCCGGTCAGCACCGCGGGCACCGTTCGCGAAGCCGCATCGCGAAACCGCCGACAATTTTGGCGATTTTCACTCAGACTTTGACCCTTCGTCCTCCGTGGCTCCAAGTCTGAGGGGGGCATTTTTTGGCTGCAAAAATATGGCCCGAATGAAAGGAATGGAAAAGAAGGTCGGCGCGCTGCCTCACGAAGCACCGCCGCGAAGCACCCACGCGAAGAGCCCCGACCATTGCGGCCCCGAGAAGCTCCAGAGGTGGTAATGCACCGCGAACGCATTTGAAGTTCGCGAGCCGCCACGAAGCTCCGGAGGTGGTAAAGCTCCGTGAACGCATTTGACGTTTGCGAGTTGCCGCGAAGCTCCAGAGGCGTTAATTCTCCACAAATACATTTGACGTTCGCGAGCCGCCACGAAGCTCCAGAGGCGGTAAAGCTCCACGGACGACATTGACGTTCGCGAGCGCGCCGCGAAGCACCGGAGGCGGCGCGCGAGCCCTACTTCGTGGCACCCCTTCCCTATAAATACTGGACTCCCCCTGAGTCCCGAAGACGGACAATCCGACCTTTCGGCTTCTCCTCTCCTGAATCGCGAAGCACCCTTTGCCCCGGGAATCATGAGCTCCGCGAGGTACTCCTACTTCGCGAGACGCCTCTGCTTTGTCTCGTTTTGAGCCCCTCTTCCGAGAGGGATTCCCTTCGCGAAGCTCAAGGGCGTTCGTGAAGGAAGGGGATTCCCAAGGGAACCCGGGTAGTCGCGGAGCATTTATGCTTCGCGAAACACCCATCCCATGCTAGTGATCCCTTTGCTAAGGCAGGATCGCTACACATCGCGAAGCACACTGCTTCGCAGGACCCTGATTCGCGAGGCAGTGCTCCACGAACACTGTTCCACATCGCGAAGCACCTTCCACTCACACCTATTCCCCATGCTAAGTCCAAGGCACTCCACATCGCGAAGCACACTCCTTTTCATATTGATTCCTCTTCCCGTGCGACCCTCCAGGTTTTCACGATGTGATTTCAATGTCCCATGGACAATACCACCCGTAGCGTTGCTTCGCCTAATGCTTCTTCGCATAGGCACGCTAACGGCTATTGCTTCTTCACATAGCCACGCTAATGTGGACCCCTCGATGGTTCATTCCACGACCCCCCTTAACCATGGCCTTACTGGTACCTTCTCTTCCCCATGGACCAGAGGGTACCGGTTATGTTAGTCCTAGGGGTGTGGAGTGAACCCACCTCGTCCGAGATACATGACGTTAAACTGCCAAGCACCACGTCCTCAACACATGACGTTAAACTTTGACCCGACCTCGTGCCCCTCACGAAGGGTCCCCGCAACTCGAACATTCTTTACACCACTCGTCTCCACGGGAATGGAATCACCCATTCACATGGGATGAGATCCTCCTTGTCGGAGTGGTGTATGTTCGTAGGAGAAGGGAGACCATAGTTCCCCAACGGATGGCCGCACCTCTGCATCTCCGTACTTCCCCACTACCAAGGTTAGTGGAGGGCGTGATAGGGATCGAGGCACCTCCCACCATTGGACCAAGGTCCCTATTTCCCACGCTTCTTCGCACTTTGGGCCTCCTTCTTGGAGTAAGTACCAACACCATGGGCCGCCTAACACGTAATCCCCTCTTCGCTTCTCACGGACGCATCATTCGCGACGTGATCATCAGGTCCTTGCAACCTCTTGTTTCTCACACAGAGCATGACTCACGTGGGCTTAGAGTGAGCACCGAACCTGACCCCCCACCCATAGGGAACTACGAGGACTTTGATCAATGTCAAGGCATGGTACGTAGGAAGCCTCTATGAGGTTAAAGCCCACCCGTCACTCATTCACGTCGGGTCACATTCCCGTCCAGCATGACGTTAAACCGAATTTCGGTCCAACGACAAGCCATTGTGACCCATCCCATTTTAACTACGAGGTCATTGATACATGTCAAGGCGTGGTATGTAGGAAGCCTCCACGAGGTTCAAGCCCACCCATCATCCAATTCACGTCATGTTCTACCTATGTCCAGCACGACGTTAAACTGCAATTCCAGTCCGACGGCAAGCCGTTGTGACTAACCTGAACTACAAGGTCTTTGATCCATGTCAAGGCATGGTATGTAGGAAGCCTTTCAGAGGTTAAAGCCCACCACTCATTGGACCAAGGTCCATCTTCACGTCGGTTCGCCGACAAAGCCACCTTGCTCGGTCGTTCATTCACGACGAGTTTCGCCCTCGTCCAGCATGACGTTAAACTGTATGCCCCTTTGTCCCGCATGACATTAAACTGCACACTCACTTGAACTACGAGGTCTTTGATCCATGTCAAGGCATGGTACGTAGGAAGCCTCTACGAGGTTCAAACCCACCATCCGGTCATTCCGACCTCATTCACGTTGGTTCACCCCCGTCCCGCAAGACGGTAAACTGCATTCCCCAATCCGAACTACGAGGACTTTGATTCATGTCAAGGCATGGTACGTAGGAATCCTCCCCGAGGTTAAAGCCCAAATCCCATCAATCTAAGGTCCCTAACATACTTCGATTCACTGACAACCACCGCCCGTCGTTTATTCACATCAGGGTTCACTATCGTCCCGCATGACGTAAAATTGAGTTCCATCAATCCCCTGAACTACGAGGACTTTGATCCATGTCAAGGCATGGTACGTAGGAAACCTTCCCAAGGTTCAAGCCCACCACCAGTGGACCCACAAGTCTACTTTCACATCGGTACGCTGGCGATGCTCATCGGGTCAAGGTACACCTTCACGTCGGTTTATCGGTGTCATCCCAAACTACGCGGACTTTGATTCCCTGCCACGGGGATACGTAGGAAGCCTCGTCAAGGCTCAAGCCCAACATCACTGTCGCCCCTGCGATGGTCCCATTTCACTCTCCCTCCACTCCATCCATAAACCTATCACCCGTCCCGATTCTCGCCCACACCGTCTTATCCCGGTGAGACCATGTCGGTACGCTCTTCTTCGCAGCCATCCATGGGCTGGCCTCGGTATCGACATCCCTTCAAGGAGGATCCCTCAATCCGATCTATCATAGCTAATGCTCTGGTTGGGTTGATCCATCTCCGCTAGACGTTAAACTTGAGGCATACCCTGTGTTGAGCACGGGAAGCTGAGGAAAACCTTAGATATGTGTCTATGACATATAATTCCCCGCGCTCGATGTGTGATGCCTCGGGCTTCCACGCCCTCAAGAAGCCTTGTGGCCAAGGATAACAGACAGACATGCCTAGTACCCCAGCATCCAGACACGCTACTGATGCCTCAACGTGACTACTCCCCTGACTGAAGGTTTCTGCCCTGACTGGACCCCTTGGAATGTCCCGACAGAAGCAGTGTAATTAACCGATGTCAATGGAAACATGGCACTGGGAAGAGTTTCACAAACTACTTATTAAATCTATGAGGGAGACTCGGATTAGGTGACGAGTTCTGAGGAGGAATCCACAGGAGGATGAACCAAAATCCCATCATCCTGTTTCGATCAAGGAGCCGACGTCCCTGAATAAGGAGCGAATGCCGCCCTCCTTTGGAAAGCGGGAATGCGGGGAAACAAAGTGCCGCGCGTCCTGCTCCATGGATGGACGGGCGCGCGCCCCGGCGAAAGCGTCGGAAACACCATCTTAACATAATATATATAAAACAAATGGATATCATTTCATCATAAAAAAAATCAAACCATGTAAACAATAGAGACATTATACTTGAAACAAAAACATATTAAATAAAGTCATTTTATAACGAAAATAGTTTTGATAAAACACTTGAAATGAATTCTTGAGGAAAATATCCTTTCATCTTCAAAATATTTTTATTTTCACAAAATGCCTTGTAATTTTAAATGAATAGACTTTTTGTTGAAAATAATAATGAAATCTTACATAGGAATCTTCATGGAAATAAGTTGTTATGAAACTGTAAAAGTCCGCTCATGCCGTATAAGTTAAAAAACATTATTCTCATTCTTTGGAATAAATATTCGAAAAGTACTTCGTATGATTAACAAAAGTAATATTCCTTCCATACTAAAAAGTAAAAGTCAAAAAGGGGTAAACACGACTTTAAAAATACATGGAATAATAGTTAAAACATAATGAAGACATTTTTTATAAACACATGGACATAGATGATAAATATAACCCCAATAAATACTTATGATTACACAATCTCGGATAGGAACGAGATTTTAATAATTATCCATTACCTTAGGTCGGATATGCTTTGTACTTATCTGAATCTTCTGTATAATGATTTAAATAATGTCATTGACTTATTACAAAATAATATTCATTACTATGATTTCATATATGGTCATATTCTTATCATCTTATTAGTAATTATTCATTGCTACTTGTTAGTCGGGTGTTCATTACATTATGTTCATATGCATGTTTCGTAGAATAAATTCTTATTCCTCTTCTAAGGTTATAGATAGATCATTTAAAGAATGGTATTAGTGTAATATATATCATATTTATTCATTGAATTGATTTATATAGTTATTATTCCATTAATATCATGTATAATGTGTCCCATATATCATGGAGACGGTAGACTGTACGTACACACGAACGGTGATATCACTCCAATGATTGTGGAATTGTATTGTTGTGTATGGTGTATAATATTTCAGAATCATTATCACTTTACAATAATCATATATTGTTATTTATTCCATCCTTATACCCATCCAAGTATGTTAGTGATGAAATAAAAGATTACACCACGGCGTGGAGACGGAAATCCATATGTACTAACCCGTGGTGATTTCATTATTTTTCATAGTATGGATAGAATATAGAATACAGTTGTTTTATATTTATAATAACTTATCAGTATACAAGTGATACTGGAGTTATCAATTAATAATGAAAGAACTCATATAGAGGAAGTAGGAGAAGAAATAAGTTTGAAATAATCACTAAAGGATATTACCTCCTCTTCGATGTGCCTCCACTTCACCTCCCCTTAGGGCACAAAGGATGGCCTTTGAAGAAAACCAGGACCTCTTGTAGGTTATAGGGATTTTTATAACTGAAATTGGCATGGTTTTGATGAATTTAAAAGCTTAAAAATGTAGTGAAGTGGAGAGGGAGGATGGGCCCTTTTATAAGGGAGGAAAGGGGAACCTTTTGAAACCTATGACTATTAATTTATAATAAATTCAAACCCCACTTAAAAACCACAAAAAATGACTCAATTCGAATATGTGATGAAATAGGGTTCTAATCAAATCAACCAATAAAATTTAGACATGTTTTATGTTTATTTTAAACCTTATCATTGTGATTTATCCCTATTTATTCTATTTAATTTTATGTGTGGTAATAATATTCTAAATTTTAAATTCTAATAAATACATACTTAATAGTGTAAATTTTGACACTATTCATTTATTTGAATTTAAATAAAATACACAGAGAGAATATATTCACACCAAAATTTTAATAGGTTCCTAACATGTCATATTCATCCAGAAAATTCGTGGAGAATATTAATTAGATCATATAATATTTATTTTAATATTTTTAAAACCATTTATATGATATTTATCTTAATAAAATAATTAAAAAAAAATTTTATATAATTATTTAGTATACATATTTGTTGCATAAATAAAATACTATGATGAATAAAAATTTTAATAGATTTCATAATAATACATTTAGTCTATTTTAACTTCTAAAACACCGAATTTTTAAAATGTTATGATTATTAAATTATGAAGGTGACAACTTTGACATCATTTAAAATAAAATAATATAAGTTTCATAATCAGTTTTATAAGGGTCAAAATGGTAAACAATTCAAACTTTGGAATATTATGGTTTATATGTACACAACAAATAAATTTTGGTCAGGATGTTGGGCCTTTTATTTGTATTATTAGTTTAATAGAAATTATATTATTGATTTTTCTCTAAATAAATAGTTTCTCCATCATTAATGTATAAGATATTAAGGTAATTATATATTTCATAAAAATTACAAATAAATTACCATGATAAAGAAAAAAAATTTATCTTTCAAATGAGTATTTATAAAATAATTTATTTTATGTATAACATTATATTAAAAATAATGTATTTATTAAAATTTCAGTGAGACATATTTCACTTTCATTTAAATAAAATAAATTAATGGTCTTAATCACATAAAAGTGGCTTATAAAAGATATAATTTCTACCCAATTGTATTTTATGACGAAATATAATCATAAAATTATATTAAGAAAAGTGTTAGGTTAATTATGTAATATTATGTTTACCCTTAATTACCAAATTTACCTTTATCTATGGTAAATAAAATTTACCGTAGTTACTATTAATAATTCTCAAAAATAATAATTAGACTATTAATATAATTTGGACCCAATGATTCCAAATATGGAATCCATGTTTCCAAATTCAAAACATAGAATTTTTAGTATTTAATTTAAAATAAATCCCGCTGTTGAGAAAACGATTTTTAAAAGTTAGAACATTAGAAAAGATTGAAATTTTTTTATCTATGAATTCAATATAAAATTTATGATAATGAATTGCATTATATTAAATGTTAAAAATATATTATATTTATAATTCAAAACCATTCAATAATATATATTAACCATATAAATTATTTTGAATGAATGTTGTTTTTAATTAAAATTTAGCGTAATTTGACTATTCATCAAAATATGAACATTATCAAAAAAATATCAAAACATAATCCAATGTATCATTTTATATTTTTATTAACAATAAGATGTTTAATTTGTAATGTTGAACTTATAAACTTGTTAAAAATTAGATTTAAAATAGGTTCTCCCTCAAATGGCGAAAAAACTAATTTTTTTGAAAAATACTTATTTTACTCGAAATATTTATTTTGTTCTCATACGATGATCTAGAAAATTTCTAAGATGAATGATAATGTTATAAAAATTAAAATGTGGTAAATACTATTCATAAAGTAATGTTCATAATAATATTATAACAATATATCATTGTTTAGTGAAACTCGGTATTGCGTACAACACGCGCTACTGAGGATGGTCGCTCTTGCGTGCAACAGAAGCCAAAAATAGTGTTTTTTTATAATACAAGATAATACAGTGTTGCATACAGTGCAAGCTAATCTTGGTGTAGAGTACAACAGAAAACATCAATGTAATTAAAAAAAATATTTCTCATAAAATATCAGGGAGTTACATTCTACCCCCCCTTAAAATGAATTTTGACCTCGGAATTCGTCGGGGTTATAAATCGTTTACTACATGTAAGTTTCTTTAATAGAAACCCACATCCTAAAAAGGAATAATTGTAAGAACCTGGATCTTCTTTTCAGGCATGTTTTTCTCTTTTTCGGGAGTTTTTAAGAAAGATGAAATTTTTGGAAATTTTTTTAGTACACACCGTGTACTTTCTGAGTACACATCTTGTACTACATTTTTCGCTCGAAGATGTGTGCTACCCGTGTTTGGGCCACACACACAGTGTGTAAGGGTGAGTTGGAGGCCGGTTAATTCGGAGTACGGAAAACTGAAGTACACACCGTGTACTCAAGAAGTACATGCCTTTTACTTTATTTTTTTCATTAAATGTACCTGGGTCATGCCTAACCCCTATTTTCATCTTCTTCTTCATTTTCCGTCTGCCTGAGAGTGACCATACGGCCGGACCTTCGACGAACTCCCGCCACGCCATCTGTTCTCCGATTCGAGCACCATCAGTTGCTTTGGAATCGCAGCGTTGATTTATTCCTTCTTCTTGAGTCATGTTTCTTGATTCTTCTTCTTTTCCATGTTATCATGGGATGAACGTTTTGTGTGTTTTCTCAGATCTACGTTGTTTCAAGGGTAATTTGCCGTTGTGGTTCACTTAAATCGATCTCCTAGGATCAAGGTAGGTGGTTTGTGCCTTCCCGTATGAAGTTTATGAATATTTTGTGTAAATTACACCAATACCCTTGAACAGGGTATTGCGTGTTCCTGTTTTACCTTTATTGTATTTCATGATTTTCATGATTTCTCTAGTAGAGGTTATTTCTTGTGAGTAGAGTAATTTATTTTTTTTCTTAGGTTTCCTTACCATGCTTTTTTTTCCTGTTGAGCATTTTCCAGTTGCCATACCTTGTTGTAGGGTAGTGTAACTGTCTCTTTGATATGTTGTTGATCCTTAGTTGATATCCAAGTAGTTACTGAGGTTTACTCGGACGATGCACATGCTCTGATCATGTTTTACTTTTCCAAACAAGATTATGAGGTCCTAGTGTAGTAGACCATAGACAGAATCGACGTAAGGTCTTATCCAGAGTGTCTTTAATATGATGCGAGAACACATGGGGAATTGACAGTGAGTGCTTCCTTAGAGAGTCTGTAGTTCCTAGACGTGGGCCACAAGGGGATTTAGACATTGAATGCTTCCCCAGAAAGCCTTTAGTATGATAAGAGACTATAGAGGGAATTGACGGTGAGTGCTTCCCTAGAGAGTCTACTTTTTAGCCGAACCAGAGGGGTGAGACTGTGTGTACCTCCCATAGGGTTGCTAGTGATTGTAGGTTGAACCATAGGGGTTAGGCAATGAGAGCAACACAGAGGTTTACCTATTTACTTTTGTAACCGGTTGTTTACTTGTGTACTTTATTTTTTAGAACTGTGGATTGTAGCTGCTTATGATTTCCTGTTTACTGTCTATTGTTTTATCACTTGCCTTATATTCATTGACTATTAGGCACAAATATTTGGGTGATTTCCTACTGGGATTGTATCTCACACCCTGTTTGGGCCATGCTTTTCGGCCCAAGAAGACTATGTTGCTGCAGGTATAGATAAGGGAAAGCTCCCTTCTACTTCAGGATCTTGATTGCGCTGGAGCTGGAGAGCATGGGACCGAGCTGGGGCTCGCGATGTTGAGGAGTTTTTTTTCTTATTCACTTTTTTCAGTTGTATTCCAGCATGTTGTTGTGTTGGAAGCATTCCATATATACTTTTACCTACTGCATCATTATCATCATTGCTATATAAATTCATTACTTCCACTGTTTGGTTTCTGTTGTTATTCATGTTGTTACTGCTTCTATGGTCGACTGCTGTTTTTTTTTCCATTGTATACCTTACCAAATGAGGGCATGGTTTCCCCAAAAACTCACCAAGGCCCTCGCTGCTATTCGGTAGCCTCTGGAATTTTAGGAAATGCGCTTGAGGTCATGTGGTGAACCGGGTACGGGGCACCAGTGGAGGGGCTCCAGATTCGGGTCGTTACAAAGTTGTATCAGAGGGGTTCATTTCACTTGCTTGATATTTGGAGACTTTAGTTGGGGATAGGATGGATTCAGTACATGGAATTATGTTGTGATCAAGAGTATCTAAATCGTGTACAGGGAAAATCCATACTGCCTTGTTAATTTCAGTTTTTTCGGTTTTGAGATTTTATGGTTGACATGTTTTCACCTAGAGTGATTCGTATGACTTGCGCGGTTATTATTTTGATATTTAGGTTCTATTTCTATCGAAACCCGATGAGTTGAGGGTATTCCATCTCATGCATCATATAGGAACTTTTATAAATCACATGTCATGCATTCTTTCCATGCCATCTAGGGTTCACTAGTGATTGCATGCTGTTGTGATGGGCTCTGTGTAGATTATGCATGTTGTTGTGATAGATTCTTGATAGATTATTTTCCGTTATGTTAGAAAACTATTTTTTTGTTACTTGCTTAAAATGAACACCAAATTTTGGTTCTTGAGGTGTTATGGTCCCCCACGGATCGTAATTTGGTACCTTTTCCCTTGTTTTTAGTGTTTCTGGATTTCTGTGCAGTTTCTGAGCTACTGCCCAAAAAAACCTAGAATACACAGTGTGTACTTTTTGGGAACATGCCATGTAGTTTTTAGGCCGTGTCACTGACAGTGTGAGTAGAAAAAGGTGTCGTGAAGGTAAATTCAGGAACACGCCGTGTACGGTAGCTATAAGCCATTTAAGTTTGGAGCCGTGTACCCGGCTGTGCCACCAACAAAACGGGTCAGGGAAGCTCGGGTAGAACACGCCGTGTCCATAGGGAACACACCGTGTAGTCCTATCCAGGTACCCGACCGTGTCACAAGCAACACGGGCCGACATTATCTTCTTTTCTACACGCCGTGTTTGGAACACGTTGTGAAGTCTTGTTCAGGTACACAGCAGTGTCACGAACAACACGTTATGGTGTCACCTTCTCCTATACATGTTGATTTTGTTCGAAGCATGTCTTGTAAGATTCATCCGTGTAGACGGCCTTGTTCTTAACAACACGGGCCACCGAAACCTTGTTTAGTACACGCCATGTTTGTTTTAAACACTCTGTGTAGTCTATGGTTGAGTTAGACCGTGTAAGTTAGCCGTTTAAAGAGACTCGGATAGGGGACTAGTTTTCTTGTACACACTGTGTGTTGGGGTCAACAAGCCATGTAGTTTGAGGTGTTACACAACTTGTAGGGAAGGAGCACATGCCCATGTTAGTGGATTAAGTAGACACGCCATGTAGTTTTTATACATTCCATGTAGTCGGGTTTTCCAATCTTTTGTGTTTTTCTTCCCCAGTTCCCATTTTGTACTCTTGTGTTCTATGTCCTTGTTTTTCTGATCTAAGGTGTTATTTTGATCTTTCAGAGCTATGCCTCTGAGATGTCCTCCCATCGTATGTCTGTCGTCAGGTAGTGATCAGACGCTAGACAAGGCTGATCATGCACTTCCTTCCGATCCCCAGTCGGGCTAGCCTTGGCACTGTATATCATACCAATTGCAGGCGCGGATGGTCAGTTCAGGGAAGGCTTCATTAGGATGATGCAGGCCTTCCAGGGAGCACCGCCTCCTGTCACATCTATGGAAGACTTGACGTGGGTTTTTCAGCAGTAACATCCTCCCACATTCTCGGGGGAAGGAGGACATCTGGATGCAATGTCATGGATGGAATCCATGCTGACTATTTTCAAGCATCTTGAGACACCTCCATAGAGGCGGGTCATGCTCGCCACCTACATGCTCCAGGACTTAGCCAAGAGGTGGTGGGATTTGATCTCACAGGCGGGTCAATAGCAGGTTATGACTTGATAGGAGTTCCAGTGTGTGTTCTACGACTACATCTACCCAGAGACCCTGAGGGTCGATCGAGCCTGGGAGTTCATGAGCTTAGAGAAGGGTACTCTATCTGTCATGGAGTATTCCTCTTGTTTCACTGAGCTGCATCATTTTACAGCCCTTCGGGATGGGATTGGGGTTTTCTTGGCAAGGATGTTTGAGGAGGGACTCAGGCGAGAGATCCTCTCACAGGTGAACATCATCGAGTTGACTTCCATCACTTCCATCGTCAACAAGGCACTGATTGCAGAGTGCAATCCGAGGGACTCTGGAGCTGTGAGCCAGGGCGGTTCTGCCTCCATAGTTAGCTTTCCTCCAGATGATAGAAAGAAGTGTCGTAGGGAGTCTACACGCGGTGATTCGAGGAAGCGAGACGCATCATCGGGCATCCAGGTGACATGCCACTAGTGTGGCCGAATAGGGAACACAAGGCCGTAGTGCCAGAGAGACCCCATGGAGTGCCGATCTTGTGGCAAGATGGGTCACCTTTAGCATTTTTGTCAGGTTTTCTCATGAGCAGCTGGTGACCGGGGTTCTTCTATGACTCCTCGTTCAAGAGCATCCCCACCAGTTTCTCACTAGTTGGGAAACTGGAGTTATTCCGGTCATTCATTCCAAGGTGGAGGTCGAGGCCATGGCGGTCAGCCACCAGTTCCTCAGCACCAGCTGGGAGGTTCAACTCAGAGTGGTCAGTCAGGGGCGCAAGGCTGCGGTGCAGGCTAGTCTTTTGCCATGGGGAAGACTTCTGGATCCTGGCCCTTCAACTGTTTGAGGTACGCTTTTAGTTGCCTCAGTTTTATCTTCAGTCCATTTTGATACCGGTGCTATGCATAGCATTATCTCTATTTCGGTTGTGGAGAGCCTTGGACTCTGCGTCTTTTGTTCTGCCGACTCGTTCAAACTAGGCACACCTTTTGGGATGAGGAAATATAGTGTACACCAGTGTAGAGAGTGCCATCTCGAGGTTGGAGGGTATCACTTCTTATGGGGTCTCTATGTCAAAGAGATGACGGGCTATGATGTCATCCGCAGCATTAATTGGTTGATTCCCTTTCAGGCAGTCATCGATTTTTAGTGTCGCAAAGTGAGTTTCGTCTCACCAGAGGGTGAATTGTTTCTTCATATAGGTGAATGGGATGTTCGGGGGAGTCGGGCGGGACTCGAGCATCTTGGGCTAGGAGGGGTGACGACCCAGATTGCTAATCTTTATAAGGATGATCATGGGAATCCAAAGTTGTATTTTCCTCCAATGGTGCATCACTTCAGGGACGTCTTTCCTGAAGACTTTTCAGGTTTTTCTCTAGAGCGTGAGGTAGACTTCTCTTTTGAGCTCGTTCCAGGAGTGGCACCGGTGTCCATTCCTCCCTATAAGATGGCCACACCAGATTTGCAGGAGCTCAAGAAGCAGTTAGAGGAGCTACAGCTTATGGGTTTCATCCGACCCAGTATTTCTCCATGGGGTTCGACTGTTTTATTTGAAAAAAAGGCAGAAGGTACCATTCAGGTTTGTGTGGATTATCAGAAGATGAACTAGTTGACGGTCAAGAACCGATATCCTCTGCTGAGGATCGACGAACTTTTCGATTAGTTTCGAGGATCCCGGGTGTTCTTGAAGATTGACTGGAGATCCGGTTACCATCAGTTGCGCGTTAGGCCATCATATATACCTCTGACAGCCTTTAGGAGCAGTTATGGTCTATACAAGTATACAGTCATGTCGTTCGGTCTCATGAACGCACCTACAGTTTTCTTGGTACCGATGAACCGAGTGTTCCATCCTTATTTGGACACCATATTCATGGTCTTCGTGGACGATATCATGGTATACTCTCATACTCGACATGAACCTGCCACATGTCTTGTGATCGTTCTGAGTATAGTGAGAGAGCATCAGATTTATGCTAAACTCTCAAAGTTCCACATTTGGATAGATCAGATTCACTTCATAGGTCATATCATCTCAGAGGAAGAAGTATCTATGGACCTAGAGAAAGTGATAGTTGCAGTCTCATGGGAGCCGCCGAAGAATGTCTCTGAGGTACGGAGATTCCTAGGGATGGCTTGATACTAAAGACGCTTCATTCGGGACTTTTCTCATCTAGAAACACCTTTGAAAAGTCTGACCAAGAAGGGGATGAAGTTCTTATGGTCAGATTCTTGTGAGTCATCCTTTTAAGAGATGAAAGGGAGGTTGACGTCAGCACTGATAGTAGTCTTTCTAGAGAAAGGCAAGTGCTACATGGTTTACTGTGATGCTTCAGTTATCGGGCTGGGAACTGTGCTTATGCATGGGGATGGTGTCGTTCCGTACGAGTCTCGGTAGTTGGGGCCACATGAGAGGAACTACCGGACGCAGGATCTTGAGTTGGCAGATGTTGTTCATGTCTTACACTGTTGGGGACACTATCTTTTGGGAGAGAACTTTGTGGTCTTCACAGACCGCAAGAGTCTCAAGTATATCTCCACTAATAGTGATCCGAATCTAAGGCAATAAAGGTGTGTTTAGTATCTACATTATTTTGACTTCGATCTCACCTATACACCGGGTAAGGGAAACGTAGTGGAAAATGCGTTGAGCAGGAGAACACTAGTTCAGGCAGTTCAGGAGGCCAATAGTGTGTGGGGCCCCACACACACTGTTTCCAACATGAAATCTTTCATGTGACCTTCAGTACCTTTTATCTATTTTATTTGGAATCATATTTTGACCATGAGATGCCAATGCTGAGTGTTTTTTTAGGTACAATATTATGGGACCCTCCGAAGTGTCTTTCGAGATACAATATCAATGTTCTAGGCTAGAATGCATAGAAAAAAACATTATGATGGAAGACATAATAGAGAATCACCAGAGTTGTACTAGACTTACCATCCATCAAGGTGGGGAAGGGGAATTCCTTGATGAATGTATAGGGCTTACACTCCAGCTTGGTTGGGCTGTGGTGTTCCCCAATGATCATTTCGAGTTGCCCTCTAGTAGGATTGGGAAGTGGATTTACTCAATGTTTTTGTATTACCAACCTGTTTGGATGGGTAATGGCATTCCCTGATACCATCTCCCCGGAATAAACCTCCATCTTGGCTAGGTAGTTGCATTTCCTCGAGGACTCATTTTTCTTACACTATAGTAGAAACGAAAAGTTTTGTTCCCTGATGAACATCATGAGTGGTACCCTAAAAAAATGATGAAAGGGGATATGCATGATGACAACTACAGTAGGATCCTCCTTTCATAGTTGGAAACGAGATCCTTTTGTAATACTAGTTATCCCATGACAATGTGTAATAGTTTAAAGGCATGGTTTTATGAACCTTTGGACTCAAAAGAATGAGGCACACTTTTCCCACCAAGACACGTCCTTGTGTCATGACTTAAAACTATGTGGGTGAGTCAGTGCCTCCCTAAAAGGATAATATCATGATATAGTGAGTGAGTACCTTTGACTTGAGTTCCCTGTGGATGCACATGAGGTGATAGGAATCGAAGTTTGACTTTACCTGGGAAATGCTGGAGACACTTACTATTGGGATGTGTTGTGTGATGGAGATCCAAATACTCTGTCATTTGGTATAAATTTTGTGTGTTTATATATATATATATATATATAATATTTTAGTACCCACTCCTTTGGTTTCGGTTACTCTCATTCCAAGAGAGTTGAAGACACGTGTGGTATCCCACTTTCTTTATTTGGATAGTTTCTTATGGTTGGATGAGTCTACACTCCCATTATATGTAGATAATACTCTAACAAAAGTCATCCTTCTCACTATTTTGAGGTCCTTATTTTTGAATGAGAAAACATTCACTCTCTTTTGGGTTTAGTTATTCTATTATACTATATCTTGTTTTATCTAATGATTCCCTCTTCATTTGTATCTCTTACTACTACCCCTTCACATTTTTAGGGTGTCCTATTGGGTATATATATACTCACCCCTTCATGGGATATTACCTCTAATTGTTGTCTCTTTTACATATAGAAGATAGTTCAATAAATACATCAGAAGAACATAGGGATAAAGGGGACTAGTGAATCATATGGTGGTCATAGCTTGGGATACAATAGTTCGGATATTAGCATTCCCTCTTTTCTTTTTTTAGGTGACGACATAAATTTGGGTGGGCATGTATTTTTCACATTTCTCTTAAGTTTTAACTATAAAAAATTTATCTGATTATTAGTACATGCATGTTTTGGTGTATTCATAGTAGTTTTTCGTTTTTATTTTTTTTCATTCACATTGTTTCATTGAGTTGGTTGTGTGGGTTTGTATTGGTACAGTGGAAAAGGCCTCCTAACTCTAGTTATTTTTTAATCACTATTTACAAACCACTGGACTATAAAGGCAAGCTTGGGGTAGTTGCGGCTTGAGCCCCGATATGGGTTGAGTCATGACCCTTACTTTCATGATATTTTGGTATTCATGTAATCTCCTTTTTTTATTACATGGGGAGTATCGTTCAATGTTTCCATGTGGTAATACAATTTGGAAACAATCTCATCACTTTTCGAGATTTTTTATATTTATGCTTACATTGATGAAATATTATGATCCATCATTTATGAAATCTCATGAATTTTCTTCTCCTATTGTTATTCTGTATATATTCATGTCTTGGTACTATTTTTCACTCATTTATACATAATAAAGTTACAAAAATGATTTTAAGAATAATTTTTTACCCACTATTCAGTCGAAAATATATGTCCTTTAAATACCATGTTTTCTAAAATGGGTTTCCAAGAGTATTCTAATATTATCTTCAAATATATAAAATTATTTTTTAACTTTTTTTTGAAAATTTATTCAATAGAATATTTTGGTCTCCTTTTAAAAAAGTTATTTTGATAACATTTTTACCATGAAAAAGGAATGTTCATTTTACCTCATATGTAATGTATGGATTTACCCACCATAATTTCATGTATGCTTCATTTTCATGTGGAAATGTTTAATTATTAAATAATTTTTAATTACAAAAAATTTCAATGAATGTTTCGTCAAATTGTTTTCAATAATTCATTATATGTTGGAAATTATGTTCAATTATATAGTTTTTAAAATTATTTCATGATTTATTTATATATTTTCAATTTATTTTTAATGAAATGGTTTTCAAAACATGGACAATATATATTTATATGTTTAATTTTTTTAAAATAAATGATTTTGATAACATCTTCATGATTTATTTATATGTTTTAAAATTATTTTTATATAAATTGTTTAAAAAAATTCTAATCAATATTTATAAATTTTCATGATTCATTCAATGATTTTTTTTAAAAAAAATTAACGATTTATTTAAAATTTCACAATTTATTTTCAATGAAATGGATTTAAAAACACTTTCAAGAATTATTTATATCTTTTAAAATTATTTTCAATGAAAATTTTATTTAAAATGTTTTGAATTTTTTTATAGGTTATCAATGAAAGAAATTCAAAATGTTTTCAATATTTTTTTTATGATTTTAAGGGAAATATTTTTCAAACATATTTTGAATACTTATTTATATGTTTCCAATAACATTTTTAGGAAAATGGTTTTCCAATTGTTTTACACTATTAAAATCCTTTTTCAATAAAATATGATATTTTCTTCATGAAATTATTTTTTAAAAGATCTTCCAAAATTATTTCCCATCTAATATTACATCTATTGGTGATACTCATTCATTTCAGGGGGATGGATTCATTGTTCCCAGTTATATTATTTCTTTGAATGAGTTATGTTTTTATGGAATGATGATTATGAAACTTGATTCTAATTCAAGGGTTATATTCTGTTGAGATATTCTTTTTTTCATGAGTAATTCATTTGATTAAATAATTATGAATCACATATATTTTCCATATGTAATGATATGATTGTATGTTTATGATACCCATAAAATTTCATGGGTTATGATTTCATTTTTATTGATCTTATGAAACATTTATATATGATTTCCTTGTGAGAGGAGTGTACATATATCTCGCTTTAATGCATTGGGTAATGATTTATATTTCCTGATATAGTCTATGATGGTCTTGGGAGTGAACCTTGACTACTAAAATGACTTTGTGAGTGAACCCTGACTACATTTACTATATAAGGTGTCAACTCATGTTACTATGATGGTCGTGGTAGTGAACCATGGATAATATATTGGTATTTTAAGTGAATCCATACTACTAATATTGTCCTGGAAGTGATGTCTTGGATACTTTGAAATAAAATTATATACTTTTCTATTTTACACAATTCTATGTTTTTTTTCATATGTTGTGATTTCAGGTTTTATGTTATTTCATTCAATTTGATTCATGTCTATAGAAGTTTTAATATTTATTCCATGATTCATGTATATGATATTTGATAGGAATGGTATGATCATATATTTTCTTGATCATTTTCTCAAACCCTTATGCTCATGATTATACTTACATATCTGATTTGTTTACCCTTACTAAGAATCTGAGATAACCCCTTTTTTATGTTTCTTTCCCATGTATATGATGATATGTATTATTTTTTATCTTTCCATGAATGGTTCTAGTCTAGATGAACCTAGTGAGAGATAATGTGTCTCACATATGTACCTGGGTTCATGTTTCCATGTTTCCAAAGGAACTAGACTAGTACTATCATTGGGTTTCTATTGGTGAAATTTTTTAATTATTCCACAAATTTTTTATAATGTAAATGTATTACAAGACTAGTTCATTATAATATGATCGTTTAAATATAATATTTTACTTAAGTCAATAAATTATTTGAAGAGTTACTTAGAATTTTAAATTAATTACAATCTTATGAAATATATCTCTCTCTGTATATATATTAACAACAAAGAAAATATGTGCGTGTCTATAAAACATTTATTTTATGCATAAAACATATGAAATTTTAATTATTAGTAGAATATACACAAGTAAAATTGTGATAAATTATGTGTGTGTGTGCATTAAAAAATAGAAATATAAAGTATGAAATATATATTTCAACTGTATTAATCTTTTCATAAACATTAATAAAATAGTTATATAATGAAGAAAACGTCCCTTTTGTTTGAGTGGATGTGAATGTATTATATTAATGAGTTATATGTATTATATATTTACTATGTTAATTATAAAAAAACTAAAATTACCACAACATGTGATTTTTCATTGTTTAAATGTATATATTTCCCAAAATATGTGGTATATGATATATATTGGATTATATGTGTTTATCATATTCAAATATCAGATATATATAAATATTTTTTTTCATTTTTTTTAATACAAATTTTGGATATATTAAGTGAATTATATATAATTTTTTTGTAACTATATATATAATATAATGAAAAATAGTATTTATAAATTAAAAATACTCTTGAGTAAAAAAATGTTTTCTGCAGTGTGTGCATCAATGTATATATACATATATATTATTTAATAAAGGTAAAAAATAATTAATATTTAATATGATATGAAATCCATTATTATTTATTACATCAATGAATATAAATTTATTCATTCTAACTATACATAATGATCACTGCCTTTATAATTCAATTCAGCAAAAATAACACTACCTATCTCAGATAACATATAGTGACTCCACGAATAACAATATTTGATATATGTATTCCATTCTTTTTGACATAAATTTCACTTCTATATCATTAAGAATTTGTTTGGTGTTCTACAATATAAATACTTGAGTATTATGATACAATGTTTTCCACGGTCTCAGGAACATCCACATGTAATTTTTCTCTCAAATACTACATTTTCCCAAAGTACATCTTCTCGGGGATCATTGACAAAATTAACCCTATTTCCCTTTTCATGGGTACAATTCACTAGAGGGTGTTTACCGATATCCCTTTGTTAAACTCCCTTTTCACATGTATACAATCTCAAGAATTACTAGAATATCTACCTTCCCTAGGGTATGTTCTCCCATTTATTTTGGACCTATTGTCATGACCCATCCCATGGGGCCCATGTTGTGACTACCCTAATCCCATCAACCATAGGCCAAGGTCAGTTGACTAGCATCTAAAGACATATTCCCTAAAACAAGAAGGAATTTCTTTTAAACATATTCAAACACACGGTCTGAGAACACAACATAAAGCTACTATGAAGTAAACTACTATAGTAAAAGTTTACTAAAAGTAAAGGGATAGGAATACAAGACCAACTGGAAATGAAAGAGTACAACTGAAAATTAAGAAACAGCTGAAAGGGGAAAGAAGCTGCTTGATCTCCCACCATGGATCCTGCCTGAAGGGTAGGTACAAATCGCCTCTATAGTACTCCACATCCACCTGTATCCTCCATGTCTCATCACATTGAATGTCCGCCTTCGAGCACCATCCAGTCCTAGATCCCTCAGCCTCGATCAATGTTTTACATTGTCCGCACAAGACATAACATGGTGTGGGTGAATCCCATTCATAAGTGAGTATAATGATACTCAGTAGGGACCCTAAGACCCCAAATGTATATTATAATTCCACCAAGAAAAACCACAGGGTAACACTACAACGGTAAATTACTACACATGTAAAGTACCACATAACATAACCTCAATCACGAGAACAATGTAAAGACATATCACACCAATATTTATTCTATGGGTAGTAACAAATAACATCCCCAGTCACAACATCAAATTACTTGGCTGTTGGAGAACACCTCCTCTATCGAGTATAGTGGGCATGCCACGTCACATATAGGTGCTTCCCAATATCCTTGAACTATTAAGTAATTCTCCCTATCATGTACTATAGTTCAGCATGGTCACACAGAGTCGTCCCCCTCCCAACGCATTCTATTAAGGTAAACCTTCCCATCGCATGCCATGCCTGCTCCACACCATGGCCCTCCAGGTCACATAAAACCACCCACTCCAATCTTGGTCTATTAAGGTACTCATCTCCATCGTGTACCATGGCCGTCGAGTCACTTTGTGTCCAAAAGTAACCAGTCACTAGTTCTCAGCAAGTCAAAGGGTTCCATAATTAGTGGGCTTAGGAGAATCACCCCCCATGCCATTAGTCATATCTCTACCAGTATGGAGTCTAACAAAGAAGTAATACGATGATCTGCAAATTCATAAGGGTTGCAACGTAGTAGACGGCGTGTCAGTCAGATGCCTGGTCTTTGTGTTAAAACCCTTATTACATGGAAGATGATCGGGTTACTTCTTTGTGAGACTTCATACTGGTTGAGATACGACTAATTTCATGGGGAGTTGTTCTCCCAAGTGCACTACGTACGGAACCCTTCAAATTTCCGAGACCTGATGACTGCTACAGTACACGATGAGGAGGAGTACCTTAGTAGACCACGATGGGGGTGGGTGGTTCTTTGTGACCTGGCAGGCCACTGTGGGGAGCAGTCATGGTACGCGATGGGGAGGATTACCTTATTAGACTATGTTGGGGGGGGGGAAGCTCTGTGTTACCCGACAGAACCACAAAACAGAATGGGGTGTAGTTCATTAGCAGTTCAAGGTTAGTGGTAAGCGCCTCTGTGTGACGTGGCAGGCCCACTGTACTCGATAGAGGAGGATTTCTCAAGTAGCATCGGTGTTCAACATTGTGATTGAGGATGTTACTCGTTATTACCCATAGAATAAATCCTAGTGTGACTTGTCTTTACTTGGTTCTTGTGATTGAGGTTATGATATTTGGTACTTTACCTTTGTGGTACTTTACCATCGTGGTCTTACCATGTGGTTTTTCATTGTGGAATTCTTGGAGGCCATTTGGTTATTGGAGTCCCTACTGAGTATCGTTATACTCAACGATGCATGGGAATTGCTCACACCTTATTCTGTCTTGCACAGATGATGTACAACATTGATCGAGGCTGAGGGAGACATGACAACATAGTGCTCAAAGACAGACATTTTTTAGACATGATGCGGAGGAGACGGGCAGATGTGGAGTACTATAGAGGCAATATGTACGTACCCTTCAGGTAGGATCCATGATGGACGATCTAGGAGCTACTTTTCACCTTTTAGTTTTTTTATACTTTTCAGTAGTACTTGTACATTTTTTTGGTCTTGTATTTCATCCCCTTTACATTTAGTACACTTTTACTATAGTAGTTTACTTCACAGTTTCTTCTTGTTGTGTTCTCGGACCGTGTGTTTGTGCAGGTTTAAATGCAATGCCTTCCTCTTTTTGGGAATATGACTTTCGATGCAAGTCGCCATCCTCTGGCATAAGGAAGGCGGGAATGGGGTAGTCACGGCACGAGCCCGGGGGGATGGGTTGTGACAATGTGGTATCAGAGGAGGAAATCATCCTTAAGTGTGATGCACTGCCTGGGATGAGATGTAGGGCCCACAACGATGACATTGTGCTCTATGGGGGGGTGGTGATTGTAACACCCCATGAATAATAAAGGGTTAAATTACTATATTATATTACTAATATCAACATGGTGCACCTTCTTTTTTGGGATCCCATGTCTTCCTACAAGTCTCGCCCCGATGGGGATTGCGGAGGTTTGGTTGGGAAAAAAGCTATCCTTGAGGTTCATTAGACCATCCTAGATTTTCTATAGAGTGGGAGAGGTGGCGTAATTTCTATCTCTTTCCCCACAGATGCACCAGGTGCATAATGTTTTCCATGTGTCACAGTTGAGGAGTGGCGTGAATGATCCATTGCACGTTATCTACTAGACCGAGTTGAACTTTGATGATTGGGTGACTTTTATGGAGTTCTCAGTGGAGATAAAGGATCGATATGCGTGAGTCCTTCATCGACAATCAATACCTATTTTGTGCATTCACTGGCAGCATGAGAACCTCTCAGAGAGCACATGAGAGCAGGAGGCTCAGATTCCTGCTCAATACCCCTGATTTGTTTCCTTTGTCTATGTTATGTCCTTCTAGGATGTAAGGACTGTCACGACCCGTCCTCGGGGCCCGTGCCGTGACTACCCCAAACCCGCCTTCCATAGGCCAGGGGCTGGCGACTAGCACCAAGGCATAAATCCCAACAAAAATGGAAGGCATTGCCTTTGAAAAGTAAACAAGCACCACAGAGTAAGCAAGGAAAAGTAAACACTAAGTAAAACTGTAACAGGATGTGCTGAAATTAAAAGGGGTCGGAAATACAAGCCCAACTGTAAAGTACAACTTAAAGGGAAAATCAGCAACTGAAAAGAAAAGCCGCAGCGTCGAGCCGTCCTCTGGAAGTCCCACCTGAAGGCTGGGTACAGATATCCTCCACAGCTCCTCGGTCCAGCCGTCCACTCCGAGTACGCCCCGCCCAGTGGTCCACCTCCAGGTACCGTCCTGCTCTGCATGCCTCCACCTCGATCAGCGCTGCCTGTCGTCTGCAACCAACACCACGAAGTGCGGGCATAGCCCGTGCAGGGGTGAGTATAAGCTACTCAGTAGGGACCCCGAGACCCCCGAAGGACTCCCAGAATCCACAAAGGAAAGATACAAACACGAAGTAACATCTGACACGGCTTAAGTATATGCCCATACATATACCTAAGTCATCAATTCCCGATTGGCTCCAATGTCTGAGCCTAAGCACAACCCAGTCCACACAGGAAAGCAAACGTATACCCACACAGGATAGAACAACACAATCCACAAAGGAGAGTAAACAGTAAATCCACACAGGAAAACTCAACAGATAACTCTCATAGGTATATGCCCATACATATATCGAAATTATCAGGTAACCCATCTCAATCAAGAGGAAACACAAGGATCATTGACTCAGCTCAAACCAGGATTTTCATTATAAAAAACGGAACTGCTGAAGAGCCCCATCTCTGAAGTACACAGTGGTCATGTCACGACTCCGAGGTACTGCTCACTAACCTAAGACTGCTGAGGTACTCCTCTTGTCGAGTATCGCGGGTCTACTGCCAACTACCGGGCGCTCCGTCCGCTGAGGGTTTGCTGCCAAATACCGGGCGCTCACCCAAATAGCCTACAGAGGCACTCCTCCAGTCGAGTACCGCGGGTCTGCTGCCAACTACCAGGTGCTCCGTCCGCCGTGGGTCTGCCGCCGAATACCGGGCGCTCCGTCCACTAGGCTAGTCGACTCACTCCAAGTCGAGTCGGTCGAGCAGTCTTCAGGCCTCAGCCGGCTACACGGTCTCCGTACTCTGTACGCTCATCTCCAGTATCGCGGGTCTACCGCTAAAACCAAGCGCACCACCTCTATCGAGTAAAACAGAAGATTCAGCTCACACAGGTATACTTCTTCAGATGACGATAAAGATGATCACTGAACCATCTAAGTCGTCGGACCCACGAAGGATCGATAGGTACTAACCCTCGTAGTGACCCACACAGGATCGGACCCACACAGAATCGGGCCCACGCAGGACCTGTAGCACTGGTCCACGTAGGATTGCTGAGTGCAGTAGTTGTCGCAGTCCACTTAGGATCTCTGCACTGTCGTCGCCGCAGTCTACTGAGGATCTCTGCACGGTCGTCGTCGGAGTCCACGGAGGATCTCTGCACAGTCGTCACCGCAGTCCACTGAGGATCTTTGCACGGTCGTCGTCGGAGTCGACGGAGGATCTCTGCACAGTCGTCGCCGCAGTCCACTGAGGATCTCGGCGTGGTCGTCGTCGGAGTCCACGGAGAATCTCTGCACAGTCGTCGCTGTCGAAGAAGCAGTCGCAGCCAGCACTAGGGTTCTCGCACACAGCAAGCTCGTTCGGGAGGGTCCGCTCCACGAGCCGAGAGGCTGATACATCAACTGACACAAAGTCCGAAGTTGAGGTATCCAAAAGTTCCGTATCGTCAACAGGAACTCAACGTCGCAGACGGAGCGTCAATCGGACGCCCGGTCTGAGAGTTATTGGCTTTTTCGTCCTAGGGGCCCGGTTGGTTTTTAAGGCAGAACCAACCCGACCGTACTCCACCTACGTCCAAACCTCGGGCGGAGTGTGCCAAAATATCCGTCTCACTTAGAGGAATTCAACGAAACAGACGGCACGTCAATTGGACGCCCAGTCTGTTAGTTATTGGCCTTTCTGTCTCACACCCACCCTGGGAAACTTCCCAAGAGGTCGCCCATCCTCATCACTGCTCTAGGTCAAGCACGCTTAACTACGGAGTTTTAACTACGTAGGCTCCCGAAAAGGAAGGTGCACCTTGAGTATAGTATACCGAAACGACCGTCTCGATCCAAGGATCGCGTTGCCGCTGACAGCGCGTCGTTCGGAGTCTCGTAGCTCAAGTTACGGGCGTTTGAACGAAAACCGTCCTAAGACGGGGGTCCGGGCCCGGGCCGACCCGACCCGACCCCCCCCGGGAGTCGGCCGCACCGGGTCGACCCGAACCGGGTCGACATGACCCGGTCCGACTCGGTCCGGTCCGGCCGGGGCGGGGCCCGGCCGGTCGGACCGGCCTGGCCCGGTACGGCCGAGCGGCCGAACGACCAAGGCACGCGGGGCGCCGCTGCTCCTCCCGGGACCCATCCTTCACTGCGGAATCATCAAACATCCGTTGCGGCACGTTCCGTCGTCGCCCGTCAAATCCGCACAAAAAGAAGAACAACGGAGGGTCATCGGGCCGTGTTCGTTTGGCCCGCACCCTCCGCGTTAGAGATAATCAACCGGGAGAAATTTGTTAAACACATGAATGCATATCCGAAACAATTTATTAATGAAATAAAATTGTTTCATTAAAGGGTTCCTCATTTGAACGAAAAAAAACAATTTTAATAAAATAAAATTGTTCAATTTAAACTGGTTCTTTAATTTTTAATGAACGTTCACGGGAATAAAGAGGGGTATTCCAAATTATAAAATCCCTACCTCGTCGATCGTCGCGCGCGGGCGATCTTCGCGGAAAAGCTCGTCGCGGAAGAGAGGGATCGTCGCGTCATCGCGGGGAGGCGTCGCGTCGTCGCGGAATCCGGTGTTGAGTCGGTGAACTCAAGCAGCCGATCGAAGATCCGTCGCGGAGGAAGAGACGTCGCAGAAGAACGTTGTCGGCGATGCGGATCACGACGTCGCATCGTCGATTTCCGGGTTCGGCGTTCTTCGCGTTCTTCGCGAAGGAGGATGAAGAAACAAGAATTCTATCTCAACGAGTAATCCCCAAAAGGTTTTGGTTGGTCTTATTTATTAATATGCCAACACACGAAAACAGGTTAAGAAACAATTGAATTAATTCGTTGAATTAATTCAACGAAAGAAACAACCCATTTAATTCACGAAATAAACCGCCCAATTAAATGGTCTGTTAAGATTTTAAGAAACGCGTCAGTTGACTTTCATTAAGACGGGTTTTCGCGGGTGCGTTTCTTAGCGGAAAGAAACAGCGGGGCTCGTGCGGGCCCCACCTCACAAATATCCTACCAAGGGGGTAGGATATTTCTGGATAGCATCCTATCCGGTTCAACTCAGTTCAACCTGCCTTTAAGTGGCTTCAAGTGGCTTCCAAGTGGCTTAAGTGAAATAAAATAAAGTTGTCGCAAAATTATTTCATTTCTTAACTTTAAGCCTGAAATTTAAAAACCACACCTGAGCAAACGCAACTCCGGAAGATGCGTTTCTAAGCGAATACCGGCGCTGCGATTTCATCGGTGCCCTCAGAATTTGATTCCGGGCACCAGTTCAAAAGTTAGAAAAACCCGCTCGTCCGTTCACTGAACGTACCCGAGCCAAACTTCGGAAAATGATTCCGGGCACACCGGGCCTCGGAATCAGGTGCCGTCAGAAACTGCGCTCTTGTAAAATTCAAAGAAAATTAAGAAAAAAACTTCCCTGAAAATTACGGGTCTTTATATTACTCCCACCACAGGGCTTTACGTCCCCGTAAAGCCTCAACACAAACTAGGGATACAAAGGCGGTACTGAGCACACATCTGAGCCTCCCGCTCCCAAGTGCTCTCTTGGAGGTTCCCGTGCTGCCATCTGCTGCGCACGAGAGGAATCGATCGCCCACGTAGGACCGCTCCTGTCGATCCTCTATCTCCACCGGGACCTCAGTAAAAGTCGTCTCATCATCCATGTCTAGCTCCCCATGGTCAATGATGTGCGTCGGGTCGTGCACGTATCTCCTCATCTGAGATATGTGGAAGACGTCGTGCACCCGGTGCAACTGAGGTGGCAGAGCCATACGATAAGCCACCTCGCCAAAACTCCGCAAACCACGCCGAGGTGAGACCCGCAAGAAGACGTGGTCGCCATCCTCGAACTCTAGTGGTCTCTGCCTTCTGTCAGCATAAGGCTTCTGCCGGCTCTGAGCTATAATTATCCACCCCTGGATGACCTGGACCATCTCAGGTCCCACAAGAGCTGCAAGATTTCTTCTTTGCCGATAAGAGGAATCTGGTCTCATCCCCTGGAGGAACCACCTTCTTTGCCTACTACAGTCAATCCTGATGATACTAATCCATACCAAGGATGACGTCGTAAGGTCTCGACGCTACTACCAAGAGATCCAACCGTTACTCTCCCCTCTAAGGGTTGAGTCACACTGTCGGCATCAGTGTGTGGTAACTGGGTATCCTCTAGTAGATGTCTCACAAGTGAGGGTCAAGTCAACAGCCAAAACTGGAACCTCTTAGTAACATCACGAAAGAGGACAGGGATGAAAATATCACAAAGGTATGCGTCTTTTATTATTGCAGCTCATAATACAAGATGCTACACAATAGCAACAAGGAACTAGAAGTACAAAGGACGTATCCACTAGTTCTGCCCCTGTCCATCTGCTCCCAGAGCTCCATGATCGAAGGCCTCGGCTGCCTGAAGCTGAGCTCTCGCATGTTCACCTACTCCCTGTGGTCGGGGCGGACCTCCTGGTGGTGGTGGTGGCAGAGCCTCAAAGCGTCGCCCAACTCTTGCTGCTCGGCCAGCTCCTCTGCCTCGTCCGCCTCCTCCCTGCGGACCGCCACGGTCGAACCTCTACCTCTGCCTGGGAGGTTCTTCACATAACTGCTGATCATCAGCATGGCGGTTCGGATAGTCACGAGCCATGTGACCAATCCCGCCACAGTAGTAACACTGCCCACTCTCGGCACGCCTGGCTCTGACTCCACCCTGGCTCCCTCGCACAACTGAGCCTGAGTCGTGCAGTCGGCCACCGGTAGGTCTCGTCTGCCTGGAACCCTGAGTCATCTGTCGGCTACCTGCTGCCGAAGACTCCGCTATATGCCGCCCTGCGGTAGGTCTCGATGTGGACTCAGCCAGGAAGCTCTCGATCAGGAGGGCTCGCTCTAGCACTCCTGCCTGGGTCGGGATGCTGAGGGAGATCAGTGATGCCCTGATCTCGTGTCTCAATCCCTGCTCGAAGGTCCGGGCCCGGAAGAAGGGGTCCCGTACCATGTCTGTCGAGTACCGAGAAAGGTCGGTGAACCTCGCCGCGTACTGAGCGACCGTCAAGCTGCCCTGCCGCAACTGAAGATGCTCCTGAATGCGCACCGCACGGTTGGTGGCCGGGACAAACTCTGAGCGGAAGAGGCTCTCGAAGTCCGTCCAGATGAGGGAGGCCTAATCGTGTACCTGGAGCATCAGGCTCCACCATCGCCCTGCTGCTGCGTGCAGTAGGCTCGCCACGAGGATCACCATGAGGTCTGTTGGTGTCCTCACTAGCCTGAAAACTCGGACGACCACCTCCAGCCAGTCCTCGGCTGCCTGGGGGTCCGACTCCCCACGGAACCTGGGTGGTCGCTGGCACTGGAACTCGTGCAGAGCTCCGAGGCATCGTGTATCGTCAGCTGCCAGTGCTGGAAGCATCGGGGGCTCGGCGGGTAAAGGTACCGACGGTGCCTCTGCGGTCAACGGGCCCTGTACCGAGGCCTCATCGCTCGGTGGGCTGTCGTCGTGCTCTACTCTAGGAACCCTAGCTGGCTGCTGTCGTCATGCCATCCTGAAAAGGAAACAAGTGCGCCATGGTCAGAACAGTATTCCTAGTGAGCTGACACAAGTAATCACGAAGAAAACTTGAAACACACATGCAATCAATGTTTTCGTGCATTAAGTCCGTAATCAGAAGTCAGGGTCCTGGTGTATGGATACATCGGCCGCCGCACCAACACTGGACTCCCTGGACTGATAACCACACTCAATAAGATAAACACTATTGCTTCACACAGAAGAAAGATCAGAGTTTGTGGTAGAACCGACCACCTCTGATACCAATTTGTCACGACCCGTCCTTGGGGCCCGTGCCGTGACTACCCCAAGCCCGCCTTCCATAGGCCAGGGGCTGGCGACTAGCACCAAGGCGTAAATCCCAACAAAAATGGAAGGCATTGCCTTTGAAAAGTAAACAATCACCACAGAGTAAGCATGGAAAAGTAAACACTAAGTAAAACTGTAATAGGATGTGCTGAAAGTAAAAGGGGCCGGAAATACAAGCCCAACTATAAAGTACATCTGAAAGGGAAAAACAGCAACTGAAAAGAAAAGCCGCAGCGTCGAGATGTCCTCTGGAAGTCCCACCTGAAGGGTGGGTACAGATAGCCTCCACAGCTCCTTGGTCTAGCCGTCCACCCCGAGTACGTCCCGCCCAGTGGTCCACCTCCAGGTACCGTCCGGCTCCGCACGCCTCCACCTCGATCAGCGCTGCCCATCGTCTGCAACCAACACCACGAAGTGCGGGCATATCCCGTGCAGGGGTGAGTATAAGCTACTCAGTAGGGACCCCGAGACCCCCGAAGGTCTCCCAGAATCCACAAAGGAAAGATACAAACACGAAGTAACATCTGACACAGCTTAAGTATATGCCCATACATATACCTAAGTCATCAATTCCCGATTGGCTCCAACGTCTGAGCCTAAGCACAACCCAGTCCACACAGGAAAGCAAACGTATACCCACACAGGATAGAACAACACAGTCCACAAAGGAGAGTAAACAGTAAATCCACACAGGAAAACTCAACAGATAACTCTCATAGGTATATGCCCATACATATATCGAAATTATCAGGTAACCCATCTCAATCAAGAGGAAACACAAGGATCATTGACTCAACTCAAACCTGGATTTTCATTATCAAAAACGTAACTGCTGAAGAGCCCCATCTCTGAAGTGCACAGTGGTCCTGTCACGACTCCGAGGTACTGCTCACTAACCTAAGACTGCTGAGGTACTACTCCTGTCGAGTACCGCGGGTCTGCTGCCAACTACCAGGCGCTCCGTCCGCTGAGGGTTTGCTTCCAAATACCGGGCGCTCACCCAAATAGCCTACAGAGGCACTCCTCCAGTTGAGTACCGCGGGTCTGCTGCCAACTACCAGGCGCTCCGTCCGCCGTGGGTCTGCCGCTGAATACCGGTCGCTCCGTCCACTGGGCTAGTCGACTCACTCCAAGTCGAGTCGGTCGAGCAGTCTTCAGGCCTCAGCCGGCTACACGGTCTCCGTACTCTGTACGCTCGTCTCCAGTATCGTTGGTCTACCGCTACAACCAAGCGCACCACCTCTATCGGGTAAAACAGAAGATTCAGCTCACACAGGTATACCTCTTCAGATGACGATAAAGATGATCACTGAACCACCTAAGTCATCGGACCCACGAAGGATCGATAGGTACTAACCCTCGCAGTGACCCACACAGGATCGGACCCACACAGGATCGGGCCCACACAGGACCTGTAGCACTGGTCCACGTAGGATTGATGATTGCAGTAGTCGTCGCAGTCCACTGAGGATCTCTGAATAGTCGTCGCCACAGTCCACTAAGGATCTCTGCACGGTCGTCGTCGGAGTCCACAGAGGATCTCTGCACCGTCGTCGTCGTAGTCCACTGAGGATCTTTGCACGGTCGTCGTCGGAGTCCACGGAGGATCTCTGCACAGTCGTCGCCGCAGTCCACCGAGGATCTCTGCATGGTCGTCGTCAGAGTCCACAGAGAATCTCTGCACAGTCGTCGTTGTCGAAGAAGCAGTCACAGCCAGCACCAGGGTTCCCGCACACAGCAAGCTCGTTCGGGAGGGTCTGCTCCACGAGCCGAGAGGCTGATACATCAACTGACACAAAGTCCGAAATTGAGGTATCCATATGTTCCGTATCGTCAACAGGAACTCAACGTCGCAGACGGCGCGTCAATCGGACGCCCGGTCTGAGAGTTATTGGCTTTTTCGTCCTAGGGGCCCGGTTGGTTTTAAGGCAGAACCAACCCGACCGTACTCCACCTGCGTCCAAATCTCGGGCGGAGTGTGCCAAAATATCCGTCTCACTTAAAATAATTCAACGAAACAGATGGCGCGTCAATCGGACGCCCGATCTGTTAGTTATTGGCCTTTCCGTCTCACACCCACCCTGGGAAACTTCCCAGGAGGTCACCCATCCTGATCACTGCTCTAGGCCAAGCACGCTTAACTACGGAGTTTTAACTACGTAGGCTCCCGAAAAGAAGGTGCACCTTGAGTATAGTATACCGAAACGACCGTCTCGATCCAAGGATCGCGTTGCCGCTGACGACGCGTCGTTCGGAGGCCCGTAGCTCAAGTTACAGGCGTTTGAAAGAAAACCGTCCGAAGACGGGGGTCCGGGCCCGGGTCGACCTGGCCCGACCCCCCCCCCCCCCCCCCCCCCCGGGAGTCGGCCGCCCCGGTCCGGTCCGGCCGGGGCGCGGCCCGGCCGGTCGGACCGGCCTGGCCCGGTTCGGCCAAGCGACCGAACGGCCGAGGCACGCGGGGCGCCGCTGCTCCTCTCGGGACTCGTCCTTCACCGTGGAATCATCAAACATCCGTTGCGGCACGTTCCGGCGTCGCCCGTCAAATCCGCACAAAAAGAAGAACGGCGGAGGGTCGTCGGGCCGTGTTCGTTTGGCCCGCACCCTCCGCGTTAGAGATAAACAACCGGGAGAAATTTGTTCAACACATGAATGCATATCCGAAACAATTTTTAATGAAATAAAATTGTTTCATTAAAGGGTTCCTCATTTGAACGAAAAAAAAACAATTTTAATAAAATAAAATTGTTCAATTTAAACTGGTTCTTTAATTTTTAAAGAACGTTCACGGGAATAAAGAGGGGTATTCCAAATTATAAAATCCCTACCTCGTCGATCGTCGCGCGCGTGCGATCATCGCGGAAAAGCTCGTCGCATAAGAGAGGGATCGTCGCGTCGTCGCGGGGAGGCGTCACGTCGTCGCGGAATCCGGTGTTGAGTCGGTGAACTCAAGCAGCCGATCGAAGATCCATCGCGGAGGATGAGACGTCGTAGAAGAACGTTGTCGGCGATGCGGATCACGGCGTCGCGTCGTCGATTTCTGGGTTCGGTGTTCTTCGCGTTCTTCGCGTTCTTCGCGAAGGAGGAAGAAGAAACAAGAATTCTGTCTCAACGAGTAATCCCCAAAAGGTTTTGGTTGGTCTTATTTATTAATATGCCAACACATGAAAACAGGTTAAGAAACGATTGAATTAATTCGTTGAATTAATTCAACGAAAGAAACATCCCATTTAATTCACGAAATAAACTGCCCAATTAAATGGTCTGTTAAGATTTTATGAAACGCGTCAGTTGACTTTCATTAAGACGGGTTTTCGCGGGTGCGTTTCTTAGCGGAAAGAAACGGCTTGGCTCGTGCGGGCCCCACCTCACAAATATCCTACCAAGGGGGTAGGATATTTCTGGATAGCATCCTATCCGGTTCAACTCAGTTCTAGCTGCCTTTAAGTGGATTCAAGTGGCTTCCAAGTGGCTTAAGTGAAATAAAATAAAGTTGTCGCAAAATTATTTTATTTCTTAACTTTAAGCCTGAAATTTAAAAACCACACCCGAGCAAACACAACTCCGGAAGATGCGTTTCTAAGCGAATACCGGCGCTGGGATTTCATCTGTGCCCTCAGAATTTGATTCCGGGCACCGGTTCAAAAGTTAGAAAAACCCGCTCGTCCGTTCACTGAACGTACCCGAGCCAAACTTTGGAAAATGATTCCGGGCACATCGGGCCTCGGAATCAGGTGCCGTCAGAAACTGCGCTCTTGTAAAATTTCAAAGAAAATTAAGAAAAAAATTTCCCTGAAAATTACAGGTCTTTACAAGGACCTAATGTGGGGAGAATGTAACGACCCAGATTTTCCAGGTAATTTGTTTTTAATTATATAGAATTTTTATGAGTTTGAGTCAATTGATGGCATGTGATTCTTTGGGCCTCTGTGCCCAGAATGTATTTCTGAACTTTATTTAGGTACGTTCAATAAACGTGTGAATATCGTTATCTATCTTTTGAATCGGTGATCAGATTAAAAACCTGAATGCATCGTTGAACTCGTAGTGTCGATATTCTCTTAATGGAGTTTTTACCTCGATTGTAGTGGGTTGAGAGAAGATGTTGGTTTTTAATGTAACAACTGCGTCCCACCCACCAGTTGCTCAGCAGACTTGTGGTCCCCTCCTTGGGTCCCACCCACGTGCCCGAACGGGTCTTCTGAATAATGACTGTCCCCAGAGGCCAACACATGTTATTTCCAGTGTGCTTTGTCCTCACTCACTCAAAGCCTGAGAAAATTCCCAAAAGGTCACCCATCGTAATCACTACTCCAAGCACATCATGCTTAATTGTGGAGTTCTAATCTGGTAGGCTCATGAAATGGAAAGGGCACCTTGTTGACATGAGTCATATCATTTAGTCATTTAACACTTTATTGTTCCGGGGGTGTTATATTCACCCCCACCCCCTTTAGAGCACAACGTCCTCATTGTGGGCCCTACATCTCAACACAGACAGTGTACCACACTTAAGGCTGAGTTCCTCCTCTTATACCAAATGTAACAATTGGACCCTGCCCACCAGTTGCCCTGCAGACAAGTTTTCCCCACCATGAGGCCCACCCATGTGCTTGAATGGGTCTTCTGACTAATGATTTTCCCCACATGCCAGAACATGTACATTCCAGTGTTCTTTGTCCTCACTCACACACATGCTGAAAAACATCTCAGAAGGCCACACATCTTAATCACTACTCCATGCCAAGAATGCTAAACTGTGGTGTTCAAATCAGGTAGTCTCCCGAAAAGAAAGGTGCACAATGTTGACATGAGTCATATTATTTGTTCATTGTACCCTTAATTATTCTGGTGGTGTTACACCTACTACCATCACTATAACTTTTTGGTGGAAATACATTCTAGAAAATTCATTTCCTTTTTCTCTAAATGATAAACCTCATTCATAGATAAACCGTCAGAAATGCATGTTCTCCCTTTTATTATTTTTGAAAATATATTCACTCAAATTTCATCACCCATGTATATCCACTCAAACCATGTTCATAAATGTATATTAACACAAATGATCCTTACTTAGAGGGAGTGATTTTTTTCTTTCCCAAAAACATTTTTAGTTTCTAATGTAAGGGTTAGATGGTATTTAAAAGAAAACCCTACCTTTCCCATAAGTAATGTACATCCACATTATTTTTGTGTCATTTTCACTTCCCCACATCAGTTCTTCTTGAGTGGTATGAATATTTTTGGTTTGCACACAACTGACTAGTGTTCACCCACATAACAAATTTTTAACCTATCTGTCATTTAACTATTCACTAATACAATTTAAGGATAGTTTGAACCACCTTGAACTATAAGAAACAACTTTATAATCAATTAAAAACATCCCTTTTTGGTAAATAGATCATTAAAATTCTTCCAAATAACTTTTGGAATTCCATTATTATGCACCATCTCCTTCTGTCATTAAAATCATATAGAAACATAGAAAATGATTGAAAATAAACACAACATAATACCATTTATCATAATATGATCTATTTGGTTCCATCATTATCCTTAATTGTGAATTTTAGCAATATAATGTAAAATTAGCTTTCCCACACTCTTAACTTATTCCTTATGACAATTGAATTTATCATCAATAAATCTATGTACACATAAGAACTAAAAAATGTTTAAAATTCAAATTCAGGGGACAATTAAATTTTTCATATCGTTCTCCATTATTAAATTCATATTGTCTTCAAACATTATCAAACTATATTTCTTAATTCCCCCTCAATGTTATCTCCCCTTGACATTAATACAATTTACATTCCCCATAATGAAGAATCTAAACAATAAATTCACTATTAAATAAATCTATTATCATATTCATATCCCCCATTGACAGTAAAACCATAATGAAAGATGATTACAACTATAAAAAAATAATTAATTGCATATAAATTAGAAAATAGTATCATTAGAACCTCCTAACGATATATGATGTTGTTGAACACCTATGTTCAAAAAATGTTCCTTAAAAATCAGAGTGCAGAATGACTAAAAACATATATTTTGAACCATTTAATTCCTTCCAACATTCTATAATTTGATCATTACTTGATATATAATTTCATTGATAAAAAGATCCCTAGATTGAATATTCGTAGTATGAAGGTATGGAACTGGACTTTTTGTGAGAAAATTTACACTTTTTTATAATAGAAGATCATCATAGGTTTTCCCATATGTTCCCCACTAACTTCTAACAATTATTTATCTATACTAATGGAGAGAACGACTTGGTTATTAAGATGATGTTTTCTTATATTGGTGTTAGTGAAGTGGTTTCTGAATTTAGACTCCACCATACAACACATCTAATTTTAATAAATAATTCCCCAAAATATTTGGAATGAAAACCTGAAAACATGAAACCCAAAAATACCTACTAAAAATAGAAAATACTGAACCATAATAATATTTTCCTAGATAAATGTTAAATCCAAAATTGAGAGAACCCATGATATACCACATGATATATATCCTTATGGCATGATTAACTACCCTAATATTACTCTATAAACATGCCATTAGACATGTATAAAAGACAATATCCATCCATTTTATATTAAATTATGTAAATATTCCAATTATTCTTCAATATATTGTATGATCTGTTATTTCCCATTATTGGTAATAATCACAATTGGAATTGACATTTTATTGGAATGAAGGATATCAAAATTGTTAAGATTCCCTCTCACATACATATCCCTTTGATATAAATGTATTCCAATCCTTTTGGATAAATAGTATCACTATAAGTTAGGATTTCCTCAACTAATGAAATTTCAAATACAAAACAGATTACATTAAATATTCCTCTAAATATTTTCCTTTTTACATAAAAAGATGAAATTCATTTAAAGAATCAACCTGAATTGTTTTTCCTTGGATTACTTCATATAAAATTTGTCACAAAACCACTCCTTTTTAATTATATATCGTTAAGGTACAAATTTATCCAAGAAAAAATTTTCATGGTTCTTGTTTGGAACATAAAAATCTATCTATAACTAAAACCCATAGTTTTATACTTCAAATCTATAATACCACTTACTATTAAATGTAAACCTCTTCTTGAGTCACCACATTCAAGACTAATGTTTTTTACATCCATATAATAAATATTAAATCCTCATTATGTTTCAATTTTTAGGAAGAAATGGATAGACTCAAGTTGATTCTATTTTTCAAATATTTCTTCAACATTGACTCCTTTAATCCATGAAAAGATTCATCAGACATGGTATCCCTTATTTCAAAAAATATTTTATTTTTCTTAAAATATATTATTGATGACCCACTCTATTCAGATCAGGTTATGATATTTACATTTCATTATTATTTCCTCAGAACTATATTTTTAATTTTGATTTGAATCTTCATTCATGGATCTAAACCATCATTCATCATTTTATGTTTTCTCAAATGATGTGAGCTCCACTAATGATAACAGAGAAACATTTTAAACAGTTATTGTTATTCATATATATGTTAGATTATTTATTTCTCAAATTAGATTAGATTATTAAAATTATACAGTCCTGTTTCTACTATAAAGGATAAGTGACTTTTGTGAGAATGGTCTCTACTACATATTCAAAATCAAAATCTTCATCATTTAATGAATTTTTGACAAACAAATTATAACACCCTGAGATTTTGAAAATATTGTAATATTGAATGAATGAAACAATGAGTTTATACAAAACACCACTATGTTTTAACCTACCCAATAAATGTAATTTCATTACCTCTGTGATTTGAAATTTGAAAAACTAATATACACAATTGTGTTTAGTAAGATATTTTGAGTATAATAAGACAAACATAATTTTTGGTGATTGGTAAAATACCCTTATAAATAGTAATATTAATAGTAACATGACCCTTATAAAAAGAAATAATAATATTATTTTATATTAAGATTTTTTTTGATAATTTTATACTGATTAATTTATCAATGTTATATAAAATGAATTATAGTTTTGATATTGTTATTTTTTAAATATACTATAATTATATTTAAAAACTAAATTAAAAAAATATAAGAAATTTATTATCCGAAAATGGAGTTCCTTTTTGAATTATACATGTTAAAAAATGATTTGGGTGAAATTTTGGAATTTTTCTGAAATACACAATTTTTTATAGATAGTAAAATACGTTAATTTTCCATATGTCTAGATAATCGGTAAAATTCATTATTCATAGAATTATGTCTACTTTAATCACTCATATTTAGAACTCTCATTAATTTATTCTTATTAGGGGTTACATTAATCAATACTATTGGTTGTCTTGAGAGAAATAATAAAATAATGAATACGATGGTCACAAATCACTCATCTCCTCCACTATAATAATCTACCCTCACTCCCCATTCTATTAACTAATCTAATCCTTGAGTATCCTCAATGTCCTTCCCAAATAACATTCTATAGTCACTCCCCACGTCTAATATCACTTGGTATTTCCAAAAGACCAAAACCCAATTCCCATATGGAGGTTCTCAAGGAGGTTATTCATGGTGGTAAAACATATTTCTTTTTCATTTAGTTTCAATTTACTTTATCCTATTTTATTATTCTATCCTAACATCCTATTTCCAATTGATACTTATAACTATAGTATCATTTATATAGTATAACTATATAATGATAATGTAATAACCATTATTAATATTCTCACACACTTTCTATCTTTTATAAATGAAATCATCATCCATGAGGTTCAAATTTACAACCATAGTGATGATGAAGTTTTGATCAACAATTTCTCATTCATTAATGACCATTAAATAAATTTTATGGTTGAACCCAACTATAATATATGTATTATAACCTAAATAATATTCAGGGACCAATTTATGTACATAAAAATAATTCATATTACAAAACTAGTTCATAAAAATCCAATTATAACAAAATAATCTAAATTATTGTCATTTCATCCAAGGATTCATCCACATTCTGTTTTGAAAAAGGATAAATATATCCATTAACAATTTTATATTTATCAAAAATAATATATATTCTTAATTTTGTAGAATTTAATTCATTAAACATAAACAACCATACTCATATACAAATATACCGATCCAGAAACCCAAGAAACGACCACTCTAAAACGACGAAATTCAATATTATCACATATCAATAATGACATAAAGGAAAATAATAAATTTATAGTAAACAATTAAAATTCTAAATGGTTCTTAATTAATTTATTAATAAGTCTAATTTCATATTCCAGGACCATATGTTCAAGAGCGAAACACGTTTAGATTTAACGTAAGGGTTTTCCACCTATAAATCCATTTTCATTTAGGAACTTTTATTTCATACATACCTCAATATAATCCTAATGTATTAATATTTACACATCATATGTTCTTATTGAGTGTTATATATATGTTTACCAACCACAATCCTTCATTATTTTATGGGGAGATACACGTTTTAAAAGGAACATTCAAAATTTTTCCCATAAAACCTTCCCGATTCAAGGAAATTTCTAAAATAATTACCTATTTTCAAGGGAACAATATAATATGTTTTTGGAAGAAATTTTCATTATGAAAAAAATAGTTTTTTTAAAAAATAATTTTTTAATTCACATTTGGTTTTAATGCAATGACTTTTCCAAAAGAACTCTTCTTTTCAAAATAAAAAGTGTATTTATCACAGGAATATTCATTTCCCTCATTATGAATATATAAATTGATAGTTCATGTAGTTATTCAAATATTATAATACCAATGATTGTTCATTATTATGGAAATAATTACTAACCTCATATTCCTTCTATATTATGTTTACTTTTATTTTTAAAGGCATGTGTTTTTAATTATTCACCATGCCTAAGGTTTATGTTATCTTCCCCCGTAATATTTAACCTTACAGAGCATTTGATCTCACCCCTCATTATGTTTCATTTTTTATAAGGAATAAAGAGGTATATATTTATTGAAATACAGGGATAATATTAAATTTGTGGATGTTCATAATGGAAATTTTATGTTGTTTTTTATATTCAAGTTAAAATGTTGAACATATGTGTGTATCTTTTTTCGAAAATCTACTAATCAACATTGTCCTTCATGATTAATATTTCTTTTAGATATGAAAATGTAATAAAATAAGGCACCAGATCTAGGAAAATGGGGTTTGGACTTTACAGTTTGTATCAAAGGATGTTTAGTAGATAATATGGAAACTAGATTTAAAAAACATATATTAAGAAGAAAACCCCTATGAGACTCTTTGAGGATAAATATAAAAGAGAATAATTGTATTTTGGTATGGAATATATTATGTAGATATTTCTAGAAAATAAATCTCTATCTAGATACTACATGTGGATGAGGTTCTAGAATAGATGCACCTATGAGTTAAATCATTAACATAGAGTATTGGGATTGACCCAGGGTATTCTGGTTCACGACAACAAGACTTACAATGCACCTAGTTTGATACCCCTGGGTAATATGTTTAGGATAACTAAAATTTTATTCACTAGACATTATGAAATATTTAAATGTAATTTTTTTCTCAAAAAAACATGTATGTTATTATTGGATTAATCATGTATAGGATTTCTATTTATGGTATATACATTGCTATGTTTATATTATACATTATGAATCATAACATAATCTAATATATTAAATTATTTAGAAATTGAACCTAGTGTTAAGAATGGAAACTGAATGAAGAAATGTTTCCATGTATGGATTTCCCTCCAATGAAAGATAATGGTGTTGGCTCAAGAGCTACGACTGGTACGGAGAAACTTATAACTATATTGGGACAACTAACTCAGTTTATGAACACTAAAATTACCCATATATATGTAATCCTAATCCCCAACATGGATGAGTTATGCTATAACACGTTATACGAAAATGGCCTCAATCATTCTATGGGAATACTAAACCATTTGTAGATGAAACGTATATAAGTTCTGTAGAAAAGATATTTTTTTCTTTGGGATGTAACAAAAGAGAGATTGTTTTCAGGGTGGTTTATCATCAATTGGGATATGAATATCAACGTTGGTCATTAATCCAAAACACAATGTAGGAAGAATAAATAGAAGAGATATATTGGAGGGTTTTAAGGAAATTTTCATAGAAAATACTTCCCTCATGAATAGAGAGAAGATATGGAATGTAAATTTTTAAATCTAAGGAAAATTGAGAATGAAAATGTTGCAATGTATGATGATAAATAAACAAGTGTAGAAAGATAGTCTGGAGACTATATACGTAATATATGGAGAAGAATTGATGGATTCCTTGATAGCTTAGTTAAATTCCTATGATGATCCCTGTTTTCCAAATGTTTTTTATCATATGAGGATATAGTTTCATGTTATATCAAGACGAAAAATTAATTCTCCACGTCTAACAATTTTAAGGGAAATAATGAGAATACTATGTTTACTGAATCTCTATAAAATTAAATAAGGAAATGGGGAAGAAGGGAAGAGTTTAATTTCTAACATGTGATACTTATATTAGGAATCCACTTGGCGTCTTCTTAAAAATAATAGGAGTATTCAATAAATGTGGATAGAAAGACCATCTTGCTGGAGATTTTAAGGGGACTGAAGAAGCTTTTAATGTTCAATGATATCATTTTTGAGATATTGGATACTATGTTAATGATTTTAAATTGAATCAAGGAAGCATGGTATAAAAAAATCCAAGGGAGTAGGGACACGCTTAAGCGATCACAACCACTGATATTAATGTTCTTTATGATGTGATGTTAGGTACTTTAATCATTTCCTCAAACTTATCCAATGATTTATTAGATTCAGGTTTGTAGCATTCTTTTATAATTTCCAATTTTCTAAGAAATGGGATATTTAAAATTTGATTTAAAAAGGTAATTGATGGTCAAAACTCTTGATGGATGTATCATTGATACAAAGTTGTTTTAGTAAATCAGCATTATGGAATATAAATTGGTTTTATCTACTGATTTTATTGTCATACCTATGATGGAATTGGATATAATCCTCGGTATAGATTGGATTTAAAGACATGATAAAAAAATTCATTGCTGTAAGAATGATGTTACAATTTTTAGGATGATGTGGAAACCCTTATCATTAGAGCAGAAACATCACCATTGAATTTTCATTTAGATTCACCCCTAGTAGCTCTAAAAAATTCAATTATATTCGAGGAATGGAATGCTATATCTATGGGTGTGGAAAAGAATTTTTAAATATAGGACATACATATTGTGAAAGATTATGTGGTTGTGTTTCTTGAGGATTTACCAAGTCATCCTCTAGAGTGGGAAACTGAGTTTTCTATTGACATAATTCCTGGTTTAAGGACCATATCATAGTCTTGTTATAGAATGGACACTGTGGAATTAGAGGAACTAAAAATACAACTAGGTGAATTGAGTGATAAAATATTTATTCTCCCCAGGGTTTCTCTATGGGGATACCCTGTTATTTTCATTAGGATGAAAGATATATCTATGAGTTAGTGCAATGAATATAGGGATATCAATGCTATAACAATAAAGAAAATGTATCCTCATTCTCACGTTGATGATTTATTTGATCAACTTCCTAGAGACAATTATTTTTTTTAGATTTTCCATCGATTTGGATATCATCAGTTTCTTGTGAAGAAGGAAGAAATTCTAAAAACAACATATTGAACTAGGTATAGACATTATGAGTTTATAGTAATGCCTTTTGGACTAACTAATGCACCCACTATATTCATGCATCTAATGACTAGATTTTCCAAGGAATATCATGAAGAATTTGTGGTGGTATTTATTGATGATATCTTGGTATAATTATAAAGCTATGAGGATCATGAAAACCACATGGGAACTATTATTAATACCCCTAAGAAGAAATGAATTAAATTGTAAGTTTAACATGTGTGAATTTTGGATTCATTATATTTCCATTTTGGGAAACATTGCCTATAAATATGGAATATCTTTTGATCATATGAAGGCAAAGGTTTCTCAAGAATAGCCTACTCCTACAAACATAACTGATGTGCATAGTTTTATTTGTTTAGCATGTTATTATCAGAATTTTATTTTGAACATCACGCTTTTAGCCAACCCAATGACCAATATTACATGTAAATGGGTTAATTATATATTGATAAAATACTTTAAGACCGTTTCAATGAATTGAAGAGAATATTTTTGATTTCTACAATCATAAATAAATCACGACGAATGATGGGTTTGTGATCCATAGTTATGCATCAAATAAATGACTTGGTTGTTTCCTTATGCATAATGATAGAGTTATTTCCTATGAATCATGGTAGTTAAAAATTCATGAACAAAACTATACTACTAATGATCTTTAGTTAGTGGTGGTAACATATTATCTAAATACATGGATACATTATATCAATGGTGAAAAATGTGAGATATATACAGATCATAAGAGTCTAAAATTTATATTCTCATAGAAATAATTCAACATGAGGCAAAGGTGATGGCTCGAACTAATCAATTATTATAATTTTTATATACAGTACAACCTAGGAATAGAAAAATATGGTAGTTAATTCATTGAGCATGAAGAATCATAGAGTTCACATTAATATGAGGATTGACAAGTATCATATGTCAATTGATATAATGAGGATGGAGATGGTAACTATCAAAGATTGTGAAAGATAAATACATTTTAAAATGGTGTCCCAACCATATTTAATGGAAGGAATTAAATCTTCACAGTATGATGATAATAATATACAAAAGAAAATTAATGGTATGGATGATGGGATGTTGACTAACTTCTTGTGTGATGACGAAATTCTGAAATTTGGGAAGAGGTTATGTGTTTCCTACTTCCAAAGATGAAATGGGAGTTATTGGATGATACTCATAGCACAAATTTTTCTATACATCATGGGATCACTAATATTTATAGGGACTTGAAAGAACATTTCTAGTGGGACAACATGAATTTAAAAATTACTAATTATATATAAAGATGTATAGTTTGTGAACAAGTAAAGGTTGAATGACAACATCCTAGAGGATTTTTGCTACCAATACCTATTTCGACGTGGAAATGGGATGAAATCTCCATGGATTTTATCACTATATTACCCAATAATAAAAGGAAGAAGGATGTGATATGTGTAATTGCTAACTGAATTGTGAAATTTTTCATTTTTCCTTGCTATGATGGAAGATTTTCCAACAGAGTGCCTTCCACAAATCTATATCAATGATGTTCTAGGACTTCATGGATCACCTATCTCAATTTGTTCTAATCATGATCCATAATTTAAATTGATAATCTGTAAAAATTTTCAGAATGATTTGGATACTGAACTTCTATTGGTTACTTCTTATCACCCACAAACTGACATGGAATCAGAAAGGATGATCTAAACCCTGTGGGACCCGAGCATGTGGAGGAAACAAAAAAATGAAAATACAATTTAATACCATATCTAATAATATCAAATAAGTCAAAAAATCTATAATGATAATCGAAGGAATGATTTGGAGTTTCAGTTGGGAGATAAAGTTTTCTTAAAAGTATCTCCAATGAAGTGTGTAATAAGATTGGGGATGAAATGGAAACTAATCCCTAGGTACACAATCCCTTATAAAATTATATAGAGAATTAGATTTGTTTCATATCTCTTGGATATGAAACCCAGTATATCTAATGTAAAAAAGTGTTCCAAGTCTCATTACTGAGAAAGTGCATGCCAGACCCAATTCATGTCCTCACTTCTGATGGTATAAAATTGGAACCTGACCTATTTTATTGCAAATAGTGTATCCATATTTTGTTCACTAAAGAATAAGTGTTGAGGAATTAGACAACATTAATAGTAATGATACTTTGGAAAATCATAAAATTGAAGTGGAAACATGGGAGCCTAATGATGTTCTGATGAAGAACTACCCAAAGCTTTTTGTGGAGTAAAATTATGGTAATTTTGAGGATGATATTTTTGTAAGGATGGGATAATGTGACAACCCAATATTTTTAAATTAATATAATAATAAATTTAAGAAACATTTAATTTTTCAAAAACACCACTATGGTATAACCTATATAGTGAACACAAATTTTCTACCAATACGATTTGAAATTTGAAAAAATGACATACGCAGTTGTGTTCAATATGATATTTAGAGTCTGATAAGAAAAACATAATTTTTGGGAAATATTAACAAACTATTTTGAATAGTAATATGAAAATTAATATGACACTAATTAATATTAATTAATAATATTATTTTATTTTATTAAAGTTGTAAGATAATGGGATCTTAAATAATTTGTCAGTGTGATATAAACAGAATAATAGATTTAAAAATCATAATCGTTGAATATAAAATTATTTTCTTTTACTAATAAATTTATATATTGTAGAAAAGTATTCTCAAAAAAATGGAGTCCATTTTTTAATTTTACACATAAAAAATTAGGTTGATTTTTTTTGATTATTTTGAAATTCTCGAATTTTTTATGAATTGTAAATTGTGGTAATTTATCATATGTATACATTGTCAATTAAATTCACTATTAATAGAATAATGGGTGATTTAAGCACACATATATTGAACTCACGTGAACAAATTACTATTATGGGTCACATGTATCAACATTATTGTTTGTCTTGAGAGAAATAATAAAATATTGAATAAGATATTCATAAATCCCTCATCTCCTCCACTATAAAAAACATCCATCACTTCTTCTTCTATTCACAACTCTAATACATTAAAATCCTCAATGGTCAACCCAAAAACCATTCCATGGTCACTCTCCACATCCAAAATATCTTGGTCTGATGAAAATACCAAAACCCCTTCTCATAATGTGGTTCTGAAGGACGCTATTTCAAGAGGTAAAACATCATTCTTTTTCATTTAGTTTCATTTTAATTTATCTTAATTTTTTATTCAATCATAATCCCCTAAATACAATTGATCCTTATAAATCAAGTGTAATCTATATATTATAATTATACCATGTTAATGTAAAAATCATTATCAATCTTCACACACACACTATTTTTTATATGAAATCATCGTCTGTGGGGGTCCCAATTTAAAACCTTCATGGGCGACGAAGTTTCATTCTTCAAATTATACATCATTAATGTTCATGAAACCTTTTTGTTGATTGAAACATAAGGTAATATATTTGTTATAACCTACTTAAAATTCATGAACATGCGTGTGTACAAAGTATTTATTGATATGACCAAACTACTTCAAGATAATCCATATACTGCGAAATAATCTATTTAAGTGTAATTAATTCCAATGATTCATCCTCATTCCATGTAAAAAAATTCTATACATAACCATTAACACTTATGGAATATTTTAAATAATATATAAGTTCAATTTTAGATTATTACATCCTTTTCACATGAACATCCATACTCATATACAAATAGACCGACCAGGAAAACCAAGGAAACAAACACTTTGGAACTACAGAATTCAATATTATAACATATCAATAATGATATAAATGATCGTATGTTATTGATAACACTAATTTCATAGTTTGGTACCTTATGTTCAAGGGCGAAAGACATTGGGATTTAAATTAAGGGTTTTCCACCTTAGCCACCATTTTCAGTAGGTTTATTTTTTTCCTTCATACCTCAATGAAATTATTATGTTCTCATAATAAGTTATCTATTATTGTTCAATATATGTTTATTACAAAGAATCCTTCTTTATTTTATTGGGTGTTACCATTTTGAAAAGGCACGTTCAAAATTATTTATGTAAAACATGCCCGCTTCAAGGGAATTTCCCAAATTCATACATTTTTATATGGTAGTCTATAATTTTCTTTTAGAAAAAATTATTTTAATAAAATCACTGATTTTATTTGGAAAATAATATATTACCTCACTTCTATTTTTATAAAATACATTTCCAAAACAACTCTACTTTTCAAATTAAAATAGTATTTATCTCAAAAATTACTCAATGATTTTAAAGGAGTATCTTTATATATTTAAAAACTATTATTGATTATTTTGTATTATTTGGATTAATAATTTATGATATAATATTTCATGTTTTATTTATTGTTATATTATTAGACTGAATATAAATGTTCTATCCGAAAAATATTCACCCATTTACTCTGAATGGTTAGTGTTTATGATTAATGTTCAGGGAAAGTTATTTTCATTTCATATTTTAGTTTCAATATGAATGTATATGTTATTTATGATTATCCCTGATCATAGAAAGAAATTAATTAAGATTATTATGCGATGGGATGGGACCACTGTAGACCATAGATGCATCGATAGGTCTCATGAGACAAATTGATATGGACTTGGTTGAGGCCTTGACCATTTGGAGATATGGTTTTGGCTGATGTCGTAATCATTTTTAGATATCTTTTCCAAGGACATAAAAATATGTATCATAATTTAGGGAAAATGAATTTCTATAATCATGATGCTAGAAATTGATAGTTCATGTGGTTATACGATTTGTAGAATAACCAGGAGTATGTTTTATTATGAAAATAATTACTTAACTTATATTCCGTCCATATTATGATTGTGTATATTTTTAAAGGAATGTGTTTTAAATTATTAACCCTGTGTAATGTTTATGTAATCTTCATCTATAATTTTTACCCATACTGAGCATCTAATCTTACCCCTTCTTATGTTTCATTTTTCCCGAGGCATGATGATGTATATTTTGATTGACTTACAAGGATAATATTAGATTGGTGGATGTTATTAATTGAAATTTTATGTTATTTTTATTATGAAGTTGTAATGGTGAAAATATTTATGTATCTTGTTCCCAAAGGCTACTAAACTAAATGTTCCTTCGGGATTCATATTCAATGATTATTTGAAAATGTAAAAAAGTAATGCACTGGCTCTGGGAAACTAGGGTCTGGTCTTTATGAAATTACATGTATCATCTTACTCATATTTTTCACATGATTTTGATAGATTTTATGTTTGGATAAGTATTTTAATATTTCTCTTCATGAAAATTTACATCCCTACTCTAAATTAATTTTTTAACCTTTTGTTGAATCATTTATCATCCTTACTATTCATTGGGTATCCTAAAGGTGCTAGTTCACCAACTTAATCACTATAATTTTCTTGATTTCCTTGTGTATTATAAATAAAATATTGGTTTAATAGACCCAAAATGTTTTAGAGAATAATTTTTACACTGACACTTTTCATATTCTTTCCTCTCCTTGAATTGGAATAACACTTAGAATTATTGATTATACACCACTACATTAATTTAAAACATTGAGTAGTGTAACTACAAATCATTATCGATGATAATTGTTTTTGTAAAAGTCTAATAATTTCCATTTTATTTGAAATAGTTGAGGTTATAATAACAATATGTGACATCCCAATGACACCAAAGGATTGAAATAATTTTTAATGGCTTACCAAGACATTGGCCATGTATTTTAATTTTTTAAAAAACCCAACATTCTAAGACAAAATAAAAAATACCAAACAAATTATATTATGAATGGGAATGAAATAATAAAACTAAAATTAAAAACCAATAAAAATATATCATATTAGTATCAAAAAATTATAGCATAGTTTCTCATGAAAACCAATGTATGTCTCGATGAAGAAACACTTCGGTGGAACCACTCTTACCACTCAGTTAAAAGACTCTGTGCTCTAAAAAACATTCCCAGGATATATAATTATGATGATCCTCTAAATAAAATCATATCATTTAATTTATATGTTTCATGAAAAAATATTTGTATATTAAAAAACTGAATATGTAATGGATGATTAATATTAAACTACAAGATTTATAAATGATACCTCCCAACACACACCACTAGGAAAATAAAATGTTATCTCAAATATAAAAAAATTATTTATATCAACATTTGAAATTCAAAATACATTACCAATTTAATATAGGAAAAAATAAAGGAGATAATTAATTTATACACATACCTTTTGACACCAAAACCAAACCCATACACTCACAACCACATGTATAATGAATGAAAATTTAAATAATTTTTTGAAAGGATCCATCCTATAACATGTCTTTACTTTGTGATATATATTTATGCCTCCAGGGGAATTGGGCACCATGTGTATGCAAATGAGGCCCCACATTATGAAAATACTAAACACATTCATCCAATGTGTTCCATGTTCTCCAAAATATTAATTTAACATAAAATAATTGTTACTCTTATAACATTTAATTTTATATCATTATTAAATTAAACCAAATCCACAATTTAAATTCATATTTAAAAAGGGGATTCCAAAAACCTTTCATAGGATAATGATTTCCAAACCATAAACAAATATTTTTCCTTTAAAATTATCCAAAATTTACATTCAAAATAAATGAAATAAAATTAATAAAAACTAATAATTTAATTATATAATTACTGTAGAACATATATAATTAATATAAAACTCAATAGATGATGAAAGGATAGATTGAATAAATGAACCCCATAGATCTGAACTCAAAAGGTTTTTCCATCAATGGATTTTATCAGTTTCTACAAAAACAACTATAGAATATTGATGAATTAATAATAGATTAGATCTAATGATATATCTGTTTGTAGAGAATTACATTTAGAGAGAAATATATAAAACATAAACATTACATAGATTCTAGAGATCCAATGCACATAGAACTATCTAAAATATCTTTAAGATCAAAGGGACACCCCACGAACACATAGAAGAGGAGTTGAGTTTGAGAGCCTAGTATAAGAGAAGAAAATGATTGTTTTGTTTATTTGAAACAAAAGAAACCCTATTTTTATCATTATATACATAGATAATGGATAATATACTTGGTTGGGGAAACCTTCCACCAACTATTCATATAATATTGCCTCTAAACCACCACCTCGTATAGTTGATTCTCAATGTTGGAAGAATCATGCACTAAAAATGATTTTTTCCTCTACCTAAATTTTTTCTTTTTCAATAGTGAACGTTCAAATTTTATGAAAACATGAAAGATTTTTTCACGCCATATTGCACCTAATATTTTCACATGGATTTTTGGTGATAACTGTATAGCTCCCTCCAACAATGCAGCCATAGAAACACTTCCAAAAGATAGTTAAACCAACCAAAAAATCCTAAATCTAAACGTAAGTACTATATAAAATTATCATAAATGATAAAATGTTATATTATAACAATTAAAGTGTGTTACATTATCCCCACCATTATACTTATCATCTCTATAATGTTTGATATTTTCATTTCTTTTAATAATATCAGAAAAATTATCAATCATTTTGTTCTCATGTGTTCAAGACTCTTGATGAATATGTCAATGTTTCCATAAGTCTTGTACTAAGGAAATTTTTTTCCAAAAATAAAATGTAACATATTTCTAATATATGAATCATTTAATGAAAAAAATATAAATCCAATTCATGATCATCCTAGTCCCACCAAATTACATTTTTGAATTAATTTCAAACACCAGTAGTTGTGATACATGAAAATAATTATGATCCATATTAATTACAGTGGGTAAAACAATCCAATAAGATATATCAACCATTTTTTTCCTGATTATCAAAAGTTGCATTGTGAGGGGGCATGTTTTATTTTCTATCTAATCGATGATGTCCCAGAAATAGAAATACATTAAGTAATATATTATCACCCATTAAATAGGTTATGGGTTGATAATGACTATTCACATAATATTTTAGATGGATTTGGATTCAAACTATCCAATTACATTTAATCATTATTATCTCTTTTGTCTCCTAAATAAAGAAAGTTCTCCATATCGATGCTTCTCATGTCTTAGCCCAATAAAAAGGCGATCGACATCAATGATCATACAATAACTCAATATGACTAATCTATATCATGGAATAATAATGTTTTTTATAAGAAAAAACAGTTACATTCAAATGATCCCCCAATGTTCCCCCAATATCTATAATACGAGCTTCGATGAAGTCTTCAATTATCTAATTATTCATTAAGACTACCCATCAATTTCTTGAAGATACATTATTCTCGTTGAAAATTGAATAACTAAATCATCTAGAATTGATCACCAAATCTGATATATGGAATGTTTATAACTATTAATGATGAGATAAACTTGTATTTAATTCAATTATAAGATTTCCAAAATTAATAACTTTTCTAAATAATACACCATATCAGATTCATGAATTAGGTTAAAGTGGGATAAAATTTTCAGTGTAAGATACCAACATTTCTATGAGGTATGTAAACATTAATTTTTTAATAATTTTCTATTCTATTCTTATGAAAGTGACATATATATAATGGGAAGTAATAAAGAGTCTATGTGATTTTTTTCAGAGCATATAGCATCAAGTTATGATGAATTGGCGTAAGGGAATCCATTGAACAAACTATATGTTGTTCTACAGAGATCCACATTAGGAAGTGCATGAGCATAGCATATTCGAAAAACTGTCCTCCCCAACAGTGTGGATCTACTATCCATTAAATATTGAAGTTATATGGTATGTCCTATCATGAATCCAAACCCTACACCCTTTTAATATTGGGTGAGTTGATCATTTTTTCCATCCATCTATATATCTCACCCCACCATTTTTTTCCCGCATGTGTACCAGCTCTCCTCTAATCCATTTTGAGTGTCCTCTATTCCTAATACTAGGAACTAAATCCATTCATCTATTAAGCCCATGATTTGAGTGTATCTGTAATGTTGGATCACCATTAATTATCTATCTATTCTTATATTGTGTTTTTTTTTCTACCATCCACAAATATATTTTGGTGGAAGGTCAAATTCCATATTTTCAAGGTATTCACTTCTTCTTCATTTATCTACTTATTAAAGATGAACCTAGGGATGACAGATCATGATAGTTCTACAACATGCTTATATTAGGTTGAATAAACCTTTTTAATAAAGTTTTTCTTGATTCTGTGGCCATCATCATGTTGTCCCACACAAAAACATAATGTCTTTTCTTATAAAATAAATTATAAGACATTAATTAATTATTTCACCTAGTTGCTGATTCCCCTTTTGCACCGATACATGGTTGGATGTTTTAAACATCAACCCTAGACACCCATGAGGTGTGTTCTTTTATATAACCTATATTAAAAAACCCCTTAGTGTGTGTCATGTCAACACATATTAGTGGGAGCCAATTAAACATAAATTAGATAGATGGATAATACTATGTGACTTTTATCATTTTATAATGGATTTTAAAATGGTTAATGGTTTAAATGGAAATGTGGAATGAGATGAATGATCTCTTAGATTTCACCTCTTGAAATTAATAATTTTTATTGATTATGGACAACAACATAGGCCAGGTGGTTATTACTATATGAATTTTATGATGTTGTACACATCTCAGTGGAACTATCTTTTATGATGGTCTGGAACCTATTGAATTATGGTATGGCCCTAATTTTCGGATTGAGTTATGATCCTACGACCCCTAGGTTTAAGAATTTAACGTTTAGAAAAGATGAGGGAGATAAAGGTACCATATATATTACTCCCATATAAATTTATATACATGGATATAGGTTTACATCATCATTACATTGTGACATGGCCTATATATGTCTGATATAATACGGAGCATACCATTGGATGTCTTCCACAGTCTCAATGATGTTTCCCCAGTTATCACCTTGGGACCTAGATAATGTAAGTATGATACATTATTCATATGCATTATATTTTGAACTATTTAAACATATTATTGGAACATAATATATATATATATTAGTATATATATCTATATATATATATTGATGGTTAAATTTTATATACTTCTTCCAATTAAATCTTGTTCTTGTGGATAATTTATGTATGTTATTAATTGTATATTGTAACTATAATATCTTCTCATGATTCTAATTCATATACATATATTGGATTTGGTATAGAAACTGTTGTCATTGGAATACAAAATATACCAAACACCCTATTTCGGACACCTATGATACCTCAATAGTCCTCATGATTGGAAGTAGGGAGAATTGAAAGTGCCCGATAATATATGCTTGATTGAATATAGCGTGGGAGTATAAAAATAATCCATGGATCATAATAATATTGCAGATAGTCACTTGGTTATTTTTTAATTTGAGACATTTATTGTAATGGATTCATGTGGACATGTATTTACTCTTTTTCATATAACTTCATGGCGTACTAATCAATTTTTATATTGAACTACTATGGGTGGTGTTTCTTATTACTATCATTTTGATGATTTATCATTTCTATCATTGATATCACGTATCATAGATTTATTCAGTTATTACACCAGTGGGATACATTTTTTATGAGGTTATAGTCTCTCTTCTATAGCACATTACACACTCACTACAATACAACAACCTCTAGTGTATATGGATTCATCCTCTAGGGCTTGTAGACAATCGATTGTAGTTACATGGGAGTGAATTGCTCACAAACAAACACAGCTACCCCGACAACACGATAACTGATATGGTCATGATAGAGATCAAAGTTCATTCCGGATCCGCATATTTCAGCAAGTAGAACCAAGAATCATAAAAAAAGAACATGGGAATGATTCATCCACAGGAATTTCGTAAGACAGGAAAATAGTATGCATTTGAATAAAACGTCACTAGGAGTGGTGTTCCAAAAATCAAACATTTAATAATCAACCCAATGTAATATATAAATGTACTATACAACTAAAATAAATATTGAAATGTTCAAACATACACACCTCCCCAAGTCCACGAATCAATAGGTAGTCCAACCCCAAGTTGTTCTTTACCTTTACTCGAACGCGGAAAAAACTAATCTACAAACACCCCAAATCATAGGCAGGGTGTGAAATTAAATACCAGAATGGTATCACCATGGATTATTTAATATATTCCAACATTTAATTAACTAAATAATAATATTTAAGTTTTCAAATAATGAGGTTAGGAATTTCCAAATCATATTTAAAAAAATAAATCTTTAATTTCAAATGATGGAATACATTTTTAATGATTAAAATACAATAAAAAAATTCATAAATAATCACATTTTATATAAAATATTTTATAAATATATGAATTAATCTAATATAGTTCAAAATAATGTAATATTTTTATTTTCAATACAAAAAAGATACATTGCCATACGACTAATAAGGTAAAATAGATCCAAGATACAGGGACTCCAAACTCCCAGTGAAAGAGCAATATATACATATATCCTTTTGAACTAAGGATAAATATGACTCATCACCATCTCTAAAGGGATGTGACATGATTTATTATATTTTGGAACATTATAAATCATAAGTTTTCATCCAAATAACTCACTAAATAGCTACTGCTTGCTTGTCCTCAAGTAAAAATTAAATGATGGGAAATTTATTTTAAAACTATTTAAAATAAAAAACATCCAATCCACCTTTTGGGATACTATAATTTACATTCTGAAACCATTACACCATTTTTTAATAAAAAAATATTCCCTTTTTCCATGAAATAACCCAAAGGTTCATATCAAAAACATTTTTAGTCATTTTATCAATTACAATTTGAAATTAGTTTCATCAATTTAATTTCTAGAATTTTCAATCCAACCAATTTCTGAATTGAATTTCAACAATATAAATTTAATAACTTTCCATCAATTCATAAAATGCACACTAATTCACAATAATCATATTTTTTCTCAATATCATGAAAAAATACAAATTTTCATAACCAATTTCTATAATTTAGTGGAATGTTTTTAAATAAACCAATTGAAAAATGTTTATATAAAATCAATTGAAAAAAATTATTAAATTTAAATCAATAAAAACAGGTTAAATAAAATTTGGCATCCTAATGTAATATACAACATTTCATGAAAACATCATGGCACCAACAGAAAATCACCATCTAAAAAGAAGGCACATAAGATATAGGAACACTTCCTAGAAAACTAATTCCCAAACATCGATTATAGATCCTCTAATCCCAAAATGATCTATAATATGTACACTAAGGGAATGAAAAAGAGACAAAGAGATAGAGAGAATGAATACATGAAATTTCAAAGGGAACTTGCAACAACTATCATCACTGATTGAGAAAATTTAGAACGGTTTGTGGGCTCCAAAATTTCATAGGGATGGATCTTGGGTTGATAGAATGAAATATAAAGAGGAGGAAATAATACATTCAACAATGAGTATTGTTTAAAAACAAATCCTGGGGTTTTACATGATCTGAAACCCAATTACACATCATTAAATTCAAAAATCTCATAATCGCTAGAAAACCCATGAAATCTTCATAAAAATGAATTATTATCATTTTATGATTTACATGGTGTGTATACATATAAAATAGTGTGTATGTATCCCCCGATATTTTTATGACAAATATTTTGTTTTTATGTTATATAAATCATCAACAGAATCTTTCTCTACAAACAACACTAGCTTAGCTTGCTTTACACGCAATTGCGTCTTTCCTCAATAGCGTGTGTTGTACGCAATACCGAGTTTCACTAAACAACGATGTGATTTTAAAATATTATTAAAACAGGCCGTTATGAATAGTAATACCCAATTTTTGAAATTTTATTTTTTAATATGGACTTCATTTTTGAATTCAGAATATCAAAATTAGCCTAGGGTGAAATTTTGGTATTTTTCTGAAAACATTCAATTTTCGATGAATAGTGAAAACACTGGGTTACTATTTAAAATCCAACTTTTTATTTAAATAATTATTTATTGTATTTAAATTTATTTTAGGTTAAAATTTAGACATAATACCTTTATATGTTCAAAGTAATTCATTAGAGTCATTTTATAATAATTTTAGATATATAAAAATTTTATTGAATTTTTCACCATCTTTTACCCACCTCCTAGGATAATTTGTAAATTCACATAAAACATAATTTTATCACTTCTATGAGTGTAATTTCAAAAATACAAGAGACACGATTAATAACAAGGACTAGAATGTGGTTCAACGAGATGAAAAGAATTTTTGGCGAATAATAACTGTTTACTTTTTTTACCACGGTTAAAAGTAAATAGGGTAATTAAGAGTAAAAATGACATTATTATTACCCTATCATGTGTCCTAATTCTATTGGATAAGTGTAATTCGAAAAAAAAACAATTTTACAAATAAAAAATGACAATTTAGGTCCACTTGGATTAGATTTGGACATTTAATATTATTTTATTTAAAGAAGAGTTAAAATAGTTAAAATCATAGATTAATAACTATAACATTTTTAATATAGGGTTATACATATGATAAATTAGACTATAAACATTCACTATAAATATAAGAAGATTTCCTACAAAGAAATATTTTATTTATGATTTTTAGATATTAGATAATTTAATTCATTTATGACACAATGATGATGGAGTAAATATCTTATTAATGAAATATTAATATAATTGATATTATAAGTACTGAAATAAATTTAATTTAAAACTTTTTATGAATTAAACTAATTTTATTGGTTAATATTACATATTATTATTGATTTAATGAAGACTTCTTGAACTGATCATGCTGTTATGATTTTCACAAAAATCAATTACCAAATAGTGTCAAAATTTACATAAAATAATTTTTAAAACATATATTATATAATTAATTGTTATTTTATTCTTAAAAATCTATGGTTCTTACAAGTTACTTATATCATGATATTTGTATCATTAATGGACCACTTGGGGCACTCTGGTATGTATATGGTATGTTTATTAACTATATAATATAAACATACAATGTGACATGGTAAATGTCAATCTAATTAACTAAGTGTTAAAAATAAAAGATAAGGATAATATAATGAACTAAACTTGTTTGAAACCCATTGGTTGAGAGTATTTTGACCCATACCCAACATAGCTTCGAAATAAATAAATTAGGAGCTATTAAAACCGAATATGACTTTTTAATAAAATTATATTTTTAGTTTTTCCAAAGGTGCCCCTCTCCTCCATTATAAAAGGGAACCTACTCCATCTCTTCCTCACACCACGTTGAGCCTTCATGATCGTCCAACCCTAGCCAATTTCTATTATCCACTTCCCTAGAGACATCCTAGAGGTCCTGGTTTTCTTAAAAGACCATCTTTCGTGCCCTTAGAGGAGGTTAAGAAGAGGCGCTACAAAGAAGATGTAATGTATGTTACCGATTCATTCAACTTTATTTTTTATTCTACTTCTTCTTTTTTAGTTGTTTCAGTATTAAGTAATAACATCAGTATCACTCATATACTTATATTTTATTATACATATGAAACAACCCTTTTTCACCAGCTATCTTTCCTATGGAAAACAAAATCACCGCGCGTGGGTACGTACGGAATACCGTCTCCACGCCGTGGTGAAATCTATTTTCCTCCACCACCTTACTTGGATGGGTATAATGGTGTAGAAAATAACTATATATGATTATTGTAAAGTGATATTGATTCTGAATTAGTATACATACACTTCAATAAAATTCCACGATCATGGGAATGATATCATCGCTCCTGCGTACGTACAGCCTACCGTCTCCACGATGTGATGCGACTCGTTCTAAATTATCATCATTACATAATGATTATATAAATGTATTGAATGAATAAATATAATATATAATACACTAATAACATTCTGGAAATGAGGTATCTATAACCTAAAGAGAATAATAATAATTTATTCAGGAAAACACACAAAAGAACAAGAAGTAATAAACACCTGAATAACAAGTAGCAATGAAATATTACTAATATAAACCTAATAATATGACCATATATGACATAATAAAAATTATTATGATACAGGAATAAGTCAATGACATTATTTAAATCATTATGCAGGAGTTTCGGACACTTACGAAGCAAATCGAACCTAAGGTATGGGAAAATCTCACAATCTCATTTTTATCCGAGATTGTTTATACTTCAGAATTTACTATGGAATATTTAGCATCCACATCCATGTTTCCCCAAGATGTAATATTATTTCATTCCACCTAAAAAAATTTAAATCCAATTTTACACATTGGTGAGTTTTTAGTAAAAGATATCAAAGGAATCTTTTTTCGTTTTTAGTATGAGGTACTTTTTGACTTTTCTAGCCAAAGTACGAGAAGAATATTTTTTTAACTTATACGGCCTGAATGGGATTTTAGAACATTATTTCCATTAAACTCCCTTTAAAAGTTTTAATGTTAATATTTAATCAACTTATTTTTTGTTGAAAATTGTATGACATTTTATAGGAAAAATGTTTCTGTAGTAGAAAGGATATTTTCCTCAAGAATGGAGTTCAAGCATTTTATCAAAATTATTTTCCATCTAAGATAATATAGGGTTCTATTTCTATCCCAATTTTTGAGATTAATTTGATTATGTTATTATGGAATTATTTTTATGATGTCTTTTTATCTTATGATGCCATGATGTTTTAGAATCCCATTTTTATTACTTGGGTTATGCTATGATGTATGATTTATGATTTTGTGGCACACATAAGAATGGTTTAATTATGAGATGGGTGGGACCTATATCTCCCTCAAATGCATTGTGTAATGATATATATCTCATGAGATAGATATGGCTGGAAAGGCTGGTGGAACCGGTTCAGTGAAACATGACTGAAATGAGGAGTGAACTCGGTTCAGGAATGGACTTTGTCTGCTAAGATAGTCATAGAAATGAGTCTTGACTACTAAGAAATGATTCTCTATGATTATGTGTGTATGCCACAAAGTTTCTTGTTTTATGTTATGAGTGTTAGGATTACATTTCACTACTATGATTTATCCCATGATTATGAAATTATGATCTCTTTTGCAGGTTATGATTTCCAAAATGTTATGTTATTATGAATATGTTGTGATTGATATTTCATTTGTTTACCCTTACTATGCATTTGAGATCACCCTTTTGAATGTTTTCTTTCCCCATGTCAGGAAAAAGGTTTTTAAGTGGTATATGCCAAAAGGGGCTCTATATATGATGAAATAAATTGGATACAATGTAGATGCTTTAAGAACCAGTTGTTTATGTTTCCCAGTTTCTAAATACACTATACCTATACGGTTTTACCATGGTTTTGTTATATGTTGTAATAAGTGTGCTTCAATTTTGATGTATTAACAATGTATGTAATGTATGGTTCGTTATAGTTGGTATCAGAGGAAAGGTATAGTCATCCTTTGGAAACTAGGATGTGAAAGCCTCAGTAAGAACCCTAAGGATATATTTAAGCATCGCACACAATCTTAGTGTTTTAGAAATGGACATGAATAACCTAATATAAGACCTTAAGTGTAAAATTTTATTCTTGATTATGTGTTTTTTCTATTATAATTATTATTTATCACATTATTCTTCTTGGTTTTAGTCAATGGCTGGAACGTGAAGGAACCATGTTAATGCGGAATGCGATGGGAAAATGCAATGATTATCCCCCTGAGAAATCAAATGATATGGGAACTGGAATACAAAATCTTGTAGCCATGTTCACACAACTTTCTCATGCTATGAATCATGAATGACTTCCAAACGAGCAAGGGAAATAGAAACATTCTATTGAATCCTTCATGAGGCAGCGTCCACCCTCATTCAACGGGTCTACTGATCCATTAGTTGTTGAACAATGGATCAGTACTACTGAAAAGATATTTTCAGTTCTTCAATGTTCTGAACATGATAAAGTCATCTTAGCAGTATATCGTTTGGAGGGTGAAGCTGATCAATGGTGGAATCTTATCAAGAATATGAGGCCAAGAGATGAAATTGAGCCCATGGAATGGTATGAGTTCAAGATGTTATTTTTCAATATGAACTTCCCTCGTATTCTTCGAACAAAGATGGAGAAGGAATTTCTTGAACTGAATCAAAAGGATGATGAATCTGTTGGTACCTATGAAGAAAATTTTACAAGACTTGCAAGGTATTCTTCTGGTATTATTATCCTACCTGAGAGGAAAATTGATTGATTCTTTAGTGGCTTAAAACCAAGTCTTTGATGGGTATTATCCATAATGGACTTCAATAGTTACGAGGAAATCGTTCGATGTGCTCTCAAAGTTGAGATGGAGATTGGAGTAACCCATCAGTCATATGGGATTAATAAGAAGAAGAAAATGGAATTCAAAAGAAAATCAAAAGACCACACTGAAAAGAAGATGGGTTTTCCATTATGCTCAAAGTGTGGAAAGAAACATGGAGGGAGTTGACTTAAAGGGACAAGTAAATGTTTCAAATGTGGAAAAGAAGGTCATCAGGCATTTGAATGCCGCAATGATGGGAAGAAGATGTCTAGTGATGCGAACAAAGAAAAGGACACACATATTGCACCTCCTACACATCAATGTTACAAGTGCCAGGAAATGGGGAATTATGCTAATCAATTCCCTAATCCAAGGGTTTTTTATGATGATCGACTTCAATAAACTCTTAAGGCTAAAGTCAAAGGAAAATCTCATGTAATTTATATCAGCGATGTGTAGTATGATGACGATGTGGTGATAGATACACTTATCATCCACTCTAAAGTAGAAAATGTTTTATTTGATTCTAGATCCACCCATTCATTTATTTTTGAATAATTTTCTAAGGGTATTTCCGTATTACCTCAACAATTAGATGTTGAGTTAGCTGTGACAAATCCTAATGCACAACAGTCGCATCAAAAGTTTATAATTCTTCTCCGATTGAAGTTTGTGTGAAAGTGCTTCTTGCAAATCTTGTGATCCTTCCTCTAGTATAATTTGATGAAATTCTTTTCATGGATTGGATTTATTTATATGGATCTCATATCAACTTCCAAACAAGGGAAGTCACATTTCATATTCTAGGTCAATCTTTGATCGTCTATCGATGCAAGGATGAACATAACTATCCAGTGGGTATTTCTTCCATCTTACGGGTCTTGATTCCTCTAAATGAAGGTTATATATCTCAAATGGTTGGTGAGAAACTCACGATTAAGAACATTCCCATTGTATGCGAGTTTGAAGATGTCTTTCCGGATGAATTTTCTGGTGTTCCACCAAATCGTGAAGTTGAATTTTCAAAACAACTCATATCGGGTGCTTTAACTATTTCAAAGACACCTTATAGAACGACCCCAATTGAGTTATAGGAATTGAATAAAAACTCCAAGATAATCTTGATAAAGGATTCATATGCCCTAGTGCGTCACCTTGGGGAGCACCAGTTCTGTTTGTTATGAAGAAAGATGGATTAATGAGACACTGCATTGATTATCGATAACTTAACAAGATCACGATCAAGAAACAATATCCACTCTCGTGCATTGATGAATTATTTGACCAACTACGCGGAGCTCAATACTTTTCCAAGATTGATCATCGTTCAGGGTATCATCAATTAAGGGTCAAAAGGGAGGATATACCAATGATGGATTTCCGTACAAGGTATAGACACTATGAATTTATAGTGATGCCATTTGGTCTTATTAATGCCCCTGCTATCTTCATGGATCTAATGAAAAGAGTCTTTCGAGACTATCTTGATCAGTTTGTGGTAGTCTTTAAAGACGATATTCTTTTCTATTAAAAGATCAAGGAAGAACATGAAGATCACTTGAGAAATGTATTGAAGACCCTGAGAAAGGATAAGCGTTATGACAATTTTACCAAGTGCGATTTTTGGCTTCAAAAAGTTGCATTTGTGGGTCACATAATCTCAAAAGAGGGGATATCTGTGGATCCAACAAAAACAGAGGTTATCAAAAGATGGTTGAGACCAACAACAGTAACTGAGATCCTATGTTTTCTTGGTTTGGGTGGATATTATCGACGTTTTGTGAAATATTTTTCATGCTTATCTAATCCACTCTCCAGGTTGACTCAAAAAGGAGTTAAGTTCGTGTGGACGGAGGAATGTGAAGAGAATTTCAAGGAGTTGAAAAGAAGGTTATCCAGTGCACCTATGCTCAAACTTCCTTGTTGTGGAGAAACGTTTGTGATCTATAGTGATTCATCCAAGAAGGGATTGGGGTGTGTTCTCATGTAAAATGATATGGTGATAGCTTATGCCTCACGATAGTTGAAAATCCATGAGCAAAACTACCCAACTCATGATTTGGAGTCAGCTGCAGTAATATTTGAAATAACGATATGGAGGCATTATATTTATGGAGAAAGGTGTGATATTTATACTGATCATAAAAGTTTAAAGTATATTTTTACACAAAAGGAGTTGAATATGCGCCAAAGAAGATGGTTGGAGATGATTAAGTATTACGACTGCTCAATTCATTACCACCCTGGGAAAGAAAACAAAGTGGCTGGCGCATTAGGTCGACAAGACCACGCTAGCTTATCCATGATAAGGATCACTAAAGATACAATATGTATGGATTTAAAAAGGGTGGATATTGGAATTATAATGGAAGGGGAAAATCATATTATTCTCAAAATAATGTGCAACCATCTATACATGTTAAAATTAAAGAGGCACAAAAAGAATATGTACTGTTACAAAAGAAGGTGAGAAATGTTCCTAAATTCAACCTTGATTTTGATGGGATAATAATGTTTAGGAATCAGGTTTGTGTTCCTCCCATCCCAGAATTAAAGAAGGATCTACTGAATGAGGCTCATAGTTCTTCATTCTCTATTCATCATGTAAGTACGAAGATGTATAGGGAGCTGAAAGAGTACTTATGGTGGGATGGAATGAAAAGTGATTTTCTTGAATATGTCTCTCGATGCTTGGTTTGTTAGCAAGTTAAAGATGAGAGGCAGAAGTCTATGGGGATGTTACAACCATTACCCATACCCGTGTTGATTCAATAAGGTTTTCCTTATGACTTTTCCATTCCTTTTTGTTTTGAAAATCACAATCACCTTATACTTAAGCAAATGTATGTTTTACCTCCATAAGGAAAATTAATTCTTTAAGGAAATTTACCCTTACCTAGAGTTCTTTATTCATAGAAATATTTTTTCTTAATGTGAAAAACCCGGATTTTTAATCAAAATCCCTGAATCATGTAATGAAAAGTATTGGTGTATTCTATTTTAAGATCTGAATTCTGGATGTGAACTATATTGAAGTTCCAATCTGAATTATGGACTCTGAACTTTCATGAGTTCGACTCCGAACTCTTAAGTAGTTTGACTCCAAACTCTTAAGTAGTTCAACTCCAAAATCTTAAGTAGTTCGACTCCGAACTCTTAAGTAGTTCGACTCCGAACTCTAAAGTAGTTCGACTCTGAACTCTTAAGTAGTTCGACTCCGAACTGTTAAGTAGTTCGACTCCGAACTCTTAAGAAGTTCGACTACGACCTCTTAAGTAGTTCGAATCCGAACTCTTAAGTAGTTCGACTCCGAACTCTTAAGAAGTTCGACTCTGACCTCTTAAGTAGCTCGACTCCGAACTATGAATGTTCAGATTCCAAACCCTTGTGAAATCAGTCTCCGAATCCCTATAAAACAGACTCTGAACTTTTCTTAACATGGAATTTGAATTTTATTTCAGTTAGACTCCAAACTCTTAATTTACTTACACTCCAAAATGTTGATCAGTTTTTACATACACATGATCCATTTCAAAACGATGTTGTGCATTCAGTTATACATGGTTATGTTATTAAACGATGTCATCTATTCTGTTTCAAACTAACAATTGGTTGAGTTACACATGTACAGGTCCCTCTGAATTTCATGGAAAATATGATCGTTGAAGGAGGGAGCCGACCGTTGGAAATCTTCCTATAAATAGGAGCTCATTTGAAAAGAGCTCATGTGATGAAAGAGGTTGATCGATCTAGAGACCACACGATGTTAAGGTGATTTAATGATATGGAAGCTTTTCATGCCTTGTGCATACTGAACCGCTCTTTCAGATTGCTTTGTGCAAATTCGAATATTGGTGATTACATTCGAGGACTTTCGGGGATAGGAAGACAGAGGTGCTGACTACCTTGAAGATCGAGGGATTCCATGATGAGGAAGACAAAGGTTCCAACTACCTTGAAGTTGAGGGCTTGCAGGGATAGCAAGATTGAAATTCTGATCTTCGTATCGAGGGCTTACCCTTGTGTGGGTAAGAAAGACTTGCTTGAATGTATAAATCAAGGTACCTTTATCCAAGGTTGTTGGATACCGTTCTCCTTGGGTTAAAAGACTTACATCTTGTTACTTGTAGTTTTACTACTTGTTTTTCCATTGCATACTGTATTGTAACGAAATTACCTTCTTGTATTTCCTTACACTTGTACTCTGAAAAGTTTAGATTCTATACGCTTTAAGGTAGAGTCTCATATTGTAAACTATTGTTCCATTCCAACATTTTGTGTTAGAGGTGTTGCGAATCTGCTTAGTTTAACTTTGTTCAACTTAGATCTTTCCTTGTCTAAGGAAATCATAGTTATCTGTAACCAACTTTAAAGGTTCCAAAGGAATTTTAAAGTATACAATTCACCCCCCCTCTTGTATATTGAGCATCTACATCATTATTTCGATCCTACAATTGGTATCAGAGGAGGTCTATAAAATACTTATACTCACATATAAGTTTTTCTTGGTCATTTTTATTCCGAACTTTGTCATTCCGAACATTGTCATTCTGAACATTTTCATTCGGAACATTTTCATTCAAAACATTGTCATTCCGAACATTGTCATTCCGAACTATGTCATTCTGAACATTTTCATTCCGAACTTTTTCGTTCCGAACATTGTGGTTACGAACTTTTTCTACTAACTAGTTTGGTTGCCGAGTTTATATTAGAATGGCAGGAGTCATTGTTGGTTCTATTGACAATATAAATCCTACAAGACCACCAATCTTTGATGGTAATGACTATGAGTACTGGTGAGATCGAATGAAGAATTTTTTTATCAATACTGGAGAGGATAAAATTGTTATGCTTACAGGTTATTATAAAATTCCTGATAAGGAAGTTAGAACTTTCACTAACCATAAAATGCTAGAGTATCAACTCAACTATAAGGTATGCAATACATTACTATGTTCAATGACTAGAAATATATATAGCCAAATTTCTTCTTGTGAAGAAGCTAATTGTATCTGCAAGAAGTTAGAGTTTACACACTTTGGCACTTTTAACGTGATTGATACTAGGAGAGATATGCTTAGAGCTGAATACCAAGGATTCAATTTTCCCTATGGAGAACCAATCTGCAAAGTTTAACAGAGACTTATGACTATAGTCAATAGCATACAGTCTATGGGAGAAAAATTCTTAGACGATGAAGCTCTTGTGGATAAGATAATTGATATTATGCCCAATGAGTGGGAATCAAAGAGAACAGCTATAGATGAGAACAGGAATGTCACTCAAATTTATCTTGATGAGTTATATGGAAATCTTCTCCAACATGAGATAAAAATGAAGAGAGATGCTGACAAAATCAAGAAGAAGAATGGGAATGGTACTGTTTCTTTTAAAACAACATTAAATCATATGAAAGCTAAGGCTCCAGAGAGACTAACCAGATCCACGTCTAAGAAAATGGTTATTCAATCAGATTCTAGTGAAGGTAAAATCATAGAAAATGAGTTAGAAAATATTTCTTGATGGATGAACAAGACAACTGGCCAGAGAACAAATTTTTCTATACATCTTGGGAGTACTAAAATTTATATGGACATGAAAGAACATTTCTAGTGGGACAACATGAATATAAAATTACTAATTTTATATAATGATGTCTAGTCTATGAACAAGTAAAGGTTGAATGACAACATCATAAAGGATTAATCCTACCAATACCTATTTCGACGTGGAAATGGGATGACATCACCACTGATATTTTCACTATATAACCCAAAAATCCAAGGAAGAATGATGTGATATGTGTAATTGCTGACTGAATTGTGAAAATTGTCATATTTCCTCACTATGAGGGAAGATTTTCCACTAGAGTGCCTTCCAGTAATCTATATCAATAATTTTATGGACATCATGGATCACCTATCTCGATTTGTTCTAATCAGGATCCAATATTTACATCGAAATTATTTAAAGGTTTTCAAAATGATTTGGATACTATTCCTTTATTTGTTACTGCTTATCACCCACAAACTGACGTGAAATCAGAAAGGATGATCTAAACCATAGAGAACATGTTCAGATCATATTCAAATTACAATCAAGGTATGCGGGATCAATGTTTACCATTATTAGTGTTTTCCAAAAATAATAGTTTCTATTAAATTAATCAAATGGGACATTATAAATTATTGTACATAAAAAGTTATCGTACACCAAATTGTTGGGATACATTTTGAGAAAGAAAGCCTGTGGGACCGGAGCTTGTAGGGGAAACAATCGAAAATGAAAATACAATTTAATCCCATATCTAATCATCTAAAATAAGACAAAAAATCTATAATAATAATCAAAGGAATGATTTGGAGTTTTAGGAGGGAGATCATGTTTTCATAAAAGTATCTCTATTGAAGGGTGTTAACAGATTGGGGATGAAATGGAAACTAATCCCAAGGTACCCAATCCCTGATGAAATTATATAGAGAATTAGATCTGTTGCATATCTCTTGGATATGACACCCAGTATATCTAAAGCAAAAAAGTGTTCCATGTCTCATTAATGAGAAAGTGCATGCCGGACCCAATTCATGTCCTTACATCTGATGGTATAAAATTGGAACCTAACATATATTATTGCAAAGAGTGTATCCATATTTTGTTCACTAAAGAATAAGTTTTGAGGACATAGATGACATTAATAGTAGAGATACATCGGATAAATCATAAAATTTAAGTGGAAACATGGGAGCCTAAAGATGTTCTGATGAAGAACCACCCAAACCTTTTTGTGGGGTAAAATTCTGGTAATTTTGAGGATGAAATTTTTGTAAGGAGGGGAAAATGTGACAACCCAATATTTTTAAATTAATATAATATTAAATGAAAGAAACATTGTGTTTTTGAAAAACACCACAACGTTGTAACCTAGCTAGTGAACATAATTTTTCCACCACTGCGATTTGAAATTTTAAAAAATGAAATACACAGCTGCGTTCAGTATGATATTTAGAGTCCAATAAGAAAAACATAATTTTTGGGAAATATTAAAAAACACTTTTGAATAGTAATATGAATATTGATATGACAATAATGAATATTAATTAATAATATTATTTTATTTTCTTAAAGTTGTAAGATAATGGGATCTTGAATAATTTGTCAATGTGATATAAACCGAATAATAGATTTACAAATCTTATTCCTTGAATATGAAAGTATTTTATTTTAATAATAAATTAATATAATGTATAAAATTATTTTCAAAAAATGGATTTCATTTTTGAATTGTACACATAAAAAAAATTAGGTTGATTTTTTAGGATTTTTTTGAAATACTCGAATTTTTTATGAATAGTAAAATATGGTAATTAATCATATGAATACATTGTCAATTAAATTCACTATTCATATAATCATGGGTGATATAAGCACACATATATTGAACTCACATGAACTTATTACTATTATGGGTCACATGAATCAACACAATTGGTTGTCTTGAGAGATATAATAAAATATTGAATAAGATATTCATAAATCACTCATCTCCTCCACTATAAAATCCATCAATCACTCCTTCTATTCACAACTCTAATAAATGAAACTCCTCAATTTTATACCCAAACACCATTCCATAGTCAGTCACCACGTCCAAAATATCTTGGTCTGATGAAAAGACCAAAACCCCTTCTCTTAATGTGGTTCTGAAGGACATTATTTCAAGAGTTATAGAATCTTTCTTTTTCATTGTTTTTCATTTTAATTTATCTTATTTTTTTATTCAATTATAATCCCCTATATATAATTGATCATTATAACACAATTCTAATCTATATAGTATAATTATACCATGTTAATGTAAAAATCATTATCAATCTTCACACACACACACACACACACACTCTGTTTTGTAAATGAAATCATCGTCCATGGGGTCCCAATTTAAATCCTTCATGGACAACGAAGATTCAATCATCAAATTATCCTTCATTACTGGTCATGAAACCTTTTTTATGTTTGAAACAGAATGTAATATATTTATTATAACCTACTTAATATTCAAGAACACGTGTATGTACATAGTATTAATTGATATGACCAAACTAGTTCAATATAATCCATATACTGCCAAATAATCTATTTGATTGTTATTTATTGAAATGATTCATCCTAATACCATCTAAATAAATTCAATACATAACCATTAACACTTATGGAAGCACTTAAATAATATATATGTTCAATTCTAGATAATCACAACCTTTTCACATGAACATCCATACTCATATACAAATAGACCGACCAGGAAAACCAAGGAAACAAACACTCTGGAACAATAGAATTCTATCTTATAACATATCAATAAGGATATAAATTATCTTAATAAAATTATTATAAACTATATATATGTATAATAGGTTCTTAATTATGTTATTAATAACACTAATTTCATATTATGGTACCTTATTTTCAAGAGGAAAAGACAATGGGATTTAAAGTAAGAGTTTTCCACCTTAACCTCCATTTTCATTAGGGTTATTTTTTATGCGTACATACCGCAATGGAATTATTATGTAATCCTAATAAGTTATCTATTATTGTTTAATATATGATTACCAACCAGAATCCTTCCTTATTTTATAGGGTGTTACAATTTTTAAAAGGAGCATTCCAAATTATTTATGTAAAACATGCCCGATTCATGGAAATTTCCCAAATTCATACATTTTTATAGGGTACTATATAATTTTCTTTTAGAAACCATTATTTTAATAAAATCACTGATTTTTTATGGAAAATAATATTTTACCTCACTTCTTATTTTATAAAATACATTTCCAAAATAACTCTACTTTTCAAATTAAAATAGTATTTATCTCAAAAATTACTCAATGATTTTATAAGAGTATCTTCATCTATTTCAAAACTAATATTGATTATTATGTATTATTGGGATTAATAACTAATGATATAATATTCCTTGTTCTATTTATTATTATATGATTAGAATGACTATAGATGTGTTATCCAAAAACCATTCACCCATTTACTCTGAATGGTTAGTGTTTATGATTAATGTTCATGGAAAGTTATTTGAATTTCATATGTTAGTTTCAATATGAATGTATATGTTATTTTTTATTATCCCTGATCATAGAAGGAATTAATTAGGATTATTATTTGATGGGTTGGGCCACCTGTAGACCCTAGATGGATCGGTAGGTCTCATGAGACTAATTGATATGGACTTGGTTGAGGCCATGGCCATTTTGAGATATGGTTTTGGCTGAGGCCTTAATCATTTTTAGATATCTTTTTCGAGGCTTTGAAAATATGTATCAAAATTTAGGGGACATTAATTTCCCTAATCATGATGCTAGAAATTGTTAGTTCATGTTGTTATATGACTAGTAGAATAACTAGGATTATGTTTTATTATGAAAATATTTACTTAACATATATTCCTTCTATATTATTATCATGTATATTTTTAAAGGAATGAGTTTTAAATTATTAACCCTATATAATGTTTATGTTATATATGGCTATAATTTTTACCCATACTGATTATCTAATCTCACCCCTTCTTATGTTTCATTTTTCCCAGGGCTTGAAGATGTATATTTTGATTGACATACATGGATAATTTTAGAGTGGTGGATGTTATTAATGAAACATTTATGTTGTTTTTATTTTGAAGCTTTAATTTTGAAAATATGTATGTATCTTGTTCCCAAAGGCTACAAAACTCCATGTTCCTTTGGGATTCATATTCAATGATTATATGAAAATGTAAAAAAAATAATGCACTGGCACTGGGAAACTATGGTCAGGCCTTTAGGAAATTACATGTATCATCTTACTCATATTTTTCACATGATTTGATAGAGTTTATGTTTGGATAAGTATTTTAATATTTCTCATGAATAAAATTTACATTCCTACTGTAAATTAATTTTTTAACCTTTTGTTGAATCATTTATCGGCCTTACTCTTTATTGGGTATCCTAAAAGTGCTACTTCACCATCTTAATCACTATAATTTTGATGATTTCCTTGTATATTATATATAAAACATTGGTTTAAAAGTCCAAAAATATTTTACATAATAATTTTTAAACTGACACTTTTCATATGTTTTCCTCTCTTTGAATATGCATATCACTTAGAATTATTGATTTCACACCACTATATTAATTCCAACCATTGAGTAGTAGAATTACACACCATTATCAGTGATAAATGTTTTTTTTAAAATTCCAATAATTTTCATTTTATTTGAAAGAGTTGAGGTTACAATAACAATACCTGACATCCCAATGACACCAAAAGATCGAAATAAATTTTAATGGCTTGCCAAGACATTGGCCATGTATTTTAATTTTTTATGAAACCCAAGCTTCTATGAAAAAATAAACACTACCAAAAAAAATATATTATAAATGGGAATTATATATTAAAACTAAAATTAAAAACCGATAAAAATATATTATATTAGTATCGAAAAATTATAGCATAGTTGATCTTGAAAACAAATGTATGTCTCGATGAAAAAACACTTCGATGGAACCACTATATCCACTCAGTTAAAAGACTCCATGATCTAAACAACATACCAAATATATATAAATATGATTCTCTACTAAATAAAATTAAATCATTTAATTTATTTTTTTCAGGAAAAAAATTTGTGTATATTAAAAAACGTGAATATGTAATGGGTGATTAATAGAAACTACAATATTTCTAAATGATACTTCCCAACACACACCACTAGGAAAATAAAATTTTATTTCAAATATAAAAAAATTATTTATAAAATAATATGAAACTAAAAATGCATTACAAATTTTATATCGGACAAAATAAAATAGATAATTAATTTATACACATCACTTTTTACACCAAAACCAAATCCATACACTCATAATCACATGTATACTGAATGAAAATTTAAATAAATTATTGAAAGGTTCCATCCTATAACATTTCATAACTTTGTGATATAAATTTATGCCTCCAAGTGGAATCAACCCCCATTTGTATGCCAATGAGGCCCCACATTATGAAAATACTAAACACATTAATCCCATGTGTTCCATGTTCTCCAAAATATTCATTTAACATAAAATCATTGTTACTCTTATAACATTTAATTTTATATCATTATTAAATTAAACCGAATCCCTAATATAAATTCATTTTTTAAAATGGGTTTTCAAAAATCTTTCATAGGACCATGATTTCCAAACCATAAACCAATATTTTTCCTTTATAATTATCCAAAATTTACATTCAAAAAAAAAATAAATAAAATTAATAAATACCATGAATTTAATTATATAATTATTGTAGATCATATATAATTAACCTAATATTAATTAGTTGATGAAAAAATTGATTGAAACAATGGATACTATAGATCTGAACTCAAAACGTTTTTCCATTAATGGATTTTATCAGTTTTTATAAAAACAACTATAGAATATTGATGAATTAATACTAGATTATATCTAATGATACATGAATTAGTAGATAATTATATTTAGAGATAAATAGAGAAAACATAAACATTACATTGATTCTAGAGATCCAACACACATAGAACTCTTAAAACTAGCTTTAATATCAAAGGTACACCCCACGAACACATAGAAGATGAGTTGAGTTTGAGAGCCTAGGATAAGAGAAGAAAATGATAGTTTTGTTTATTTAAAACAAATAAAACCCTATTTTTATCATTATATACATAGATCATGGATAGTATGCTTGGTTGGGGAATCCTTGCACCAACTATTCATATAATATTGCCACTAAACCACCACCTCGCATAGTTGATTCTCAATGATGGAAGAATCATGCACTAACCAGGATTTTTTCCTCTAACTAAATTTTTTATTTTTCTATATTGTACCTTCAAATATTATGAAAACATGCAAGATTTTTTCGCACCATATTGCACCTAATTTTTTCACATGGCTTCTTGGTGAAATCTGTATAGCTCCCTCCAACAATGCACCCATAGAAAAACTTCCAAAATATAGTGAGACAAACCAAAAAATCCTTAATCTAAACATATGTACTATATAAAATTAACATAAATGATAAAATGTTAGAGTATAAAAATTAATGTTTGTTACATTATCCCCACAACTATACTTATCATCTCTATAATGTTTGATATTTTCAATGCTTTTCATAATATCAGAAAACATATCAATCATTTTGTTCTCATGTACTCAAGAATCTTCATGAATCTGTCAATGTTTCCATAAGTCTTGAACTAAGGAATTTTTTTTCAAAAATAAAATGTCACATCATTCTAATATATGAATCGTTTAATTAACATATGGTGAGTCCAATTCATGATCATCCGAGTCCCACAAAAAAAACATTTTCAAATTATTCTCATATATCATTAGTTGTGATACATTAATACAATTATGAACCACATTAATTACTATGGGTAAAACAATCCAATAAGATATATCTACCATTTTTTCATTTTTCTCAAAAGTTACAATGTGAGGAGGAAAATTTTATTTTCTATCTAATCGATGATTTCCCAGACATAGAAATACATTTTCTAATATATTATCACCCATTAAATAGATTATGGTTTGATAATGACTATTCACATTATATTTCGGATGGATTTGGATTCAAACCATCCATTTACATTTAATAATTATTATCTCTTTTGTCTCTTAAACAACGAATGTTCTCAATATCAATTCTTCGCATGTTTCAGCCCAATAAAATGGTGATCGACATCAATGATCAAGCAATAATTCAATCTGACTAATCTATATCATGGAATAAAAATGATTTTTATAAGAAAAAACCATTACATTCAAATGATCCCCCAATGATCCCCCAAAATCTATAATACGAGCTTCGATGAAGTCTTCAATTATCTAATTATTCATTAATACTACCCATCAATTTCAGGAAGATACATTATTCTCATTGAAAATTGAATACCTAAAACCTTTGGAATTGATCAGAAAATTTGATATGTGGAATGATTATAATTATTATAGAGGAGAAAAACTTGTATTTAAATCAATTATAACATTTATAAAATTTATATCTTTTCCAAATAATACACCATATTAGAATAATGAATTAGGTTAAATTGGGATGAAATTTTCAGTGTAAGATACAAACATTTTTATGAGGTATGTAAACATTAATTTTTTACTAGTTTTATATTTTATTCTTCTGGAAGTGAAAAATATATATTGGGAAGTAATAAAGAGTCTATGGGATTTTTCAGATCCTATAGCATCATGTTATGGAGAAGTGGGGAAGGTGAATCATTTGAACAAACTATGTGTGGTGCTATAAAGTTCCACATTGGGAAGTACATGAGCATAGCATAGTCGAAAAACTGTCCTCCCCAACTATGCAGATCTATTATCCATGAAATATTGAAGTCATATGGTATGTTCTATCATGAATACAAACCCTACACCCTTTTAATATTGGGTGAGTTGACTATTTTTTCTATCCATCTATATAACTCAACCCGCCATTTTTTCCCCGCATGTGTACCAGCTCTCATCTAATCCATTTTGAGCTCCCTCTATTCCTAATAGTAGGAACTGAATCCATTCATCTATTAAGGCTATGATTTGAGTGTATCTATAATGTTGGATCACCATTTATTATCAATCCATTCATATATCGTGTTTTTTTCTACCCTCAAACGAGCTATTTTAGTTGAAGATCAAATTCCATATTTTCATCGTATTCACTTCTTCTTCATTTATCTTCTTATTAAAGCCGAACCTAGGGATGACAGATGATGATAGTTCTACAACATGCATATGTTAGGTGGAATAAACATTTTTACTAATGTTTTTCTTGATTATTTGTCCATCATCAAGGTGTCTCACCCAAAAACATAATGTCTTTTCTTATAAATTAAATTACAAGACATGAATTAATTACTACACCTAGTTGGTGATTCACTATTTGCACCGAGATATGGTTGGATGTTTTAAACATCAACCCTAGACACCCATGAGGTGTGTTCTTTTATATAACCTATATTAAAAAAACCCTTAGTGTGTGTCATGTCAAAACATATTGGCGAGAGCCAATTAAACATAAATTAGATAGATGGATAAGACTATGCGACATTTTTCATTTGATAATGGATTTTAAAATGGTTAATGGTTTAAATGGAAAAGTGAAATGAGATGAATGATCTCTTAGATTATACCTCTTGAAATTAATAATTTTAATTTATTATAGACAAAAACATAGGCCATGTGGTTATTACTATTTGAATTTTATGATGTTGTACATATCTTAGTAGAATTATCATTTATGATGATCTGAAACATATTGAGTTATGGTATGGCACTAATTTTTGGATTGAGTTATGGAACCTATGACCCCTAGGTTTAAGCATTTAACGTTTAGAAAAGATGACGGAGATTAAGATACCATATATATGAATCCCATATACATTTATATATTTGTATATAGGTTTACATCATCATTACATAAGGAGTGGGACTATATATGTCTGATATAATACTGAGCATACCATTGGATGTGTTCCACAATCTCAATGATGTTTCCCTAGTTATCAACTTGGGACCTAGATCATGTAAGTATGATTCTTTATTCATATGCACTATATTTTGAACTATTAAAACATATTATAGGAACATAATATATATATATAATATATATATATATATACTCTTACATGTTATATACTTCTTCCAATTAAAGCTTGTGCTTATGGACAATTTATGTATGTTATTAATTATATATTATAACTATAATATCTTGTCATGATTATAATTCATATACAAATATTGGAGTTGGTATAGAAACTGTTGGCATTGGAATACAAAATGTACCAAACAACCTATTTAGGACACCTATGATACCCGAATAGTCCTCCTGAATGGAATTAGGGAGAATCGAAAGTGCCTAATAATATATGCTAGATTGAATATAGCGTGGGAGCAGAAAAATAATCCATGGCTCATAATACTATTGCAGATAGACACTTGGTTATTTTTTTAATTTGAAACAATTATTTTAATGGATTCATGTGGACATGTATTTAATCTTTTCATATAACTCCATGGCATACTAATCAATTTTTAGATGAAACTTCCCTGGGAGGTGATTTTTATTACTATCATTTTGATGATTTATCATTTATGTCATTGATATCAGGTTTCATAGATTTATTCAGTTATTACACCAATGGAATAAAATATTTATGACAGTATAGTCTCTCCACTGTACCACCTTACACACTCACTACAATACAAAAACCTCTGGTATATATGGATTTATTCTCTATGGCTTGTAGACAATCGATTGTAGTTACTTGGGAGTGAATTTTTCACAAACAGACACAGGTACCCTGGAAACCCGATAACAAAGATTGTCATGACAGAGATCAAAGGTTATTTCTGATCCACATATGTCTGCGACTAGAACCTGGAATCAAAAAAAATGAACATGGGAATGATTTATCAACAAGAATTTAGTAATATAGTAAAATAGTATGCATTTGAATAAAACTCCACTAGGAGTGGTGTTCCAAAAATCAAACTTGTAATACTAAACCCAATGTACTATAAAAATGTTCTATAAAACTAAAAGAAAGCTTCAAATGTTCAAACAGACACGCCTCCCCAAGTCCAAAAATCAATAGGTAGGCCAACTCCAAGTTGTTATTTACCTTTACTCGAACGCAGGGACAACTAATCTACAAACACCCCAAGTCATAGGAAGGGTGTGAAATAAAATACCATTACGGTATCACCATGGATTATTTTATATATTCCCACATTTAATTAACTGAATAATAATATTTATGCTTTCAAATAACTCGGTTAGGAATTTCAAAACCACATTTAAAAAAATAAATCTTTATATTTCAAATGATGGAATATATTTTTAAAGATTAAAATACAATAAAAAATTTCTTATATAATCACCTTTTATATAAATTATTTTATAAAAATATGAATTCATCTAATATAGTTCAAAATAATGTTTTATTTTTATTTTAAATACAAAAAAAAAGAAACATTTCTATACGACTAATAAGGTAAAATAGATCCAAGATATAGGGATGCCAAAATCCTAGTGAAACAGCAATATATACATATAAACTATTGAACTAAGGCTAAATAGGACTCATCACCTTCTCTAAAGGGATGTGAAATGATTTATTATATTTTGTAACATTATAAATCATAATTTTTTATCCAAATAACTCAATAAATAGCTACTTCTTTCTTGTCCTCCTATAAAAATTAAATGATGGGAGTTTTATTTTAAAACTATTTAAAATAAAATTCATCCAATTCACATTTTGTGATACTATAATTTACATTCCGAAACAGTTACCCCATTTCTTTAATAATAAACATTCCCTTTTTCCATGAACGAACCCAAAGGTTCATATCAAAAACATTTTTAGTCATTTTGTCAATTACAATTTGAAATTAGTTTTATCAAGTTAATTTCTAGAATTTTCCATCCAACCAATTTTTGAATTTAAATTCAACAATCCAAATTTCACCACATTCCATCAATTTATAAAATGAAAACTTATTCACAAGAATCGGGGGTTTTCTTAATTTCATGAAAAAACTAAATTTTTTATAAACAATTTCTATAATTTAGTTGAATATTTTAAAATAAACAAACTGAAAAATGTATCAAAAAATCAATTTAAAACAGATTATTGAATTTAAATCAATAAATTCTGGTTAAATAAAATTTGGCGCCCTAACGTAATATCCTACATTTCATGAAACCATCACGCCACCAACAAAAAACCACCAACTAGAAAGAAGGCACATAAGATATAAGAACTCTGCCAAGAAAACTGATTCACAAACATTGGTTATAGATCCACTAATCCAAAAATGATCTATAATATATACACTATGAGAAATAAAAAGAGACGAACAGATAGAGAGAATGAATACATGAAATTTCATAGTGAACCTACAAAAAATATCATCACTGATTGTGAAAATTTAGAATTGTAGAGACCCGAAGCTTATCGTACATGGACATTACATTACTTTTGCGGAATACTTAGTACATAACAAAAACACACACACAAGGATCGTAATAGTTTAGTGTCTTTGGAAACTCGGAACGTAATCTTCTAATCGTGGTGAAAGATCTTCAATATCTCCCATAAAGATCTTCTTCTTTTTTTTACCTAAAACCTTTCTTTATATCCTGGGGAAAAGAAAACATAAAAGGGTGAGCTCAAATGCTCAGTAAGGGTAAACAAAAGAAATATCAATCACATAATTTTCATAAGAACATAACATTTTTTGAAATCTTAACCTGCAAAAGAGAGCATAATTTCATAACATGGGATAAATCATAGTAGTGAAATGAAATCATAACATAAAACATTACTCATTGTGGCATACACACATAATCATAGAGAATCATTTCTTGTTAGTCAAGACTCATTGCCAAGACTATCTTAGTGGACAAAGTCCCTTTCTGAATCGAGTAATCCTCGTTTCAGTCCTGTTTCACTGAACCGGTATAACCTACCATTCCAGCCATGTCTATCTCATGAGATATAAAATCTTTACCCAATGCATTGGAGGGAGATATAGGTACCACCCATCTCTTAATGAATCCTTTCTTATGTGTGCCACAAAATCATAAATCATACATCATTGCATAACCCATGTAATAAAAATGGGATTCTTAAACAACATGACATCATAAAACCATTCATATAAGATAAAGGAATTCATAAACATAATTCCATCACAACATAGTCAAATCAATGTAAAAATATGGATAGAAACAGAACCCTTTATTATCTTATATGGAAAATAATTTTGATAAAACACTTGAATTGAATTCTTGAGGAAAATATCCTTTCTTCTTCAAAATCAATTTCTTTTCACAAAACATCATGCAATTTTAAAAGAAAGAGATTTTATTGAAAATAGTCATGAAATATTCTAGAGGAAGCTTCATGAATATAAGGCTTTATAAAACAGTATAAATCCGTTCGTGCCGTATAAGTTAAAAAAAACATTCTTCGTACTTTTGTCGGAAAAGTCAAAAAGTACCTCGTACGAAAAACGACAAAAGATTCCTTTCATACGTATTACTAAAAACTCACCGAAGGTAAAAATGGATTTAAACAATTTTAGGTGGATGGAAATAATATTACATATTGAGTAAACATGGATGTGGATGATAAAATACACCCCAGTAAATACTTACGAATAAACAATCTCGGATAAAAATGAGATTGTGATATTTTCCTTACCTTAGGTCCGACTTGCTTTGTAAGTGTCCGAACCTCCTGTATAATGATTTAAATCATGTTATTGACTTATTAAAGAATCATATTCATTGTTATGATATCATATATGGTTCACTTATGACATTATATTACCCGTTCTTTTGTAAATTCCATGTTAAAGAAGCGTTTTGGGTAAAATCGTTTCATTTATCTTAGGTGTTTTGACTTGTTGTTCTTGACATCACTATTACTTATATCATGATTTACTTACTTCCAGAATATAAAATATGATTTATATATCATATATATTCAGTATATATACATATATAATAGGTAGATAAATAAAATGAAAAACACCGTTCATGGAGACGGTAGTCCGTTCGTACGCATGAACGCTGTTTTCCTTTCCTTATTGTCTTGAAATGGAAGTAAGTAGATGACATACATATATATATATACATAAATCCAGTAGCTTTATAATGTCATATATTTCATTATTATTTCTTATATATACTTTATAATCATTCTTTAAATGGTTAACATGGAGAATGAATCTCATCGCGTCGTGGAGACGGTAGTCCGTACGTACGCACGAGCGATGATATCATTTCTATAAATATTGAATTGAATTGGAGTGGATTATTCAATATATCAGAATCAATATGATGTTGTAATAACTATGTATAGTTATTCTTTACACCATTATACCCATCCATGTAAGGTGGTGGTGGAAAATAGATTACACCACGGCGTGGAGACGGTATTCCGTACGTATGCACGCGCGGTGATTTCTTTTTCCGTAGGATGGATAGATGGTGAAATAGGGTTGTTTCATACTTATAATAACATATCAGTATATGAGTGATACTGATGTTATTACTTCATAATGAAACAACCTAAGAAGAAGAAGTGGAAGAAGAAATAAAGATGAACGAATTGGTAACGGTAATTACCTCTTCTTTGAAGTGCCTCTTTGAGACCTCCTCTTAGGGTACTAAAATTGGTCTTTGAGGAAGACCAGAACCTCTAGGATGTTGCTAGGGAAGTGGAGAAGAGATTTTGGCAGGGGTTGGCCGAGCTTGAGAGCTCAAACTGGTGTGAGGTGGAGGGGGAGGAGGTGTCCTTTTATAGGGGAGGAGAGGGGCACCTTAGGAATATCTCAAAATGTTATTTTATATTAAAGTTAAAATCGGTTTATAATGGTTCCAAAGGGTCTTATTTCGAAGCTAAAGTGGGGATGGGTCGAAATCCTATCCACCAATAGAATTTAGACAAGTTTAGGATATTATTTTAACCTTATCAATTAGATTTAACTCTAAGTTAAATAATTTAACTTTTACCATGTCTTTTTGTTTTCTTTCACTATATGGTTAATAAACTTACTATAACATGACAAAAGAACCCCAAATTGTTTATTATTAATATATATATCCGTATCTAAGTCATTTGGCCGAACCTTAGATTTTTAGGAATAGAATAACAATTAATAATATAATATTTGATTTAAAAACTATTTTGTGTCAATTTTGACACTATTTGATATATGATTTTTGTGAAAGTCATAACAGAATTAAATGTTCGAAACAAGTTGATTAAATCAACATTAATATATCATAGTAACCTGGAAAATTAGTGGAATTCATAAAAAATCTCAAATTACATTTATTTTGGTGTTTATAACATCAATTATGTCAATATTTCATTAATAAGATAATTACTGCATCATTGTTGTGTCATAAATAAATTAAATTATTTTATGTCTAAAAATTACAAATAAAATACCATCATGTAGGAAATATTTTTAGCGTTCTAATGAATATTTACAATAGAATTTATCTTATGTATAACCCCATATTAAAAATTATTTACTTATTAAACTTTGATTTTAACTATTTTAACCCTTCTTTAAATAAATTAATAATAAATGTCCTAATCTAATCCAAGTGGGCCTAAAAGGTCATATTTTATTCCTAAGATTGTTTTTGGTCGAATTACACTTGTCCAATAGAATTAGGACATGTGTTAGGGTAATATTAATATCATATTTACCTTTAGTTACCCCATTTACTATTAACCGCGGTAAAAATAGTAAAAAGTTACTATTCACCAAAAATTATTTTCATCTCATTGAACCACATTTTAGTCCTTGATATTAACCGTGTCTCTCGGATTTTCGAAATTCCATTCACAGAAGCGGTAAAATTAAGTTTTATACAAAATGCAGTTTTTAACCTACCACTTAGTAGTTTTACTATTCATCAAAAATTGATGTTTTTCAGAACAATGCCAAAATTTCATCCTAAGCTATATTTCATATTCCGAATTCAAAAATGAATTCTATTTTACCAAATTCATAACATAGAAATTGCATTAATTAAATTTATAATTAAATCCCGCTGTTAAAACAAATAGCGTGTTTTTAAGAAACAATATCTATCAAAAGATTGACATTTGATTACGTCTGGTTTAAATGTGAAATTACATCCAATGACAAACATTGTATTAAATTGTAAAAATATATTCTAAATATACATTAAAACCACTCAAATTAATAATTTATCACTATTAATTATTTCGATTAAAAAAGTTGTTTTTAATTATAAATTAGTAATTTTCACTATTCATCAGAATATGAAAGTTATCCGAAAAGTACCAAAATTTCACCTTAGGCTAAATTCGATACTCCGAATCCAAAAATGATTTCTATTTTGAAAAATAAAATTTACAAAATTTCAAAAAGTGGTTATTACTATTCATAACGGCTAGTTTTAATAATATCTTAATAGCATATTGTTGTTTAGCGAAACTTGGTGTTGCGTACAACACACGCTATCGTGGAAGGTCGCGATTGCGTGTAATTCAAGCCAGGTCAAAGATGTGTGTTGTGAAAGCTCCTTTTGGTTTAGCGTATAACAAAAGACATTAATGAAATTAAAAAGAATATTTTTCATAAAATCTCGGGGTGTTACATTCTACCCCCCTTAAAATGAATTTCGCCCTCGAAATTCCTCGGGGTTATAAATGGTTTACTATTCGAAATTTTCTTTGATAGAAACCCACATCGTAAAAAGGAATACCAAAACATGGCTTTAAAAACTAAAGTATGAAATGTAACGATTACCCAAATAAACTAATCACTGGGTTTCCACATAGGTGAAAATATGGATATGGAAGAAAAATCTAACCATTATGTTCTGATGGAGAGTGGTAGAGAACATGGCTATGGAAAAGCCAGTAATCACAAATCCATAGATTTTTGATGATATAAGGTACCATCTGATTCATCAGGTATAAGATCACTAGGACAACATTTTTGGTTTTCAAGATCATTTCCCTAAAGTTAAAGAATTTGAATTAGAATAAATACTTACTTTATTTTGGTACAATCTCATTGTTGTTCGTGCCTTTAACAATTTCCACTTCATTTCTTAAATAAATGAAGTTGAATTTGTTATTCGTGAAGTGTTAGAAGATCATGTGACAGAATGACGGGTCATTCCATCTGTCTCAAACAAAAGGTTAGCAAAAATTATATACATAAGTCGATCTATAGTGAGATTAATCATATATGGTTCCTAAAATGGACTTATACTTCATATATCATACTGGTTAATATAATAAAACTAGTTTCTACTAAACAGGGACTTCCTGTAGGCCAGTGGTAGGCGATAAAGGCCAGTCGCACTTCGGTTGTGGGTTCTATTCCTACGACCTTGTCCGACGTGATGGGCTGTCGCCCGTCCTGCAGGTTGTCCTTTTTCTAAAACTATATTTCCATAACATCCCATCAATAATATCGAAAAAACTTCTATCCTTAAACAATACTAACTTATGTCCAACATAATCCATTCCAATCGTTAGGCTTATCCATAATACTGCAGTTCACTCTCATAACATAATGAAAATGATTACCAGAGATTTAACACCATCGTCGATCCCCATATATCATAAGATATGTTTTGTTGGTCACATTCCAAACATTCAAAGTCCTTAATCATGTATTCTCTTGAATACCTTAGTGAAAACATGAATGCAGTTAAAACATAACACCTTCCATATACCAAAAGCCTCAAAATTCTATATACTCAAACCATGATATCACTTGTCCTTATATCAATCATGAGCTCATGAATACTATCAAACATTTAATTTTCTCCTTATCCCTTCATTATGCGCATATCATCTACATTCCAAAAAAATATCTGAATAACCTTTCATTGTTACTCATACCATTCATCATAAACTTTCAAAACTTAAGGAAAGACAACAGTGTAACAATCCTTAGATGTCTTTTTATTCTATAGTACAACATTACACTTGATAAACATGTAATCATTCCACTACCTTCTTAAACCATTGACCGAGCTTCAACAATTCTTTCATCTCACATACCATTGGTAGTCTCTTCATCATCATCCACATAAATACTTCCCATATGACCATACTGATTCTCTTCATGAGTCTTTCCCTTAGGGCATTTGTTTGCATAATGCCCATACATTCCACATTTAAAACACTTAACCATTTTTGATGTCGTAGCAATACCATTATCCTCATCCCTGGTATTAACTGAACCTTTTCCTTTGCACTTACTGGCTTTGTGTCCTTCTTTTCCACACCCAAAGCATCTTCCAGTTCCTTTGAAACATTCTCCTTGATGCCTCTTCCCACATGATTTACATAGGGGAAATTGAACTTTCTTTCCTCTATGATCATCATAAAACTACATCTTTCTCTTATTAGCCGAGTCAGGAAACTTACCAAATTTTACTTTATTGATCATATTATGAGATTGCTGATTCGGCATAATAATTATGTTTGGACTTCCAAATCCCATTTCATTATGAATAATATCATTCCATTGTCCATCATATCCTCCATTATCGTGAATCATCTTGTTTCCAGCCATTCTCTAAAACCCAAAAAAGAATAGTGTGAGAGGCAAAAATCATGCTAGGGAAAACAACATAATAAAGGGGGATTACCTTCAATATCCAACATCTTAGGTTTAATTCTATGATTGTTAGCGTAATTCTATTACTATAACCTATACGTATACTTATCCCTAGGGACATCCCTAGACATACCTTAGAAATATATCTAGGGATCTCACTAACGTTTTCGCATCCTAGTTTCCAAAGGTTGACTAAACCTTTCCTATGATACCAACTGTAGAGGTCTAGAATTACTTCCAGTGGACTACAATTGATACCTATCAGGGAACTGCATGGGTGGCTACACCCCCTGGGCGGGACACACCACCATCCCCAGTGGCAGCCATTTCCTCATGAAGCCCTTGGGCGGAGAGCCATGCTTCGTCCAACGCTCACATGTGAGAGTTCCCAAGGATCGGATACATTCCTACCTCCTTTGCCTCTGATACCAACTGTAGAGACCCGAAGCTTATCGTACATGGACATTACATTACTTTTGCGGAATACTTACTACATAACAAAAACACACACACAAGGATCGTAATAGTTTAGTGTCTTTGGAAACTCGGAACGTAATCTTCTAATCGTGGTGAAAGATCTTCAATATCTCCCATAAAGATCTTCTTCTTTTTTTTACCTAAAACCTTTCTTTATATCCTGGGGAAAAGAAAACATAAAAGGGTGAGCTCAAATGCTCAGTAAGGGTAAACAAAAGAAATATCAATCACATAATTTTCATAAGAACATAACATTTTAGGAAATCTTAACCTGCAAAAGAGAGCATAATTTCATAACATGGGATAAATCATAGTAGTGAAATGAAATCATAACATAAAACATTACTCATTGTGGAATACACACATAATCATAGAGAATCATTTCTTGTTAGTCAAGACTCATTGCCAAGACTATCTTAGTGGACAAAGTCCCTTTCTGAATCGAGTAATCCTCGTTTCAGTCCTGTTTCACTGAACCTGTATAACCTACCATTCCAGCCATGTCTATCTCATGAGATATAAAATCTTTACCCAATGCATTGGAGGGAGATATAGGTCCCACCCATCTCTTAATGAATCCTTTCTTATGTGTGCCACAAAATCATAAATCATACATCATTGCATAACCCATGTAATAAAAATGGGATTCTTAAACAACATGACATCATAAAACCATTCATCTAAGATAAAGGAATTCATAAACATAATTCCATCACAACATAGTCAAATCAATGTAAAAATATGGATAGAAACAGAACCCTTTATTATCTTATATGGAAAATAATTTTGATAAAACACTTGAATTGAATTCTTGAGGAAAATATCCTTTCTTCTTCAAAATCAATTTCTTTTCACAAAACATCATGCAATTTTAAAAGAAAGAGATTTTATTGAAAATAGTCATGAAATATTCTAGAGGAAGCTTCATGAAAATAAGGCTTTATAAAACAGTATAAATCCGTTCGTGCCGTATAAGTTAAAAAAACATTCTTCGTACTTTTGTCGGAAAAGTCAAAAAGTACCTCGTACGAAAAACGACAAAAGATTCCTTTCATACGTATTACTAAAAACTCACCGAAGGTAAAAATGGATTTAAAAAATTTTAGGTGGATGGAAATAATATTACATATTGAGTAAACATGGATGTGGATGATAAAATACACCCCAGTAAATACTTACGAATAAACAATCTCGGATAAAAATGAGATTGTGATATTTTCCTTACCTTAGGTCCGACTTGCTTTGTAAGTGTCCGAACCTCCTGTATAATGATTTAAATCATGTTATTGACTTATTACAGAATCATATTCATTGTTATGATATCATATATGGTTCACTTATGACATTATATTACCCGTTCTTTTGTAAATTCCATGTTAAAGAAGCGTTTTGGGTAAAATCGTTTCATTTATCTTAGGTGTTTTGACTTGTTGTTCTTGACATCACTATTACTTATATCATGATTTACTTACTTCCAGAATATAAAATATGATTTATATATCATATATATTCAGTATATATACATATATAATAGGTAGATAAATAAAATGAAAAACACCGTTCATGGAGACGGTAGTCCGTTCGTACGCATGAACGATGTTTTCCTTTCCTTATTGTCTTGAAATGGAAGTAAGTAGATGACATACATATATATATATATATACATAAATCCAGTAGCTTTATAATGTCATATATTTCATTATTATTTCTTATATATACTTTATAATCATTCTTTAAATGGTTAACATGGAGAATGAATCTCATCGCGTCGTGGAGACGGTAGTCCGTACGTACGCACGAGCGATGATATCATTTCTATAAATATTGAATTGAATTGGAGTGGATTATACAATATATCAGAATCAATATGATGTTGTAATAACTATGTATAGTTATTCTTTACACCATTATACCCATCCATGTAAGGTGGTGGTGGAAAATAGATTACACCACGGCGTGGAGACGGTATTCCGTACGTATGCACGCGCGGTGATTTCTTTTTCCGTAGGATGGATAGATGGTGAAATAGGGTTGTTTCATACTTATAATAACATATCAGTATATGAGTGATACTGATGTTATTACTTCATAATGAAACAACCTAAGAAGAAGAAGTGGAAGAAGAAATAAAGATGAAAGAATTGGTAACGGTAATTACCTCTTCTTTGAAGTGCCTCTTTGAGACCTCCTCTTAGGGTACTAAAATTGGTCTTTGAGGAAGACCAGAACCTCTAGGATGTTGCTAGGGAAGTGGAGAAGAGATTTTGGCAGGGGTTGGCCGAGCTTGAGAGCTCAAATTGGTGTGAGGTGCAGGGGGAGGAGGTGTCCTTTTATAGGGGAGGAGAGGGGAACCTTAGGAATATCTCAAAATATTATTTTATATTAAAGTTAAAATCGGTTTATAATGGTTCCAAAGGGTCTTATTTCGAAGCTAAAGTGGGGATGGGTCGAAATCCTATCAACAAATAGAATTTATACAAGTTTAGGATATTATTTTAACCTTATCAATTAGATTTAACTCTAAGTTAAATAATTTAACTTTTACCATGTATTTTTGTTTTCTTTCACTATATGGTTAATAAACTTACTATAACATGCAAAAAGAACCCCAAATTGTTTATTATTAATATATATATCCTTATCTAAGTCATTTGGCCGAACCATAGATTTTTAGGAATAGAATAACAATTAATAATATAATATTTGATTTAAAAACTATTTTGTGTCAATTTTGACACTATTTGATATATGATTTTTGTGAAAGTCATAACAGAATTAAATGTTCGAAACAAGTTGATTAAATCAACATTAATATATCATAGTAACCTAGAAAATTAGTGTAATTCATAAAAAACTCAAATTACATTTATTTTGGTGTTTATAACATCAATTATGTCAATATTTCATTAATAAGATAATTACTGCATCATCGTTGTGTCATAAATAAATTAAATTATTTTATGTCTAAAAATTACAAATAAAATACCATCATGTAGGAAATCTTTTTAGCTTTCTAATGAATATTTACAATCGAATTTATCTTATGTATAACCCCATATTAAAAATTATTTACTTATTAAACTTTGATTTTAACTATTTTAACCCTCCTTTAAATAAATTAATAATAAATGTCCTAATCTAATCCAAGTGGGCCTAAATGGTCATATTTTATTCCTAAGTTTGTTTTTGGTCGAATTACACTTGTCCAATAGAATTAGAACATGTGTTAGGGTAATATTAATATCATATTTACCTTTAGTTACCCTATTTACTATTAACCGCGGTAAAAATAGTAAAAAGTTACTATTCACCAAAAATTATTTTCATCTTATTGAACCACATTTTAGTCCTTGATATTAACCGTGTCTCTCGGATTTTCGAAATTCCATTCACAGAAGCGGTAAAATTAAGTTTTATACAAAATTCAGTTTTTAACCTACCACTTAGTAGTTTTACTATTCATCAAAAATTGATGTTTTTCAGAACAATGCCAAAATTTCATCCTAAGCTATATTTCATATTCCGAATTCAAAAATGAAGTCTATTTTACCAAATTCATAACATAGAAATTGAATTAATTAAATTTATAATTAAATCCCGCTGTTAAAACAAATAGCGTGTTTTTAAGAAACAATATCTATCAAAAGATTGACATTTGATTACGTCTGGTTTAAATGTGAAATGACATCCAATGAAAAACATTGTATTAAATTGTAAAAATATATTCTAAATATACATTAAAACCACTCAAATTAATAATTTATCACTATTAATTATTTCGATTAAAAAAGTTGTTTTTAATTATAAATTAGTAATTTTCACTATTCATCAGAATATGAAAGTTATCCGAAAAGTACCAAAATTTCACCTTAGGCTAAATTCGATACTCCGAATCCAAAAATGATTTCTATTTTGAAAAATAAAATTTACAAAATTTCAAAAAGTGGTTATTACTATTCATAACGGGTAGTTTTAATAATATCTTAATAGCATATTGTTGTTTAGCGAAACTTGGTGTTGCGTACAACACACGCTATCGTGGAAGGTCGCGATTGTGTGTAATTCAAGCCAGGTCAAAGATGTGTGTTGTGAAAGCTCCTTTTGGTTTAGCGTATAACACAAGACATTAATGAAATTAAAAAGAATATTTTTCATAAAATCTCGGGGTGTTACAAGAATGGTTTATGGACTCCAAAATTTCATAGGGACGGCTCTTGGGTCGATAGAATGATATTATGAAGAGGATGAAATAATAAATTCAACAATGAGGCCTGTTTGAATAAAAATATAGGGGATTTACATGATCTGAAACCCAATTACATGTCATTAAATTGAAAATTCTCATAATTGCTTGAAAAGCCATCACCTCTTAATAAAAATGAATTATTATCTTTTTATGATTTACATGGTGTGTATACATATTAAATTATGTGTAAATATCTAGCGAGTGGTAGAGAAGACTGGTTTTTTACTGAGAATCTAACAAATATCAGCCTGCACCATTATATATATCCTCCCAATCCCTACCAATCCATATAAAGACAATGGTAAAGGAAAATCATAAAATGTTTAAAATGTTTCTATTAAAAGATTAAATAGTTGTTATGCCATCCTTTCCAAAAAATCATTAAATCACCAAATTATTTTTAATGAAGATTCCATATTGAAAAGGTGATGCCAATACTCTTTCATCATTTCATCACACTCCCATTCCTCATGAGAATTAGAACTAAGACACTATAGGACTCAAAAAAATGTATCTTTCACCCATGAAGCATCTTGGCTTCAGAATCAGCTATCCAAAATGGTCGTTCAGTTATAGATAAATAGTGATCAACCACATGATCAATCCAGTATAGAACATTAGATGGATTAGATATATCATTATGAAATTAAGATATATGGATCATGTTAGGTATCAATGTTAGCTATGGAGTAAGTGAAAAATGGTAAAATAAAATTCAACACCTACTCAACAAACTCAAATGGTAAAAAATGAGGATTATGATTCCCTTTCCCCCAAGACATTGGTTTCCCATATGAGTTAAAGAATTCGTGAATACCAGGTCACCAAATAAGAATTTTAATGGTATACAGTGATAGATAGAATAATATTTATACATACTCAACACCAGTTAAATTTTCTAATAAATCAACTAAATCATTATTTTTTCACTTTAAATTTTTTTTTTCCAAAAATGGAACCTTCAACTATCTGTTACCAATAAAATAGAGATCTCCCATGACAACCATAAAAGTACTGAAAATGTTCCATTTTGATCGGATAATGGAAAATATTGTTATAAGAAAACTCCACCTCCCACAAATAGTCATCCCAATACCCACTAACTCTGAGAACACAATCCAGGAACATGCCCTAAATAATCTCTATAAATAATTCTATCTCACAATATGTCTATGGATGGTATACGATGCTAAAAAAACCAGAGATCCCACCACCACCTAAATGGATTTACAATGAAGGTATGTCAAATAAGGATCTTGGTAAGAAAATATAGCATTTTTAACTCCATGAAGATGTAAAGTATCGTTAACATAGTTATTTCCAACCTAAATAACATTGAATATCTCATGAATAGGTATAAATTGTATCGATTCGGTCAACTAATTGATCCCAAACCATATAATGTTCTTCTTACTTTTAGTATATAGAATCCCAACCAAAAATTCCATTGACATCTCATTCCACTATCATGTATGGACTGTACGTGGTTGAAACAAAGCTGATGTTTTTTGGTTCTTGGACATGACCAGTTGGAACGTATAATGAATAGAAATTTTTTTTATCAATACACCATTTTATACCTGGCCACCAAAACATCTATTGCATTTCACTGAACATCATCATGGATCTTGGGTGCACTATACAATGGGAACTGTAGAAATCCCCCATTACATCACCCCTTACAGAAGATGGTGCCACAGAATAGTTCTAAAAGAAAAGAATGGCCTATTTGTAGAATAACCAATAAAGCATGGTCTCCCCACCATTAAGAGAGTCTATAAAGCAGTATAACCCATCATTGAGATGTTGTTCCTAAAGAATCAATTTTAGAATAGAATAGTTCAGCTGAACACTAGCCATGGAAATGACAACCCCTAATTCTCGGACTCTGATATTCATCTTTTCAAATAGATCCATTAATTTCCAATTTTCCAACTATTCCTCCACATTTCGGGTCAGATGTTTCCTAGTTCGAGCATCTATAAATAAATCCCCTTTCTTTGGGATGTATGCAATTTCAAAATCAAAAGAAAATATATATTCCAACAAATACCTCTAGAAGTGATTTAAATCATTTTGATAGAAGACATAACTCAAGATTTTATGGTATGAATACATGGTAAAACTTCCTCTATAAAGGTAATTCCATTAATTCATAAGTGTGTGCATCATTCCTTCATGTTCAATTTCATGGTTTAAATAATTCTACTTGTGTGGCCTAATATGATGAGAGCTATAAGAAACAAACAAATCAGCTTTCATAAGAATACAACTCAAACCTAAACGCAATGAATTCAGACACATATTATCCTATGAAAAACATTACTCTCCTCTAAGTTAGTGATGTCATCAAAGAAAGAGTGTTTTATAAGTCCTTCATTATTCAATGATAATATCTATCTATTCCCAAAAATCCAACAATCTTGAATACATTTTGTGGTTTCTCTAATTTCATAATAGGATTAAATTTCCTTGTATCAATTGATATTCCTTTCTCTTAATCCACATGTACAACAAATGTCACTTCTCAAATCCATAAATACTTTTTTTTGGATTCATTTCATAATGTTAGTGATTTCTTGGAAAAATCATAACTATTTTTAGATGATGAAAATAATCATCCTTAGACATAGAGTAAATGAACATGTCATCCACAATGACCATCATGAAGATATCAAGATAGTCTCTAAAAAAATTCATCAAAGCCCTAAATACGACATGAACATTAGTTATTAAAAATATAATAACAAGGTAATCATATTGTTTGTAACTAATCTAAAGGGACATTTTTATAATGTTAGATTTATTTATCCTCAACTGATGAAAGCTATAGTAGAGATAAATCTTTGAGAAGAACTATCCCCTTTTCAACTAATAAAACTAATCATTAGAAACAGGTATTGGATATATTCAATTTATCTTGACATGATTAACCTTCTGGTAATCAATACATAACCGAATTGATCCATCAACATTCTTAATAAAGAGAAACAGCACCTCCCAAGGTGAAAAACCCTATCATATGAATCCTTTGGGATGAATATTTTATATCATGACCTTATTCTCTTTCATTTTTTTAGTTTTCCATATGAGAAGTGGGAATTGATACTGGTTGAGTACCAAGAATTAGGTCAATAGAAAACTAAACTTGCCTTACTAGTGGAAAACAAGATATGGTATAAGGAAAAACGTTATGAAACATAAGGACAGTGGTATGGAGATCACTACTCAAATAATCACACTTCATATAAAAGGAAAAAAATGATTTAACTTTCCACAATACTGGATAATAATGTCCGACTCTGATCGACCTTAGGTCCCATTCTCATTAGAAATCACATAACACATCACTGGGTGTTGTAAAGGATACCCATCGAATATATAATTCAATCCAATATATTTTGTAAATGATCTAATCTATCCCGAATATGAAATAAAGAATTTTCATGTCATGAAATAGAAATATCCAAGTAAGAAGGACATTTGATGCGGAGAAAACTAAAGAGGGCCTATGAAGACCCTACTCTATCTTCTAACCAAGGGGTGTAGTAATCTACATTACAGAAAATAATAGATCAATATGATGAATTAGTATATTAATAATAAATATATGAATAAATTAATTATATTAAGAAGTATAAAATAGAGATGTCACTAATGATAATGATATATTAATGGTACTTCCCACCATGACTAGTCATGTGACTTCGTTCTCTAGAGACTCATCCACTATGTAAATAAGATTCATTCAGGATTCCTGTGGGTGGAACCCTTTGGTACGTGAATCATCTAGTTCCTAAAAGTTTTAGGAGAATCAGATGATTATGTTTTACAATGAGGTATATATTATACATGGAATAATTTATGTATGAGACTAGTATTTTAACCATTAATTCTCAATACAACACATTAGTAGAAGAAGGAATATTCAGCCAGAAAAACTGAGAACAAATAATATGTCGATGTCCCATCTTAATATGTTGATTTTTTATCTTCTCAATTTATACAAGCTCATATTCCAACTACACATGCTCTGAAAAATTATTCACATACACTTTAATGTTCCTATCAGTATACTCAAGTTTTAAAAACTCTATATATTTGTCATATATTGTCTACCCTAGATAGAACTCATCGGTGAAAATATATTTTAAATATTTCCATTCTAATCCCTCGTGTTTCTTTAACATCTCCCTTATGTCCCACCATCTCTTGCTCATTCTTTCCATCCCAAAGGTGGCACACATCACCTTGAGTAACTCAGGTCTCTCCAAGAATAAAAAATGATCAGATTTTCTCTACCAGTCATCATCTTCATTAGGATCATTTAATCCCCTTAATGATTGTGGCTTTTGGAAAATGTTCTCCAATGAATATTTATGAAGATCATTCCCTTGAGGTTCCATAACTGGAGCCTAGAAAGGAACCAGTAGTGGTGCATATTCTAGAGCATAGAATTTATGCACAATCATCCTAAATAGGATAGGCTATAAAATCGGTATTGATCATTGGGGTTCAATATCATATTCCTCCTAGATCTAATTCTTGCATCCTCATGGAGGCATGCTGCTACACAATACCATTAAAAAATAAGGAAGACATCAGATTAGCACTCAAAAAGAGCAATAGGGAAATTAATCCCAAGACACAATCTTCAGGATTCGGATTTCAATATATCCAAATCAAAATCAAGGAAAATACTATATATAATCTTTATAAAATCTTTCCCTAACCACACTTGGTGACTTATGGTTCAATATACGGAGAGTATTCTAGACACATAATTGAAAATACCTCTTAATTTCGAATAATATTTCACAAATGCATACTGAAATTATGATCAATTTACTTTTTGGACCTCTGATACAAATTATTAGGAACCATCCCACGTACCATAGTAATACTAAACCAAGATGGTCTAGCTATAATTTAAAGAGTGTTCCTGATCCCCATGGGTTGGTGACTGGAACCTGACATCATATAAAATGAATGTGAGAATTGTTTTTTCAAAAAATATTGCAGAAGAGACATAAAAAGATAGCATGCATAAAAAATAAACCATACTGAGAATTGTGTACTAGAATTCACACAAGTAATAAATAACCCAAATTACTAAATATAAGTACCCAAAAAACTGAAGGAAAACATCACCCAAGTTCTAATTAATGCAACTCTTCAAGTCTACAGACCAATAGATATAACCACCTCAATGTTGTTTTATACCAATTCTCAAACTATGGTGGAGATAATCTACAAAAACCTAATAGAATGGGTGGTGTTTTCAGTAAAATCACAGTAGGGTCTCACCTATTATTCCATAAATAGATTCCAACATCTAATTAAATTGATAAAGTGATTTCAATTTTCAAATAAACAGGTCTTACATTTTCGAAGAAATTTTAAACAAATAATGCATCACATTTCAAAAAACGAAATAAATTTTAAACAAATTCAATAAAATCTCTTAAACAAACACCTTTTATATAAAATAGATTATATAAATCCAAAGACATGCAATTATGTTCATGGTAATGGAAGGATTTCATTGGGAATATAAACATGTTTTAAACATGGTCATATTCCTAATAATACACAATAGTTATAATCAATAGGGAGCCCATACTTTAGGAGACACGATAATATGTACATAGGCCCGTTTGAAAACGGTCCATAGAGGGCACATCCACCTCTCCTAATGGTTGTTACGTGCTTTATTTATCGTTTGAAATGATTTAAATCGTAATGTGCCATCCAAATAACTCACTAACTAATTATTTCTTTCATGTGGTCTTGTATAAAAAATAATGGAAAATATATTTTAGATTTAAAAAAAATAAAATTCCTTCCATTCTCCATTTCAAATTTTCCAATTTCTATTAAAAAACCATAACAAATTTTTTTTATTAAAAAAATATCTTTTCAAAGATAGAACCCTATTGATCATATCAAATCCTTTTTAAACCATTTTTATGAAATACAGTTTGAAATAAATTTCATCAAATTAATTTCCATAATTTTCCATCAAACATATTCTATAATTTAAATTAAAAAATTTAATGTTCACAAGTTTCAATGAATATCTCAAAATCACCCAATTTAATAAGATTTTGGGTGTTTCCCTTTTTTTACCAAATCAAAAGTTTCAAAATAAATTCCCTGAATCAAAGAATTTTTTTAAAATAAACAAATTGAAAAAAAATTTAGGAAAATGAAATGAAATCAAATAATTTAAATAATATCAAGAAATTTAGGTTATGTCAATTTTCCTATATCTAATGTAGTAGACCACCTTTGTACATTACATTGTAAATATCCAGTGTTTGGGTTTTTATGGATGGCCAAAGCGCCTCATTTCAAGTGTTTGAAAATGTTCTTCTTTTTTCATCAATGAGTTCAGTAGTGGTGAGTCATGTTTCTACCTATGAATTTGTATGATGGCATTGGTACCTCAACATCAGTGATTCAAGGCATAAGAAGGTCAAGGCATCTATGATCTAGGGCATCGGTAGGTCGGTTATCAGTGAGTCACAAGGGTGACATGATGTCGTCGAGTCGCTTTGGTGGCTCAACATCAGTGGATCATCCATCAGTGTGTCAAGTGTCAGTGAATCACAATGGTGACTTTCCCATTGGTGATTCACTTCTTGTTTTTCATTTTTTCTAGTTTCTCCATTTCAACATTTACTTTTAAGTTAAATGAGTTAAATTTCATATTTAATTTTCTTTGCAACATTTTAAATACAATTTATCTCTCCAAAAATGAAAGATTCTATTGTCTCCAAATTCAATGGTCTTGTCCATGATCCGAATTTAAGGGACATTGAAACTATTTCTTCCATAGACTTAGGATATGGCCTTTTAAATTTGAAAAAATCTCTTCCTTTGAACCCTTCTGTATTCTCTTAGTGTATTGGGAACCATTCCTCCTAGAGGAGTTGTGAACTTGTGTTGTAATTATCTGTTCGGTTATCATCTAGAGTCTTTCCACCTACTCTTACAAACCCTTATTTCAATGCAAGGAAGAATTGTTGAATATATATTGTTCTATGTATGGATTCCATCATCCCTCTTTCTTTTGTGCATCATGAGTGGTAGGTGTATTAATGTACATTTGTGAATACGTTTGATACCAATTTAATGAAGATATTAGAAAACAATAAATGAGGGGTTGGTAGTATGATGATGAAGATCCATTTGTCTTATATGTTATCCTTGATCCATGTAATATTTTGTATGAGTTTTATGCCTTGTAAAATCACAGTTATGGGTGGTCTCTTTTTTCACACATTTATGAATTTTTAATATTATAATTGATAATATGTGAATGGTCGTATGATTATGAAAACGGTTAACCCCATATATTCATTAAAATAAATAGATAACCTGGGATTTAAGTTCTCTTATTGTTACCCATGTAAATAAAAGTTGAATTGCAGAACCCATGTTGGGTAAAACTAAATACACTTGGCTTGTTGGAGTGGTTGTGTGCTATGTCTTGTTGTGTGTTGTTCCTTGTGTGGGATTTATTGAACTTCTGTTGGTAGCATTGTTGTGAGGACATGGGTGGATAGAGGGTTTGGTTCTATGAGGTTGTGGTTGTTTGTTTGTGTAGAGGGGATGTTGTTTTGGTTGTGGTTGATGTGGGCCTTATATATGAGGTGGTCTAAGAGGTGTGATGGAATATCAGGTTTAGAGATTTATTTATTGTGGAATGGATGAACTTTAAATGTAGTGGGGATACATATGGGTAGTGGTTAGGCATAAGGGCTATAGGACTAGGTTACGTCATGTTCATGTTTATAGTTGTGTTTGGCATGGTGTTGTTATACAATGGGGTACCCACTGTGGTAGTAATTAGGTGTGTTTCTGGATTTACATGTTGAGAGGTAGGAAATGGTTATATGATTTTGAATAAGGATGGTGTTACATTTCATTGGCCTTACTCCCAATGTTTATAAATACTGTTATTTTTATGAATGGGAGTCAGAAGATATTTTTTACTTTGTCCTTTCATTCCTTAATTGGATTTGGAAGTGGTTGTTATGGTTACTTATACTTATAATGTTTGCAGTTTTTGGGAGTGGTTTGGGTAGGGAAGGGATAAATAAATTGATAATGCAGAATTGAAATTGGATAAATGAATTGGATGGGCGTATGTTTCCAGTTATGCCTTGTAGTGATGTGACATTCATTTATCGTATTAGGAAGCGACTGTCGTTTTGTTTGATACATGAATTTAAAGGTGGCACTAAGGTATGTTTTTTATGGGTTGGTTTTTTTCTAAAGACTCATAAGTTGGTCTATGTGTTTGGTACCTATATATATACATGTAGATCATTGTAATTTCATTATGCACCCCACCTAGGTTGTGAACTGCAGGCTGAACACCCCCATTTTTATGGTGAAATGTGTCATCCCCAAAATCTATTTCTGAAGATGAATCGAGGGTTTTTTATATTCATTTCTTCTTCTTATATGCATTAGTGTCCCCATACAAATTATGTAGGTTTTGGTTTGGTTTTGAGGCCCCAATGTTTGTGGGCGAGGTGTGCTTCCCATATGCCTTTGGGATGAGTTGTGTGGTGATTCCCAGGTGTCTTTAGGACGGGGATGTGGGTTTTGGCCCAAGTGTTTGTGGGTGAGATGTGATATTGTATGTGGTCTAATTTTCTACTAGTTTGTCGTGACTGTGGGGCTGGTGGAAGAGCATGGTAGCGTCAGGATGTCCTCTGTTAGTGATGAGATGTTATCCAGTGTGAAGTGGTGTGCGGTACACAAATATAGATGTGATTTCTACATTACTTTTCAAAATTTGTGTTATTTGGGGAGAATTCATTTGTGAGGTTGGGATGGATAGTATACCTTGTTTGGTACTTTTAATTTTATGTTATTTTCTCATAAGTGAATTAGTATGATTTTCCCACTTGCGCACGACTAATTTTTATTTTACCTTACTGACTATACTTGTATGCTCGCACTATGTATATAAACAATTTTCAGGTTTCATGGGTGATTATTTGGACCGTGCTAGAACTTACTAGATTAGATTTTTGGGACAATTTTTTCATCACTGTATAATATTATTTTGGTACATACATTGAAGTTCACATCATACTTTTAGCATTTTTACATTAAACATGAATTTGGGATGGATTTTGGTTTATAAATGTGTCTCTGTGGGTGTGTTTGGGTGTGTGTCTTATTCATGGAGTTTTTTGAGGTTTATTTATCTAATTTTCTGATCAGGAATACTATAATAGTAAAATTCCTCTCATTTTTGTACGATTTATATACCCTTGGGGATGGTCTCCACCGAGGGCCAATTGGAGGCAGGACTCGTCGGTCATTATCACTCCATCATCTTGGGGAAGGAAGGTCACAACATCTCGTTATCCCTTATATAAATTTGTAGAAGTTTGTTCATGACAGTATGGTATCAGAACTGATGGTTGAGAGATATGATGGTTTTTGGAGTTAGTCATATTGTGGATGGCATGGGTTGATAGGGAAACAATGCTAGGAGATCATGGTGCATTACATAGGCTAAGAAAGATTTGCTAGGACATTGGATTTTACCCCCACCCCCCCATGATCCAATGCAAGGAACATGAGCATAATGAACAACCAAGTGATGCTAGACTGATTACTCGGTATAGACCCTTGTAAAGGTTCTTGCATCATGAAAACGTATGTTCTATTTTTTTTGTCATTTTCAGTAATTAAAATAAACAATGATTTAAAATTAATCCTAAATAAATTCAGTACTGCATTGGCTTATGAGATCCATGTTTTCCATTTTCTATGGTTGTCAGATGTCCCCCATGTGTGGTACAAGCAGGGGAGGGTCAGCAGGCTGATACGGTCAACTTCTGGAGGGTTTATTGAGTGGTTGAGGTTAACCAATGGAAGAACACCCATCTTGACATCCAACGATAGACTCTGGGAATGTACAATGGTAGTTTCTCAAACATGGAGATGTAGGGTTGTCATGAGGCATTAGTGATCACATTCAACATTATTCGGGATCTGAAAGAGTATTGGATTCCCTTGGTAGTGAGCTAGATGAGGGTAGCAACATTTCAGTGGGGGAATGTTTACTGTAGGGAGAGGAGGGGACCGATTTTCTGTTGGTTGAAATTGAGAATGATTTTAGGGAGGAATTACTTTCAACATCCATGAAAGATTAGAAATTATTAGAGATATTATCTCTCTATCAGAGTAGTATATTAGTAAATAAGTTAAAGATCATGTTCAAGGATCTTGTTCTCTTTGCTCTAGAACACTTTTTGGATGGGGAGTCTCGGGTTAGAGGTTTTGATGAGGAACTATAACCTTCCCTATAGTATGTAGTTTCTCCCTTCACCCAACCAACATACATACATGTTCATAATTGGGTTGGGGTAGTGGATTGGAAGTACTTTCCTGGATGTTTACCATGAGAGGGGAGACAATAGCGATCTTTAAATTGGAAGGCTATCAGTAGTAGGTCACCGACGTTAGGACTTTCCAGGTTTTGGACAGTGGGGATCTAACCCCAATAGTTTTAGTTCTGACATTATGGTCCTTGTCCGTTTCCCATATTCTTTTGACTGAGGGTTTTCACTTGTGGAGGCCTTGATACCCTTCACAGTAAGTTCCCAGTTAGATCATAGTATGGTAGAGGTGGGATTGTCTAGCACCCGACTACGAAGGAGTTGATATCCAATCCATTCCAGCAGTAGAGGCTGTAGGCTCCTGCCCCAATATGGGGAGATGGATTAGGCATAGTACGAGCATATGCAACTCAATAGGGTCCTTAACTAGGGCATGGTTAGGGAGGTGGATTACACCATATGGTTAGTATAGCTAGGAGTGGTCAGTTGCACGTCACATTGGAAGTAGTTCCAACTGGGTCAGAGATCATTCATGGTATGATCTATTTGTTCAGTACTCTTGTTTAGGCCTTGATTATTCTGGAGATTCAACTACATTATTCTACTGAGTCTGAAACATTCTATTGGGCTTAAAATAGATAGAATTTCCATCCCTTGGTGTTGAGTACGCCAGTCGAAGTCCAGACAATTTTTTTGATATTTATCATGGATTTAAACAGATGCTGGGACCACTCCAGTCCAGTGGGGATCTCTTTCTTCTACAAATGAAGTGATACTGTCTTATCCTTAGCATCAAATAGTTTTAATATGTGTGTGTTGTTATCAACTACTTCTAGATAAGACTTGTTTTTTTAGATGTGGGTGGAGACCATGGAGCATTCATTGGTGTGAGAAGTTGTTAGACGGGTTTTCAGTGTGTGGAGAATTTATTTTCCTTGTAGTCATGGTTTCAAGGGAATCAGTGGATGGTAGGATTGTGGAGGTTTCATAAGTTTTCAATGAATTCATGTATTTTTTCCCTGAGGTGGTTGTGAATCTACACCCTGGATGAAATGTTGAGTTCAAGATAGGCTTACAACACGATTCTAGTCCAATTTTGATTGATTTTTATTGGATGGTGCCTTTTGAGATGCATGAGGATTGATTCCATGTTAAAAATCTGATGAAAAGGGACTTTATCCAACCCTGTGTGTATCCCTAGGGTGCTCAGGTCTTATTTCTGAAGAAGGAATATTGTGGTCTGAGTTTGTGCATATACTACAGGATTATGAACTAGGTAACGGTAAATAACGATTACCCTCTCCCTAGGATAAATGATCTTTTCATCTAGTTTAGGGGATAATGTTGGTTTTTATGATCGATATAAGTTATGGGTATCTATAGTTGATGGTGAGGGAGGGTGACATATAGAAGACTAATTTTTGGTAGAGGTACTGGAACATCGAGTTTTTGGTTATACCGTTTGGTGTTACGAACTCACCATCTCTGTTCATGGGCCTTATAAACATTGTCTTTCATGAGTTCCTGGATCAGTTCTTCATTGTATTCATCAATGGAATCATAATGTACTAAATGTTAGAGGAGGAGCATACTAAGAATCCCAAGACTACCCTAGATGTCCTTTGACACCACCATCACTATGAAACATTGTCCAAGTGCATGTTTTGGACACTAGAGGTCCACCTCCTTGGAAATCTTGTGTTTCCGCATGGTGTAGTAGTGGATACATTGAAGGTCGAGGAAGTTGTTTCATGGGATGAACCAAAGAATTTGGTTGAAGCTCATACTTGTATCATTATAAAACCCTATTACTATATATTTTTACCTAACTTTCTCTTGATTAATAGCATTGTTGATAGCTCTGACCATAAAAATCCAAGTTTATGTGTGGAGCGAATACTTTCATGAAGCGCTCAACATTCTGAAGGGGATGTTGGTCAGTTCCCTATTACTCATGTTTCCAGAGGAAGGGGTGATGTTCGAGGTATTTTTTGATGCTTTAAATATATTCTTGGTTTCTGTGATAATGTAGAAATGGGGAGTGATCACTTATGGGTCTAGGAAGTAATGTCACCATTAATATAACAATTATAACCATGATCTGAAGCATGCATTGGCCATGTTCACCCTAAAATTTTGGCAACATTGCCTCATTGTGGACCAATTTGTGTTCTTCAAGGATCATAATAGTTTGAGTTATATCTCTTCTTAGTGAGATATACACTTCTGACAATGTAGGTGGATGGCATTTATTCAGTACTATGATTTTTTGATATCCTACACATTTGGAAAATGAGATATTGTGGTCGATGATTTTAGAATGAAGTCGTAGTAGGATATTGATCGAGAATCTATAGATTCTTCGAGGGAGATGGATGGGTTTTATACCATTCACATAGATACTCAAATGAATGGAGACAGAGGATTTATATTTCCGATGATGGTGTAATCTTCTTTGATGCATCAGGTGGAGGTGTCATAAGGGGGGGACTCAGAGGTAGAGGTATTGTGTGATCACTTTGACTAGGGGTATTCTATGGAGGGGTGGTTGGGGGTTGGTCATAATCATATGTTGTTCCATTAGAAGTTGTTTGTACTAGTGGTGATGGAATTGGGATTTTTCAATTATATTCACAACTCACCCATAGAGGAAAACCGAGGAAATTCCCAGAAGTACCTTTGATTTTTGGAATAGTTATGGTGGCACAGGATAAAGTGGGTAGGGCCAGAGTTTGTGGAAATGTTTTTTGCATTCTAGCAGGTGAAGGTTTATCACCATGTTTTTGGATGTTTATTGTCTCTCTTATATGGCCTCGAGTGGTATTGGGATAACATCTTGATGGATTTGGACATTGGGATACCCTTGCATTATGGAGGATGCAATTCTATCTATGTAGTAGTAGATCGTCTGAGGAAATAATCTCCCATATAAGTGATTAAGGAGTCGATAGAAGTGTAATCCTTAGCGCCGAGGTATGTGGAAGAGGTGGTGCAGCTAGATGGGGTTCCTAGATCCATAATATCATATTGGGATACATGTATTACCTCATGAGTCTATACAAGATTGTAGAATACCTTTGGCACTTAGTTATTCCTCATAAGGGCTTTCCACCATCAGACAAATGGACAGATATATATGACCATCCAGATGATGGAGGATCTGTTTGTGAGCTTATGTTCTAGAAATTTTTGGGTCTTCGAAGTGACAGTTGAATTTGGTAGAGTTTTCATACAATAATATCTCTCACTAATTCATTGATATGGATCCATTTTATGTCAGTATTGGGAGGCTCTGTCTTTCAAGTTTTTTCTAGACATATGTTAGTGATGTTGTTGTTCTTGGTCCAAATGTGGTGTAGAGTTTGATAATGATGGTACAGCTTTTCCATGGGAGGATGAAGGCCACACATGACTGTAGTGACCCAATGCTTGAAGTACAAGGAAATTACATTACATTTGAAGAATACTTAATACATGAAAAAAATAGATTCACAAAGACCGTATTAGTTTAGTGTCTTTGGAAACTCGAAACATAATCTTCTAATCATGGTGAAAGGTCATCAACATCTCTCATAAAGATCTTCGCCCTTTGGTTTCCTTACCTAAAATTGTTCTTTATATCCTAGGGAAAAGAAAAAATAAAAAGGGTGAGCTCAAATGCTCAGTAAGGGTACACATAGAGAACATAAAACAATCCATAAACATTTAAATGCAAAAACTTAAACATAAAATCTAAACATCAAAATCTTGAGCAAAGACATAAATCTTAGAAGAAAATAATGCATATATCATAATGGAACAAAATTTATGATAAAATAGCATGGGAATAAAACTTGTAAATGCGAAAAACCAGTAATCACATGATATGATTTCCACAGTAGCCAAGGCATTGCTTCCAAGACCATCTTAGTGGACAAAGTCCCTTTCTGAATCGAGTTCACTTCTCGTTTTAGTCCTGTATCACTAAACCAGATTAACTTACCATTCCAGCCATATCTATCTCAGGAGATATAAATCATTAACCAATGCATTGGAGGGAGATATAGGTCCCACCCATCTCATAATGAAATAATTATTACTTGTGCTACAAAATAAACTTAAAACATTCATCATAACCCAATGAATAAAATGGATTTCATAAACATCATCCCATAATCACATAATACATATAAAAAAATGGATATTTCCTCAAAATAAAAGCAAAACCATGTAAATCATAAAATAATTATACTTGAAACATACACATATGAAATAATTTCATCTTAGATGGAAAATGATTTTGATAAAACACTTGAAATGAATTCTCGAGGAAAATATCCATTGTTCTTCAGAATCATTTTCTTTTCACAAAATGCCATGTAACCTTAAAAGAAAAGTATTTTTTGAAAATATTCATAAGATCTTGTAGATTAGGCTTCATGAAAATGTCGTTTTATGAAATCGTAAAAATCCATTCAGGTTGTATAAGTATAAAATAACATTCTTCTCGTACTTTTGTCGGAAAAGTCAAAACGTTCCTCGTATGGTAAACACAATAAGGATTCATTCCATAACACAATGTAAAATTCAAAGAGGGGTAATCATGAATTTAAATATACATTAAATAATAATAAAAAATTTATTAAAAACATTATCATGGACATGGATGGAAAATATTACCCTAGTAAATACTAATGTATAAACAATCTCGAATAAGGGCGAGATTGGAATAGTTATCATTTACCTTTTGTCCAATTTCTTCCGTATGTGACCGAGACTCCTGTATAGTGGGTTTAAACATATTATTAACCTATAGAAGAACCATAATAATATTTATGATATCATATATGGTTCACTTATGTATTTATATTACCCGTTCATTTGTTAATTCCTTGTTAAAGCAATGTTTGGGGTAATATTCTATTCATTTGTCGTATATGTTTTGACTTGTTGTTCATGATACTATTATTACTTATATCATTATTTACATAATTCAAGAAAGTAAATCAAGATTTATATATCATATATATTCAGTATATATATATATATATATAGTAGATAGATGAATGAAATGAAATACACCGTTCGTGGAGACGGTAGGCCGTACGTACGCATGAACCCTGTTTTTCATTTCCTTATTGAATTGAATGTAATTTAGTGGATGACATACATACATATATATATATATAAATCCAGTAGCATTATTATGTCATATATTTCATTATTACTTTTTATATATACATTATTATCATTCTTGAATTGTTAACAGGGAAAATTAATCTCATCGCGTCGTGGAGACGGTAATCCATACGTACACACGAGCGATGATATCATTCCCATATTTATTAAATGTTATTGGAGTGGGTAATATAATATCATAGAATCAGAATTATGTTATAATAATTATATATAGTTATTATTTACACCATTATACCCATCCAAGTATGGTGGTGGTGGAAAACTTATTACACCACGGCGTGGAAACGGTATTTCGTACGTACACACGCGGGATGATTTTATTTTACCTAGGATGGATAGAAGGTGAAATAGGGTTGAGTAAGAATTATAATAAAATATCATTATATATGTAATACTTATTTTATAACTTTATAATTAAACAACTAAAGAAGAGGAAGTAGAAGATGAATGAAACTTGAAAGAGTCGGTAGAAGAGATTATCTCTTCCTCGACGCACCTCCTTTAAACTTCTTCATAGGTCACTAGAGATGGTATTTTGAGAAGACCAGAACATCTATGATGTTACTAGATAGGTTGAAAAGAAGACTTTTCCAGGTTTGGCCGAGAATCAAGGCTCAAAAGGGTGTGAAGTGAAGAGGGAAGGGGTGACCTTTTATAACGGAGGAGAGGGGAACCATAGGAAAAACATAAAATATTATTTTATAATAAATTCATATTCGGTGTTTAATTGCTCCAAACTGATTTATTTCGAAGATAAGGTGAGGATGGGTCTAAATCCTCTAGACCAATAGGTTTTAGATAAGTTTAGGTTACTATTTTAACCTTATCATTTAGATTTAACTATAAGTTAAATAATTTAACTTTTACCTTGTCTTCTTGTTTTCTTACACTATATGTTTAATAAACATACTATAACAAGAAAAAATAACCCCAAGTGGTTCATTATTAATATATATATTCTTTTCTAAGTCATTTGGCCAACCCTTAGATTTTTGGGAATAAAATAACAATTAATAATATAATATTTGTTTTAGAAACTATTTTATGTCAATTTTGACACTATTTGGTAATTGATTTATGTGAAAATCATAACATTATGATTAGTTCGAAAAAAGTTAATTGAAACAATACAAACATGTCATATGAACCTACAAATTTATTGTAATTTATAAAAAGTCTCAAATTACATTTATTTGGGTATTTATAACATTAATTATGTTAATATTTCATTAATATGGTAATTTCTGAATCATCATTGTGTCATAAATAAATTAAATTATTTAAAGTATAAAAATTATAAATAAAATACTCTTATGTAGGAAATATTTTTATATTTCTACTTAATATTTATAATAAAATTTATCTTATGTATAACTTTATATGAATTTTTTTTTATAAAACATTGATTTTAACTATTTTAACTCTTCTTTATATAAAATAATAATAAATTTACTAATATAATACAAGTGGACCTAAAGTGAATTATTTTATTCCTAAGGTTGTATTTGGTCGAATTACTATTATCCAATAGAATTGGGACATGTTGTAAGGTAATAATAATATAATTTTTACCCTTAATTACCTTATTTACTTTTATCTATTTTAAATGAAAGTAAAAATTTACTTTTCAACAAAAATTATTTTTATCTTATTGAACCACATTTTACACCTTGATATTAACTGTGACTCTTGGATTTTTAAAATTCCACTCACAGAAGCGGTAAAATTATGTTTTATGTAAGTTTGCAAAAGGCTCCTCGGAGGTAGGTAAAAGATGGTGAAAAATTCAATAAAATATATATATATATATATAAATTATTATAAAATGACTCCAATGAATTAAATTGAACTTATATAGGTATTATGTATCAATTTTTTCCTATAATAAATAAAATAAATAATTGTTTAAATAAAAAGTAGGTTTTTAAATAGTAACCCAGTGTTTTCACTATTCATCAAAAAATGGATGTTTTCAGAAAAATACAAAAAATTCACCCTAGGATAATTTCGATATTCTGAATCAAAAAATGAAGTCCATTTTGAAAAATAAAATTTCAATAAATGGGTATTACTATTCATAACAGCCAGTTTATATAATATTTTAATAACATATCATTGTTTAGTGAAACTCGGTATTGCGTACAACACATTCTATCGTGGAAGGTCGTGATTGCGTGTAAAGCATGCCAAGTCAGGGTTGCATGTAGTGCAAGATTCATTTTTTGTTGTGTATAATATAATCCAAATGTATTTCATTTATACGTTTAATATACATATATATATACACTCAATGTTGCGTAGAATAACTTCTATCAAATGAACATGAAATTTTGTGTAACATGAGAAAAGAATAGTGTTGCATATAAGGTGTTGCGTAGAGAACATGCTAATTTTTGTGCCGTGTACAACACAAGACATCAATGAAATTAAAAATAATAATTCTCATAAAATCTTGGGTTTTTACATTCTACCCCACTTAAAATGAATTTCTCACTCGTAATTCACCTGGGTTATTAATGGTTTACTACATGAAAGTTTCTTTTATAGAAACCCACATCGTAAAAAAATACAAAAACATAACTTTAAAAACTAACGTGTGAAATGTAACAGTTACCCAAATTAACTCATCACTGGGTTTCCACTTAAGAGAACATAGGTGAAAATATAGATATGGAAGAGAAATCTAACCATCAAGGTTAGATGGAGAGTGGAAGAAAACATGGATATGAAAAATCCATCAATCACAAAGCCATAAATTTGTGATGATCTATAGTTCCATCTAATTTATCGTGTATGAGGGTACTAGGACAACGTTTTTAGTTTTCATGATCATTTCCCTAATGCTGAAGAATTATTGAATTAAAAGAAAAACATACTTGATTTTAGTAAAATCTCACTTTTGTTCGTGCCTTGAACAATTTACACTTCATCTCTTAAACAAATGAAGTTGAATTTTTCATTTGTGAAGTGTTAGCAGATCATACGATAGAATGATAGGTCATTCCATTTATTTCTATCGCAAAAAGTTTAGTACAATTTAATAAATTTTCATAAGTCCATCTATCTTGATATTAATCATATATGGTTGCTAAAATAGACTTATACTACATCTATCATAGAGCATAATAAAATAAAACTAGTTTCTACGAACCATGGACTTCCTGTAGGCCAGTGGTTTGCGATAAAGGCCCGTGTTACTTCAGTTCTGGGTTCGATTCCTATAGCCTTGTCCGACACGATGGGTTGTCGTTCGTCCTATGGGTTGTGATTTTTCTAAAACTATACTATTATAACATTCCAGAAATAATATCAAAAAACAAGTAATATCCTTAAATAATACTATCTTATATACAACATAATCCATTCCAATATTTAGGATTATCCAAAATACATATGTCCAATCTTGTATTATAAAGAAAATGATTACTAGAGAGGTCATATACCAAGCATTTGAATACAAACATTTATCTCCCATATTTCATATGATATATCTTGTTGATCATATTACAAACATGTCAATACCTGAATCATTTATTCTTTGGAAACATGAATTACCATATAACCTTAGAGAAAACAAGAATGCTTTCAAAAGTTAACTCATTCCACATACCAAAATCCCAAAATATATATATACTCAAACCAAGATATCACTTTGTCCTTATATTATTCATGAGCTCATGAATACTATTAAAATTTAATTTTCCCTTTATCCCTTCATTATGAACATATCAACTTCTTTCTAACAATATCTGAAAAATAATTCATGTTTACAAGTACCATTAAACATATACTTTCAAATACTTTAGGAAACAAAAATAGTGTAATAATCCTTAGAAGTTTCTTTATTCCATAGTAATATTAAATTACCTATACAACATAACTCTTCATAAATATACAATCATTCCACTACCTTCATAAACCATTGACCAAGCTTCAACACTTCTTTCATCCCATATATCATTTGTAGTCTCCTCATCATCATCCACATAAATATTACACATATGTCCAAGCTGATTCTCTTCATGAAGTTTTCCCTTAGGGCATTGGTTTTCATAATGCGCATACATTCCACATTGAAAAAATCAAATCATTTTTGATGTCGCAACAATACCATTATCCTTCTCCATGGTGTTAACTAAACCTTTTCCTTTGCACTTACTAGATTTGTGTCCATATTTTCCACACCCAAAGCAACTTCCAGTTCCTTCTAAACATTCTCCTTGATTCATCTTCCCACATGATTTAGATGAGAGAAATTAAACATTCTTTCCTCTATGATCATCATGAAACTCCATATTTCTCTTATTAGCTGAGTCGGGAAACTTACCAAATTTGAGATTATTGATCATATTATGAGATTGATTATTAGGAATAATAACGATGTTTTGACTTCCAAATCCCATTACATTTGGTTTCTCATGAATAATATCATTCCATTGTCCATCATATCCTCCATTATTGTGATTCTTCCAATTTCTATCCATTTTCTAAAACCCAAAAAGAATAGTGAGAGAGGAAAAAATCACACTAGGGAAAACAACATAATAAAGGGGGAGAACCATCAATATCTAACATCATAGAATAAATTCTATAATCGTTACCAAAATTATAGGACTATAACCTATACATATACTTATCCATAGGGATGTCCCTAAACATACCTTATAAATATATCTAGGGATTTCACTAATGTTTTCGCATTATAGTTTCATAATGTTAACTAAACCTTCGCTCTAATAGCAACTGTAGAGACTCAAAGCTTGATGTATAGTGAAATTACATTACTTTTGCGGAATACATAATAAATGACAATAATAGACGCCAAATGATTGTATTAGTTTAGTGTCTTTGGAAACTCGGAACCTAATCTTCTAATCATGGTGAAAGATCTTCAACATCTCCCATAAAGATCTTCTCAATTTGGTTTCCTTAGATAAAAGCATTATTTATATCATGGGGAAACGAGAACATAAAATGTGTGAGATAAAATACCCAGTAAGGGTAAACATAGAGAACCTAAAACAATCCATAAACATTTGAATGAACAAACTTGAACATAAAATCTAAACATCAAAATCTTGAGCAAGGACATATATCATGGAAGTACGTAAGGAATATATCATAATGGGACATAATTCATGATAAAATAGAATGGGAATAAAACATGTAATTATGGAAAACCATTAAGCACATGATATGATTTCCATAGTAGCCAAGGCATTGCTGCCAAGGCCATCTTTGTGGACAATGTCCCTTCCTGAATCGAGTTCACTCCTCGTTTCAGTCCTGTATCACTAAACCAGATTAACTTACCATTCTAGCGATATCTATCTCCTGAGATATAAATCTTTACCCAATGCATTGGAGGGAGATAAAGGTCCCACACATCTCATAATGAAATCATTCTTACATGTTCCACAAAATAAAGATAAAACATTCATCATAACCCAAAGAATAAAAAGGGTTTCATGAACATCATCCCATCATCACATAATCCATGTAATTCAAATGGATATTTCATCATAAGATAAGTGAAACCATGTAAATCATATAGACATTATACACGAAACATACACTTATGAAATAATTTCTTCTTAGATGGAAAATTGTATTGATAAAACTCTTGAAATTAATTCTTGAGGAAAATATCCTTTCTTCTTCAAAATCATTTTCTTTTCACAAAATTCCATTTAACATTAAAAGAATTTTATTTAAAATAGTCATAAAATATTGTAGAGTAAGCTGCATGAAAATGAGGCATTATGAAACCATAAAAATCCTTTCACGCCTTGTAAGTTAAAAATAACATTCTTCTCATACTTTTGTCGGAAAAGTCAAAAAGTTCCTCGTATGGTAAACACAAGAAATATTCGTTCCATAACAAAATGTAAAAGTCAATGAGAGGAAATGATGACTTTAAAAATACATTTAATAATATTAAAAACTTTATTAAAAACATTTTCATGGACATATATAAAAAATATAACCCTAGTAAATACTTAAGAAAAACAATCTCGAATAAGGGAGAGATTGGAATAGCTATCCCTTAACTTATGTCCAATTTATTCTGTATGTGTCTGAGACTCATGTATTGTGGGTTTAAACATATTATAAATTTGTAAAAGAACCATAATAATATTTATGATATCATATTAGGTTCACTTATGCATTTATATTACCCGTTCATTTGTCAATTCCATGTTAAAGTAATGTTTGGGGTAATATTCTTTTCATTTGTTGTATGTGATTGGACTTGTTGTTCATGATACTATTAGTAAATATATCATTATTTACTTACTTATAGAATTTAAATAATGATTTATATATCATATATATTCAGTATATATATATAATAGATAGATGAATGAAATGAAATAAAACCGTTCATGGAGACGGTAGGCCGTACGTACGCATGAACGCTGTTTATCCTTTCCTTATTGAATTGAATGTAATTAAGTAGATGAAATACATGCATATATATATACATAAATCCAGTAGAATTATTATGTCATATATTTCATTATTACTTATTATATATACTTTATACTCATTCTTGAATTGTTAACATAGAAAATTAATCTAATCGCGTCGTGGAGATGGTAATCCGTACGTACGCACGAGCGATGATATCGTTCCCATATTTATTGAATGGTATTAGAGTTTATGATATAATATCATAGATTCAGTAAGAGTTTATAATAATTATATATATTTATTCTTTACACAATTATACCCATCCGTGTAAGGTGGTGGTGTAAAAATTTATTACACCACGGCGTGGAGACGGTATTCCGTACGTACGCACGCGCGGTGATTTTATTTTCCATAGGATGGATAGAAGGTGAAATATGGTTGTTTCATATTTATAATAATATATCAGTATATAAGTAATACAGAAGTTATTTATTTATAATGAAAAAACTAAAGAAGAGGAATTAGAAGAAGAAAGAAACTTGAAAGAGTCCGTAGAAGAGATTACCTCTTCCTCGATGCTCCTCCTTTAAACTTCTTCTTAGGGCACTAGAGTTGGTTTTTTGAGATGAACAGAACCTCTATGATGTAACTAGAGAGGTTTGGAAGTGTAATTCTTAGGTTTTGGCCGAGCATCAAGGCTCAAAAGGGTGTGAATAGAAGAGGGAAGGGGTTCCCTTTTATAAGGGAGGAGAGGGGATCCTTAGAAAAAACTTAAAATATTATTTTTTAATAAAGTCATATTCTGTTTTGAATATCACTAAACTGATTTATTTCGAAGAAAAGGTGGGTATTTGTCGAAATAATATATGAAAATAGGTGTTAGACAAGTTGGGGCTACTATTTTAACTGTATCATTTTGATTTAACTCTAAGTTAAATAACTAAACTTTTACTGACTCTTCTTATTTTCTTACACTATTGGTTAATAAACATACTATAACAATCCAAACGAACCCCAATTGATTAATTATTAATATATTGATCCTTATCAATGAAATTTGGCCGAACCATAGATTTTTATGAAAAAAATAACAATTAATAATATAATATTTTTTTAAAAAAACTATTTTATGTCACTTTTGACAATATTTGGTAATTGATTTTTGTAAAAATCATAACATCGTGATTAGTTAGAATATTGTAAATTGAATAACTAATAACATGTCATATTAATCTAAAAAATTATTCTAATTTATAAAAAGTCTCAAATTGCATTTATTTGGGTATTTATTACATCAATTATGATAATATTTCATTAATAAGATAATTAATGCATTATCATTGTGTCATAAATAAATTAAATTATTTAAAGTATAAAAATTATTGATAAACTACCACTATTTAGGAAATATTTTTAACTTTATAATGAATATTTATTGTTTAATTTATCTAATGTATAACACTATATTAAAAATGTTTTTGTTATTAAACTGTGATTTTAACTTTCTTAACACTTCTTTATAGAAAATAATAATAAATGTCCTAATCTAATTCAAGTGGACCTAAAAGGAAGTATTTTATTCCTAAGGTTGTTTTTTTCTAATTACACTTATCAAATATAATTAGGACATGTTTTAGGGTAATAATAATATCATTTTTAACCTTAATTTACCTATTTACTTTTAACCGTGGTAAATAATAGTAAAAAGTTACTATTCGCAAAAATCTATTTTCATCTTATTGAACCAAATTTTACTCATTTATATTAACTATGTCTCTCATATTTTCTAAATTCCACTCACATAAACAGTACAATTAAGTTTTATGTATGTTTGCAAAAAGCTCCTAGGAGGTAGGTAAAAGACGGTGAAAAGATCAATAAAATTTTTACACATATAAAATTATAATAAAATGAATCCAATGAATTAAATTGAACTAATATAGGTATTATATATCAATTTTTAAATAAAATAAATAAAATAAATAATTATTAAAATAAAAAGTCAGTTTTTAAATAATAACACAGTGTTTTAACTATTCATCAAAAAATGGATGTTTTCAGAAAAATACCAAAAATTCACCCTAGGCTAATTTCGATATTCCGAATACAAATATAAGTCCTTTTTGAATAAAAATAATCACACCGTGAGTATTAAAATTCATAATAGCTGGTTTATATAATATTTTAATAGCATATTGTTTTTTAGTGAAACTCGGTATTGCGTACAACACATGCTATCCTAGAAGGTTATGACTGAGTGTAAAGAAAGCCAAGTCAGGGTTGCGTGTAAGGAAAGATTCATTTGTTGTTGTGTATAATATAATCCAACCATATTTCATTTTTTCATTGAATATATATATATACACTCAAGGTTGCGTAGAATAACTTCTATCAAATGAAAATGACTTTTGTGTAACATGAGCTAAGAATAGTGTTGTGTATATGGTGTTGCGTATAGAACAAGATAATTTTGGTGTCACGTACAACACATGAACTCAATAAAATTAAAAGGAAATATTCTCATAAAATCTCAGGTTGTTATAATGACTGAAATAATCAATATATCAATTGCCAGAAAATGACATTGGAGTTCATGGTTGGGGACCACATGTTCCAAATGGTTTATCCTTAATGTGGGATATAGAGGTTCCGAAGAGGGAATAAGCTTTCTCCTAGGTTCATAGGACCTTTCGAGGTGTTCGAGTGAGTTGGTGAGGTGTCATACCCATTGTTATTTCCACCATAATTATAGAATGTCCATATCATCTTTCACGTTTCTCTGCTTCTTCAGCATCTTTATTATGACTCCCATGTCATTGACTAAGAATATTTGTATATCGAGGGAGACACAACATTCGTGAAGAAACCAATGGAGATCCAAGATCATCGGGAAAAGGTTCATCATGGCAGGCCCATTCACTTCATTTTTGTGTCATAGAGGCATTGTGTCTTGGAGGAGAGTATATTGGAAGTAAAGACAGATGTGTTCCCATTTCCTAGAGTTCTTTTGAGTTTTTGCAATATGTTTTACATTGCGATGTGGTGCCTGAACCATGTTTCATATGAGATGATTTTTTTCCTTATTATATAACGTGTGATAAATTCTTAACATGTGAAAAGGGGGGAAACCAGATTCCTAGTCAATACACATTAATGGAGATCTGAATAAACATGTTTGGTCATGTCAGTACAACCTAGAGAAGATAATATCTTGACATAGAGGAAGGGATTTCCCAATTCATGTGTTTGAATAGTTGGTTCTTTTTTGGGGGTATCATGATTATCTTTGGGTTATCATATATAGGAGGATGTGTTCTTGGATGTTGAAGTTTCACTCTAGCATTGAAAAAACAAGGGTGTTTTATTCTAGAGAGGTATCTTAAGGGTGGTTGATCGGACCCCTCTTACTTCTGGTTTTGGTTTTTATTTCTAAAGCGTTATAATAGTTTGAGAGGTATCTAAGGTAATGTCCAGGACCACCTCAATATATTAATTTTTCAAAATGTTTTTTTTGTGGTGTTCTGGGAAGAAATAGAATATCACATCAAGAGGAATCAAAATTTACAGGTTTTCCATCGGTGAGTTAGGTGTCAGTGACTCACATAAGTAGCATAGTAGTAGTAGGTTGGCATAAGTAGCTCAACCACAATGAATCAAGGAGCCACTAGGTCAAGGCATCAGTGATTCATTGCATCGATAGGTTGGGTGTTGGTGAGTCATTAATTGGTGATTCATGTCATTAACTCACTATCAGTGAGTCACATTGATGGCTCAACAATGATGGACCATCCGTTGGCAACTTAGGCATCAGTTACTCACCCATTTGTGAGGTATTTCCAGTTTTCCCAATTTTTCTAGTTTCACCCCTTTGACATTTCATTTTAAGATAAATGTGTTACTTGTCATATTTAATGTGTTTTTTGGGCCGTTTCAAATGGTATTTATCTCTTAACGACAAGAAGAATCCATTGACTCATAAAATTCATGGTCATGATCATGATCTAAATTTATGGACTTTGAAACAATTTCCCCCATATATTTTGCATCTAGACTATCTAAACTCAAAATGATCGCATAATTTGAACTCTTTCTATTTCTCTTGGTTTAAAAAAAACCGTTCTTCCCTTAGGAGTCATGTGCCGTTGATGTAACAGTCTATTCAATTTTCCCCTTGATTCTTTCCTACTACTCGCGTGGCCCCCTTCTTTTTTAGGCAAGAAAGAATTATTGATCTTCTGTTGTTCTAGGTAGGGATTGCTTTATCTACCTTTCTTCCGTGCATCATGATGGATGTGTGTAATTATGTACCCTTTTGAATACAGTTGAACCCATTTTAACAAATATAATAAGAAGTAATAAATGCGGTGATGAGAGTATGGTGATGATGATCAATTTTTTATATATATTATCCTTGATTCCTTTCTTGTTTTTAAGGGTTTTATGCCATCTAAAAATCATGGCAATTGGAAATCTCTATTTTCACACCTATATGTCTTGTGAATTATATTGTTGATGCTCTATGAATAGACGTATGATTATGAAAATTGGTTAATAGAATATATTATGTTATATAAATGGATTCCCTAATATTGACTTTCTTTTGTAATCACCCCAGTATAACAAAGTGGAACTAATGAACCCTAGTTGGCTAAAATTTAATACACTTGTCCTGTTAGTGGGGTTATGTGATGTGTTTGGTTGGGTTTTGTGCCCTATTTGTGGTTGTATGGTTCTATTGTTGGAATCATGGTTGTGAACATATGGGTGGACATAGGGGTTGGTTCTATGAGATTGGTGAGGTATGATTGTGTAGCAGGGTTGTGGTTTTGGTGGTGGTTACTCAGGTAATTGTGTATGAGGTGGTTTAGGAGCTATGATGGAATCATATCTTGAGATATTTATTGATTCTAGAATGTAAGAACATGTTAAAAAACGAGACTACATCTTAGATGTGGTTGGGAAGTGGGTCTTCTTATTTTGGTTGAGTTGTGTTCATGTTTATAGGTTTGTTGGGAATGGTCTTTTCATATAACAGGGCTACCAATTGTGGTGGCAATGATGTGTGTTGGGAATTTTACTTTTTTGGAGGAAGGATAAGGTTGTATGACTTTTGATAAGGGTGATATTACCATGCATTTACCTTTCACCCAGAGTTTCTAGGGACCATTATTTTAATGAATGGTTATTAGAATGAATTATTTTTCCTTGGACCATCTTTCCCTGTTTGTCTTTGATCGTGGTTGGTATGGTTACTTTGATTTATAATATTTGTAGAATTTGTTAGTTTCCTAGGATGGGAAGGGAAAAATAAATGAATAAACTAATAATGAGAATAAAATTATTTTAAATTTATTGGATGAGGTATGTATTTAGCTACCGATTGTAGTGACACACTGATAATTTATTGAATGGGGAAGTGGCCTATTTCATTTTGATACGTGCATTTAGAGGAGGTTGTAATGGTTGTTTAGTGTTGGATAATTATTATTCTGCAAACCCATATGCTAGAATGTGTTTTTGGAACCTATATATAGATATATACATGTAGTTCCTTGTTATTTCTAAACGCATCCACCTGTTTTGATCACTACATGTCAAACACCCGCATCATTATGGGAGAATCTATCCTTTCCCAACATACCAGTGAATGGTTGGATGGATGATTGTTATTTATTCTATACTCCTTCTATGAATTGGTAGCCTTAGACTCTTTGAGTAGGTTTTGGATTTGTTGTGAGGCTCATGTGTCTCCGGGCAATGTGTTCTTCTGAGGCGTCCTCAGGTTGAGTGGTGTGGTGATTCCCAATTGTATTCAAGATGGGGATGTGGTTTGTATCCAAGGTGTACTATTGTGAGATTTGATGTGGTATGTGTCCTAGTAGAGTGTATGAAAGTTGTGATAGTGGTTATTGTGGAAGATTGTGGTAGCGTCAGGATATTCACTGATAGGGGTGTGAAATTGACCAGTGGGAAGTGGTGCAGGGTATCCAAATATTGATGTGCTTACTACTTTACTTGACTTTCATTATTTAGATATCATGAAATGGTGAGGTTGGGGTGGATAATATTCCTTTGTTAGGTGATTTTTAGTTTCTACTTTCTTCTCACAGGGGAATTAGTATTCTTCTCCCACTTGTGAATGAGTGACATTTGTTTTTCCCTATAGATTATACTTGTATGCTCAACTTACGTATATAAAACTATTTACACATTTCCGAAGAGATTACGCTGACCATACTAGATCATTCATTCTCAGATTTTGGGGTTGATTATTGTGTCCCTACATAATATTATTTGGGTACATTCTTTGGAGTTTACTTTTTATTTCCGGCACTTAAACATGAAAAATGCATGTGGGGTATATTATTCATTCTATTTATATATTTTTATTTGAGTTTTTTGAGGTTGATACATATTATCGACTAATCATGGCTACTCTAAAATGGGTAATGGATCCCATTATTGTGATATTTCTACATTATTTGTGATGGTCGCCACACCTATGCCTAATGGTGGTCAGACTGAAGGGTCATTATCTCCCCTTAATCAGGGGGACTAAAGGATTCATCATCTTGTAATCCATTCCCTCAACTTAAATAAGATGGGTCATAATACTACAATAATGGAACCACTTTCCCTCCATGGAAACTTAATACGTGCAATGAGAACCATCAACTAGAAATTCAGAATAAATGATCTAGAAACTCAACCGAGAAACAATACTCAACAACATATGGTATAGATCCATAAATCCAAGGACGATTTATCAAAATTAGAATAAGGTAATGTGAAAGATATGTGGATACATGGATTAATCTTTCCTAGAAAGTCACATTCTAACTATTACAATGATCGATCACTGATCTGGATGACATATAATGGTTTGAGGGCACCATAGTCACCTGGTACAGGCTCTTAGGTCGAGATTATGAAATTATGGAAAGGAAGAAACAACAAATTTATTCTTGTTTATTTTTTAAAATTATCTCTTGGGGTTTTACACAACACGTAACCCAATTACACATTATGAAATTGAAAATTTTCATAATCAATGAAAAACCTATTGGCAATTGTTAAAAATGAATTATAATCATTTTTTGATTTACATGGTGTGTAACCATATTACATGCTATGAAAATATCCATAAGGTTGTAGTAATGATAGGTTTTTTCTATGAATTCAAAAAATCACTAACCTCATAATAATTGGTATCCTCCCAATTACTTCTCACCCCTAAATAGATAACATGAAAGGAAAACTATTAAATTTTTTAAAACATTCCTATCATAAGGGTGATAGTATGTTATAGAATCAGGTGTCAAAAATGAAAAATTGGTATTATAGCTTTATTTCGTTCATTACTATTTTGGGATGGTATAAAGGAGACAATGATGTGTTAGAATTTGGTAATAATAATATCCATGGTAGTATTTTACCCATGTACATAGAAAATCCAAATTATTGGGTTTTGGCTTTATATTCTAGATTTTTTAATAATTGATTTTATTACACCATTGGGTGGTACACATGATTTGTGATGTTACTATAATAATGTTGTCAGATTATATTTTATAAATGGCCTTGTATTGTAATGAATCATTGATCTTGAAACATTTTATGAACCATATAGGATAAATATGTCATCCATTTTGTCATTCCATCTAGGTTGCATTGTAAGACTACACGAAACATGTTGAATGATCCTTAAGTGATATATCTGTTATAATACAGGAATTATATCAAGAAAAAATATATTTAATAATTGGTTATTAATATTTTTTTACTCCACCAAAATTATGTTCTATTTTATAGTTTGATTATGGAACCATAACTATTAAATTATAAACAATTTCAGTTATGTATCATAGCATACATAGTCTAAAATGTTAGTTGATTGTGAATACATACATATTATTTGTAATATAAATATTATATTTAACCTTATAACATAGTAATGACTATTAATCTATTCAAATCATCTTATATTAATGTTACTTTTTATTAAGGAATCTAAATGTTTGGATGAAGTTATATGATTTTCCAATTATAATTTATAATCATTGAACTTGAATAAATCAGAAACAAAATTTATTATAAAAGGATAAATATGTAAATGAAAAAATTAATAAATATTAATTGATACATTGTATCCATTAAATTAGGTTTCAAATATAAACATAATGTGTGTTTGACTCTATAGTATTCAATTGGATGTTCATATACTGCGGCCCTTCATGTGAAACAAAGTGCTTCACCTAGACCTGACCTTTGTAGTGGGAAGTAGGTAATGCCTCTCATGTTATTTATGATCATTCCAATTAACAAGACTAATCTTTAAATGATATAATAGGGGTGTGATTTATTTTTATATGTTCTTTTTATCTATTCTATTATTATATTCATGCATTACACCCTTATCAAATCACATTTATGGTTTGTTCTTAGAATTTTAACACTATTCCACCATGATTTTCTCATGTTGTGAACTAGGATGGTGGTAAAGACCATAATCTAGAGGTGGTGGGCTTTGTGACACCAATGTTACCCCCAGTAGTTCCACCTGAAGCACCACATACTATTACAAATGAGGGATATTATGCCCATTTTTAGGGGTATTTTTTCTATATTATATATACTATATCGGGAGCTTTGAAAATTACATATTCTATGGATGAGTTGATGAAAGAGTTGTAGTAGTATCATCCACCAAAACTTTCATGGGTTGGTGGCGGTCAAGTAGAAGATTTATGTCTAGAGACAATCTTATCTATCATTGAGCACGTTGAGACAGTACATAACAGGATAGTAAATATCACTACATATATTCCATAAGGAACAGAAAAATATAGGTGGGATATTTTAAACTAGGAATATCAGAAGCATGAAATGATTCTATAGGACTTATAATCTATATTCTATAACTATATTTCCTTAAGAATTTGAGGGCTGATCATTCCAAGGAGTTCATGAACATGTAGTAGAGTTTTGTGTCTGTTGTGGATTACTCATATATTTTAATAATGTTTTATATCATTTTTCTTATCTATTCCAGTAAGGATTCAGAGATATAATGATTTTGAGCATGAGTTTATAAATCCTATTTAGTGTAAGGTAATTTTTTTCATATTGAACAATATGAAAGATATAGTAAAAAAGGATCTTATTACACATAGTAACTGGAGGGAATCTAGAATTCAATATCAGAGTGGACTAGTTTCTTGACCCAATATTGATTTAACATGTAGTAGGAAGCTTCACATAGAGAGCTATTTATAGGTATGTATGATTCATATTGCATGTAATGGGAATTTTGTAGTTTATCATCAGTGAGTGAAGTATCAGAACGTAAAACCGTAGTGTGAGAGATCCCTAGTTTAGGTCTGATCTTATTGATGGTTGGGACATTTATAAAGGCTTTTGGAATCTTCTTTCCAATGTCCACTCTGATAAGATCATCAATGTATCAATGTATATGATTGGGATCAGCATATCTATGTCTGATAAAGTTATAGAGTACTACTGGATGGTTAGATAATGGTGGTGTTCATGGACGAGGAAACTATGCACTAGTTTTACCACACCAACTGAGTGAGAATTCTCAAGGAAGTCATTTTGAATCTATGGTCTACATAAAAAGCTATTTTTATATAGTGTAGCATGTGCCAATGAAGTAGATTCATGATCCTTCAATAGGTCAAGGTAAAAATGTAGTATCATATACCTAGGTAATAATTTTATTAAAATTGGGGATTCAAATTCATTTATCTCCATTGATATTTTAAAAATAAATATGCATGAAATTCATTGCTTAATTAGGGTTGTGACATTATACACTCTATTTGGTACAAATACAGAGAGTGTAATCTAGTGAAAGAAGTTCCCCATGATATAAGATACTATATTATTTTAATTAAACATCTAATCCTATATATTATTGGTTTCAACATTCGTCCTAGGATGGAATGGTTAGTTCCTTATGATGAATACATGGATTTAGATTTCTATATGGTGTCCCTTAACACACAATATGTTGGTACTTTTACTCATAATGGATATTTGGATGTTTATGTTGGAGGATGTATACTAGATAATCATGGGATAAGTGGAGTGGTAGGCCATATTTAGAGCCATTATATGGATAATCTGGGAATATGGATGGTTGACTTTCCTCTTATAGTGTATCGTTTTAGGGATGTTTTCCATGAAATATTTTCCAGTTTACCTCCTAATTGAGAGGTGTAAAAAATCTATTGATAGTTTTCTAGGAGCTTCACTAGTGTCCATTCCTCCTTAATGAATATCTATTATAAAGGTATATAGGAGATCAAGAGATTAATTGAGGACATAGATTTTTTTTGGTTTTATACAGCCTAGTGCGTCTCTCAGATTATCAAAAATACATTTTAAAAAAATGTTGATAGAACCCTAAAGATGGAACTAGATTAAAAGAAGTTGAATAATATTAATGTGTAGAACAGATTCAATTTATCTCGCATAGAATGCCTCATTTATCATCTTTGAGGATCTCTATTTTTCTCAAAAATTTATTTGAGGTTAGTAGATTACTATTTGTATGTTATAACATCAAAAATAAATCTTAAAACATCTTGTAGTATATATATTCTCTATGAGTATTTGGATATTTATTTTGGTCTCACATACTCATGAACTATTTTCATGTATTTGATGAATCAGGTTCCCCACCTATTTTTGGATTCATTTGTGGATGTATATGTGGAAAATTACATGGTGAAATATCTTACTCAAAAAGAAAATGAAAAACATCTTGAGATACTTCTAAATTCACTAAGATAGCACCATGTACATTTTATGATAACTAAATTCCAATTTTTTTTCAATAACGTACACATCCTTGGTGACATAATCTCAGAGGTAGGAGTCTTAGTAAACCTAAAGAAGGTGAGACGTGTAGTCACTAGGTGGAATACAAATATTTTTTAAATATATAGTTTCTTGGTGATGGATGGATATTATAAGAAAATTATATAGGGCAATTAATTTTAATAATCACCTCTTAGGGGTTTATTAAGAAGGGTGTGATATTTGTATCCCAAGAGACATATTTTGAAGAGATGAAATGGATAATTAATTACACACTGATATTAATAATCCTAGAACTATGAAAATGATATTTAGTCTATTTTTATGTATTTGGAAAATATGAATGAGCATTTATGATTTGGGATGATCAATTTGTTGGATATGGGGCATGGGAGATAAGGTATCATTTGGGAAATTACCTGACATTGAATCTAGAATTGGAAGTTGTGGTTCACACCATGTGTTTTCGATGGAATTAAATGTTGAGATGTCCTTTTTAGTGTTTAAACACCAAAATATCCTTAGATATATTATCATGAAGCATCACATGTTCTTTATAAAGAAAAGGAATTTATAATTATTATAGTACCTTTATTTTCATCATTCCAATACACATAAGAAGGGAAATTAAATAACTAATTATATAAGTAGAAGGACTCAAAAACATGAAATTTTGTATGATATTTGTGATTATAATCTTATGACCCTATTTTTTGTGATGTACATAGAGGTTTAATAACATCATGGAAAATATGTTCATGTATCATTATCATTGACCTATTTAATACTAGAGTGAGTGATGATGATGCAATTATATGATCTTGATGGATTAGTTCTAAGGGATATTGTTTTTCACGTTGACCCACTTCTAGGATGAATCATTAAAGGACACGAGGTCTTACACATCCAAGAATAGTTTATTGGTTCCAATAAACATCCATCAGGAATTGGTGGGAGTGTAACATGCTTCAACATGGTCAGTAAACCCTAGTATTTCAAACATGTATCATGATATAAATCACTAGTATCGGTGTCTTCGAATAAAAATTGAGATATAATGTTTTTATACATGATATTCTACGTGTCAGCAGGTGCAGGTAGAACACCAATGACCAATATGGATTTTAAATAAATTTCCCATTACAAAGAATAAATAAGATGTCTTATCCATGGATTTCGAGACTGAATTATCTAGATCCACATAAGGCAGTGATGCAATATGGATGATCTATGATAGGTACTTCTTAGGGTGCTAACTTTTTACCAATAAGAGAAACCTTTTCATTGGATGATCTTTCGTACACTATATGAATCTGAGATTATACACCTATAAGGGGTCCCTCACACAATCATTTCTTATTGGATGATAATTTCATAATGAGGTTATGGAAGGGGTTACAGAAAAAATATTGAACATGGTTTCTTTTGATCATATACTTTCAATGTTATACTGGCCGTCAAAGGAAACAGATGATATATATATTAGAAGACATGCATCGAGCATTAGTTCTGGATATTGTATGTTATTGGCAGAAACACATGCCTCTTAAAAATTTCGGTTATAATTATTTTTTTTCAAGAATATATACTTATGGTTCCTTGGGAGGACTTATATGGTATGCCATTCCATTCACCCATACCATGGTTAGAGGTTGGTGAGGTAGCGTTACATGGACCTCATCTAGTTTGAGATACATGAGAGTATGTTATGTTTCTTCAAAATATAATGGCTAAATCTTTTTCCATGTAGAAATCATAAGTTTATTTCCATAATTTACCACAAGATTTTGAGTTGGGGAGTCAGTATTTAAAATAAATTTATCCTAAACTAAGCATAGATGGTTTCAGAAAAAGGGGAATGTATATTGTTTTTATGTCAGGTACAATAAGATTTTAGATAAGCTATGGGAGGTAGCCTAGAAATTGATGCTACCTTAGAGGTACCAAGTCATGCATTAATTATTTCATTTCTCTCAAATTCATTTTTATTATTTAGATCTATCTCAAATTATCCAGCCATAAGTGGTTGAATATGTTGATAATGTGATCTTTATCGAGAGCCAGATTAGTATTTTGGACCATTTAATGAAGGAAATTTGATGTAGGTCAATTCCTTTATTAAGGGTGATATTGAAGCATGGTCCAATATAAGACGGAACCTACGAAAGGGTGTCTGATATATGTTCTTAGTGTTGGGATTTATTCTCAAATAATCTTTCACTACCCTAGGATGTGAAACACTGGGATGAGTTACATTAAGGGGGAAACTGTAATATACCTAATTTTATATGAGGTATGTAACCATTAATTATAGTTTAGAATACTATTTTTTATTCTTGTAATCATTTTTAATTAATTATTTAATGAATATGGAGTGTATGGGGATTTTTTTGGGGCCCACAGATATAATTTATCGAGAAAAAGGGTAGGCACCCAGTTTAAGAAAACCATACACTAAGGGACATATGGTTTAGATAAAATATTATGGGTGTTGTAGAGATCCACAGAATAGAAAACATGAACTGAGCATGGTTAGAAAACTCATGTCCCAATAAAATCAAATTCCATTATCCATGGATAGTTAAAAGTGAACGGTTGGTGCACTGTGTGGACAACCGTGCTACCAAATGATGTGTCCTATTAAAATTGGTATAATGATAGTCTTCCACCATAAATATAAAAAAACATGTTTTTATTTTCCCTCAAATTTGGTATCTCTTATCATCTATCTTTTGTGCTTACTCCATGCATTAATCTAGAAGTTAAATTTGTTCATACTTTTGGCCTCTTATTCGAGATTCATCTATCATATTGGACTTCAACTAGTCCATTAACTTCTTCCATCATTTGTATTTCCATAGTCCAATTTTTTTTGTGTGAGGTTATATTCTCTATTTTTATGGTTTTCATTAGTTCTTCATTTTTCTCTAGATTTAGGCTAAATTGAGGTATGATATTGCATGATTGTTATACAATAAGCATAATTTAGATGTTATATACATACCATTTACTAATTGTTTTTTCTCTATTAGGATATCATCATAGTAAAAAATTCTAGACATTTTAATCACTTATTTAAAATTAATTTCTATTGCTATAATTTATTATTGCACGTTTTTTCTCTTGTTGCACATAGACTTAGTTAGAGGTTGTAAACCTCAACTAGTCCCACCCATATGGTGAGCTATTTTATCTAAATTGTATTAAACCTACTCCATTTAGTGTGTTCTATTTGAACCTATTAGTGGGATCTTATTGAAAATAATTGTGTAATATGGAGTGGATTAAGCCAAGACATTCATGTTATTAAAAACATTGAAATTAGTTAGTTGTTTAAATGGAATTGTCGAATGAGATGAATGATCTATTGGGTTTTTCGTATTAATATAGATAATTAGAATTGGGTATGACACTAAAATATCCTTTTTTTAGTATATCACTTTAATTATACTGGATGTATTGGTATAAAACCAATTTATAACAAATGTATGGAACACATTGGATTATGGTATGAACCAAATAGGGGATCAATGTATGGAACCTGCAACCCCTAGGTATGGTCATATATGATTTGGACCCAATGACTAAGATTGAGGCATAAAACCTATGATTCCCATATACATTTATATCTTTGGATATATGTCACCCTAGTTATTACTATTCGATCAAGCCTAGGTAGGACATATATTAATCTCAGTCTAATAATAGTCGAGTTCCTTTGTCTCATTGATGTTAACTTTATTATCACATTATGACCTAGACCATCTAGTTATGACACATTATTCGTATGTGGAATATTCCAATCATGTTACTACCATCTATTTTAACTTCAAATACAAATTAATTCGTGAATGTTATAGCATACTCCAGTTACATATTGTTATTTTAGAAATTTCATATCTGTTATTGATTTTTTCCACGATTGTTTTATATGGACATGGTTATTGGTTATATAAATAGAGTATATTTTTTATAAATACAATTTCTGGTGGCCTATGAAGTATATATCTCACCCTTTTCGGGATACCTATGGTCCTTGAAAAAGACTTATGATTGTTGGAAGGTTCAAGAGATAGATCCCAACCATGGAAGCTTGATTTATTATAACATCAATGTGTGGGAGAACAAATCAATGACTTGGATCATGATACTATTTCAAAAATCATTTTTTGTATTTTTGTTTAATTGATATCCGTATAATGATATATTATTACTTCCTTGTATTTCATGAATTTTTTATAGCTCCAAGACATACTCATTATTTTATAGATGATATTTACCTTATATTTTATTATTATCATTGTCAAATGGATTATATCTCATTGATTTCATTTATATTAGGTTTTTTACAAATATTAATTTATTACATCATTGTGCTAGAATGATTATGAGGGTATAGTCTTCGAACTGTACCACTATAGAGCCACGCTACAATCAGCATCTTAAACCAAATAGAGAGGTGAACTTGAGGCCGTATGGATGATTGAGTTCAATTACATGACAGTGAAATGGGTATATTAAATCACATTGAGTTAGTCCACAAGATCCCAAATTGAATCATTCTTCTAAATAATTCTCGGTAAACCCATGATAATGTCTATAGTGACATATTCCTTTTTCCATATTGGTATAGGTAAAAAATTCAACATTCCAGAAGGAATTTTGTTCGATTCCATAACCTTTTGAAAAGTTATGAATTATGAAATATAATCAAACTCATTTCATTTTGTACCTTCCCAGAAAACTGATTTCGTGGAGCCTTGTACATTTTTTGGATACAGTGTAGAGCCACCACTTTTTTAACACCCCGACCCATGTTACCTAGAGTTAGTGCAATATTTTAATACATAGTCATGATACAAGGAAATAATGTCTGAAAAGACTGATCAGTTTAGCAGTCTTGGAAATAGATTACATACGTCAACTTCAAATTACAATTTCAAACATAAAATTCAACATAGATACTTCTATAAAGACACCATTATTCACTTTTAGCTTAAACCTACATATATATCATAATACACATCTTGGAAATCATGGGAAAATAAAACACAAGAAAGGGGTGAGATCGGATGCTCAGTATGGGTAAACAATTTAGCGTAAAATTACATAAACAGTAGGAATGGTGAATAATTGAAAACACATGTCTTTATAAATAATAAAAATGATATCTTTATGGCTGAAATATGTGCTTAGTAAATATTTCAATAATAAAACATAGTCATGGGTATTCTTCTGGTAGAATAACTACATGATAAATCAATATTATTTTCATAATGAGGGTATGTATAATGCCATACATTCTGGAAGATTTTTTCAAGGCCTCAGCCTAGATGTCTAAAAATTAATAAGGCCTCGGCCGAAACCATATATCATATTGGGAAAGGCCATGGCCAATTCCATGTCAGATTGTGTCATGAGACCTACCGATGCAATGAGAATCTATACATGGCTTCACTTTTCACTTAATATGTCCAATACATTCCTCATATGAAAAGGATAAATCATAACATAAACATTCATATTAGAAATAGCATAAGAATTGTCAATAATTTAACCACAAACCATGAATAGTATAAAAATAAAACATCCACAGTCAACAATATCACAAAACCTTCAATATAATATGGAATATTTGAATCATAATAAATCATCTTCAATCTAGTTTAAAATCCATCAATGGATATTGGCATAGATGAAAATGGTTTGTAAAACACTTTGAGAGAAATATCTCATTTTCATGAAAAAATTTAAAAGTCACACAATTTAGAAAAGAATTCATTTAAATACATTTTTTAATCAATGTGTATAATTAATCCTTGTAACTTTTGAATGAAATTAACATTTTAGAAACATTTGTGTACATATAAATAAATCCTGGAAATCCATTTTGAAAACACTGACATTATTGAGAATGATTTAGAAGAATAAATATTTAAAACATTTAAAATGATTTTTTAATAAAATACTTCTTTAAAAAGAATTAAACTGAAAAATATTTCTTGAAACATGTATATGGATAATAAATATGCCTCAGTAAATACTTTCCCATAAAAAATATCAAATAATAATGAGATTAAAGAATTAACCATTACTTTCTACTTTCCTTTGTTCTATAGTACATTTAAACTCCTATATAATGACCTTAAAAACATACTAAATTATAAAATAACCATATTAATATTTACTATATCATAAATGATTAATTTATGACTTTATAATACCCATTTAATATTTTTTTAGATGTTAAATTAACATTTCAGGAAATAATCACTTTCTTTATCATACGAGTTTTACCTTGTCATTCTTGATAGTATCATTTAGATCATGATTTAAATACATCAGAATAAAAACATGATTTATATATAATATATATTTATAATATAAATATTTATAATAGATAGATATAAAAAATAGAAAACACCATTTATGGAGACATTTGGTCATATGAACGCATAAACACTGTTTTCATTTTCATATCTTATCGAACTGAAGTATGTGAATTTGATATATGTAAGTACACACAGACAAAGACACAGACACAGAAACATATATATATATATATATATATATCATGTTGAATTATTATTTCATATTTATTACATACTTATTAATAATATATATTTTTATAATCATCGCTGAATGTTGAACGTGATAATGAATATCATCGCGTCGTGGAGACAGTAATCCGTACATATGCAAGAGCGACACTATCATTATATTGATTGTGAAATAGTATCTAATTCGATGTTATACCATATATAAATAATAATTAACATGTTATATTTGTTATTTATATCAGTTATACTCATTATTATACCCATCCAATTAATGAAGTCGTTGAATAACAAACTACACCATGATGTGGGGACGGTAAGCCTTGCATACACGAGTATGGTGACTTTGTCATTTATAAGAGGGATATAAAAAAGAACATCATTTTACCATATTTATAGTGACATGAACATATGTAGGAGGTACTAGAGTAATTATTTTGGTAGGGAAACAACAAACAATGAGGAAGCGGAAGAAGAAAATAACTTGAAAGACTGTGGTGAAATTATTACTTCTTCTTCGGGTGTTTCATTTTGAGATGATCAAAAGGGCTTCTTAAGATGGTTTTATGATAAAATTAAGGACTCTAGGTTGATTTTAGGGAGGTTTTGTGGATAATTGGGTAGGGGCTGGCTGATACATATGGCTTTGGAGGTGTGATTTTGAGAGAAGGGGAAGTGCCTTTTTATAAGATGGGTGAAGGTCACTTTAGGAAAAGATTAAAATATTAATTTATTATACAATAATTATCAGTTTATAATGTCTCTAGATGAATTTATTTAGAGAAATAGATGGTTATGGGTCATCATAATATCATTCATTAAGTTTTTGACAAGTTTAGGATACTATTATAACCCTATCATTTAGATATAACTCTTCCGTAAATAGTTTAACTTTTACAGTGTCTTCTTTTATTCGTACAATGTATGGTTAATAAACATACTCTTATCTTACATGGTAACATAAAGTGGTTCATTAATGACATATATAATATTATTTAAGCCCTTTTTCGGAACCTTATATTTTTGGGAATATTATATCTACCAATAATATAGTATTTGATTTAAATCTTAATTTATGTCAAATTGGACAGTATTTGGTATTTGGTTTTTTTGAAAGTCATAAAAAACATTTCACTTCCAAAATTATTATCAAATAAATAATAAAATGTCATATTAACATATAAAAATAGTGTAATTTCTCATAAGTCTAAATTTAGGTTTATTTAGATATTTATAATATCAATTATTTTAATATTTAATTAATAAGGTACTTATTGTATCATGATTGTGGCAATATTAAATTAAATTATTTAATGAATAAAAATTTAAAATATAATACCATTATATAGGAAATATTTTTACCATTCTAATGAATATTTAGAGTTGATTTAATCTTTTGAATAATGCTATATTAAAAATTGTTTAGTTAATAAACATTGAATTTAACACTTTTAACTCTTATTTAAATAAGATAATAATAAATGTCATAATCTAATCCAAGTGAACCAAAGTGGATAATATTTAATTCCTAAGGTTTTTTTGGCCTAATTACACTTATCTAATAGAATTAGGACATGTGTTAGGGAAATTATAATATCATTTTTACCCTTAATTACCCTATTTAATTTTAATTGTGGTAAATAAAAGTCAAAATTTACTATTCAGCAAAAATTATTTTCGTCTTATTAAAACACATTTTATAAACTTGATGTTAATCGTGTCTCTTTTATTATTTTAATTCAATTCACAGAAGTGGTAAAATTTAGTTTTATGCAAATTTGCAAATGCTCCTAGAAGGTGGGTAAAAGACTATAAAAAGATCAATAAAATATTATATATCTAAACTTGGTATAAAATTACACCAATGAATTAAATTGACCATATATAGATATTATTTATCTATTTTAACATAAAATAAATAAAAAAACTAAATATTTAAATAAATAGTTGGTTTTAAACAATAATGCAGTGTTTTTCACAATTCATAAAAAATTTGATGTTTTCAGAAAAATACCAAAAATTCACCATAAGAAAATTTTGATTTTCTAAATTCAAAAATGAATTTTATTTTACCAAATTAATCATATAGATGTTGAATTAATTAATTTATGATTAATTTCTGTTGTCAAAACCAAAAATTGGGTTTTTAAAAAGTACAAAACTATCAAAAGATTTACATGTGTTTATGTCAAATTTAAATGTGAAATTACATATATTGACCTACATTGTAATAAATGATAAAAATATAATCTATTTATACATACAATCCATTCAAATGCATAATTTAACAATATAAATTATTTCAATCAAAAAATTTCTCTTCAATTAAAATTTCGTATTGTTTACTATTATTCAAAATATGAATGTTATCATAAAAGTTCTACAAATTTATCCAAATGAAATTTGAATGTCCCTATTTTAAATAAGAGTCCAATTTCATTAAATTAAAAATAAAAAATCGTAAAATATAGGTTTTAAATTGGGTTCTCCATTAAAATAATGTAAAATTGAATTTTTTTAAATAATACTTATTTTATCTAAAAAATAATTTTCTCTTATATTATGTCTAAAAAACACATATTATAGATGTTAAAATTATATAGAGTATATAATATTCAAATATATAGTTAATAATATTCATAACCTCTTTTTGAACAGCTAGTTCGGTAAGTTTTGGTTCGCTCAAACTCAGTGTTGCGTGTAGCTCAAGCTATTGAATTATGTTAATGAGATAATGTACTATTAAATATTGGAGTTTTACTTTCTCCCCTACTTCAAGAAATTGTGTCCTTACAATTTTTATTTTTTCATCAATAATAAATGGTTAAAAATACAAAAATACCTTTCTAGAAAACCCACATTAGAAAATGGGTTAATAAAATTATGTCTTAATAAGAGGGAAAGAGAAATGAAAAAGTCACCACAAAATTATGATTTCTATTAGAATAACATTGGAAAAAAATTAGAGACACATAATTGGAGGGAATATGTAAATATTTATAGGGAGTGATTGAGGTCATCAATCAGGATCAAGAGTAAAATTGAGGTCCTCAAAGCCATCAATCTACGATGATTTAAAATATCATCAGTTCAACAAAACATACGGTATATGGATAACACATTTTTGTTTTTAAGATCCCTTACCTAATGTTTAAGAATTAATTTCCTCATAAAATATGAGAGAAAAAATATACTAGACCAGTATAGTTCCATCCATTAACTAATTTCTACCACAAACTCATCTTTCACTTTAAAAGATAATAAAACCTAAAAATATTCTATTTATCCTAAATATATAGGGTTCCAAAAAATTAACTTATAATTCATCTATCATACCTTTAGAAAAACTACATTATATAATCTTGGGCATCACGTGGGCCAGTGGTAGGTGATGCACCCTTGTCGCCCTTCGGTTGCGGGTTCATGTATCGTGGTCGTGCTGGACACGATGGGTTATTGCCCGATCTATGGGTTGCCATTTTTATGACAATCTAGAAATAATCTCATGAAATTACTTAACCTTAACAATAGTATCCAAAGTCAAAAATAATCGATTCCAACCATTAGAATTTCCCAAATTAATTTTGTCCAAACTCACAGTCCAAAATTAATAAGGAAGGTAAAAATAATGAAGATCCTTTTTTCAACATAATTACTTTTAAAAAACTTCATCATGTATTCTTTTAAAACACCGTAACACCATGAATAAACTAAATTCAATATTGATTACACCCATGATCCCTTATCCCTTATAGAATACTGGATATTCTCCTTCTATCCTAAAATGTTGTAAACTCCAACAATTATTGAATATACAAATCATTAATCAGTTCCAAGGTAGTCAAGAATATCCAATATAATTTTTCCAAATAAACCATCTTTTATTCCAAAATCACTACCTCAGTATCAAAACCATATTATGGTTTACCTTTCCTTCAACCATTTATTTTCAAAAAAAAAATTAACTTGAAACATTGTCACTTTACTTGGTACCATACAATCTCAAATCCTTAATAAAGCAATACTATAGTATAATCCTTCTGTACTCCATAATTATTATAACTAGAATATCATTGATATAAAAATAAAATGGCATAATTCTTTAATATCAACATAAGGACACCAGTCATTGCTCTACATTTGTGGTTATATCATAACTTGATTATTATTCAACAACATCATTTGTGGTATACTCTGATGATTAGGACATTGATTTGTGTAGTGTCCTAACTCTTTCCAGATGAATCATTATATATTTGAAACCTTTTTCTTACCCTTGGAATCACATATTTCGTGTAATTTTTCTCTATACTTATAAACAATTATCATTCCCTTCATTAATTTACCAAGGTGATTCTTTCAACAGTTATCACATATAGATAAATCCATCTATCCCTTATTCTCTTTATCCATCTTTCTCTCTTCCATCATTTTCTTCTCTTGACTCCCTTTAAAGCCATATGACCTAGAGAATTATTTACACATCTTATTAACTCATGATACTATTTTGTTATATTATTTGAATACATGGGAGAATATTTCCCTTTAAAAAGTTGGATTAATACAATGAAATCTATGATCCTTCTTAATATTTTGATCTTACATTTTTTTTGAAATTCTAATTCCTTTTACTAGGCGCCATTTCTACACAATTTCACACACCATGTTAGATTATGAATCAACATGAATAATTCCAAACTTGTATAATACCTAACGTAATTTGAGAAGTTTATGAATATAATCTATAATTATATATTGTTTTTTAGGATGTATTTACTACTAAATCCTTCATTATAGATTATAATGAAAATGGAAATTATCCTAAGCATACCCCCCTAAAGTGTCGTAACCAAGAGTGCAGCAAGGCCCATTGCATTGTACTAGGATAACCCGTGACAAGCGTGAAACTCCATGTCATAGTTTTCACTCCTAGGTACATTTGTGTCATAGCTGCCTCTACCTGCTTATATCCAGACAGGGATATATTTCTTAAAAAATTCAAAAAATCTACACATTACCAAAATTCTTGGATGATATTCTATACTAATTTTCAAAGTCTATCTTAGGATAATGTTCTCTAATCAGAGTTTATCTAAATCTAGTTTCAAGGATTGTACTAATCTTCCTCTGATACCAATTGTAATTCCCCAACCACAGTTACCCTGAGTCGGTGCATTATTTTAATACATTGGTATGATACAAGGAAATCATGTCCTGAAAGGCCGATCAGTTTAGTAGTCTTGGAAATAGATTATATACATCAACTTCACATTACAATATCAAACTTAAAATACAACATAGATAGTTCTTTGAGAACGCCATTATTCCATTTTATCTTAACCCTGCATGTCAATCGTAATACACTTCATTGAAATCATGGGAAAATAAAACATAAGAAATGGGTGACCATAGAAGCTGAGTAAGGGTAAACAATTTAGATGATGATTACATTAACATTAGGCATAATGAATACTTGAAAAAACATGTATTTAAAAATAATAAACTTGAACACTTTATGGTAGAAATATGAACTGAGTAAATAATGCAATAATAAAACATAGTCATGAGTATTCTACAAATCAAATAATCACATGATGAATAAATATTATTTTTATAATGAGTGAATGTATAATGCAATAAATTCTGAAAACTTTTGTCATGGCCTTGACCAAGATGTTTAAAAATGATTATGGCCTCAGCCAAAACCATATATCAAATTGGGAAAGGCCTTGGCCAATTCCACATCTAATTGTCTCATGAGACCTACTGATTCATCGACGAGCTATAGTGGGCCCCACCCATCACTTACTATTTCCAATACATTCTTCATATGAAAATGTTGAAACATAACATAAAGATTCGTATTATAACTAGCATACGAGATGTCAATGCGTTAACCATAAACCATGAATGGTATAAATATAACCATCCACAACCAAACATATCACAAAACATGTAATACAATATAGACTATTTGTATCATAATAAATCTTATTCAAACAAGATTACTACCCATCAACGAATGCATACATAGATGAAAATTATTTTTAAAAATCATTGAGAGAAATATCCGTTTTTCATGAAAACTTGTATAAGTCACAAAATTTTGAAAGGAAGTCACTTTAATATATTTTTTAATCAAGGTGTCCAACAAAAATTTGAAACTTTTTAACGATATTACCATTTAAAAAACATTCATGTCCTTATAAATAAATCCTTAAAATGCATTTTGAAAACATGGACATTAAAGGGAATGATTTAGAAGAATAAATATTTAATACATTTAAAATGATTTTTTAATAAAATAGTCTCTTAAAATGAATCACATTGAATACTCTTTTATAAAACATGGCCATGTATAATAAATCTATCTCAGTAAAAACATACCCACAATGAATCTTGGATAATAATGAGATTGAGGAATTAACCCTTACATGGAACATTCCTTTAGTCGTGGGTATATTTAACCTCCTATATAATTACCATAGTACGTTATTAAATTATACAAGAACCAAATTCATATATATTATATAATTCATGATTCATGTATGATTTTATACTACCCTTTGAATAATGATTTCAATGTTAAATTATCATTTTGGTTAATAATTGATTTCATTCTCATACGAGTTTTAGCATGTTATTATTGATCGTATCATTTAGATCATGATTTAAATACATACAAAATATAAATAATGATTTATATACCATATATATTTATAATTGATAGATATATTAAATGGAAGGCATCAATTATGGATAGGGTAGGCCTTACGTACGCATAAATGCTATTTCTGTTATAATATCATATAGAACGGAAGTAAACGAATAAGATATACGTAAGTACACACAGAGTTATATATATATCTAGTAGAATTATAATGTCATATAATACATACTTACTAATGATATATATTTTTATAATCATTGTTGAATGGTGAACGTGGGAATGAATCGCATCGTGTCGTGGAGACGGTAATCCATACGTACGCACGAGCGACAATATCATTATATTGATGGTGAAATAATATGAAATTATATGGTATACCATACATAAAGAATAATTAACATGTTATATTTATTATTTATGTATGACCCCTGATCTTTTTACAGGTTTGTTTTTCTTTATTCAGTGTTTTTGGGGAAAAAGATGAGTTTTTTTTTTGAAATTTCTACACACCGTGTACTTTATAAGTACACGCCGTGTCACTTCCATACAAACAACCGGTTGGGGTGACCTAGAGACCACCTAATGAGAGGGCTGGTGAAGTCAAGTACATGCCATGTACGTCTAAATTACATTCCAGGTACATTCTTCTTTAAATAAATGCACCAGGGTCGTTTCTAACGGACAGAAACACCTCTTTCTCGACCTAGTTCGTCTAAGACCATCCGTACGACCACTATTCTTCCATGAACCCCAGATAGAGCATCCGTTCTCCGAATCGACCGCCGTCTATTGGCTTGGGAGTTCCATTGTAAGCTCTTACTTCTCCTAAATCTTCGTTTTCCACATTCCTACACTTTCTCATGTTATCTTTGGTTGATCTTTTTTAGCATTTTGGTAGATCTATAATGTTCTTAGATGATTAAGTGCTTGAGTTTCACCTATAATAATCCTAAAAAATCGAGGTACGTGGTTTGTTCTATTTTGTAGATATTCATTGAATTTTATGTGAAAAAGTGCCCAACACCCATGAATGGGGTATTGCGTGATTATGGTTTTAATCCTAATATTTTCCTGCAATTCCCTAGTCTGTTTGGATAGAGGTTAGTTGTTGGGAATAGGATTTACTTAGCCATGCTATGGTGTTTTTTCCCATGTTTTGTTATTTTTACCTTTTGGTCTTGATTCCATATTAGGATGATGTTTGTTTCCCATGACTAGTATTGTTAAGATAGAGTGATTATTTATATGAAATATTGTTATAATGTAGATTGTATATACTAGATGTTCTTGAGGTTTACTTTTGTCGCATTTCATTGTTATGCTCATTTGACATACATAGGTCCATGAGAACCTGGTGTAGTAGAACATTGGTATAATTCTTGTAAGGGATTCTCTAGATTGTCTGTAACTATTATCATGCTTCGAGACCATAGGGGGGATTGACATTGAGTGGTCCCTCAGAGGGTCTATAGTTATGTTATGAAGCCAGAGGGGGAATTGACGTTGAGTGCTTCATCAAAGTGCCTGTAAGATACCACTAAAATACTATAGTCCGAATTGATGGTGGGTGCTTCTTTATAGAGACTTTGATTACTATTGACTATAGGGGGAATTGAAGATGAGTGCTTCCACAGAGAGTTTATTATAATGTTGCACCATAGGGGAGAGACTATGTTTTCTTCCCTAAGGGTTTCCTATGTTTTTTGGGTAGGACCAGAGGGGATAGGCTGTGAGTACTTCCAGAGGGTTACCTACTTCTGATTATCTTCTTACATGATATGTAGTATTTAATTTTTTGAAACTATTGGGATGTTTAATATTGAGTAATTTCTTGTTTACTACTTGTTTTGTTTATGTCAAGCCATATATATTCACCGACTGTTAGGAACATATCTCTAGGTGGTTGCTTATTGGAATTTAGTCTCACACTCTGTTTTGGCCAGGCTTTTGGGTGAAAACATATAATACTGTTGTAGGTATAGATAATGGAAACCACCCTTCTACTATAGGTACTTGACTACTTTGGAACAGGAGAGCATGGGTCAAAGCTTTGGCTGGGGATGACGTGGAGCTATTTACATTTTTTACGTGGGTTTACTATTGTATTCCAACATTGTGACTTTCCTGGATGATTTCCTAGACATATGTGTCATCCATAATTTTATATGTTCTCTAGCAATTTATTTTTTCAGTCTTCCATCATTTCTTTATGTATGGTAACATTACATCTTCCACTATTTCTTTGTGTTTTTCTTTCATTGTGTTACTCTACCAATGAGGGAATTTTTTGCCACTATCACACCCAAGGCCCTCGCTGCTAGTCAGAAACCTATGGTGTTTGGGGAAACTTGCTTGAGGCCATGTGACCAACCGGGTACGGGGAATCTCAGGACGGCTTCCGTATCCAAGACGTTTCAATTTAAATCCTTTATACTCATTATTATACCCATCAAAACAATGAAGTGTTTTAATACCAAACTACAACATGACGTGGAGACGGTAAGTCATATGTACGCACGTATGGTGACATGTAAATTATAGGATAGATAGAACAATGAACATAAATGTACAATATTTATAGTAACATAACATTATTCTAAAGGTACTGTTGTTATTATTTTGTTATGGAAACAACAAGAAAAGAGGTAGTGGAAGAAGAAATGATCTTGATAGAGGGTGGGGAAATTAATACCTCTTCTTCGGGTGTTTTCTTTTGAGTTGATAAAAGGGGCTCCATAGGTTGGATGTATGATCAATGTAAGGACTCTAAGTTGATGTGAGGGAATCTGGGAGGGTACTTGGGTAGGGGTTTTCCCAGACAAGTGGCTCTGGAGGTGTTATTTTTGGACAAGGGGAAGTGTCAATTTATAAGAGGGGTGAGGGTCACTTTAGGAAATGAATAAAATATTAATTTACTATACAATCGCTTTCAGTTTATAGTGGCTCCAATAGAATTTATTTTGAGCCTTAGGTGGGTATGGGTCAAAATCCTTTCAACCAATAGGTTTTAAACAAGTTTAGGTTAAAAATATAACCTTATCCATTAAATTTTACTCTTAGTTAAATAGTTTATCTTTTACCGTGTCATCTTGTATTCTTACACTATATGGTTAATAAACATACTATAAAATTCTGAGAGAACATCAAGTGGTTCATTAATGACAAATGTTATATTAATTAATTCATTTTTCTGATCCATTTATATTTGATAATATTATATCAACTAATAATATAGTATTTGGTTTAAAAATTAATTTATGTCTATTCTGACACGATTTGGTGTTTTCTTTTTGTGAAATTCATTAAAACCATATAAATTCGAAATAAATTTATCTAATCATCCCTAACATGTCATATTATCCTAGAAAATTAGTGGAATTTATCAAGAGTCTCAATTTACATTTATTTGATCATTTATAATATCAATTATTTTAATATATCAGTAATAAGGTAATTAACACATCATCATTGTTTCATAAATAATTTAAATTATTTAAAGTCTAAAATTTATAAATAAAATACCATAATTTTGGAAATCTTTATATATTTCTAGGTAATATTTATAGTTGAATTTATATTATGTATAACCCTATATTAAAAATGTTTTAGTTTATAAACATTGAATTTAACAGTTCTAATTCTTCTTTAAATAAATTAATAATAAATGTCCTAATCTTATCCAAGTGAAAAAATTATGATCATATTTTATTAATAAGGTTGTTTTTTGTTGAATAACATGTATCCAATATAATAAGGACATGTGTTAGGGTAATTATAATATCATTGTTTACCCTTAATTACCTCATTTACTTTTAACTATGGTAAATAAATGTCAAAAGATACTATTCAAAAAATAATATTTTCATCTTATTGAACATTATATTACTAAATGATGTTAACAGTTTCTCTCAAATATTGGAAATTCAACTCACAGAAGTGGTAAAATTTAGTTTTACGTAAATTTGAAAATGCTCTATAAGTAGGTAAAAGACGGTAAAAATTTCGATAAAATTTTATATATCTAAACATATAATAAAATGACACCAATGAATTACATTGAACATATATAGGTATTTTGTTTATATTATGAATAAAAATAAATAAAATTAAAATAAATAATTACTTAAAAAATCGGTTTTAAACAATAGCGCAAGGTTTTTCACAATTCATAAAAAAATAGACAGTTTCAGAAAAGTACCAAAAATTAACCCTAAGATAATTATGATATTCCAAATTCAAAAATGAATTTTATTTTACAAATTTCAAAAATAGAAGTCTCATTAATTAATTTAAAATTTATTCCCGTTGTCAAAACCAAAAAAATGTTTTCAAAAAGAAAAAACTATCAAAAGATTGCCATGTGTTTAAGTCAAATTTAAATGTGAAATTTCATATAATGACCTAAACTGTATTAAATTATAAAAATATAATTTTATCATACTTCCAAACCATTCAAATTTTCAATTTTTCACTATATACTATTTTGTTCAAAAATGTTGTTTTCAATTAAAAATTAGTATTTTTAACTATTAATCGAAATATGGAAGTTATTAAAAAAGTACAAAAAATGTATCCAAACTAAATTTTTATGTCCCACTTCTGAAGATGAATTTAATTTCATTAAATTAAAAATCTAAAAGTTTCAAATATTGATTTTAAAAATGGTTCGCCATTAAAAGAATGTAAAAATTCATTTTTTGAAAAATACATCTTTTATAGGAAAAAGTGAATTTGTTCTTATATTATTTCTATGAAACACATAACATGGTTGTTAAAATTATTTTGAGAATATAAGATTTCAAAATGAGGTTACTACTATTAATAACCACTTTTTGAATGGCTTGTTTACTAAGTTGTGGTCTGCTGGAACTCAATGTTGCATGTAGTGCAAGCTATTAAATTACATTAATTAGATAATGTACTATTAAATCATGGGGTGTTACACCATTTTATGGTGGAAATTATAAATATTTTATTCATTAAAATAAATTGTAATTATAATTAGATCATGATAAATAAATAAAGAGTAACATATTGTCTACATAAGTAAATAAAAACCATTTCTTAATGTTTGGCATAACTGTAAAGAAATGGAAATCTAGCCTTTGAGCATCCCATACATGTTCAACCTAGTAAATAAAAAGATTCAATACACAAAAATGTGTAACTTAATTCTACTCAGTGAAATCCAAATGTATACATGTTCAAATAATATTAAATTTCCATGAATAACATGTGTATTTTTAAAAATTAAAGTATATTTTATGCTAAATCTTCTCCCTCATAATTTAATATCCATGTATATAATCCAAGACACAGGAAAAAACTATAGATATTTTATCCATAATCTTTTTCACATATTATTTTTAAAAAAAAAATAGGTTTTAAAATTATGTAGTTTCTGAGAAAAGTGAAATTTCCTCCACAGTGATAATTATTCAATTTTTTCAAAGAAAAAACTACTACACCAATTCCCAAATATTTTTTAGATAATAATTTTCTTAAATTCAATTGATTAATGATCCTAATCTTCCACATGAACTCCATTTATGAGAACATAGTCAATTCTTGATCCAATTACACTATAATAAACCATATAACACTTCCCATGATCTAAGAAAACAAAAATAATATTTAATGTGGTTGGATCCTTAATATCTAAAAATGATCATTAGTAATCATCACTCCAATAGATTGGAGTTACCTTTCACATGAGTGATATCATTAGATGGTTAATTGAAGGGAAGTCCTAAACAAAATGATGATATTTAATTGCTAAGCCTTCAGATCTATATATCTTAAATAAATTTTATGTGGTCTCTAATAGAAAACAATATTATATCAATATAATGTATACTAATATTCCTTTAATATAAATAAAATATAAAATTATGAAAATTCATTCATATATAAATCATGTTTAGGCAGTTTTCTATATAAAAAATGTTCTCACAAAATTTTCCTCAAAATCATTAAGTGTTCATAATTTTTTTTCAATTATAAAGTACAATATAATTTCAACAAAAAAAAGAATGTTTATTGGTATTGTTGAAATAATTTGTTAATTAATTCAATTAAAATAGTTGGTACAGTTGTAATACATATAAGAATGATCACATAATCGCAGGGACCATAAGGACTCATGAATGATTTATTTCAAATAACTTCTTTCCTAACCATGAGTTTGTGATACTGAGAGTGTAGATATTTTTTAGAAATCATTATAATATTAAAAATTGAATAGAAATTTGATTAATATTTGGTAATGTATATCTATTTTTATCACAAATTTATTTTCTTACGATAATGAAAACATAGTCATAAAGAACAATCATCATTTATTTCAAATGAAATGGAATATCCCAAGGAGTCTTTCTGAGTATTAATAACAATTTAATATCCAATTTATCTTATTATATCTGAAAATCCATTTATTATATTTGTTTTAACCTATATAACGTAATTTTAATAGTATTTTAAACCAAAAAAACCTCAATAAAAAATTCCACTTCACATTAAGGTGAAAACCTAGTGAAATAAAAAGGGAAAAGTTATTGATAGTGATACCCAATGGTAGGTAAATTTATAATTAAAATCATATCATTAGTCCCCAAAACGAAAATTTCATATTTGTAAGAAATAATTCTAACTATTGGTGTTAATTATCTTTTTTTTCAATCATTCGCATTCATGTATCTATTAAAAAATACATACTATCCCATCCAAAGATATAAAATTTAATCATAATTCCTAAAAATCGATATGGTATATTAAAGAAACTAACCAACCCATTCCCATGATCATGCAAATGAAATCGATGTACACAATATAAAACTCCACAATTAATAAGTCTATATAAAGTGTTATATAATATGATTCCCATTTATATCCCTTACACTATCGGTATGTGAGAGGAGTCTGGATACTCATCATGTGTGGACCCATATAGATATGAAACCCCATTTAATTAAGGGAATTTAATGAAATTGATGGTAATGATATACAAGTATCAAATATAACATTTACATGACTTGAATTAAGTATAATTATAACTTGTACAATCAATGTGCCTAATTGGTCTTAATTGATCATCATCTTTTCACCAAATAACTGTGTGCTCTATCCCTATTGTTCCATATTTATTACATGCTAGTTTTGGGTGAAGAGTTAGTCTTCTTCGACATTCATTTTGGTTCACTCATTTTTATAGATGAGAGAAATTCTATCATGATGTTCTAGTTGGAGTTTAATATTTTTAAGACACAAGAGATGCATTTCCATCAATTGAAATTGAAATGTTACAATAACAGTACTAGTGATTTCCTATATTATTATAATTTTGACATCTTCTAGGAGGTGTTGTATAATATCTCTTAATATTCTAGAATGAATTATACTGGAGAAACAATTAATGGTACTATTTCATTGAGTAAATGTAATAAATTTAGTTGTTTGATTCAGATAATCCATTCCATCGTAGAAATAGTTGTACCTCTACCACTTGTTCCAAATATTATAGACCCCACATGTTCTTTTGGTGATAAATGTGCATCCTCATGTCATATTTATTTTGATATCTGATTCCCCCACAACAAATCCATTAACCATATCCATATATTCTATAAAATATTAAAAATATCGCAGATTGATTTTCTAGATGTATTGAAGACTAAAAGATATAATTATTTAGGGAAGCTGTATCAAAAAATTCTAGTGAAATACCAAATAGGTTGACACACATACCTACAAATTCCATTAGTGATATATTTTTTTGTAGGATAAGAAATATATTTTTCAGGCTATCATGGAAGAGTGGTTTTAAAATTATCAATAGAAAAATTATTCAAATCTATCAAACACAAATCCTTGGTAAAATTTGTTATGGATAGCTGAATCCTATGATAAGTATGCAATATCCTATATCATATCAACTACAAAAATAATGATTATAGTAATTTCGGTTCCAATGAAGTTAAATATTTTTTTAATTATAATAAACAAAAATTACACATTCTAGGTTCAAAATTCCCATTTGTTACTGGTGTATTTTATTTTTAATGTTCATATAATTTTATTATTCTATTAATTTTTCAATTTCATTTCCCTGATTAACATATTAAAAAGCCTGAAAAATGCACTGGGTTTTATATTAGTTTACATGAGGTTTAGTTCCAACCATGTTCAATGGTTCTTCTTTTTGTGAGTTTCTATTTTTCCTAAACAGGTTTATTTGTTTATAGATAGAACAAAACACTATTTTGTCATAACTAACTTTAAACTGAAGGCTTATAATATTTGAAATCATAATTATACAAAATAATTAAAATTTTTTTAATAAAATAAAAAAATTATCAAAAAAGTCATTGTGTGATGACTTAGTGCTTCTACATTATATGATACACCAATCCACTAAACCCATGATGATTGGATGAAAAAAACCCTTTGAAATATTTTAAGACACTCTATATTCTCATACCACCATGTTATCATAATATTTATCATAATAAAGTATAGATATTTTTTATGGTAGATATTCCATTTTTTATAGTTCATTTATCTTTCATACTATTCTAATATTACGCAATAACAAATACTATTACATTTTTAACTACCAATCCCTATCTAATGTCTTACAAAAAAGAGAGATGAAATAATCATTACGAGATGTGACCAACACCGAGAAGAATGGAATGTAATTAAAATTTCTTACTTTGATTGTAGGGTAAATTTTCACCTTTTGAAATTAATATATCATGTTATGAAAAAGCAAAGAACAACCAAACCAATTATAAAATTCACAACTTATAAACACAATAAAGTAAATGAAAACCCAAAAAAATAAACAATATCAGAGAAACAATTAAAATTTATGTCAAGGTGAAATAAAAAAAAATAAGGGTCATACTAAAATAGAATAACTAATATAGAATCACCCCATCCCCTTCATGATAGGTCTTTTAAAACAAAACACAATCCTTAGTAGTACTATTATGATTGTCTAATTTATAATTCAGAGAAATATCCATTAATTTTATGATGATTGAAAATGTATACATGTGAAACAAAGTGAATATGCAGGATGTGAGAATAATACCCACTATTTTTTCCAACTATGCATCCCATATCACACCACTCTGACTAGAACACATGATCTTAAAACATATTAAAAAAATTAACTCACAGAGAAAAACATGAAAAAAATCGACCAATTTATTTTTTTTAAATAATTGAGTAATAATTTATCCATTAATAATCTGGAACACCCAAACCTCATTAATAAAATCCCACACACATGAATGCCAAATGAAAATAAAATACTTGTGAGTGGTGATATTCCCATTAAAAATATGTCACCTGGGAATATACTTTTATCTCTCTGCTCATCCCTAGGTGTTAATTCCATACAAGAAATGCCCCAAACATTGAAAATAGTAAACAAATGTTACAAATTTATGATAATTTCACACAAAAATTAATTCAAAAAAATAATTTATTCTTTTAAAACATTTACCTAAAAGTAACTCGATTATTATCCCAAATCCAATAATTATTTTTATAAGTCAAATGGGTATTCACAAAAATCTTATTCAAAGAACCACGATTTAAAATCCATAAAAAATATGGGTTCTCATTCCAAATTCATCCAATGCGTACATTAATAAGAAAATAAAAAATTTTATAAAGATAATATCTCAAGTTTTAGATCCATTGGGGAAGGGTGAGAAGCCACAAATCACCCAACAATTTAGAAAATGGTAAATGACACTAATAAACCACAAGATTTGAGCTAAAAAACACGATCTTCAATGGATCGACTCTATTAAATTTCAAAAAATACTATATATCGTAGTTCTATACATAGTTTTTATGATATGAAATTATATATATGATAAGATAATGAGATAAATAGAGAATTAAATATATCTAATATTGTATGATGATCTTATATTTCTAAAAAAATATATGTCAAAACCATATTTCTGGACCCGGGGGACCACCATGAATTCTTAGGATAAAAGTGGAGTTTAAGACCATAACAGAATAGGATAAAAATTAGGGGTTTGGGGGTTATTAGAGAGTGAAAATATAGTTTTTTGGGGGTATTCAATGCAAGAAACATGATTATTATACATGGTTTGGGTAACTATACGCCTATCTTGAAAAATATACTTCCTAAAACCAAACCATAGCTTGGTTTGTTCACATGGTTAGACATGATATTCACCAACAATAGTTTTCCCATAATCTCTATTTTCATAGTATCTTCTAGGATCCTAAATGGTTTAGAAAAACCATTCACTAGTAATTTTCCCCCTATGTCTCTACTAATCCATACACACATTTACTCGGGATGACCTCACAATTATTCCTAACTATTCTTCAATTGTGAAACCTTATAAAAACATCCAAAACATAGCTAAAACATTTAAAAACTACCAAAAATAATCTAATATATTATATATCATAAAAATATAAAATAAATGGGGTTTTAATATAAAGATAACAATGTTATATTCTCAACAAAATTATTCTTACAATCTATAAAAATATTTGTTTCTAATTATTTGGAAATGTTGAATCCATTGTTTCAGATTTTATTTCTCACATTCCAATGTCACTTCTTGACTCACTCCATTTTCACCTAATTCACGAACAAATGAAATATTTTTTCTATTTAAATAATTGTATTTTTTATCCAAGATACGAATTAATGTGTGAAAAAATGTATCATATAATTTAAGAATAACATGGTTCCCTTGAATCATGTGGAAATAATATGGATAATACTTCCTTACTAGAGATACATAGAATTTTTTTGAAATATATTGAACCATGGTGTTAAGTCAATCTAAAAATAAAGATCCATATTTATTTAAAATATATTAAAAGTTCCATTATACTAAGTATAAAATATTATATTTTAATCCAATCAATGGTATCCTGACCATGTAGTGACTTTAAAAACCCTTAATATCTTACAAAATATGATAATAGCTTAATATAATTATTTGTTTCAGATTTCAGATATATTTAGGATGACATAACCATGTTACGAATCATTTGAATGTTCTCTATTATCCCTTGAATAAGTCTAGGTCCCAATTTTCATGATTCTATTTTATTTACAAAATAATGTTTAGACGAAAAAGGATAAAAATAAAATTCCCTGAACATATCTATCTATATTGTGGCCTAAAAGTTTTTGTTTGACAATAATTCCAAATGAGGAAAATGATCATCCTTTGTTCCACCAATTTCAATTGTACAATATTTCAGTATGTATTCTTATTTCTGATGTGTTGTTTTGGACTTACCAAATTTTTTAGGATAGTATTTTATCCTAATTGTCAATTTGGTACCCCAATATTTTTAAAGTGATCAAAAAATCAAAGATTAAAAACTAGAATCTCTGCCAATGGCCACCAAAATTGGTTTTCCATGTTGTCTTACCACATCGTAAATGTAGATATTTACCCAGTCACGTACAATTAACGATTGATATATTATAATGAACTGGGTTTTTTTGAGTTATTTCAAAAGATCACAAATTAATTCATGCTTTTGAATATTTAATATTACACCATTTAAGTTTTCTCTAGAGGACAATTTATTTTTCAAGATGGGTATATGTAATGATTTAATAATTACAATTCCTCAACAACGATCAATGATATATTGATGAAAATTTAAAATTTTCAAATTATAATTAACTTCTTTCATTAATTACCTACCGTCAAAAAAATTATTCTTTGTTCCTTGTACATATTTTGGATTTCTGGAGAAACAATAAATTTAAATTGTTAAAATTAGAAGTTTTTCTCTTCAAGAGGATAAAAAATGACAAATTTATCACAAAAAATCAAACATGTAATTTCTATATTTTTTCCACAATTCAATTATATCAACAGAATAATGTTATTAGTTAATTTTATATTAAACTAAATATGATATTTTAGAATCATTTATATATTTAAAAAAATATTAAATAAATGTCAATGGATAAAAATTTAAGCATCGTTTTTCACTGTGAAATCAAAATGTAAATCATCTATGAAATTTACAAATTTATACTAATCATGATCTTCATTGGATAAATTATTTTTTGACTTCCAAGATAAATCATCTTCTATAAAATTCACTTTTCATGATTTATAATACTAATCAATGTCAAACTATAGAGATATTCCATCCATAATCATTGTTTTATATTGGAACTATTCTCTTAAAAAAATTTATTTATTCATTTTTTGTTTTCGGACCCAATACATTTCTCACCAACTTTATAATTATTTGTTATTTCCAAAACACAAACACAAATAACCAATTTCATATCATGGGTTGGATAATTATTTTTAAAAAATTAAATCATTTCATATTCCATAAGATACAATATGACTTCAATTCATGAGATAAAATCTAAATGATGAACCAAATGAATTATAATAAACTACATAACCCTTCTAATGTTTTATAAAAATAAGAATTATTGTCTATATGAGAATAGAGTTGTTAAAAAAAGTATAAATGACAACATAATCCCAATATAATAGTCTATCTTTTCTCATGGGCACTACGACAAGATAATTGATCCATGAGAATTCCAAACTAAAAGAACTATAGAAACCTATTAATCCCAAAAACATTGGGTACCCCAATGATATTTCACCAATTTCAAAGCGATAATAACAATTATCTATGAAGGGTCTACTGATTTAGATTTATTAAAAATAGAATGAACAAATAAGTGAAATTATTATATATAGATATCATATATATAGAGTTATTTATATAGATTGTTCTCCCATAAAATGCCAAATAACATCTCATATTGTTCTTAATTATCTTTTTATTTTCAACATTATACATGAATTATAAAAAAAATTCGACAACAGAAGGATTCTATCTTCCAATAAAGACACAATTCAAAAATCATAGAAAAATCATTGGTGCATTTGTAAGACCAAAGGTCATGAATACATATTCATAAGGACTATAATGACTCAAAAAATATATCTTTAAAATATACACATTTCTAACATAGAGTTGGTCGTATGTAGAATGCGGATAGTTTTTTATAGGAATCTGGATCCCTTAAATTGATAACAGAGGTCATTAGTATGTGGTAGTAGATATGTATTAATTATTTATCATTTGTATATGCCATGTTATCAGAACAATTTGTTCTTTTAAAATTCATTTATTATTTAAAAATATTAAAAAAATTATATTACATTAAACAAAACATATTATTTAACACCATAATTCAATGAGTTTTCCAAATAATCATTCAATGAACCATGATTTTAAAATAGTGAACCAACATAGTGTTACTTTATAAAATCACCCAAAATTTGACCCCCAAATCTAAAAAATAATATTAAAATCATTCATGTTCAAGAATATGATAAAAAGAGAGACAAAACAGCTACCTTTCAATGGTATATGCATGCGGTGAATGACATTTCAAAACCACAAGATCTGGTTTGGAAAATTATTTCAATCAATATATCTAATTAGGATCTCATAAAAACAACCCAGAGTTCATAATTCAATCCATAAATTATTTTATATATAATGTAAATTGATTATATAAGGATATTTAAAACGATGGAAGAAAAAATGTTACTTAATGATGATTCTACATATTCAACTAACTTATAGTAATAAAAACCAGCATATTGATCACAGGGAACAACCAAAAATTCTTAGGAGATGAGTGAAATTCAAGATACTAGTATAATTGGAGAATAATGATAGTTTTAGTGTCCAAAATAGACAAAAAAACCAATTCACATAGTATTAAATTTATAGTGAATGATTACACTTCATTGTCTAAGAATTTGTGCATCAAATATTTTCATTATAATATCTTTAAAACACCCCCACGTGGATGTTTTTTATGAATATTAAAACATTCTTCCAACCTTGAATTTACCTCTATCTCAACATAAACTAAATGTCATTGTAAATAGAACATTATTTATAAACAATAAAATATCCATTCATAGTCTCAAATACCTCTAATCCAAACACATTTTTTCACGGCGAAACTTCATAGTTTTTCCTTACCTTAATAGAACAATAAAAACTATGAAAAAATTACAAACCAATCTAAAAACATCTATAAAATTTTAAAACTCAACCCAAGTATTATATAACCTAAAAATAAAAAATTTTATAGTCAATTAATTAAAACATAAAGTGTTATAGTTTGTTCCATATTATTCACTAGATTATTTCTTCATTCCAAATATCTATTATACTTTTGAGTTCAAACTATTGATACATTATGATTAATTTTGTTTTTTCAAGGTAGTTTTAAATAATTATATATATATATATATATATATTCAGTTTCATTATTGTAAAAGAAGATATTGACAATGCATGAAGTCCGATTTATGACTCTCCTTCAAAACATATTCATTCAGTCTAAGAATTCTATTATTATCTTAATGAAGAAAAAATGGACATTCTACTATAATAATCATCAAATTTGATAGTGTATATCATTTCATATGATCTATGTTGATTCATTATCTAACAAAAATTTATTTACACTATATTAATTAGTTTTTATTCAATATTATTCTATATTCGATAGGGATATGAGATCATTTTTTCTTGCATACGTGCCTTACATGTCTATTAATTATCTCATTTTAGATTTAGAATTTCTATTGTATCATCTAGATTTGATAAATTGTTTATACCATATTTGTGAATTTGTTGTAGAATCTAATTCCACATTATTTCCATTGATTACCCTTTTATGATAAAAAATTATCTTTTTTATCAATAGAATGTTAATGTCCATTAATATTTAATTATTTAATTAGGGAGTTCCCAAAATTTACTTTTATTAGAAAGAAAATTAGATTAAATTATATCTAATGTTATGAGTCAAAATATTGGCTAATACGTTAAATGTTATATCACAATATATCCACCTAAATCACTTCTATATTTTATTAACATTGTAGCTGAAAAACATGTATTTCAAATTCTTTTTATATTTATTGATCCATATTTATTGAAACTCAAAATTTCATTAACACTTCCCCTCACATATCTTTATGGGTTAATATTTCCTCCCTTGTGGGATGAGAATGCACAATTAATAATCCATGTTCTATAATGATTCATATCATTATGTGAAATTTTAGCAAGATTTTACTTCTATCATTTCATATTTTACAACCATGATACTCATAGTTGTATATTGTCATAATATGAATCTACCTTTTTTATTTAAAACATTTCGTATAATGAAACTATTATTCTTATTCTAATTGGTAGTATCTATTTTTCTAGGTAGTCATGTCAGGTTGTTCTATATTTACATTCCTTAAAATCCCATGGTAAAAATAACCATTTTTTCTTTACTTTTAATCCACTAAATTATATCAAAAATCAGAATGGTGAAAATAATATCCAGCAAATGAATTTGTTATTTGGGATGAGGGATATTGTTTCATTATTCTTTATCAACATCTAAGTATTTTATTGTTCAAATAAATCATACCCTCTTTATTTTAGAACATTTTATGTTATGGATACTGAAAAATTAGAATTTTATAAGGCTAAATATACTCTAACTTTTGATCCTCTATATGTCTCTAGCTATGGAATAGACCCTTAGTTGTTGATTAAGACTCAATGAATGAAAATTATTTCAAACACTCCCATATTCACTATTCAGATATATCTTTATCTATTATTATTGTTTATTTGTGTTTATTTCATAATCACCCACATTATTCTCCCATTAATTCTAATCCATTTAAATTATAAATTTTAATATCTTGGAATCACAACATACTCGACTTTTACCAATGATCTCGGGACTTTAGTCATAACAATTCATCTTAATTAATCCTAAGAAAAATTTCCCTTCCTAAAAACTTATGCATCTTTTAACATTAAAAATGAACCTTCTTTTTAAGACCTATTTATCTCATTTCTATTTTATGTTTTAATATCATGGATTCAACCTATTCCTCAATAAATTGATCGCAATTTTTTTCTCTTTTATACATGAATTGTAGAAATCAATAAATTTAAATTGAAATTGAACATTAAACTTGAGATTTAAAGATCCATTAGAGTTAAAATAACTAGATAATTTGTCATCTAATAATATTTTAGTCACATAGTATTAATTCTGATCTGATCAAATCATTTATAAGATTATTTCAAAATTCCTTATTTTTTTATATCCCATTATTTAAACATTGGTCTCTTCAAGATCCACCACAAGTTTAACCATAAGTTCCCTAACACATTTAAGTTCATTAATATTTTATAATTCAAATAATTTTTTCAATGTTATAAATCATTATATTATCAATATTAGATTTAAATTGTGTTTAGACTTATTCATTAAAAAATTTATTATTAATTTCTTTTCTATAAAGTTGACTGTTACTCTGAAAGTTATTTCCAGATAACATTCTTAGTTTGAAATCTCTCTTAAGATGGAACTTCCTTGGGGAATTTTGATAATTTATTCTCCACCACCACCATAATTAATTTTTTTTAATCATTTTTATAAATTTTCCAACCATTCCACAATGAAAACCATCTATCGTAATATTTCCTTAAAATATTACACTGACCATTTTGAACATCCATTCTACAAGATATAGAAATTAATCACATAAATATTCTTCAAAATATCCTCATTCAGAGATATCATATTTTTCTATATCCATAAATTAAGTCACCTTACTTCTGTGACTTAATAATAATTTGGGGGTACACAAATATTATATCATACAAAACTATATTATAAATCTCTTGATGAATGTCCTATCAAGTGAAATTACTCAATAGATGAAACAACTTTAATTTATATAGGTCAAAACATTTATAAGATTTTATATGAAATTTAATCAAATATTAATTGCACTTTGTGTCCCAAAATTTCTCCAACAACCCCAATGTTTTGATTTAATAATCCCTCAAAAGTCTAATATAGGAATGATTTCAACTAATCAAAAATATTATGCTGAACATTAATTGTATTTTCATTATCTATATTATATCCATTATATGTGTTTATAAAATTTTCACACATATACATGGTGCAATTATTCCTAATCACCTTCACATAGATCATAGAAAATATTGATAGATAAATAATTTTCATTTTAACATTAGTATCAAGAATATTATTATCCATATAAGTCATGGATAGTTACTATAAATCACTAATATGTATTCTATGTATATTAGTATAAAAAAATCCATCCCATGTTATTGTATGTGTGATCTCATTATACTATCTTGTATTTTATAAATAGTTCCATCAAATAGAGGATCCCCATTCACATTGATTTTTCTTTTAATGAACCTTGAAATATGATTCATGGACTATGACCCAAACTATGATATAACTAATTACAATCTAAGATTCCCCAAGAGAGTAGGGTTTGATTCAGGTGTGATTTGATTTTATTTCTATGGATCATGTACCCAAAATGAGGGGAATATATTGAACCTATATCAGTTTAAAACACATCCACTACAATCAAAAAGGTGAAAAATAATATGCGCAACTAAAATTTTACTATGTTTACTACTAAGGGATAATATATAGATCATACCCTTGGTGATGTTCTTGTGTAATAGAAAATGATAATCTATGATAGTTTAGCAGATAATACTATTTTAAATGGTTACTCAGTTTCAAGTATACATTCTTTAAAATTGATGTTAGGGAAAAAACTACCACCCTCAAATCAAATTAATTGACCGCACATTATCACAATAATTCAAATGGATGTATTAATAGTTTATTAAAAAAATACTCTATTATATATCATAATGAATGTGTTACATTCAACATGAATACTAAAGTATTATACACCAATGTTGTCAATTATATAAAGAACATATATAATAAAATATTCACTCAAATAATACATTTGACAGAAGTACTATCCTTAAGGGTTCACTAATAAAATAATTATCATGTTGCATACCACATGAGTGTTTTACTAAGAGGTGATCAGTTATGTCCCTTCATGTATCCCCCTTCACTAATGTATACATTATAAAATCCCTTTTATGATATAAGATTTTGTAATGTATTTTTTCCAAGGTATGTTTACAATATTACCATTAATCTACCCTATTCCAAAACAATGGTCATGAAAGTACCTATAATCTGACTCTATATCGTAAACCACATTAATCAAAATACCTCCAATAGTATATGTACACTAATTTATAACTCAATTATTATATTGTTTCACCTTTGATATCATTTTTAAATTAATTAAACCAAGTTTCATGTATGTTTTCTCATGTCATCCTTAAATGATGGGAGAGCCTTTGATCTAACTTGTAAGACATAATTAGACATTAATTATGGTTTTATATAGTACGCATAGGAAAAACATATAATATAATAAAAATAAGAATGTATAACCTTTGAGGTGAATTGTTAACATATCTCCACTTTAATGGAGTATGGTGAATACAAATCTCCCATTCATAACACAATATACTAGAATTCAATCACTAGAATATCACTAAACAAGACCAATACACAACTATAAATAAGTGTGATGCTAGAATAGCATGACGTTTCTTGAATAGATTGAAAAAGATTTTACTTTGGCTAAAAAACACATTTCACGAGAAAAATATTTGAACCTAACTCAATAATATTTAGAGTTCCAATTATTGTAGACAATAATTTGTTTCAATTTAAATACTAAAAAAGTATTGAAGAAAAATAAATCGAAGCCTCAACTATCCTACATAGATCATCTTAGTTCTAACACATCACCATACATAGTAGAATACATTTCATTAAAATTTCAATATTTATTTCCATGTCTATAAGTCATTAAATATGAATGGACAACTGAATATTGAAACATCCCCTAGAGAACAAACTCAATTATAGGTCGGAAAAAAAATTGTCCATTCTAGCAAAATCAGTGCTTTAATGTCACTATGGTGATCTTCGCTAATTTACATGTTAAAATAAATATCCATCCTAACAACAAAATAATTCTAGTAGAAAATATCCTTAAATTGTATATTAGATATGGAAAATTGAGAGTTAATTTTGTTCATCGCCACTCCTTCACCTTTCTTAGATTGATTGACAATATGTATTCATGAATGAATTTTCATTTTTTTTACTATTCTAACCATATTACAATTTTATAAAAGGACTTAATAAGAATGAAAAAAATTTATTAGTTCCTTTGAAGAAGGTATAATTTGACAATTATTGTAATCTTTTGTATTTATCAATAGCATGAACAGACAAATAAAGGCATACTTTTCCAGTGCTAAAATAAGAAAACATAAAACCCCACTTTAGTAGTGATGGTTTTATTTCTCTTAAAGAAGGCCTCTACCCATACTAGCTATTTGAAAAATAAAAAAAATTATATTAATTTCAATATTAATCTACCCAAACATCACATTCTAAAAATTTATATTGGTCCAAAACAATATTTATAATAAATAATTCCAATATCCTCACATATAACACAATATATTAAATGGTTACTTTTGGAATGTAAATTTAATTTATTGTAAAGAACCATAAATTTCAAAGAAATTTTTTTCATAATTTATTTGGGATTTTACGAGTGCACGGTTTTTGACAGCACCTGATTCCAAGGCCTGGTGTGCCCGGAATCAATTTCTGTAGTTTAGCTCGGGTACGTTCAGTGAACGAACGAGCGGGTTTTTCTAACATTTGATTCGCTGCTTGGAATCAAAATCTGAGGGCACTGATGAAACTGTAGTGCCCATAATTACTTAGGAAGACCTTTTCTGGAGTTGCGTTTTTTAGAGAAGAGTTGTTAAAAAAATTGGATTAAGTTTAAAGTGAAATAAAAATTGTGTTACAATTTTATTTCACATCCCTGTGGTTTAACCCTATGTGAGGGAGTTGAGTGATACCAACTTGAACATAATTTCTCTTGATATGATATTAGTGAGGTGGGGACCACACGATCCCCACACCATTAAATTTCCTTAACTCATCTTCCACATTAATGATGCCAACTTATTCAACCATTAATTATGATAACTTAAGATTAATTAATTGGGTGAATTCAACATTTGAATTTTGAAAGGTTTCGAAAAGTAAAAATAAAATAAGGTGTAGCTTATTTTATTTTGGGGGTTATTGTGTTGTGTGGAGGTTTGAGAGAGGGAGAGTTCTACACTTTGAAGAACATCATCTTCCTCCTTGAAGAACATGAAGAACACTGACACGCCGGTCCATATTCTATCCACGTCAATGAAAGGGAGACACCTCTTCCTCCACAGATGATCTCCGTCAACGTATACAGAGCATCACCCACGATGATGTATTCCACGATGCGAACTTCCTAAAACTTCTTTAATGTAAGGTTTGTTCATCATTCAAGAATTATTATTTGATGTTCTTCGTTATTTCTTGGACGCTTGTTATCCATATAACGGGAGGAGGTCGGACCACACGAACAGGACCGACCCTCCTCCCCCTTTGTTATTGGACTTCGTTGTGGTTCTGAATGGAGGCGGCACGGTACATCGGCACCGCGGCCGGTACGGGCGGTGGAGAAGGAGCGCAGCTCCGTCGCGCGGCGTCGTTGAGGCCGAAAGAGGCTGTGGCCAGATCCGGGATGCTGCGTAGGGGTGCGGCGCCGCCGTGCCGCGCCGGATCACCATGGAGGGCCGTGGTGCCGTCGAACCGCGACGGTTGGACATGGGTTGCGACGGTGATGAAGAGGGCGTCCGGATCCACTGGTTGTCGGCACTCCAGGATGCAGGAATAGCAAGTCCCGCGGTGGCACACCGGCCGACCATTACGGGCGGCCGGATTTCGGAAGACCGGGGGTCCTAACCCCCGACAGGTGGCAAGGGCGGGCACCCCCATGTGGGGGCCGCCGTATCAAAATGAGGGGCGTAGCCCCCCCCCCCTTTTGTGTCCGTGTAGCACGCGGGCGCCCGAACCGGTTTGAACCGTCCGTGCTGGGCCGGACCACCCGCGCCCGGCCGGACCGCCCGCGCCGGGCCGGACCGCCCGCGTCGGGTCGGGCCGCCGGCGCTGATCGGGACACCCGCGTCGGGCCGAGCCGCACCTGCTGGTCCTGGCTGTGCCAGCCAGGATGCACCACGCCTTAACAGGCTGGACTCGGAACCGGGTCGGGTCAACCCTGTTCGGGCCGACCCAGGGGTATCGGGCCGGGTCGGACCGGGCCTAGACCCCCTATTTTCCGGATTGAACCATTCAAACAACCATAACTTGGGCTACGAACCTCTGATCCACGCACCGTCTATTACGTAGCAGTCTTTGGATCGAGGTGGGAGTTTCGGTATATTACAATTAGGGTTTCAGAAAACTTTTGGTATGGCTGGGGTGGTTTGAACATGAAACCAACCAGGACCTCAGAGCGGAAACACATATAACTTGAGATCCGGAAGTCTGATTGACGTGCCATCGACATTGTTGGATTTCTCTTAGTGAGATTCTTATTTTTAATTACATTGCATGAGGCTTTGAATGCAGCTAGAGTACGGTCGGGTTGGTTTTAGCTTTAAAACCAACCGGGCCCCTTGGACGAAAAAGCCAATAACTCTCAGACCGGGCGTCGGATTGACGCGCCGTCTATCGCGTTGAGTTCATTTTGACGAGACAGAACATTGGGATACATCAACTCTGGTCTTTTTTTCCATTGATGTATTGACCCCTTGGCTTGTGGAGAGGACCCATCTGAAATTTAGCATTTTGTGTGCAAGAACCCTAGAGCTAGCTGCGACTGCGACGACGATGACGACTGTACAAGGATCCTCCATGGGTTCGACAGCGACGACCACCATACCAGAATCCTTTGTGGTTTCGATGCCGATGACTACTGTACTTGTATCCTATGTGGGTCTGGAAGTACTTGAATACTGTTCTTGTATCCTATGTGGGTCCAGTAGTATTTGACTCTTACTTGTATCCTATCTGGGTCCGGGAGAGTAGTTGGTCTTGTATCCTTTGTGGGTCTGACAGCTTAGCTGGTCTTGTATCCTATGTGGGTCCGACAGCTTAGATGAATCAGTGGCTACATCTGATCATCACTATCATCTTACCAATAAGTATACTTGTGGTAGCTGAGTCATGACTTTGAATCATTATCTTCGATATGATTGACTTTCTTTCTTGTGTGGATTGGGTTGTGCTCTCTTGTGTGGATTAGATTATACCTTCCTTTGTGGACTGGGTTGAACAAGGGCTCAGATGTTGGAGCTAAACTGGAATTGATGACTTAGGTATATGCATGGGAATATACCTAAGTATAGGTGGTTGTCACTTCGTGATTGTATCATTCCTTTGTAGTTTATCCTTCGTGGATTCTGGGAGATCTTCCGGGGTCTTGGGGTTCCTACTGAGTAGCGTATACTCACCCCTGGAAAGGCTATTCCCGCACTACGTTGTGTTGGATGCAGATGACAAACATCGCTAATCAAGGTGGGTGCACATGGAGATGGATGGTACCTGGAGGTGGATCACTGGACATGGCTTACTCGGAGCGGACGGCTGGAGCCTAAGAGGAGAGGAGACTATCTGTACCCACCCTTCAGGTGGGATTTCCAGAGGACGGCTTAGACTCGCTGCTTTACTTTTCTGTTATTGTACTTCCTTTTCAGTTGTACTTTACTTTCAGTTGGGTTTGTATTCTGGCCCATTTACTTTCCTGCACTTACTTTTGTACTTAGTTTACTTAGTGTTTACTCATCTTGCGTACTCTGTGGTGATTCATTTCATTATAAATGAAATGCCTTCTCTTTTTATTGGGATTTATGCATTTGGTGCTAGTCGCCAGCCCCTGGCCTATGGTAGGAGGGCTTGGGGTAGTCATGGCACAGACCCCGAGGACGGGTTGTGACAAATTTTTTTCAGAGGAGTTCGGTTCTACCATAGAACATAGGACTCTGATCATTCTTCTATGTGAAGAAATCATGTTATGGCTATTGAGTGTGGTTATCTGTCAAAGGAGTCCAGTGTTGGGGTGGCAGCCAACGTATCCATACACCAGGACCCTGACTTCTGATTTCCGACTCAATGCACTAAAACATTGATTGCATGTGCGTTCCAAAAGTTTTATTTGTTATTACTTTGTGTTAGCTCACCAAGTATACTTTATTGACCGTGGAGCACCTGTCTCTTTTCAGGATGGCCCCACGAAGACAGCCAGCTAGTATTCTACGCTTTGTGCATCACGGCAGCCCACAGAGTGATGAGGACTCGCTGAAGGTCCCTATTATAGCGGAGGCACCAGTGGTACCTCTACCCACCGAGCCACCGATGCCATCAGCCCCAACCACTGAGAGTGCACGTCACAATTGTGCACTACACGAGTTTCAGCATCAGAGACTGCCCAGATTCCACCGGGAGACAGACCCTCAGGCATCCGAGGATTGGATGGAGGCTGGTGTACGAGTTTTCAGGTTAGTAGGGACACCAGCGGACCTCATGGTGATTCTTGCAGCGAGTCTCTTGCACGCGGCAGTAGGAAGATGGTGGAGCCTGATGCTCTAGGTGTACGATGAGGCACCTCTTCCTTGGTAGGACTTCGAGAGCCTCTTCCGCTCGGAGTTCATTCCAGCCACGCACCGTGTGGTGCTCATTCAGGAGTTACTGCAGCTATGGCAGGGCAGCATGATGGTATCCCAGTACTCGTGGAGATTTACAGATCTCTTGCACTATTCCACAGACATGGTATGGGACCCATTCTTACTGGCCTGGAACTTCGAGTAGGGACTGGGGAATGAGATCAGGGAATCGATGATCTCCCTTAGCATTCTAACGCCGGTTGGAGTACTAGAGTGAGCCCTTATTGTAGAGAGCTTTCATACTGAGCCTACACCCGGAGTGTGACCTGCCGAAGGGCGGCACGTAGCAGAGTCTTCTACAGCTCGCAATCGACGGATGTCATAGGGGGTCCAAGCATACCAGAACATCAAGCAGATGACCTCAGGATACTGGCTCAGTGGTGCAAGGCACATGGCACTGAGCCAGCCTTCTGAGGAGAAGACAGTGTTATGCATGTGGCGGGCAGGGCCACATGGCTCCTGATTGCCCGACTCGCCATGCAGAGGAGCAACAGACGGTTGAGGGACCACCTAGGCAGAGGCAGAGGTTCGACCGTGGCGGTCCGCAGGGAGCAGGCGGCCGAGGTAGAGGAGTTTGCCAAGCAGCAGGTGGTGGACGACGTTTTGAGGCTCTACCACAACTACCCCCAGGAGGTCCACCCGACCATAGGGTGCTGGCGGACAGAGGCAGGCACAGCTTCAGGTAGTGGAGGCCTACAACCACAGTGCACCCTAGATGATTCGAGGTATTATCTGTGTCTACTCCCCTCTTACTGTAGTTCTTATAGACACATGAGAGAGTCATTCTTTCATTGTCGCTTCCCTTCTTCGGAGCATGGAGATTCCTACGGAGTCATTGGCTCGATCCTTACGGCTAAAGAATCCTATGGGAGTAGACTCGACGATTACACACTGGTGCCGGAAGTGTGAGATTACTCTATGAGGAGAGATCATTGGCTAAGATCTTCTTGTAGAAGCATCGAGGCCATACAACATCATCTTGGGCATGGATTGGTTATCTACGGTTTATGCTCATATCGACTGTATTAGGTGGAAGGTGTGGTGTTTCCGCACCAATGGGAGCAGGTTCACCTTCACCGGTGAGAAGGTATTGTAACACCCCAAGATTTCATAGTGTGTTATTTTTTTAAAATAATTCAATAACTTGCACTACACGCAACACCGAGTGAAAGCGCCCCATGACTTACCAAACTAGCAGTTATGAATAGTAATACCTACTTTTTGAAAATTTATAAATTCTATCTCTAAAAATGGACTTCATTTTTGGATTCAGAATATCAAAATTAGCCTAGGGTGAAATTTTGGTACTTTTCGGATAACTTTAATATTTTGATGAACAGTGAAAATTACTAAATTTTAATTAAAAACAACTGTTTTTAATCAAAATAATTAATAGTGATAAATTCTGAATTTGAGTGGTTTTAAAGTATAATTAGAATATATTTTTACCATTTTATCCAATGGTGTTCATTAGAATTAATTTCACTTTGAAATTGGACCTAAACAATTGTCAATCTTTTGATATATATTGTTTACTAAAAACACGCTATTTGTTGTGACATCGGGAATTAATTATAAAATTAATTAATGCAACTTATATGTTTGGAATTTTTTAAAATAGGAATCATTTTTTAATTCAGAATATCAATTATAGCTTATGGTGAAATTTTGGCATTGTTCTGAAAAACTTCAATTTTTGATGAATAGTGAAACTACTAAGTGGTAGTTAAAAAACAGAATTTTTCATAAAACAAAATATTACCGCTTCTGTGAATTGAATTTCGAAAATCCGAGAGACATAGTTAATATCAAGAAGTAAAATGTGGTTCAATGAGATGAAAATAATTTTTGGTGAATAGTAACTTTTTACTTTTATATACCACGATTAAAAGTAAATAGGATAATTAATGGTAGAAATGATATTAATATTACCCTAACACATGTCTTATTCTATTGGACAACTGTATCTCGACCAATAACATCCTTAGGAATAAAATATTATCATTTATGTCCACATGGATTAGATTAGGACATTTATTATTATTTAATTCAAAGAAGAGTTAAAAGAGTTAAAATCAATGTTTATTTACTAAAACATTTTTAATATAGAGTTATACATAAGATAAATTCGATTGTAAATATTAATTAGAAATATAAAATGATTTCTACTTAATGATAATTTATTTATAATTTATAGACATTAAATAATTTAATTTATTTATGACACAATGATGATGCAGTAATTACCATAATCGTGAAAAATTAAAATAATTGATATTATAAATACCCAAATAAATATAATATGATACTTCTAATGAATTAAAATAATTTTCTAGGATAATATGACACATTATGATTGAATTAATGGACTTTTTTAAGTAATAATTCTGTTATAAGTTTCACAAAAATCAACTATTTGATAGTGTCAAAATTGACATAAAAGAGTTTTTAAAACAAATATTATATTATTAATTGATATTAAATTCCTAAAAATATAAGGATCTGAAAAGTGACGTATATCATGATATTTTTATCATTAATGGACCACTTAGGGGTCTCTTGGATGTATATAGTAAGTTTATTAACTATATAATATAAAAATACAAAGTGACATGGTAAATGTTAAACTAATTAACTAAGAGTTAAAACTAAATGATAAGGTTAATATAGTAACCCAAACCTGTATAAATTCTATTGGTTGAATGTTTTTAGACCTATCCCCACCTTAACCTTTGAATAATAAACTTTGGAGCCGTTAGAAACTGAATATTAATTTATTATAAATTAATATTTCTAGCTTTTCCAAAGGTGCCCCTCACCCCTCTTATAAAAGGGAACTCCCCCTTCTCATTACTTCACACCTTAAAAGTTTTTTGGTTCGGCCAAACACCGCCCAAATACTCTCTCAACTTCCCTCACTACATCCTAGAGTCCTTATTTTGAGCATAAAACCATCTTAAGGAGCCCTTTTGATCAAATCAAAAGGAAGAACCCGAAGAAGAGGTAATGTTTTCACCACCCTTTTTTCAAATTCATTTCTTCTTCCACTTCTTCTTTCTTTGTTATTAACTTTCTAAAATAATACCTCCAGTATATTATATATAAATTTATGTTATTATAAATATTGTACAACCATATTCTATATTCTATCCACCCTTTTAATAACATGTCACCATACGTGCTAACGTACGGCTTACCGTCTCCACGTCATGGTGTAATTGTTATTCAATATATTATTATTTGGATTGGTATAATAATGATGTGTAACTCATGTAAATAATAAATATAAAATGATAATTATTATGTATATATGATATACTATCCAATTATATATTATTTTAATATCAAAAGAATGATATTGTCGCTCGTGCGTACGTACGGACTACCGTCTCCACGAACGCGATGAAATTCATTCTCCATCATATCCATTCAAGTATAATTATCATTTTATGATTAAAAAAGAATGATTAAGGACTTTATATCATTCTGAATATGAATAATATACAACCTATCCTTGAAAAACATGGCTTACGTAACAAAACATATAAAAGAAAACGAGTAAGTTAACACCCGAAACGACGATAGTACTAAGATATTATTAAAAAAGAAATGTTAAAAGATCATATATGATATCATATTAATATATATTATTCTTTTATAATTTAATAACAATTGTTTCACCATTATACAGGAGGTTAACCTACTCTCATCCAAGGAAAAGTACAAGGTAAGAGTTTATTTCACAATCTCTTCATTATCCGAGGTTGTTTATACGCAATTATCTACTAGGATCTCTTTATCATCCACATCAATGTTTCTTCGAAATGTATTTAAAAACATTATTACTATTTACAAATATTATGGGTTAAAATAATTCATACCCTTATGTGTTTTTAAAGAAATCTTTTCGTCAATTTCCAAACAAGGCACTTTTTACCTTTCGACAAATTTAAGGTAATAATATTTTTTTAACTTATACGTTGGGTGCGGATATTTACCGCCATTATAAAATCTTCAAAGCTCCCCTTACAAGCTTACAAAAATATTTTCAACTTAATGTTTTATTTTATAATTATGTGACTTTTAAATGATTTCAAAATGAATATTTTATGAATTTTTGAAAGGTAATCTTTATCAAGATCATAATTGTAAATGTTTTAAAGATTTATCTTTCTAAATATTGTTAATTAATGTCCATGTTTTCAAAATGATTTTATGAATTTATTTATATGGACATGAAGGTTTTGAAATGATATTTCTTTTCAAAAGTTTCAATGTGGTATGGGACACTTTGATTCAAAAATCTCTTTTAAATTACTTCCTTTATAAATGTATGACTTTTCAATGATTTTGAGAAAATAGATATTTCTCTCAAATAGTTTTGATTTCATCTATGTCAACATCCTTTGATGGATTTTTTGCTTATTTAAAGTTGATTTATTATGATACAAAACTTCTATATTATATTGAAGGTTTGGTGATATGTTTGACTATGGATGTGCTATTTTTATACCATTCATGGTTTATGGTGAAAATATTGACATTTCATATGATAGTTTTAATACGAATGTTTATGTTATGTTTAAACCTTTTCATATGGGAATGCATTGGACTTAATATGTGACGGGAGGAGCTCGCTATAGCTCCTCGATGCATCGGTAGGTCTCATGAGACAAACTAGTGTCTTGGCACAAGGCCTTGGAAAAATCATATTTGTAGTTTTGGCACGAGGCCTTGGCTGTGTGGTTATGATAGTCTGCCATTATGCATTCCATCATTATGAAAGTGGTCATTGATATTTCATGTGATTATTCGATTAGTAGAATATCCACGTGAATAAGTATATGGAATTATTTCATTTTATTTTTTCCATACTATGTTGAAGTTCAAGTTTAAAAGGCTTTTGTTTTAAGTTATACATTTCCTTAAATGTTTATTCATATTTATGAAAGTTTCCGCTATATTGTTATCCTTACTGGGCATTTGATCTCACCCCTTGTCTATGTTTTATCTTCCCCAGGATGTGAAGATGTAATTTATGAATGACATGCAGGGATAGTATCTGGGGATATGAGTGTGGGATATGGAGACTATGTTGTTGAGGTAGTTTTTTACTTTATGATGTAATGTAAAACTTTATGAATATATCTAGTGTTTCTGAGGATACTAAACCAATTGGTCATTCGAGATTTGATCTTTCTAGTGATCATGCTAATGTTATGTAATAATGCACCGACTCTAGGTAACTAGGGTCGGGGTGTTACAGTTGGTATCAGAGGAAGTTTAGTACAAACCTTGGAAGCTAGATTTAGATAAACTCTGATAAGAGCACATAGACCTAAGATGGATCTTGAGGATTAGTATAGAAGAACATCCTAGAATTTTCGTATTGTAGAGATTTTGGGAGTTTTCCGAGCAATACATCCCTTTCTGGATACGAGCAGGTAGAGGCGGCTCTGGCACAAATGTACCTAGGGGTAAAACCCGAAAACAATGCTTTGAGCTACACTCGAACGAGAACTGGTGCACGACAATGGGCCTTGCGGCACTCTTGGTTACGACACTCCTGGGGGATATGCTTAGGATAATTTCATTTTCTTTACAAACCATTATTAAGTGTTTATGAGTATATACTTCCTTAAAGGAGACATTTTTATGATTATGGATTATATCCATAAACTATTTAGTTTATGTTATGTGTTTTACAAGTTTAGGATTAGGTATTGTTATTCATATACTAATCTAGTGTATGCCATTGTTTAAAAATGGCGCCCAATAGAAGGAATGATAACTCCAGAAATGCAAATGATCTAAAGAGAAAGAAGGATCATATCTTTCACGGTCTTATGCCAGAATTTATAAGAGAAATAGTCTCCCATGTATTATCATCATATGAAGAAATAATATCATGTGATGATAAGATAAGTAAAGATTTTACTGAGTCCTATGGCTTTGAAGGGAAGCAAGAGATGAAAATGATGGAAGAGAGAACGATGTATAAAGGGAAGAGGGAATGGAAGAATTTTCCCATATGTGATAACTGTGGGAATAAACACCCTTGAACTTGCCTGAAAGGAATGGGAGTTTGTTATAAGTGTGGAGGAAAAGGGCTCAAGTATGTGACTACAAGGGTAAGAAAATGGTTTCAAATGTACAATGCTTCATTTGCAAGGAGTTTGGACACTACGCGAACCTATGTCCCAGTCATCATACTATGCCGCAAATGATGCTATTGGATAATAATCATGTTATGATACAACCACAGATGAAGAGGAATGATTAGAGTCCTTATGTTGATTATGTCAATTGAGTGTTGTATCAACAATGTACTTGTTATAATAATTATGGAGTATATAAGGATTGTACTGCAGTACTATTTCATCAAGGACATGAGATTGTGTGGAACAATGAAAAGTGACTCAACAGCAAGATAATTTTTTGGAAAATATATGGTTCAGAGAATGATAAACCATAATATAGTTCTCGTACCGAGGTAGTGATTTTGGAATAATACATGGTTGATTTGGATAAATTATATTGGATATTCTTGACTACCTTGAAACTGATTAATGATTTGTATATTCCATCATTGTTGGAGTTTAAAACATTTTTGGATTGAAGGAGTATATCTGTTATTCTTTAAGGAATAATGGATCATGAATGTAATCAATAAGTTTTTATGGTAATTCAGGATGTTGCAGTGTTTTAAAAAAATACATGGTGAAGGTGTTCACATGTTATTACGTGGAAAAAAGGATCTTTATTGTCTTTACCTTCCTTATAAAGTTTGGACTGGAGTATTTTGGATAGTTCTAGTTTGGATTATTTTGGATTTCCTTAAATGGACAACCCAGAGGTCAGGCGGCAACCCGTCACGTCCGGCAAGGCCGAGAGACTTGAACCCACAACCGAAGGGCGACAAGGGTGTATCACCTACCACTGACCCACGTTATGTCCTGGATTGAATAATGTAGTTTTTATAATAGTTCTGCAATTTGAATTATAAATTCCTTTTTTGTTAACCCTATACGAATAGGATAAATAGAATATTATTTTTAAGTTCTATTTTCTTTTAGAGTGAAAGATGAGTATGTGGTAGAAATTAGATAAAGGATGGAACTCTACTTGTCAAGAATATATTTTTTATTCTTCTCTTATTCTATGAAGAAATTAATTATTATACTTTATTTAAGGAATCCTAAAACCAAAAATGTGTTATCCGAATTCCCTATGTTTTGTTGAACCGATGGTATTTCAAATCATCATAGATTGATGAATTTAAGGACCTCAATTTTAAACTTGTTTGTGATTGATGACCTCAATCACTACCTATAAATATTTACATTTTTCCTCCAATTATATGCCTCTAATTTCCACCAATGTTCTCCTAATCGAGATCATAATTTGGTGGTGACCCTTTCATTTTTCTTTTCCTCATATTAAGACTAAATTTTAGTAACCCAATTTCTGATGTGGGTTTTCCCACAAAGATATTTTTTATTTTTAACCATTTATTTTCAAAGAACAATTTCAAATTGTGAGGACGCAATTTTATTGAAGGAGGGGAGAATTTAACACCCCACGATTTCATAGTGTGTTATTTCTTCAAAATAATTCAATAACTTGCACTACACGCAACACCGAGTTAAAGCGCACCATGACTTACCAAACAAGCCGTTATGAATAGTAATACATACTTTTTGAAATTTTATAAATTCTATCTCTCAAAATGGACTTTATTTTTGGATTTGGAATAACAAAATTATCCTAGGGTGAAATTTTGGTACTTTTCAGATAACATTAATATTTTGATGAATAGTGAAAATTACTAAATTTTAATTAAAAACATATTTTTTTAATAAAAATAATTATATTGATAAATTATGAATGTTAGTGGTTTTATAGTATAATTAGAATATGTTTTTACCATTTTATCCAATGGTGTTCATTAGAATTAATTTCAATTTGAAATTGGACCTAAACAATTGTCAATCTTTTGATATATATTGTTTCTTAAAAACACGCTATTTGTTGTGACAACGGGAATTCATTATCAAAATAATTAATGAAACTTTTATTTTTGGAATTTTGTAAAATAGACATCATTTTTGAATTTGGAATATCAATTATAGCTTAGGGTGGAATTTTGGCATTGTTCTGAAAAACTTCAATTTTTTATGAATAGTGAAACTACTAAGTGGTAGTTAAAAAAACTGAATTTTTCATAAAACATAATTTTACCGCTTCTGTGAATGGAATTTCGAAAATCTGAGAGGCGCGGTTAATATCATGAAGTAAAATGTGGTTCAATGAGATGAAAATAATTTTTGGTAAATAGTAACTTTTAACTTTTATTTACCACGGTTAAAAGTAAATAGGGTAATTAAGGGTAGAAATGATATTAATATTACCCTAACACATGTCCTAATTCTATTGGACAAGTGTATCTCGACCAAAAAAACCTAAGGAATAAAATATTATCATTTAGGTCCACTTGGATTAGATTAGGACATTTGTTATTATTTAATTCAAAGAGGAGTTAAAAGAGTTAAAATCAATGTTTGTTTACTAAAAAAACTTAATATAGGGTTATACATAAGATAAATTCGATTGTAAATATTCATTAGAAAGATAAAAATATATCCTACATAATGATATTTTATTTATAATTTTTATACATTAAATAATTTAATTTATTTATGAAACAATGATGATGCATTAATTACAATAATAGCGAAACATTAAAATAATTTATATTATAAATACCCAAATAAATATAATGTGATACTTTTAATGAATTAAAATAATTTTCTAGGATAATATGACATATTAGGATTGATTTAATTGAATTATTTAGAAGTAATCATTCTGTTATAAGTCTCACAAAAATCAACTTTTGAATAGTGTCAAAATTGACATAAAGGAGTTCTTAAAAAAATATTATATTATTAATTGATATTAAATTCCTAAAAATCTAATGTTAGGCCAAGAGACATATATCAGGATATTTTTATCATTAATAGACCAGTTAGGAGTCTATTGGATGTATATAGTAATTTTATTAACTGTATAATATAAAAATACAAAGTGACATGGTAAATGTCAAACTAATTAACTAAGAGTTAAAACTAAAAGATAAGGTTAATATAGAAACACAAACCTATATAAATTCTATTGGTTTAATGTTTTTAGACCTATCCACACCTTCACCTTTATATATGATATAATATCCAATTATATATTATTTTAATTTCAAAAGAATGATATTTTCGCTCGTGCGTACGTATGGACTACCGTCTCCACGAACGCGATGAGATTCATTCTCCATCGTATCCATTCAAGTATAATTATCATTTTATGATTTAAAAATAATTTTTAAAGACTTGATATCATTCTTAATATGAATAAGATACAACCTATCCATGAAAAACATGGCATACGTATCAAAACATATAAAAGAAAACGAGTAAGTTAACACCCGAAACGATGATAATACTAAGATATTATTAACAAAGCGATGTCAAAAGATCATATATGATATCATATTAATATATATGATTCCTGTATAATTTAATAACAATTATTTCACCATTATAGAGGAGTTCAACCTACCCTCAACCAAGTAAAAGTACAAGGTAAGAGTTTATTTCACAATCTCTTCATTATCCGTGGTTGTTTATACGCAATTATCTTCTGGGATCTCTTTATCATCCACATACATGATTCTTCGAAATGTATTTCAAAACATTTTTACTATTTAAAATGTGTATGGGTTAAATTAATTTATAACCTTTTGTGTCTTTAAAGGAATCTTTCCGTCGTTCTCCAAACAAGGCACTTTTTACCTTTCGACAATTTTATGGTAATAATGTTTTTTTTAACTTATAAGGCGGGTGAATCTATTTACCGCCGTTAAAAAATCGTCAAAGCTTCCCTTACTAGATTATAAGAATATTTTCAAAGTAAATGTTTTATTTTATAATTATGTGACTTTTAAATGAATTCAAAATGAATATTTTAAGAATTTTTTAAAGGTACTCTTTATCAAGCTCATAATTTTAAATGTCTTAAAGATTTATCTTTCTAAATATTGTCAATTAATGTCCATGTTTTCAAAATGATTTTAAGGATTTATTTATATGGGAATAAAGGTTTTGAAATGTATTTCTTTTCAAAAGTTTCAAAGTGGTATGGGACACTTTGATTCAAAAATCTCTTTAAAATTACTTTCTTTATAAAAGTGTGACTTTTAAATGATTTCGAGAAAAGATATATTTCTCTCAAATAGTTTCGATTTCATCTATGTCAAAATCCTTTTATGGATTTTAAGCTTATTTGAAATTGATTTATTATGATACAAAACTTCTATATTATATTGATGGTTTTGTGATATGTTTGACTGTGGAAGTGCTATTTTTATACCATTCATGGTTTATAATGAAAATATTGACATTTCGTATGCTGGTTTTAATACAAATGTTTATGTTATGTTTAAACCTTTTCATATGGGAATGCATTGGACTTAATATGTGACGGGTGGAGCCCGCTATAGCTCTTTGACGCATCGGTAGGTCTCATGAGACAAACTAGTGTCTTGGCACAAGGCCTTGGAAAAATCTTATTTGTAGTCTTGGCACGAGGCCTTGGCTATGTGGTTATGATAGTTTGGAATTATGCATTCCATCATTATGAAAGTGGTAATTGATATTGCATGTGATTATTTGATTAGTAGAATATCCATGTGAATATGTAAATGGCATTATTTTATTTCATTTTTTCCATACTATGTTGAAGTTCAAGTTTAAAAGGCTTTTGTTTTAAGTTATACATTGCCTTAAATGTTTATTCTTATTTATGATAGTTTCTGCTATATTGTTATCCATACTTGGCATTTGAGCTCACCCCTTTTCTATGTATTATTTTTCCAAGGATGTGAAGAAGTAATTTATGAATGACCTGCAGGGATAGTTTGTGGGGATATGAGTGTGGGATATGGAGACTATGTTGTTGTAGTAGTTTTTCACTTTATGATGTAATGTAAAACTTTATGAATATATCTAGTGTTTCCAAGGCTACTAAACCAGTCAGTCTTTCGAGATTTTATCTTTCTTGTGATCAGGCCAATGTTATGTAATAATGCACCGACTCTAGTTAACTGGGGTTGGGGCATTACAAGCATCCTTTGCAGCACAGGATGGACTCACACAGAAAAGAGGACAGTCGATCACTCATCAGTTGGATAGCCTCATCATAGGAGCAGTGGACGTGTGATGTCCGAGTTGTTCTTGTATTGGTGGATCAGTATGCAGACGTTTTTCATGACGATGTTCCGGGACTACCTCCTCACAGAGGGGTAGACTTATATAGTGACATGTACCACGAGACAGCCCCGATATCTACTCTAGTATATCGGATGGCTCCCTCTGAGCATCGAGAGCTATGGGTATAGCTAGAGGACTTACAGGGCAAGGGATTCATCCGACCCAGTGTTTCTCCCTGGGCTTCCATGATTTTGTTCACTAAGAAGGTGGACGGGAGCTTGCGACAGTGTGTCAATTACCGTCGCCTGAAACAGGTGACCGTGAAGAACAAGTATATACTTCTGTGGATTTACGACCTCTTCGATCAGCTCAAGGGAGCATTGTGGATCTCAATGATAGACCTCAGGTCAGGCTATCATCAGCTCAGAGTTCGAGGCGAGGATTTGCATAAGATGGCCTTCAGGTGTCGGTATGGCCACTATGAGTTCTTGGTTATGCCTTTCGGCATACCCAATGCTCTAGTAGTGTTCATGAGTCTTATGGACATGATTTTCTATCCTTACCTCGATCGATTTTTCATGGTCTTCATTGAAGACATATTGATTTACTCGACCACTAAGGAGGATCACAACTACCACTTGCAGGTTGTACTGGACACACTCCGAGAGAACCAGCTTTATGGTAATCTCTCGACGTGTTAGTTTTGGATATGTGAGGTCCACTTCTTGGTACACGTCATCTATGAGGCCGGAGTTAGGGTGGATGCTGCAAAGATCGAGGTAGTTATAGCTTGGGAGCCACCCAGGAGCGTGACGGAGGTGCAGAGATTCTTAGGTCTGGCTGGGTACTATCGGAGATTTGTTCCATACTTCTCCAGAGTTTCAGCATCACTTACAGCTTTGACAAAGAAGAGGAGACCCTTCATGTGGTCAGATAGATGTCATCAGAGCTTCCAGGAGCTGAGATAGATATTTCCTAGTGCACCCATCTTGAGGCTAACGTAGGAGGGAGTAGGGTACATAGTCTAATGTGATTCATCAGGGACTGGACTCGGGTGTGTCCTGACGTAGGAGCGGGTAGTGATCTCCTATGGATCACGAAAGTTGAGGAAACATGAGCAGAACTACGCTACCCATTACATGTAGTTAGATGTAGTGGTCGTTGCCCTTAAGATGTGGCGTCCCTATCTGATGGGCGAGCTCTTTATGGTCTATTCTAATCACCAGATTCTCAATTACATCTTCTCATAGAAGGACCTAAACCTAAGACAGTGTTGATGGTTCATGTTTATCTAGGACTATGACATTGAGATAGTCTATACACTTGGAAAGGGGAACGTAGTAGCTGATGATCTCAGTAGGAGGACAGGCATTCAGCCACTTGGAGAGGCGATGGAGAAGTTAGTTGCTTTACAGATATCCCTCGTGGATAGATATTGGGAATCCTTCCTTCAGTCGCTCATAGTCACACCTCCACTTCTTCAGTGGGACAGAGAGGCACAGCTTGGAGACATTGACTATGAGACGCAACATGGACAGATTTCCATAGGACAGGCACCTGATGGTTTTTCTATAGGAGGATAGCATGTCATCCTTTTCATAGGACGTACCATGGTACCAGCTGCATTACAGGAGGAGGTGATGAGAGAGTTTCACACTTCCCCATTAGCGGTACATTCAAGAGTTGCAAAGATGTACCAGCATCTCAGACTATAGCCCTGATGGCCAAGTATGAAGAAGGATGTGGCATAGTTCATTTCTCGATGCCTCACCTTCCAGCAGGTGAAGGCGGAGCACCAGGTACCAGCAGGCTTGGTACAACCCTTGGAGGTCCCAGAGTGGATGTGGGATGGGATATCTATGGATTTCATGACTGGAATTCCACGTACATCCAGAGGACACGACTCCATTTGGGTGATCGTCAACCAACTCATCAAGTCGGCCCACTTCGTACCCATCAGAGAGCGGGTAAAAGTGGAGATCTGGGGATGCCTCTACGTTATGGAGATCATATGCCTTCATGGTGTTCCATCATCTATCATCTCTGATCGATATTCTCGCTTTACTCCCCAGCTTTATAAGGGGTTGCAGGAGACTATTGGTATGCAGCTACACCCGAGCACCGCCTTTCACCCTCGGACGGATGGTCAGATGGAGAGGTCCATTCAGACTCTCGAGGACATGCTACATGCATGTGTGCTCGACTTTGGTCATAGCTAGGAGGATCACCTACCCTTGGTGGATTTTTTTTACAACAACAGCTAGCACTCCACAATCGGGATGACACCATACGAGGGATTGTACAGACGACCTTGTAGATTACCTCTGTGCTGGACAGACCCTAGGGAGTCAGTACTTGTGGGACCATAGATGGTCCAGGCCATGACAGAGAAGGCCCAGGTCATCCAGGAGAGGATAAGGACAGCTCAGAGCTGACATAAGTCTGATCTAAATAGGAGACGGAGACCACTAGAGTTCAAGGATGGAAATAACTTTTTCTTACAGGTCTCACCTCTACGTGGATTACGAAGATTCGGCCGGGGTGGTAACTTGTCTTTGTGCTTCATCAAACCATTCCAGGTTCTCAGTTGGACAGGTTAGGTGTCTTATCAGCTGGATCTTCCTCTTGAATTGCACCGGTTGCATGATGTCTTCCACGTATCTCAACTGAGGAGATACGTGCATGACCAGACGCATATCATCGACCTTGGGGAGCTGGACATTGATGACAGGGTGATTTTTGCAGAGGTCATGGTGGAGATCGAGGATTGGCTAGAGCGGTCCCTATGTGGATGGTCGATACATCTAGTGTGCATCAGGTGGCCGCACAGGAACCTCCAGGAGAGCACATGGGAGCGGGAGGCTCAGATAAGTGCTCAGTACAATCATTTGTTTACCTAATTTGTGATGTATCTTTACGGGGTCGTAAAGTCCTGAGGTTGGAGTAATGTAAAGACCCATAAATTTCAAGGAAGTTTTTTTTTCTTAATTTCTTTGGTCTTTTACGAGTACGTAGTTTCTGACGGCACCTGATTCTGTGGCCCGGTGTGCCCGGAATCAATTTCCTATGTTTAGCTCGGGTAGGTTCAGTGAACGAACGAATGGGTTTTTCTAACATTTGAACCAGTGCTCGGAATCAAAATTCGATGGCACTGATGATACCGCAATGACAGTAATTTCTTAGGAATACCTTTTCTGGAGTTTCGTTTTCTCTGGAAGAGTTGTTAAAAAAGTAGATTAAGTTTAAACTGAAAAAAATTGTGTTATAATTTTATTTCACATTCAATTGGTTTAACCCTATTTGTGGGAGTTGAGTGGGTCCCGCTTGAACCTAAATCCTCTTGATAGGATATTAGTGAGGTGGGGCTCACACGAGTCCCACCCCTTCAAATTTCCTTAACTCCTCTTCCACATTAATGATTCCATCTTATTCCACCATTAATTATGAAAACAAAAGATTAATTAATTGGGTGAATTCAAATTTTGAATTTTGAAAGGTTTGGCAAAGTAAATATAAAATAGGGGGTAGCTTATTTTATTTTGGGGGTTGTTGTTTTGTGTGGAGGATTGAGAGAGGGAGTGTTCTACACATTAAATAACATCATCTTCTTCTTTGAAGAATGCAAAGAACACCAACATCCCATTCCATCTTCTCTCCAAGTCAAAGAAAGGGAGACACCTCTTCCTCCATGGACAATCTCCATCAACATATACAGAGCGTCACCCGCGACGCCATATTCCATGATGCGAGCTTCCTCGAACTTCTTTAAGGTTGGGGTTGTTCATCGTTCAAGAATTATTATTTGACGTTCATCGTTATTTCTTGGACGATTGTTATCAATATAATGGGAGGAGGTCGGACTGCACGAACACGACCGACCCTCCTCCCCCTTTGTTGTTGGACTTCGTTGTGGGTTGGAACGGAGGTGGCACGGTACAACAACACCGCAAGGGAATGAGGGAACCGCAGCCGGTGTGGGCCACAATGAAGGAGCGCGGTGCCGTCGCGCTGCGCCGATTAGGCCGAAAGAGGCTGCGGCCAGAGCCGGGCCATAGTGTAGGGGCGCGGCACCGTTGCGCCACCCCGGTCGGACAAAGGCTGTGGTGGTGCAAATGAGGGTGGCCGGATCTTCCGTCAGCCGACGCTCCAGGAGGCTGGACCAGAAGGTCCCGCGGCGGCACACCGGTTGGCCATTACGGCAGGCCGAATTTCGGAAGCCAGTGGGTCGTAAACCCCGGTAGGTGGTAAGCCCCCCAACAAGTGGGGGCCACTATATCAAAATGAGGGGGGAAGCACCCCCCTCCCCCACCCTTCCGCGTCCGCTCAGTGCACCGGGCGCCCACACCGGGCCAAACCCCTTCTGCGTCCGTCCCTCGGGGCCCATGTCGTGACTACCCTAAGCCCGGCTTTTTTAGGGTAGGGGTTGGCAACTAGCACCAAATGTATAATTCCCTATACTTGGAAGGAATTTCCTTTATAACATGTAAACACTCACAAACATCTACAAAACCAGATATCGAAACAAGTAGACTATATAAAAATGTGTGCTAAAATTTAAAAGGGTCCAGAATACAATCCCAATAGCAAAGGTACAAGGAACTGGAAGTACAAGTACAAATGGGGAAATGGAAAAATAGCTACTGAGTCATCCTCCGATGTTCTTACCTGAAGGGTAGGTACAGATCACCTCCTCAACACTTCTCATCCGTCTATCTTCTCTGTGTACTGACTCGTCATAAGGTTCACCTCCAGAGGCAGTTCAGTCCTGGTACCCTCAGCTTCAGTCAGTGTTGTCTGTCGTATACATCAAACACAACAAGGTGTAGGCATATCCCGTGTAGGGGTTAGTATAATTATACTCAGAATAGACCTTGAGACCCTCAAGGTCTCACAAAAATCCACCAAGGATAAACCACATAGAATGAAATAAGTAGATAACCATACTTAGTTATATTAACATACATATACCTAAGTTATTAAGGGATGCATGTCAATTAAAAAGAATAAAAATTAAAACTAACTCAACTCAACCTGGATTTTATTCTTGGGGTAGTATCCAGTAACATCCCTAGTCACATTATTGAAACCTCTCCCACTATAGAACTCCTCCTCTATCAAGTACAATGGGCCTGCAATGACACCAAGCGCGCTTACCACTAACCTCGTATTACTGTGGTACTCCTCTTGTCGAGTACCGTGGATCTGCTGGGTCACCATGTGCGCTCCCCCCCATGGGTATGTCACGTCACCAAGCATGCTCCCCTCGTAGCCTACTGAGGTACACCTCCTGTTGAGTACCATGGGTCTGCCACATCACAGAGAGGCTCTCCCCACCGGGGGTCTTCCGTGACACCAAGGTGGTCCCCTCTGAGCTTGTAGAGTCACTCCGAGTCAAAACGGTCAGCAGTCATCAGGTCTCAGCCAACAACTAGGTCTCCATACTAGGCTCGCCTTTCTTGGGGAGGATCCGCTCCCGGAGCTACTGCTCTAAACTCCAACTATAAAGAAGTCCCAAGAAACATTATATTAATTGTCTTCCATGTCATAGTGGTTTCAATGCAATAGACTATGCATCAATTGGACCCATGGTCTGTGAGTTATTATCCTTTTAGTCCTGAGGGCCCGATTCGATTTGTGCACGATCCAACCTCATTATATCACAACTATACCCCATAATCCAGTGAGGTATACTCAAAGAGACCATCTCGCTCAATGATTTACACCACTGCTGACAGTTCGCAATCATACGCCTGGTGCCAAATTTATGACTGATGGAGCGTAAATGGGTCATAGTGGGCCAAGTTCTGGTCTGACTCGATTTGGGTCGACCTGGCCCGTTGGGTGGGACATCTCGTTGGGTTCGGCTTGGCCCACTGGGCCCAACCCCATGGGCCGCAAAGGGGCCGTGGATCTCACATTATAGTGAAGGTCACGAGTTGGATCTTCCGCGGATAGCGGCTCGTCCGGGGGGTGCCGTAAGGGTGCGGGGCCTCTCGGCCTGGCCCGAGGGGGCACCATGAAGCCATTTCGGCTGGGAGGGAGCTGCGATGCCGGTTTGGCCAGGAGGGCGCTGCGAGGCCGGTTTGGTCAGGAGGACGGCACGAGGCCGGCATGGCCGGGACATCTTGAAGGGCCCTAGTGAGGTTGGTTAGATCAGGAAGGTGCTGTGAGGCCAGTTCGGCAGGGACGCAGGGCCGGTTCGGTTAGAGCGCCGCGAGGGACGTGGGCGGCTCGGGGGGCCGGTGGCGGCATGACCGGTTCGTCCGACGGGTGGCGCAGCTAGTGGGTGGAGACTTGGGGAGGCGTGGTGTGGTGAGGGCGCATGGCCGGTTTGGTTGGGATGCTGGAGCACTATAGGGGCGGCACTGGTCCTGGGGGCCGTGGGAGGCAGCCCCATTGCCTTCGCCGCCTTCATCGTCTTCCGTCATTCTGAATAACACCACAACAAAGAAAGGAGTAGGGGGTCGGGCCATGTTAGTTTGGCCCACACCCTCCGTGTTTAGAGTGGTATAAAAAGGCTCAACATGAAAAAATGAACGTCATGCTTATAACTTCCCCAACATTTCATTCCAAAGCTGCAAAAGAAACCATTGTAAGAAAAATGGGAAACATATTATCACACAAATAACACCCCCTACCTGATCGTTTTCTGACGTTGACGAAGTGGGAATAAGGTGATGTTTTCATCGATTATAGCATCTGCCACACAACGCCAATCCCAAGCTCATGCGTCGGTTCGTCGCTGATGAGGACATCCCATGTCGGAAGAAGTTCCATGTAAGAAGATTTAAGGAGGTAATTGTTCCTCGTTGGGGAGCACATATTTCATTGGAGAACACATTCTTCGTTGGAGATAATAATCCTCCATGTTTTGGGAATCATTTCACTTTACCAATTCTTTGTTTCATGGTGAATCAATTCCAAATCCTCCTCCCAAGCTCCATATATATAAGATATGGGCTAGGTAAGTAACAATATTTGAATTTATGATAGTTCATTTATTATGAACCTTCCTAAATTCCAATGACGGTGTTACATAATTTAAAAAGGGGGAAAGCCAATTAACTAAGTTGGCACAAATAAAGGTATGCGTGTTGACACAATTAATGTGAATGAAGTCAAGACACTCCTCCACATTAAAGAGGGGGGTTGAGAGTTCCTCTCAATTAAAGGGGGATTTAGTCCCGAGTGGTCCGCACCACCATAAACTCTTATGGGGGGTTGTGGTTTGGGTGGTTCCCACCACCATAACCTCTCATGAGAGGTTACGGCAGGGTGGTCCCCACACCACAACTTCCACATGGCGGTTTTGAAAAACAAATAAAAAATAAATCTATGTAAATATATTTTTATTTTATTTATTCATGAAAAACCACAAACCTAAATTTCACTCTCGACCAATTTCCATCGACGTGAAAGTATCCTTATGTGAATACTGACGTTGGGAGGTCAACGGTGTAGTAAAATTTCAATTCTGAGCACTGATTCAAAAGTTATAAAAACATGCTCATTCATTTACTGAACGTACCCGAAAAAAAAATCAGAAAATTCATTCCGAGAACTCCATGATACGAAATCAGACACCATTAATTTTCATGGACTCATAAAATTCCCATTTATTTTAAAAAATATACATGTAAATCTCAGGTCTTTAAATTATTCCCACCTCAGGCTTTACATCCCCATAAGGCACAACTCAAACTAAGAGAACAAGTGGGGGGACTGAGCACGAATATGAGCCTCCCGCTCCCATGTGCTCTCCTAGAGGTTCCCATGCTGCCAGCAAATGTGCACTAAAGGTATTGACCATCCACAGTAGACCCACTCATGTCGATCATCAATCTCTATTGACACCTTTGTAAAAGTCTTCCCATCGTCGACGTCCATCTCACCATGGTCGATGATGATAGAAGGTTCGTGCATTATTCTCCTCATCTGAGATACGTGGAAGATGTTCATAACCTGGGGAATCTGAGGTGGAATAGATATGATGGTTTCCACATCGCTAACTCTGCTGAGGACCTAAAATGGTCTGATGATCCTTGAACATAAATTTCCGCCTTAGCCAAATCTCCACAAACCTCATCGAGGTGATACCCGTAGAAAGACATGGTTGCCATCCTCAAACTCTAGAGGTCAGTTTCTCATGTACGAATAAAACTTCTTCAAACACTATGAAGTCTTGATCCACTCCTAGATGATCTGTACCTTCTCTATGGTAGCCCATACCATCTCTGGTCCCAGTAGTGCGGACTCCCCTGTGTGAGTCCAGCACAAAGGTGATATGCAAGGTCACCCATACAACGCCTCAAAAGGTTCCTTCACAATGGTGGAGTGATAGCTGATGTTGTATGAAAATGAAACCAAAGGCAAGAGATCATCCCAGCTACAACTGAAGTCGAGAACAAAAGAACACAGCATGTCTCTGAGGGTCTAACTGGTCCGCTCAGTCCGGCCTTCCTTCTGAGGATGGAAGGCAGTGATCAATTGAATTTACATCCTGAAAGCCTCATTCAACCCCTTACTTAGTCAAAAAGTAACTCATGTGTCACAATTGGATAAAATCATAGAGGGTACTTCATGTTTCCACACAATCACCTGCACATTTTTGCATCCCAGGATCCCTACTGAACCCTGCTATCTGATAGGTAGGAAGTGGGCCGACTTGCTGAGTCGATCAACGATCACCCAAATCAAATCATGTCCCCTGGATGTATAAGGAAGACTTATCACAAATTCCATGGGTATGACATCCCACTTCCACTATGGGACCTCCAATGGATGAAAAAATCCTACTGGTACCTGATGCTACGCCTTCACTTGGTGACAAGTGAGGCATTGATAGATAAACTATGCAACTGTTTTCTTCATTACCTACCACCAGTGCTATCGTCAGAGGTCATGGTACATCTTCACCACTACTAGATGTAACGCTAGTGGGGATGTGTGGAACTCCCTCAACACTTCATCTTAAAGTGAAACTGGTACCATGGTATGCCCTATGAAGAGGATGAAGTGCTACCCATCTTCAGAAAACCCATTGGGAGCCTGCCCTGTGGATATATGAACAGGTCGTGTCTCGTAGTTAGTGTCCCCATGCTGCACCTCCCTACTTCTCTGAATAAGTGGGGGTGACTGTAAGAGACTGGAGAGAAGTTTCTCCATAACGATCCACAAAGGATATCTACAAAGTGTCCAGTTGCACCCTCCCCTCACCTAGAAGCTTTATACCAGATCTCCTACGGAGTGCATCTACAACAATGTTCCCCACTCTAGGAGTATAGACTATCTGAAAGTCATAGTCCTCGAAGAATTCAATCCAGTTTAACTTTCTTAGGTTCAGGTCCTTCTAGGGAAAGATATACCTAAGACTCTTGTGATCATAGTACACTCTAAAATGATCACCCATCAAATAGTGTTGCAACATTTTCAAGGATATTAACATTACTGCTATGTCTAGGTTATGGGTAGCATAGTTATGATCATGTTGTCTTATATATCGAGAACCATATTCAATCACTTCTCTCTCCTGCAACAGGACACATCACCGTCTGGTCCTTGAGGTGTCGCAGTAGACTACGTACCCTACACCTTACTCTGGAAGCCTCAATATGGGGGGCACAAGTGAGCCTCTACCTTAGCTTATGAAATATCTGCTGGAATCCCTCTTACCACACAATGGATTTCCCCTTCTTCTTCAAGGATGATAGTGGTGCTAAAAGTTTGGATAAATCTGGCACAAACCTCTGGTAACATCCAGCCAAACCCTGGCGACGCCATACTTCCATCACACTCCTGGGTGTCTCCCAAGAAAGTATACCCCAATCTTTGATGGATCTATAGAAACCCCATCCTCTAATATGAAATTTCCTATAATGTGAACCTCTCTGATCCAGAACTAGCACTCTGAGAGCATACTATAAATCTGGTGCTCTTAGAGAGTGTCTAGTACTACCCACAAATGATAGGCATGCTCCTCAACAGTAGTAAAATAGATCAGAATGTCATCAATGAAGACCATAACAAAGAGATCAAGGTACTGCTAAAATACCCTATCTATGAGTCCCATAAACAATGCTAGAGCATTGGTTACACCGAGAGGCATACACAATAACTCGTAGTGTCCATACTGAAATCTGAAGGCCATCATCTGCCAATCCTCATATCAAACTCTAAGATGGTGATAGACTGATCTGAGGTGTATCTTCAAGAACCACCGAGCATTCTTCATCTGATCAAAGAGGTCATCAATCCTTGCAAGTGGGTACTTCTTCTTCACGGTCACCTGGTTCAGGCACCGATAGTCTTCAAAAATCCTGACGATCCCATCCGCCTTCTTCGTAAACAGGATCAGGGCATTATAAGGTAAACACTAGGCCAGATTAACCCCTTTGTCTACAACTCCTCTAGCTGTACCTGCATCTCGCGAAGCTTCGCAGGAGCCATCCGATATGCTGGTGAAGATATCAGGTCCATCCTGGGGTACAAGTCAATGTAAAATTCCACCTATCTGAGATGAGGTAGACCTATGATGTCATCGGAGAAATTGTTTGCGTATGGGTCCACCACTAAAGGATAGCTCAAGCTCTCCAAATCAATAGCTCTGAGAGTTACGCTAGCCAACTGATGAGTGATCGGCTGCACTCAATTCCAAGAAAGTCCATTATGTGCTTCAAAGGCACCCTTATTGCTGGTAAAGGTAAACCTTGTCCCATCCGCAAAGACACACCACATTATGTGCCTAATACATTAAATTTGAGCATGGAATACAAATAACCAGTCCATACCCAAGATGACGTCGTAAGGCCTCGACGTCACTACTAAGTGATCATAGCTGAATATCTCTCCTCCTCAAGTAAGCTCACACTACCGGAACCAGTGCATAATCATCGAATCTGCTCTTGTAAGAGTCTCTAGCCATAAAAATAAATCCATTGGCTCTGTCAGTATCTCCAAGCATCTAATGAGGGAAGTGGAAAAAAAGAATGACTGGAACATGTGTCTATAAGTACTAAAGCTAGGGCGGAGTAGACACAGATCGTACCTCATATCATTTTCGGAGTGCCATTATCATAAGCCTTAGTATCATAAAGCTGAGCTCTCCCCTGTCCACCTGCTCCCTACTGTCGGGGTGGAATTCTTAGTGGTGGTCGTAGTAATATCTCAAACCGTCACCCACCGCCTATTGCACAGCTAGATCCTCTTCCACATCCTCCTTCTCCCTACAGACCACCTCGATCGAATCTATGTCACTACCATGGCGGTCCATTGACTATCTGCTGATCATCTGTACAATGGGTCGAATAGCCATGATCCATGTGACTCTATCCACCACACGTGAAACATTACCCGCTCCTGGAATGTCTGTCTCTACATTGGGTTCCCCATACAACCAATCCGGAGTTATGTTGTCGTCGACCTTTAGGTCATGTCTTCATGGACCTCTACGACATCTGTCTGCTTCCAGCTGCAGATGACTATGCTACATGATGACTGTTAGTGGGTCTCGCTACTGGTGTCTGCTAAGCATGGAAAATCTCTACTATAGGGATCTCTCTAACAACCCTACCTACATCAGGATGATAAGTGAGATCACCAAAGCCCTGATCTCACGATTGAGTCCCTGCTTGAAGGTCCTGGCCTTGAAGAATTGTCCCCACACCAAATTTGTGGAGTAGCGTGAGTGGTCTGTAAACCTCACTGAGTACCGAACTACAGTCATGATTCCCTAGTATAGATGAACTAGAATTTGTAAGTGTACTTCATGAAGAGTCGTTGGAACATACTCTGCTTGAAACAGGCACTCAAAGTCTGCCCAGAGAATTTTCACCTCTTCATGAACCTCAATCATCAAGCTCCACCATCTTCCTGCTACTTCTTGTAGAAGCCTTGAGGTAAGGATCACCATTAGGACTGTTGGCGTCCCTACAATTAAGAAGACCCTCACCAAAGCCTCCAGCCAATCCTTAGCCGCCTGTGGGTCTATCACTCTCCAGAACCTGGGTGGCCTCTGGCGTTGGAACTCGTGAAACATGCTCAATTGGCATGCATCGTCTGGTGCTAGTGCTGGTGGCATCAGTGGCCCAATGTGGAATGGTTTCTCTAGTGTCTCTACAGGAAAATGGCCCTCCACCGAGGCATCATCACTCAAGGGGATATCTATGTGTATAACTCTAAAAATTCTAGCCGAGTGTCTGTGTGGATACATTCTGAAAAGAAATAGGATCGCTATGGTTAAATGTTATTTCTGATGAGTTGACCTGGTAAGCTATCTTAAAGAAAACTTTTGAAAACACACACACAATTGGTGTTTTCGTACACTAAGTCGAAAATCAGTAGTCAGGGTCCTGGTATATGGATACGTCGGCCATCGAATGAACACTAGACTCCCTAAACAGAAAACCACACTCACTACATGTTACACTATTGCTTCACAGTAAAGATCAGATTTATAGGTTCTATGGTAGAACCAACTCCTCTGATACCAATTTGTCATGGACCGTCCCCCTGGGCTAGTGCCATGACTACCCCAAGCCCACCTTCCATAGGCCAGAGGTTGGAGACTAGCACCAAAGGCATGATTCCATATACTAGGAAGGAATTAACATATAACCTTTAAACACTCACAACCAAGTTCACAGCCAGATACGTACACAGGTAGAATTTATAAAAACAGATTTTTGAAATGTAAAATGGGTCAGAATACAAGCCCAACAGTAAAGGTACAGAGAACTGGAAGTACAAGTACAAATAAAGAAAAAGGAAAAATAGCTACTGGGTTATCCTATGAGGTTCTTAGCTGAAGGGTAGGTACAGAGCGCCTCTTCATCACACCTCGTCCATCTGTCTCCTCCGTGTACCAACTCGTTGTAAGGTCCACCTCTGAGTACCATCCACTCCTAGTACTATTAGCCTCAGTCAACATTGACCATCATCTGTATCCAACAAAACAAGGTTCAGACATAGCCCGTGCAGGGGTGAGTATTATGATACATAGTAGGGACCCCGAGACCCTCAAGGTCTCACAAATATCAACCATGTATAAACCATAAAAGAATGAAATTAACAGATAAACGTACATAGGTATATGCCCATACATATACCTATGTTATCAAGTGATACATCTCAATCTTGAGGACAACATAGAAAAACTGACTGAGCTCAAACGTAATTTTATTATAGAGGTAGTATCAAGTATCATCCCCAATCACATTATCAAAACCTCAGCTGCTAGAGAACACCTCCTTTGTCGAGTACAGTGTGCCTATCTTGACACCAAGCGTGCTTCCCAATAACCATGGACTATGAGTACTCCTCCTGTTGAGTACTGTGGATCTGCTGCATCACCATGCACGCTCCCCATTGTGGGTCTACCATGTCACCAAGTGTGCTCTCACTCATATCCTGCTGAGGTACTCCTCCTGACGAGTACCATGGGTCTGTCGTGCCCCAGAGAGGTGTGGTCCACCGTGGGTCTGCTGGGAGACCGAGGCACTCCCCAATGGGCCAGTGGAGTCACTCCGAGTCAAAAGGGTCAGCAATCTTCTGGTCTTAGATAGCTACTAGGTCTCTACACTACGCTCGCTCGTATTTGGGAGGATCTACTCCACACGCTACTGGTCGATACTCTAATTGTCACGAAGTCCAACGATGATGTATCTCAATGGTCCGCCATGTCATAGGGGTCTCAACATAACAGATGGCGTGTCAATCGGCCACCCGGTCTGTGAGTTATTAGCCATTTAGTCCCTGGGGCCCGGTTGGATTTTTGCACGATCCAACCTAACCGTATCACAACTACACCCCAAACTCTATTGGGGTATTCTCAAAGGGACTGTCTCACTCCATGATTTCAAGGGCCACTGATAGTTTTTCAAACAGATGTCTGGTGCCAATTATATGGCCGCAAAAACATAAATGGATCAAAGTGGGCTCGACCATGGGGGTGCCACTAGGGCGTGGGCCGGCTCGGCCTATCCCAGGGGGTGTCATGATGCCAGTTTGGCCAGGACATGGAGCCGGTTCTAACAGAGCAACGCGAGGGGCGCGAGGGGCTCAGAAGGCCGACAGCGGCGTGAATAGTTCGACCGGAAGGTCACGCGTCTGGCAGGTGGTGTGTTGGGGCGGCGTGACATGGGGAGGGCATGCAGCCAGTTCGGCTAAGAGGCCAAAGTTCCGCAGGGGTGGCACGTGTCACTGGGTCCACTAGTGGAGGCACTGTTGCCTTCACTGCCTTCATCGTCTTCATTCATTCTAAAGAACACCACAAATAAGAACTGCGGAGGGGGTCGGGCCGTGTTAGTTTGGCCCACACCCTCCGCATTTAGAGTGGTAGCAAAAGGCTCAACCAAAAAAGAAGAAAATCAATCTTATAACATCCTACAATGTTTAATTCCCAAACAAAAAATGAAACAATGGTATGAAAAATGGGAATAGTATTATCACGAAAATAGTCTCCCTACCTGATCATTTAATGACGTCGACAAAGAGGGAATAAAGTGATGTTCTCACCGTTCAACGCGTCCGCCACACACCTCCCATCATGAGCTTGTTCCTAGGTTCGTTGAAGATGAAGATGTCCCACGTCGGATGAAGATCCAAGGAATATGGTTTAAGGTGGTCAGCATTCTTTCTTGGGGAGAACGTTCTTCATTGGAGAATGTGTTCTTCATTGGAGAGCATAATCCTCCAAGTGTTGGGTGTCACATGACTTTTCCAGCGCTTCGTCTCTTGGTGAAGCGGTCCCAAATCCTCCCCCCATTATCCATATATATAGGAGAGGGTGGATGGTAGGTAAAGATCAAGGAATATATGATGGTTCATTAATTAATATCCTATATAAATTCCAACAACGCTGTTACATAATTTTAAAAGGGAGAAATCAAATTAACTATGTTGGAACACTTAAAGGTATGTGTGTTGGCACAATTAATGTGGAGGAAGTCAAGAGGCTCCTCCATATTAATGAGGGGGGTTGAGAGTTTCTCCAATTAAAGGGGGTTTATGCTTGGGTGGTCCCCACCACCAAAACCTCTAATGGGAGGTTATGGTTTGGGTGGTCCCCACCACCATAACCTCTCATGAGAGGTTAAGGTCTGGTGGTCCCCACACCTCAACTTCCACATGGAGGTTTTAACAAAAAAATAAATCCACACAACTTTATTTTTATTTTATTTAATCATGAAAATCCCAAAAACTAACATTCACTCTCGACCAACTTCCGTCACGGTGAATGTCTCCTTAAGCAAATACCGACACCATATGTAAAATGGTGCCCTCATATTTTAATTTTGAGTACCAGTTGAAAATGTTGACCTCACCTGTTTTGATAATCCCAATTATGTGTTCATATATTATGCTACTCTCAATTACTGATGATCTACATTTTAATTCTTAAAAATCAGTGATCAAGTTAATAATAATGTTTAAATAATCTCTGATTTATGTTAATCTCAGTTATCCCTGTTTATACAAGCTTTGAAACAATTCTAAGTCAATTAGATGTGGTTTGCATAAGAGCCAGAGCTACCGATAGCCAGAGCTACCGATAGACAGAGCTACCGATAGCCACAGCTACCGATAGCCAGAGCTACCGATAGCCAGAGCTACCGATAGCCAGAGCTACAGATAGCCAGAGCTACGGATAACCAGAGCTACCGATAGCCAGAGCTACTGATAGCCAGAGCTACCGATAGCCAGAGCTACCGATATCCAGAGCTACCGATAGCCAGAGCTACCGATAGCCAGAGCAACCGATAGCCAGATCTACCGATGCACACAGAGCTACCGATGCACAAACATAGCTACCGATGCACTCAGATCTACCGATAAGAGCTACCGATAAGAGCCACCGATAAGAGTTTGAAGAGCCACCGATGGAAGATCCCTACATTGAGTCAACCGTACACGTCTACAAACAAACAGCTACCTATAATGAACTGTGGAGTCAAATCCTATATCCTCGACACTATTTGTTTATTATACTAACGGTTACATTTTTACTTTTGATGTATTTAATGTTATTAAATGATTTATGTTGCCATTTCAGGAAACCGTACCAAGTACGATCAAAAAGTATAATCATTCCTTCTTGTCAGAAAAACAAAAAGGGTATAAAGTGGACATCATATATGTATCAAAAGATGGGCGTGAAAGAAAACTCGACGAGATCAAGCACACAGAACACACTTGTGATCAAGCTCAAAACGTGCCAAGATCAACTGGAGAACATCCACTCATGAGACTACTATTATCAGCCTCCAGAACATAGAGAATACATCGAGCAATCTATGCTAAAGAAGAACCACACAAAACTCATCATTCTTTGAGCCGATAAGCAGGCTGAACCTCGAAGTCAGGGAAGCATATGGTACTCTGTTTTCCAGACAAAAACCAGAAGAAGACTCAGAACAAATTCTAATCCACAAAAGGAGTCAAGAGCTACATGAAGATCACTAGAGCCATTTCTAATATCTAAATATTTATCCTTGTGATTTACTTTTTACATTACGAGCAGTGTGTGTAATCTGTTTTATTTTACACACACACTATCTCCTGAACCTTAACTAGAGGATTTGTAAATCCTCACTCACTATCTTTTCATTCTTTTTCCCAGTGTGGATAGTGGTAGAGGTCGTGTGTGACCTGGACAGCTGGTTGCTGTTGTCTTGTTTCCCACGGATAATAGTGGTAGAGGTCTTGGACCTGGACAGTTGTAAACTGTTGAACCCCGATTCAGGGTGTGGATCATCCTTATATAAGCTTTTGAGAGTACTAAGTCTCGGCTTGAGGCTGAACCTCTTGGTTAACTCCTCTGTGTTTTTAGTTATATCCATTCAATACATATCTATTTCATATTCCGCTGCTATTACTTTGAAATATAATTTGTCTTCAAAGCTACATTGATAGTTAAACTCGCAAGTGTTTATATATATATTATAAATCAGTAAGATAGTTTCAAAAGTTAATTTAATCATCAGATTAATTTAACTGAGAACTAATCAATCTTTGAGAACGTAATTGAACCTTTATAATCTGTATAAAATCACTACAGTTTAATCTGTTTTTGAAATTGGGGGATTTTAATAGAAATTGTTTTTAGCAGAAATTTTAATTGGAACTCAATTCACCCCCCTCTTGAGTGTCCACTCCGACCAACATTTGGTATCAGAGGGTTTATTAATACCTTCTAAATTACTCTGTTTTCAACTGTGATGTTAGTTGTATTTTAAAGTTCTTAAAATTTCTGTTATTCCTAAATTTTTATCTCTTTCAATTTTGTTTATAATGGATAATAGAATTGAGGGTGCTGCTACTAACCGGTCACCTTTCTTTAATGGAAATAACTATTCTCAGTGGAAACTTAAAATGAAAATTCATCTAGAAAGCATGAGTTTTGATATTTGGACGGCTATTGAATCTGAATATAAAGTTCCCACTACTGATAGATCTACTTGGGATGAACCTACAAAGACTGCTTACAATAATAATTGTAAATCTATGAATGCTCTGTACTGTGCTCTAGGAGATGAAGAATTTAACAGAATTTCTGCATGTAAAACTGCTTTTGTAATTTGGGATACCTTGGCTGTTTCTCACGAAGGAACAACTAATGTTAAATAAATGAGATTAAACACTTATACTATTAAATATGATAATTTCAAAATGAAGCCTGATGAACCTATTTCTGACATGTATCTCATGTTCAATGAGATAGTGAACACAATGAGCTCACTCGGAAAGATTGTTCCTACAAAAGAACAATTTATGAGAATACTGAGATGTTTGCCAGATAGATGGAGAGGTACATCCGTTTCAATTAGAAATCTTGTGACATTGGAACACTGCCTGTCAAAGAGTTAATTGGTAAGCTGATGATGTATGAAGAAGTGCTTAAAGTAAATAAAGAAGAAGATGAGGAACCCAAAAGAAAATCTGTAGTGTTTAAAACTACTGCCTTTAAGAGTATAGACAAGGATAAACAACAAATGGAGACTGAGAGTTCAATGAGTGAAAATTCAGAATCTAACAGTGATGCCAAGATGGCTCAAATAGCCAGGAGATTCAAAAAGTTTTATAGGAAAAAGAAATTCTTTAGGAAAACAAATTACAAAGGAAAGTATGATCAACAAGGCAAATGGAAAAAGGATTGGAAGAAGGCTGACAGGACTGATAAAGTTGTCTGCTATGAATGCAAGTGAAAAGGACATATCAAAGCAGACTGTCCAAAGTTAAAATTCAAAAAGAAATATGATTACAAAGACAAGAAGTACAAGAAAGCCATGAAGGCTACCTGGAGTGCTTCAGAAGACAGCACTAGTGAAGCAGAATCTTCAGACTCTGAAAGGAATCGAGCCAACATGTGTTTCATGACAAATAATTCTGAGGTAACATCTGACACTCCTGTTTTAAATTCATATTATTATGGAGATGATTCTGATTCAGAAAACATGTCAAAATCTGAACTATTTGAGTACTGTGATATGTTGGAAGAAACCTGTAATGAGATTAAAGACAAATACAAAGGTTTAAAGAAACAGTATTCTTTAAGTGTTAAGTATAAATCTGATCTTGATATAGAAATGGAAAAGAATGCTCAATTACTAAAGGAAAATACAGAACTGAAACTGTCAAATGAGCAACTTAGAAAGGACATAGAAAAATTCACAAATGGAAAGGATGCGTTAACACAAATGCTAGGAAAGAAAGTTGCACCTAGATATGCTATTGGTTTGAGATACCAACCTGGACAGAGGCAGTTCACTAGAACCCATTTTATTCCTAAGTCTGAAAAAATTCTGCTAGTTCCAGTTTTGGAAATTCATATGCTTCAACAGGTTGCTCACATGGTTATAGACCAAATAAAGTTTATCTTTCAAAATCTGTTGTTTCTGTTAATTTTATGGGACCCATAAAACAAATTTGGGTACCTAAGCCCCTGATTGCTAACCTATCTGGACCCAAGAAAGTCTGGGTACCAAATTTATTTCCTATTTAAATCTGTTTTATAGGAGACCTGCTTGAAGAGCTGTCACAATAAGATATGGTATTTAGACAGTGGGTGCTCAAGACACATGACTGGAGATTATTCTTGCTTCAAGAGCTTAATAAAGGTTGATGGAGGTCATGTCACCTTTGGTGACAACTCTAAAGGAAAAATCATCGGCCTAGGCCAGATTGGTAACACTGACTCAGTATTAATTTCTAAAGTTTTATTCGTTGATGGACATAAATATAACTTGCTTAGTATATCTCAATTATGTGATGATGGTTTCAATGTCATGTTTGAAAATGGCTCGTGTGATGTTTTTAACTCCAAAAACTCATTAGTATTTTCTGCTCTAAGAAATGAAAATGTTTATGCTGTTGATTTAAATTCTTTAGCCAAACAAAATATTTCTTGTTTGAATGCTTTTCATAAAGAATCTTGTCTATGGCACAGAAGATTAGGACACTGCAACATTCACTCACTTAGAAAACTGGCTAGGAAAAACTTAGTTAGAGACTTACCTAAGTTATAATTCCCAAATGACAATGTGTGTAATCCTTGTCAAAAGGGAAAACAACACAAAGTTTCTTTTAAATCAAAGAAAGAAGTCTCAACTTCTCAACCACTTGAGTTGGTTCACATGGAATTTTTTGGACCATCAAGAGTTTCTAGTTTAAATGGGAAGCATTATGTCTATGTCCTTGTAGATGACTTTTCTAGATATACTTGGGTATACTTTCTAGCTCACAAAAGTGAAGCTTGTCCTTACTTTATTAAATATTCCAAGTCTGTAGAGAACATTAGTTGACTTAATATTAAAACCCTAAGAAGTGATCATGGTCGTGAGTTTGAAAATCATGAGTTTGAATCTTATTGCTCACAGAATGGCTACAGTCACAATTCTTCTGCCCCTAGGACACCCCAACAAAATGGTGTAGTAGAATGGAGAAACCGAACCCATCAAGAAATAGCTAGAACTATGCTCAATGAATATGAACTGCCTATTTACTTTTGGGCTGAAGCTATTAATACAGCTTGTTATGTTATCAATAGAGTCTTGATCAGACCTGCTCTTAGGAAAACCCCTTATGAGTTGTGGAACAATAGAAAGCCAAAGGTTAATTACGTCAGAGTTTTTGGTTGCAAAGTCATTATACTTAATACTAAAGAAAATATGGATAAGTTTGCTCCCAAAAGTGATGAAGGAATTTTTATGGGTTACTCTATTTCTAGTAAAGCTTATAGAGTTTTCAATAAGCGAACCAAATGTGTGGAAGAATCTGTTCACATCAAATTCGATGAAACTGATCCACATGAGCCTAAAACCTCTCTTGAGAATCTTGAAGAAGATTTGTCTATTCTGGACCTTAATGATAAATCTAAAGAACCTGTTAGAAAAACATCCATTTCTGGACTTTCTCCGGAATCTGCTTCTGTTGAACCTGAACCTATAGATGAACCTGAAGTTTCTAGTCCAACCTTTACCAAATCGACTAAGATTCTAAAGAATCATCCTTTAGATGCTGTTGTTGGTAATCTTGATAGAGGAACACAAACTAGAACTTCTCTAAGGAACCAGGTTGAACATCAAGCTTTTCTGTCACAACTAGAACCCAAAAATATCAATGATGCTATCAATGATGAATTCTAGGTAATAGCCATGCAAGAAGTGTTAAATCAATTTGAAAGAAACAAAGTCTGGGAATTAGTTGACAGACCCAAGGACACCGTGACAATATGCACAAAATGGGGTTTTAGAAATAAAGTTGATGAAGAAGGAAACATAGTTAGAAACAAAGCTAGACTAGTTGCACATGGATATAGTCAAGAAGAGGGTATAGATTATGGAGAAACCTTTGCACCTGTAGCTTGTCTGGAAGCTATTAGGATCTTACTTGCATATGCATCACATCTGAATTTCATGTTATATCAAATGGATGTCAAAAGTGCATTTCTAAATGGTTTTATAATTTAAGATGTTTTTGTAAAACAACCACCTGGATTTACAAACCCTCATTTTCCAAATCATGTTTTTAAACTTTCTAAAGCATTATATGGTTTAAAACAAGCTCCAAGAGCATGGTATGATAGACTCAGGAATTTTCTTATTTCAAAAGGTTTTACTAAAGGGATTGATGATCCAACTCTTTTTATTAAATTAATTTCTAAAGATGTTTTAGTTGTACAAATCTATGTTGATGATATTATATTTGGATCTTCTAAACACTCTTTATGTACTGATTTTTCAAAAAGTATGCAAAATGAATTTGAAATGAGCTTAATGGGAGAGCTTAAGTATTTTCATGGTTTTAAAATTTTTCAAACTAGAGATGGAATTATTTTAAATAAAAGTAAATATACAAAAGATCAATTAAAACGTTTTGGTTTGGACAGTATTAAGGAAAGTGGAACTCCTATGAGTACTACCTGTAAATTGGATACAGATGAAACTGGGAAACCAGTGGATCCAACCAATTACAGAGGTATGATTGGTAGCTTACTTTATCTTACTACTAGTCGACCAGACATCATGTTCAGTGTATGTATGTGCGCTAGATTTCAAACTAATCCTAAAGAATTACACTTACTGGCTGTTAAAAGGATTTTTAAATATATTAAGCATACTGTACATTTAGGTTTGTTTTATCCAAAAGGACAATAATTTGACCTAACTAGCTATTCAGATGCTGAATTTGCTGGATGTAAGTTAGAAAGGAAAATCACATCTGGAACATGTCATTTACTTGGGAAATCCCTAGTGTCATGGTGTAGTAAGAAACAGAACTCAGTTGCATTGTCTACTGCCGAAGCAGAGTATATAGCTACTGGTAGTTGCTGTGCACAAATTCTGTGGATGAAACACACTTTATTGGACTATGGATTTGAGTTTAAACATGTTTCAATTAACTGTGACAACACTAGTGCAATAAACATACCTAAGAACCCTATATCTCACTCGAGAACCAAACACATAGATGTAAGACATCATTTTCTGAGAGATCATTATCAAAAAGGTGATATTACTCTTGAATTTATTAGCACTGAACATCAATTGGCCGATATTTTCACTAAACCTTTAAGTTATGATAGGTTTTGTTACATTAGGCACGAGCTGGGGATGATCAATTCTCACCGATGATCAATTCTCACCGATGATCAATTCTCACTGATGTTGAAATTCCCAATGATGCAATTAATTTTAAAACTTCTGTCTGCCGCCAAGAATATGAATCGTTTTATTTTTATGTTATTTTACTTTATTCGATTATTTATGATTCCTACATGATAAAACTATGCCTAAACCGCTTCTCACTCCACCGAACCCAAAACCTTTCACCTTTGAATCCTAGCTCCCTAATCGACTGAGAACCCTAAATCCGCGATGGCAAAAACCAAGATTCCTACCAGCAGAGATGACAGTTTAGAGCCTAAAACAAAGAAGCAGAAAGTGAAGCAAGAAGCTTGTGGAAGTAATGTCAGAACTAGGTCGGGAAAGCGACCAGTAAACCCTCATTTTCAGAATAGAGATATTGTGATTGAAAAGGAGCTATGCGTAGATTGGCTGCTTCCAAGCAAGTCGTTGGTGATTGCAATTCTGGAAGATCAGAGATGGGTAGATTGTTTTTCAAATAACAATGGTCCCTACTACCCGAAGTTAGTGAAAGAGTTCTACGAATTCGTAAGCTTCGAGAAGTCTGAAAATGAAAATCGGGTAAGTTCTTTTTTTAAATGGAAAAGAAATGTCATTTTCTTCAGTAGAGTGGGAAGAATGTTTAAAAGTCCCACATGAAGGTGTATCCGGGTATGCCTCAAGAGAAATTACACCTACCAGTAACATCTTTGACTATGAGACTGCTTTAAAAGAGCTAACGGGTAATGGAAGTTAGAGACAAGTGGTTGCTACTGAATTGGATGGAGAGAACAGACTGCTTTTCAAATTTGTTCAACATGTTTTGATACTGAGGAGAGGAGATTTTTCTAATCTGAGATATCAAGATATTTATCTTCTACATCTGTTAAGAAATGGTGTGAAAGTTAATCTGTGCAGACTGCTGTTGAATCAAATGGAAGACATGATTAGGCCAAAATCAAAGACTAATGCTTTATTCTTTGCCAAAATTATCTCTGTGATGATAAAAGTGAAAGGGATAGCTGAGTCTCAGGATGAGACAGTTGTAGTTAAGAATAACTTCTGTATCACTACTACAGTTTGTAAGTACATGAAAATCAATTGGATCCCGTGGAAAGGAGAATGGGTCAGTGATGACCAGAAGGTGTATGATAAATTTAATCCTTTGGATTATCCTTCAAGGCCAAAGATAAAAGAGATCCAGGTTTAGGATCTGATGAAGAGGAACCCGAGTACAGTGATGAGTCAGAAGAAGAAGAAGAAGAAAAAGAAGAGGAAGAAACTCTTATGGATATTGGAGGAGATCCAGACTTGCCCCCCAAGTCCTGTTGCTGAGTTTGTATACTCAAGAAAAGGAAAAGTAGAGGATGTTTTATCTATTCATGAGGAAGACCAGCCAGTTCCTCAGCAGGAAGGAGAAAAAGAGAATGTATCTGAATCATCTGATTCTGCAAGGTTGAGTGTGAGTCCATTGATTGAAAACTCATTTGTGCCTACTGATGAAGTAGAAAAAGAAAGAGAAGAAGTTGTACCTGTTTCAGAAAATCTCCTTACTGCTGCTGAGATGGAAGTTGTTGTGGAAGATTCAGATGAAGAAAGACCAGCAGAAAATGTAGTTATTGTACATAGGAATGCCCCCATTGAGGGGGAGCATCATTCCAATCTTGGAAATGTTACAGTGGCTGTTGAGATTGATGACTGGGTAGAAGACCCAGGTTTTATAGTCTGTGGTTTGGATTATCCTGATTCGGATAATGAAGTATCCTTTAATAGAACAAAGATTAGCTATGACATCAATTCTGAGTTATTACCTGATGATGTGGTCCGAGTACATGATTTAGATGTGCTGAAAGAAAATCTCAAAGTCCGTTTTGTAGAAGAAGTAAAGACAATGGAATCTTTTTTATATTCCTCGATTCAATCAATCATGAATGATTCAGTAGTCATCTTAGCTTCTGCACGAGTATCTACTACAGTTGCTCCTACTGATTTTGTTACAAAGTCTGATCTTGGATCCCTGAAGCATGAGCTGAAAGAATCCTTCAGTGCCTCAGTTACTGAGATGAAGCACTTTTTTCATGAAGAAATGAAGTTCTTAGAACAATCTCTTGAGCTTTCTCTTGGTTTAAATCTGTCAACTTTTATGGGTGAGCTAATGGAAGCAGTCAAAGAGTGCCAGACCCAATCTTCTAGAATAGAAGCAGATCTTGAAGCCTTAAAGAAGTCTATTACTGCTTTAGATTCTTACATGAGCTCAAAGCCTCAAGCTGATAAGGATTTAGCCTATGTGAAAAGTGTTGTAAGCCAAATGGTCTCAGTATTTAAAGATTTCAAATCTTCTATAAAGGATCATGTTAAAAATCAGGACTCTCAACTGCAAACTCTGATTAGTGGCTTGACCAAAAGTTTCAAAGAAACTGTATCCTTCTCGGTTGGTCCTCTAGCTTCAAAACCTGCATTTGATTTGAATCAATTACGAGCTATGATGAAGTAGGATCTTGGTTCTATTTCAACCAGTGGCTTTGTGGACTCATCAGATCTAAGCCGGGTAGTGATCTCTACAAGAGATTCAGTAAGGGAAATAATGAAAATCGTCCACGACACTATGAAAAAGGCCTCTGCCTCTCAGGAGGAAATCAAGAACAAGGTGGATTATTATTTCCAAAGGATTTTTACCAAGCAACAACTCACCCATCATTTCAAGATGATGTTGGAAAACATGAAATTACCCCCTGTAACTCAAGCCTTCCGAGAACAAGTGAGCAAGGTAAGAGAGCTGACTCCTCCCTTAGAAAAATTTATGGAGAACAAAGATGATTTTATATCTGCTATGGAAAGAGGGGGAGGAATCATTATGGATTTCAAAAATCTATTGCTGCCCTTTTTACATGTTGATGCCAGACCAGTTATTGTCCCTCCTGCCTTGCATGCCTTTGCCTCTACTGAGTCTGCAGTCCAGATGTCTCCTGCTCAGGCCATCCGAAGCCTCACACCTATGATCACTCAACAAACTTCCCAATACAGGCCAGGCACTGTATCAGTGGCTCAGCCTCCTATGATCATCTCTGGGATTCCAATGTCCTCACTCACATCCTCACCACCTGCCCCCTCTTCTGATCTAAAGGGAAAATCTCATGTTGAAGATCCGGATTGCTGAAGTGGCCAAGCTATTTAATAGGAATTGTCTTTTTTCATTTTTTCTCTTCTATTCTGTTTATGTAAGTTTTGTCTGGTCTAATACAAATGCTTTTCTTTACACTATCTTTGTTTGCTTTCCCACTTTTTGATTATCACAAAGGTGGAGAAAATTATAAAGGGGGAGAAAATATAAAGAGAATTGGGGGGGGGGGCAATATCAAAGGGGAGAAATTTTGAGCCTTTGCTAATTTTCTTACATTACCTTCCTTGGTACCAACTCTTTCAAAGCTTATCTCTGATACTATTGTATTTAATACTTCCTATGATAATTTTTGATCTCTTTCATTCTATTAATATTTCCTCTATTTCCCCTGATTGCTTTCTTTGACAAATTAGAATATAAACGTTATATTCTCTTATACTATATTCTCACTATTTTTTGTCATATCATAAGTTGTGATTATCAAAAAGGGGGAGATTGTTGACCTCACCTGTTTTGATAATCCCAATTATGTGTTCATATATTATGCTACTCTAAATTACTTATGATCTACATTTTAATTCTTACAAATCAGTGATCAAGTTAATAATAATTTTTAAATAATCTCTGATTTATGTTAATCTCGATTATCCCTGTTTATACAAGCATTGAAACAATTCTAAGTCAATTAGATGTGGTTTGCATAAGAGCCAGAGCTACCGATAGCCAGAGCTACCGATAGCCATAGCTACCGATAGCCAGAGCTACTGATATCCAGAGCTACCGATAGCAAGAGCTACCGATAGCCAGAGCTACCGATAGCTAGAGCTACCGATAGACAGAGCTACTGATTGCCAGAGCTACGGATAGCCAGAGCTACCGATAGCCAGAGCTACCGATAGCCAGAGCTACCGATAGCCAGAGCTACCGATAGCCAGAGCTACCGATGCACACAGAGCTACCGATGCACACACAGATCTACCGATGCACTCAGATCTACTGATAAGAGCTACCGATAAGAGCCACTGATAAGAGTTTGAAGAGCCTCCGAAGGAATATCCCTACACCGAGTCAACCGTACATGTCTACAAAACAAACGGCTACCTATAATGAACTGTGGAGTCAAATCCTATATCCTAGACACTATTTGTTTATTATACTAACGGTTAAATTTGTTACTTTTGATGCATTTAATGTTATTAAATGATTTATGTTGCCATTCAGGAATCCGTACCAAGTACGATCAAAAATTATAATCATTCCTTCTTTTCAGAAAATCAAAAAGGGTATAAAGAGGACATCGTGTATGTATCAAAAGATGGGCGTGAAAGAAAACTCGAAGAGATCAAGCACACCGAACACACTTGCGATCAAGCTCAAAACGTGCCAAGATCAACTGGAGAACTTGCACTCATGAGACTACTACTACCAGCCTCTAGAACATAGAGAATACATTGAGCAATCTATGATAAAGAAGAACCACACAAAACTCATCATTCTTTGAGCTGATAAGCAGGCTGATCCTCGAAGTCAAGGAAGCAGATGGTACTCTGTTTTCCAGAAAAAAACCAGAAGAAGACTCAGAACGAATTCTAATCAACAAAAGGAGTCAAGAGCCGCATGAAGATCACTAGTGCCATTTCTAATCTCTAAATCTTTATCTCTGTGATTTACTTTTTACATTACGAGCAGTGTGTGTTATCTGTTGTATTTTACACACACGGTCTCCTGAACCTTAACTGGAAGATTTGTAAATCCTCACTCACAATCTTTTCATTATTTTTTCCACTGTGGATAGAGGTAGAGGTCGTGTGTGACCTGGACAGCTGGTTGCTGTTGTTTTGTTTCCCACGGATAACATTGGTAGAGGTCTTGGACCTGGACAGTTGTAAACTGTTGAACCCCGATTCAGGGTGTGGATCATCCTTATATAAGCTTTTGAGAGGACTAAGTCTCGGCTTGAGACTGAACCTCTTTGTTAACTCCTCTGTGTTTTTAGTTATATCCATACAATACATATCTATTTCATATTCCGCTGCTATTACTTTGAAATATAATTTGTCTTCAAAGCTACTTTGATAGTTAAACTCGCAAGTGTTTATATTTATTATAAATCAGTAAGTTAGTTTCAAAAGTTAATTTAATCATCAGATTAAGTTAACTGAGAACTAATAAATCTTTGAGAAACTAATTGAACCTTTATAATCTGTATAAATTCACTACAGTTTAATCAGTTTTTAAAATTGGGGGATTTTAATAGAAATTGTTTTTAGCAGAAATTTTAATTGGAACTCAATTCACCCCCCTCTTGATTTCCCACTCCGACCAACAGAAAATATAGAAAAACACGCTCATACATTTACGGAGTGTACCTAAACACAACTTTAGAAAATTCTTTTCAGACACTCCGAGCCTTGGAATCATAGCCGATAATTTTCACAGACTCGTAAATTTACCATTTATTTAAGAAAAAATTACATGGAAATTATTGGTCTTTGAATCATTCCTAGTTGAAATTGAATGAAGATATTTTTTGTAAAAAAATTATAAATTTAATTTTAATGTAATATTAACATTCAATTATATTTCATGTGTTTTGATTACCTACAGAATTTTTCTTAAAAGAAATAATATCTTCAGATATTGGTAAATTCTATAATTCATGAAAAAAAATCAATTATGATAAATGATTATAAGTTTTTTATAAATTATAGAGTAGTGAACATGTGAAAACAATAACATCATGTAGTTATAAATAAAATTAATGACTTTTACAATAATGCATCTGATTGTAGTCCATAACATTTAAATGTACTTCTCATGGAGTTATTTAAAAAATATCAATATTGGATTATTACTCTGATAATTGAGTCACATTGATGAAATGAACTAGGTTTTATTCAATGAACATAAATATCATATTTATTGATAATTATTGAATTATGGATATAGAAATTACTCACATTCTGGTTAATGATGAGAGACACATTATTGAATAATTCTTGAAAAAAATTATGTCAGTGATTATCTAAGACATTAATTCGGTGTCATTGTTTAAGTAATCAAGATACATGGTTTATCATTATGGGGATAAAATGTGAAATATAGCTAACCCAATTTTATTTGATCTATTTATTACTTATGGTGACTGAAATAGTCTATTTTTTAGAGTATATTGTTGAAGTAATTTTGTAGTGGGTAATATATAGTATAATCTATATGTGTTGTCAGTTATTTTGGATTAGGTCAACCTAGGTCTTTCAGGTTAGTAGTATATTATTTTCTATAATGTTTTTTTAAAATATTATGTATCCAACATTAAACTCATGTGAACATTCAATATAATGTGGTTTTAGTTTTTGATAAGTATAATTTTCTCAAATTTAAATTTAAAATATGAAAAGAATCACAATTAATAGATCTTTTTTTATAAGTTATTTTTTGAAATTATGGAAAAATCTATTACCCTTACATAGGGGTATACATAAAGTCAATGATGGTCTTACCTTAATGCATCTAAGTTGAATAAGCCTAATAATGTGATTACCCATACACATAGTGGCCTATGCAAGGTTAATTTTTATTGTAAACCAAGGAATTACCCATATGTATACTTGTATATATAAGGGTATTGATTGTCAAACAATAACATATCAAATATGAATACAAGTAATCTAGTATTTACCGATTTATAGAGTGGTATTTAAATGTGTCATGTGTTAGGTTAACCATGATATTTTCCTTCTATTGTGTGGTCTCCATATGGGTAATTCCATGGTCATCCTCACACATGAATATTACACAAAATACTATGGGTAAGCGTAATTCCTTTGATAACATTATGAATCTCAGCGATGTAAGTTTACGTCCATCATTGTTCAAATTTTTAAAGGATGTGTAATGGTAACAGTGGACATACTCTTATAGATCTATGATTTGTAAGGATATCCATGGAATAACCCTTACACAATGTAGTTTTTGTAAGGGTCTTGTGTTTGGTAACCAAGGAATTACGCATATACAGAGTAGTCATTATAAGGTTTATTACAACAAGACCTTGAATATAAATATGGATTGTTTAGAGGTATGTAGTTTCTTACGTTTAAATAAAGGGTTTCAGATGGATTTTGTAATGGTAGAAGGAATTTAGCTTATGTTGTAGTAACCCTATATATATAGGTAACCTAATTTTACCAAAGCAGATAAAAAATATTTCTAGAATTTAAAATGATTTATATGGTTTATAAAAAGGTAATAATTTATCATAAAAGGTATTTTTGGGTAAATTTTTTCAAAAGGTTTGTAAATAATAAAATTATATATTATTTATGACTAATAAAACGTTTTTGAAACATTTTAATACTAAATAATAAGTGTTAATATTAAAAATAAATGTTATAAAATTATATTTCATTATATTTGATCATGAATTAAAATTATTCAAATAGAAATTATAACCAATAATTTATACATATTTATAAAATATGGAATTGAGAAAAATATAAAATCTTTTTATTCAAACTATGAATTTTTCATAATTAAATAATATTTATTTTAAAAATAAAATATTTCATAGGTTCCAAAATATATTAAATTTTTTTTAAACCTCTATTGAATATTGTATTTCTCTTGTTAGGATCAAGATGTTGTAGAAAATAAAATATAGATATCATGATTCCATTATAATTTTGATTTATCTATGGGTAAGTAAAATATATATTATCTAATGGATGGTAACTATAATTAGTTTCTAGAAGGGTAACATGAATTTCATATTATTTAAGTAAATGTTTGATGAAGATTCTATAAGTTAATTATTGGTAAACAAAAACATTTAAAGGTTAATTGAGTGGTAAAATAGAGTCATTTAATGATAATAAATTTTATGTAAAGGTAAAATTAAGAATCACATTGGTATAATAAATTTATAAAAGGATTAAAAAATTATATGTTTGCATAACAGATATTTATGTTAGTAAAAAATAAGTTTATGTAATAGAAAAATAGTTATGTAAGGTTAAATAAGTACTTGTATAGGATAGGTAAGGGTAAACTAAATTTAAATGTAAAAAAGAACTTAATTTCTATTAAAAAACATAAATGAAGGTAAATAATGTGATCTAAAGTAAAAATAATGTCAATTTAGGGTAATGTAATGTAATTTAAGGGAAAAAAGGCATTTAAGTGTAAAATAATGTTTATTATGGGTAAAAAAACATAATTAATGATAAAATATAGTTAATTAAGAATAAAAAAAGTTATTTAAGGGTAACCTAATGGTCAGAAATTGTAAAATGATGTTTTATAATGGTAAATAAATGTTTTTTGCATAAAAATAAACTTTTATAGGTTATAAAACAGTATCCAAATGACTGGCATTGCTAAAAATCGTTTAATAAGGGGTATAAATCTCATTATCTATAAACTAATGTAAATTAAGAGTAATATAATCATATATAATGGTAAAAAATATATTCATATAAAATTTATATATATATATGGCTATAAATATAAACAATATTAACATGGATGGTATAAACATTAGTTACATGTATATGGATTCAAAAAATATTAAAATATAAAAATTTAAATGGATTCATCTGATATGAAAATCAATACATCTCAAATATAAACTATTACTAATGTGGTGAGTATACAACGAAAATAATATAAATATACATTACAATCCATACCTCCAAAATCAGTATGAAAAAATTAACATGAAATTGTTCCTAATTTGAATTGTCTTACCTTGACAAAATTATACAAACCAAGTATAGAAAATGATAACTAGATCATGCAAGAAAATAATATACCCCTAAATGAACAAAAAATGAAATATATATAATTAATAAATCAAAATATTCAGATTTATTTATTAAAACTATATCACAAAAATGAATTCAATGAAACTAATCAAGATAATATTGAATTAATTACTAAAAAACAATAAACTAATAAATATTAAGATGAATTTGACAACCAGAAACTAAAATAAATCATATTGACCAAAAATAATCCAAATTAATAAATTTTATTCATAAATAAACCAAGAAAACAATAATTTGATCTCCAAGTGTTGAATAAACCTAATAGATCCATACTCAAACCAAATTCATCTATATATAGTGGAACTAATAAAAAAATGTTATCCAAAAATAAATATAAAAAATTTAATTTGGACATATCTACACTAAAATGATATATCTATTTGTTTGATTATAGTTTCACATATTTGGGGATAATAAATTAATTTTTTAGAAAATTTTATTCAATTAAGAACATTTATTATCAATTAAATTGTAAATACAAAAATTGGGTTTTTTAATAATATTATATAACTTAATAATGGTTTTATACATTCAATTTACTTGTAATTGGTGGAATTGAAAATTAAATATTGTTTGCCTCTAGATAATTTATTTTTCTATAGATGAAATAAGAAAGATGTTAGTTTTTTTATAAAGAAAAAATAAAAGATTAGAATTTATTATTTTCGGATTTCGAAATCTAATATCAAATTTTTATCAAGATAGTTCTTTTCTAGTTTCAATGGTGTGATTTAGAGACCCTTGATGAGGAGTTAGTTGAAAAATTTGGTAAATATGATCATTTTTACTGTATAATATGATATGAGTGTCATGGGATAGTAAAATACCCAAAATGTTACTGTACTGTCAGCACTAGATATTAACCCAAACAAGCATCATCACATTGCTCTAGTTGCACTGATTTCGTAACCCCTCATGCAGACGTAGTATAAGGATTCATGTAAAGGTGGTATAGGTAAAACTATACCCATGAACGAGTGTGAATGGGGTCAAAAAATATATAACCACGTTATTAATCTTATAAAATTTTATATTTATCACTTCAACCAAATACTGTCTTGAATTCTAATAAATGTGTTTTGATGATTTTTTTTGTTATATGATGCACATTTTGATAGTTTTTATGGTGTATGGGTTATTAGGATGATTAATTTCTTAATGAATATTATGGTGATTGAAATGAAATTGTTTATGTCGATGAAGATGGTCATGATGATAGAAATGGAGTTGCTGATTATGTTTGTTAGTGATGATAGATGTAATAATGGAATTATTGGGATAATGATATATCATATACATTTTTTATTAATATTTATAAAACATCAATTTTTATAATGTTATGAAATATTATTTTCTATTTTGGTTATCAATTGATCAAATGTAAAACAAATAATAAATTTGATGTTTTAAAAAAAAATCACTAGTTCACTAAATTAGTTTGTTTTATGAGTTTTTTAGAATTTTCTTCTATTATTAAGGGTTTGGGCGTATGTGTTAGGGAGGGGGAGTGCTATTTATAGGACACAATGGGGGTGATTATGGATTATTTAATGTTGGAAAAAATATACCAATGGTTTAAATAACTGTTTGTATAACATATATGGCCATAGATCAATAAAACTATTGGAAAAAGTGAAATCAATGGGTGTTATATCTATGAATTATGAACATCCATTGGTATAGATCTATCCCTATATCTTGTATACCCACATTTTTAGAAAATATCATTGGAAAATCCAATACAAATTATTATAATCCATTAGTTGACGGTCAATTTTTGGAAATGAATATGTAATATTCATTCATGTATATTAAAATGTAAAAAATAATTATTTTATTTTCTATGTGAATATTTATAAAATATTTATACAGTAGATATTTTTTTTGATAATAATGAAATGATATTTATTTAATTAGAAAATTTTCATTATTTAAGACCTGGTGAAAAATACAGAGGATTAAGGGACCTTGTTTAACAGTGCATTCATACATAATATATAAAATATTATTTAAATAAATAATGTTTTATTTATTCAGGATAATAATATATTGTTATACATGATTCTCCGTCATATCATGTAATTAATAATATTGTTACTTGTAATACATTGAGGTCTCTACTGAAAAATAAAATAATAACAGACTTTGTCTAACTATTAATTTCTTAACCTAACAATAATAATATCTAGTTATATTATTTCCAACTCTAATCATGGTTTAGATTAATGGAAATATATATATTATACTCTAAATCCCTAGATATATTTTATTCAATAATGAACTTGGTGCTGATATTCAATACACCCCTATCCATATCTCAAGATAAGATAGGTCAAGAATAACCCCCCCCCCTTGAAGTGATTCTTATGGATATCTAGAAACAAATGATGCCAGAATAAAAATTATCCATGATAACACACATAGATTTTTATTATGATGATTTTAGGTATTATGTACATGTGTGGATCACCACTAATTTTATTTTAAACAAAATTATAATTTCTTCAACAAAATAATGATAACATGTGGTATACTATTTTACAAAGAGATAATTAATTAAAATAAATTGTAATTCTAATTAAATTTATAAATTAATTATTAATTTTATGTTTAATCGTTAATTCATGGTTATGGAATAATAAGTCAATTAATAATATATTCAATTCTACTATCGATGACTTACATTATTATTTACATATCATAATATTAATTTATTTATAAAACACCTGGTTGTTTAATTGTATAGGGCCTTCCAATACCCCAAGAATAATCAAGTTGTATTAGAACTATCACATAATTACGTAACATTTATTTACTAATAATTAAATTATAATAATGAATTTTTCATGTTTTCCTTTAAAAAATGTCTTTCTTTAAATATAAATGATTTATTTTTCCTTTCATTTCTTTATTTTCAATCATACAACAATGAAAACATATTAAATTAACATAACATATGAATACTTCATTAGGGGTCCAGATAATCTATGATTATAAGGCGTGTAGTTGTGTACCTATTTTCATTTCCACATTACAAATTAAATTAATAAATGTCTATAGTTAATTAACTATACATGGAAATAATTTAATGTACACCACATTTTATCTAGGGTATGAGAGCATATAGTTTGACAATAATATATTCCATATAGTTCAATTACACATAATACAGTTTGAATATTTTCATGCTGTAAAACATGGGGTGTCCTTGAAATGTTGTATATTTACTACACTATAAGGTGACTACCAAACCATGAAACATTAAGGTCATTTAATAAATATTTGATGTACACATTGCGTACCATATACATCTCTACATCTAAAAAACATGTTTGGGCCTTAATTGTGTATTAAGGATATGGGAAGATGTTATTACATGAGTTGTGTCAATAATATCCACTATATTATATATTGTTCATATATTTATTAATTTATCAAAGAATTAAAAATTGATTGTATAAGTAAACATATTTACATGTGTGTCATGTTCCATTTATATAATATTAAATGAAATTGGATATTATAAATAATTATATATATTATTAATTTATAGGACAATATTAAAATTAAAAACCTTATATCTTATTTAATTTTATTGTACTCCATGTCCATTAATCACATAACATGAAATATAATTTATATATTATCATGTGTCATATATTGAAAAATTCACATAACGTAATTTAGGACCTCAGAATTAATGTTGGATTCCATGTGAATATATAATACAAGGACCATGTTGAGAATTTTGGATTGGTAAATCATATTGCAGCAACGTACAGATATGTACAGTGTAGATATTTTATAAAAATTATTTGTATTCAACTCTTGATGATGGATATTTCAGTATGGTTTGAAAGGAATTAATAAAAAAAATTATTTAATTAATTAATGGGATAATTAATTATATTAAATAAAGTAATCTATCTTAATTAATGAACTAATTAATGTAAATTATAGTAGAATTGAAAATAAATATTCATTTATTATGTTTTGGTGATCAGGATCTCAGAAAAATCCTATATAAAATGTTATTTTATCTTGATTTATTATAATTTAGTAAAGTTTACATTCTATCCCTGCCCATCATTATGTAAGATTCTATGCACCAATGATTTATTTTATTTAAAAACACCCAACCAATCCTTTACATCCACTCATATTTTTATCATGAAAACATAGGTAATGTATGGAAATCCTAGGATAATGGAGGGGGTTATGTTTGTATCGTAGTCGAGACAAATCCAAGGGGTCCATAAGATCACAATTTAAATATTGTAGCACATAGTAGTATTTTTTGAAGGATTTATTCCCATTGGGTTATATTTGGTTTATCATCTACTATATATATGAAATATGAGATAAATCCTATGATCATTAAACTATATTTATTAATTTTAGTCTGATTTATTGTTATTTAGATAGTTATTTTAATATATGTTGATCATACCAAATAACTGAATAAAAAATAATGAAATATGGAATAAAATAATTTTATTATGTGTATTTTTTTAAAATATTTAATCAATAACATAAGTAAATGCACTTAATATTAATAGTCATGTAATAATTATCAAATGTGCTATTTGTTAAAAATGATAATATCCGTCAATAATTATGTATTATTTGGATATATCATTCTAATACAAGAGTTGAAGTCGAACCAACACTCAATGTACCCAAGAAAACTCTATCTAGATGTATTCAATTATTGGGGAATATTTAAAATTATTATTTGGTTAAATTAACCTAGTACACATTATGGGATAATCACATTCTTGAGGCTTGTTGTAACCAATAAGAATGTGGCATGATGTATTTATCCTTCATTTTATAATTGGTTATTCAACTCATGAAATCATCGTAAGAAAATGATATTAAATGATATAGATCATGACCCCACTAGCACATATATCCAAGGGTGGTAGAATTATTTTATACGCTGAACTAGTACAACTATATTATGACAATGTGATGTAATTTACAAAACATTTTCATGACACCAAAAAAATAAAGTTAAGGACAGAAGGAGTCCTAAAGAAGGAACGTAGGGATTCTTCAATTTTCCATTTTGTGGGAATATGAGCTACCTCTCAAGAATTGATAATGCAACATAAGTCCCTGAATTCTTAAACCATGAATAATGATTTCATTACCAATTTAATGAAACTTGATATAGTTGTTGGTCAAGAAAATATTATAACAGTAAACCAATGTATATAAAAAGATTTGGTTATCAAATCTTAATGGTCTAACAATAATTGATGGATTTTGAGAAATAAATAAAATAAATATATTAGTTGATTAACATTACATCTTCTTTGGGTAGCCTTATCTGGTAGGCACAAAATCCTTTCTATGTGGGATTTATGTCCAAAATAAGGGTTATTCGATAAGGGTAAAAAATTTGTTATGTTATTTGGTCTAGAATTGTCATATCCAAAAGGGATTTATAGTCTGAATAATATAGGAGAGTGGATGGCCTTTTGTAAGAGAGGTGAGTGGCATAAATTTAATTTTTTAAAAGATTCATCCGTACCCACATTTTTATCATATTAAAAAATTAAAAAATGGGCCATTATCGAAAGTAGAAAAGATATTGTGGGAATACTTCCATAAAATGGGTTTTCGATAAGATGGTAAGCTATTTTTAACCCTTATCCCCTTAATTTATACCCAATAAATCTATTTTTACCTTAATAAGAGTAATTATTTTTTATTATTTCTAGAATTAGTTTTTGTTAAAAATTGTTTTTTACATATTATAGAATATAAATTATTATTATTAAAAATAAGAAACACATTGTTTAAAATTTAGTTTTCATTAGTAGAAAAATTAACTTAAAATAAATCTATTAGATTCAATAAGAAATAGATGGTTTCGAGAGAAAATGTCCAAATGATTAAGAATGATTTCATATGTTAATTCAATAAAAAATCAAATAAAATGTGACTAATTGGATTATTTAATATAAAATTAATCTAATTTTATTTTATATACATTCCAAAAAATAATTATAATTTATAATTTATTTTAATGAAAAGGAAACTACCAATTTAAAAATAGTATTTTTTTTACTGTTGATCCAAAAAAGAAACTTGTTAGAAAAATCCAAAATAATCACTCTAAGATAAATTGGATATGATTTTTTTCTTAAAATAATTCATATTTTCTGAATAAATCATCTAACAATTGGAAAAAATTATTTTAAATTATGAGTGACATGATCAATTAAATCGTTATTTTAGAAAAAATAGTTTTTTCATAAAATATTTTTTTTCCTTTAATTGATTATTAATTTTTAATAATCTATTGATAAAATTAATTGTGTTAATACTATTTAATTTTTTAACATAGTTAATAATATATATTCCAAACATTGTCAAAGCAATGCTATATATTAAATAATTATGTTCTTAGTTTATTTTTGTTCTGTAAAACACCTTATTACTTTTTATGAAGGTTATTAGTGGAACTCATTTTTATATGCAATTAAATATAAAATAAATATTGTGTGTAATTAAATATAATAAATATTTTTAATTTATTAAAAAATCATCACAACACAAATTCTTATGGTGTGATATCATCTTCTAATTATGGTGTTGAATGTCATACATGCCATCAAATATTGTTTTCTTATTTTATTATTTTGGGGTATTGCTAACCCCATAAGTGTTTCTAATGTGCTCAAAACTGTAAATATGTGTTCATTGAATTAAAAATTATTTATAAAACTAATAAATAATATATTAATTCATATCATACACAATTCATTTGAAATGATATTTTCTGGTTATCCTCAATAAGATAATAATGATCCAAAAATTTTTTCCCTAACATATTACAAAATTCCATGAATATTTTTTTCACTACGAATCTTAATTTTTTATCTCAAAATTCAATTTTAAAAAGAAAACAAGAATTATGAATACTTGGAAATAATGAATTAAGGATAAATATATTATCATGAATGAATATGGGGACTTATAAAAATAATGAATAATATCAACTGGTTTTGTGGCTGTACATTTAACAAATCAAAAATTAAAATAAAATTATAACTATTTTAAATTAAATTACAATATTACATTGGTAATTATAAAGCAATTATAAAATACATTATATATATAGAATATTATTTAAAGCAATCATATAGGAATGAGAATTTAAAAAATAGTTGGTAATTTTTATTGACTATGTCCACCACATGGAGAAACATTAGATTATTTATGTAACACCATATATCATTATCATATTTTTTGTCTTTTAAGAGGATAGCAACAAAAAGATTAAAATTGATAATAACAAACTAATTTTAGGGGGGTTATAATTGAAAAAATCTTTCATTTATTTAGTTATAATATCATACACGTACAACTAGTAAATCCTTTTTAAACCCACATCATTCATTTAATTATAAAATGTGTGAAACAGTGTAAGTCATATGAAATGATTATAATAACATATTAAAATTCAAAATGTAAACAATAATGATATTAACTCACATGTTCCTGATTTTGGTAAAAATTATAACTCCATTTCATTTACCCACTAATTCCAACAACAGTCTATTACCTCACATGAATGTGTATTTCCTTGATAGTCATCATAAAAATTAAAAAATATAAACAGACAAATAGTAAATAAAAATTTCAAATAAAATTTTAAAAACCATTGGAAATTAGTATTTAGGGCTTCTTAACTATGTATGGAATATGATACCTTTCAAAAAAATTTAAAATATAATAACAATAATAGATATTATTTAATTATTTCATAAATTGTATAAATTTTCAGAAATATACGAAATTCGATTTTACATATGTTATTAAATTTAAATCTTATTATGTATACCCTAACACATCTATAGTCATATAAATCCACATGTTTCTAGTGTTCATTGATTTTATTCATGGTCTTGACCCTTCCTTCCCTGATCCAAGAACCTTGTCATCTACACTAATGGGTCTCCTGTAATACCATGGTTGCCTTCCTAGAACACCATAAGTTATTACTCATTAGTGTTTCTTATCATACTAATAATTATCCCCATAGGTTAACATGTTTTATTTATGTGTCTTTCTTCTATTATCACACACACCCTAGGAAACATTGCAGAAGCTCACCGATATTGATCACTACTCAGTGAAAAGTAATCAATAACACTTGGTTTATAATCAGGTAGACTCTTGAAAAGAAAATACCACCTTATTAACATGAGTATACACATTTAGAATTTTTAAGTCTCACTTTTCCGAGGTGTTACACTTTCCAACCCATTGATGAAAAATTCCCTTATTGTGGATCCCACACACCAAACTTATGTAGTTCAACTGCACTTTAAGATGGATATTCGCTGTGATATGATTTATTTTGACACAGCCTTCCCTAATCCATGAGTATTGTCATCTCACCCCATAGGCTTACTATAATGCATTGGTTTCTATCTGAGAAAACTGTAAGCTATTACTCACTAGGGTCTTTTATCATACTAAAATAATTCCCCATAAGCAAACACAAATTCTATATGTGTATTTTTTTCCTTACTCATGCACAACTAATGAATAATCCGAGAAGGTCACCATCCTTATCACTACTCAAATACAATCTTGATAAAATATAGAGTTCTAATCAAGGGGGATCCTACGATAAAATGTAAAATGCAATGAAAAATGGAATAAAACAATTATCATTTTTTTATATTTCATTTAGGGGTGTTACCAAGTATCTACCATGTAGAAAATGTGCTCTCATTTAGAGAGGCACAATGTTTGGAAAACCAAGTGGCCCTGCCCAGTAAAAAATGATTACAGAAAAATTAATTTCAAAAAATATTTTAAAATTTATTGACAAACATTATAGACCCCTTATTGATCCTAATTTAAAAAATATCATTTCCAAAATCTATATGGCTATCAAGGACCCATTTTGGCACCTAAATACCCATTAAAATGTGTATTGAATCAAAGAAGAAATTGTTCCTTCCAATCTTGGTAATTATTTTTCTATCCTACTCAATCTAACACTCTCTTATTTTATCCTCTGTATGGTTTTTAAGATCTTCCAATTATTGAGAGATATAAATTTCATTATTTCATATCTTGAATCTATGTTTTATTCATGGAACTTATTTATTGATATTCTTCTTTAGAGTTTCATGTTATAGGTTTTGTGTTATGTGATCCCTCTATCTTTGGTAGGAGGATCCAACTATGTTTCTAAAATTGATTAACCCTCGATTTTCATGATTAATGTTAAACTTAATTAAATTTTATTCAGAAAATATTATTTGAAGCGAGTTGGGATTTAATTTGAATTTGTATGGATTTTGGAAAAAAACCCAACATCCAATGATTTGGGGTGTGTTTTGAAATTGTTGTAATTTTGAAATTAAGTTGTAAATTTGATTTGTGAAAATGGATTTCATTATTTTTATAAGAACCCATTAGTTTATATCGTGAAAAAAGGAATGAATGTAATACAAACCAATATATTTTAGTTATAAAGTGAAATTGGCATATTGAACAGGGAATTGGCCTGATTATATTTCAAACAGTTTTTAAATAAATTTCCCATTATTGATTTTTCAATCACATGAAATCAAATGTAGTTATAGTGTTATTTGGGACCAAAATTCTATATTTTTATGCTTTAAAAATATAATGATGTCACAGTTCAGAAGATCTTATCCACAATGGGATATTTTTTTGTCATTATTATCCAGTGTCTGAGGGGTGTGTGTACCCATATTTAATTGATCACCCATATGAGAATGTTTATATCCCATAACATGAAACTATTATAACATATTGTAGATTACAATATTTCTTATTGAGTTTAGTTTTACATATATTCCATATTTATTAAGATACTTTTTATATACCTTGAGAATTTATATAAACTATATTATATAAATTCAATACATTCCCCTATTTAAAATGTATCTATCAACTAAAATAAAATCATGTTTTGTTTAAAATATATACATGTTCTACCATTAAATATTTAATGGGAATTAAAATCATTTTTTGAATAATTTTTTTTGATGTATTACATTGAAACACTTGGTGAGACCCTACTGTGATTTTAGATCCCATCCTATATTTTCATTTTGGGGTTTTTATATTTCTTCCTACCAAGTTCATGCATGGGAATAGAACCACATTGAGGTGGTAGTTGTTGTTGATCTTTTAGAATTAATTTATCATGACTGTTGGGAAAAGTGTTGTTAATATTTCCTTTTTGGTACTTCTTTGATGTTCTATGGTTTTTATACCTATTCAACTTATGTTACTCTTCTCTCTATGGATTTTTTGTTTGATCATACTAGATTGTGTTTTTTTAAGTTGTATTTGGGGAAAATTTATTTCCACTTTCTTTTCCTATAATGCTAAGTGTTACTCTCCAACCTAGAGGGATAAATAACTCTCTTAATTCTATTTTAGAATAGGCCATCATATTTTGGTACCAGGGTGTCCGGGCCTATTTGTTAGACTCATACCAAGCCTTTGACGATAAATAGTCATCTGGTTATCAAAAAAATATTGATTCTATTTTATAACATAAATAATTATATTTTATTTTTACTTGAAACATAATTAACATATTGTATTATAAATTCATATAATACATAATGTGTGGTCATGTTTTTGGGACACTATGCATTGAATCTAAAAAATATATCTTTTCATTATCCAAATTTTTCACAATAAATATCTAGTGAGTCATAAAAATGAAAAATATATAATGAAATTGAAATGTTATATTAATATGGTGATTATTACCCATAAATTATAGGTATTAAGATGATATTGTTTTTTGTTTTATATATTTAAAACTATCCTCTTATTTTGGGTTATTTTATTATAATTTAATACTCTATAATTAATTTTTTAATGGAAGTAACATGTGGACTAAAAAATGTAAAATTTTTATTATAAGGGAATCCATTTTAATTGGGGTGATATATCCACCTATATGAATAGTATTAAAATTTAATTTATATAATAAATCATATAAATATTTATGGAAGTGTACAACATGTTCATATTAACAATTGAGGATCTGAACCATTAATTTCTATGAATTTCATTCAAATTTTTCCTACAAATCAAGTCACTAATAAACACTATATACACTTGTTCTTTATAAGAAATGTAGTATACATTTCTATTTTAGAATGGTGTATCATTATTTACATGTAAAGTTATTAAATGAGGTTTTTAATTGGTCAGGTAATTGTACGAAGAAAAGATTAAATTTTTTTATTGATTGATTCTTTTTATTCCCACAACTCGATCATTTGTGTTCCATTTTTTATCCCTCAATAATAAATAAACATTGTTTAAACATTTTTTGGTTATTTTTAAATGTTTTTTAAAATACAATAAATATGAATCAACATTTAAATTTATGATAGTTTATATTTATAATATTATACAACTATTATAGTATTGATCCAAAATAAAATCTGACCATGTTATCATCAAAAACATAAATAAGAAAAGGTAGCTCATTTTAAAACTCATGATTTTCAAAAAATGATAAATACAAAATATAATTTGAATTTATTTACTATTATTAATATCACTAGGGATATTTTACAATATACCTTTTATAATAAGATAATGAGTGGGTGAAAATGGATATAAATTAAAATTTGTTCCACTAAAAATAACTTTAGTTATAAATGGTACTTGTGGATTTTTTATTCCCATTAAGAGAATCGTGATATGAAAAAATTGACTAAATCAGTTATAATAGAACTTTAGGGTGAATATATAACCTCAATTCGGAGAGTGTGTGTCTCTTTATGTTTTCATTTTTTTAATCCTGATTCTTCTTTTTAATCTCAGTGATGAAACAATTTTATCACATTTTCATACCAAAAATATTATTTTTCAACAGATATATATATATGTATATATATATGTTTTTATGTTCCATTATTTTGTTCATTTTTTAATCAATATAATATTTTTTTATTCATTCCTTATTTACTTTCATGGAAACATTAAAAAATTGTCACATGTAATGTGAAAATATTGTTTTGTTTGCTTTAAATACAATTAAAATATCTATTCATTATGTAACGACCAGAACCCTGAAGTACCAGATCTGATACATGATATCAATTACATTGAAATGATTATAATGAATCTATTCCTGAAGGACCGATAGATTAGTAGCCTTAAAAAACTAGATACTTAAATGAGAATTATATTAAAAATTATTGTGGCAATTACTGCAAACTTTATTCTAAATAAAAAACAACAACGATGATAACATTATTATAAATAGTATATCCTTGAATATAATTAATATTACACTTCTTAGAATCTTGGGTAATGTAAATCTAATAAGGGTGACCTCAAATTACTTATAATTGTAATGTTTAGTAAAATAAATAATGAATAAATAGGAAAAAATCAATATGTAATGGTAAAAAAGTGACTACACATGTCTTGTAATAAATAGGCTGAAAAATAAGTGATTAAAAATAGGGAAAGGTAAATGAAAATACAATCCATTCTAATAACTATATAATGAAATATAAATAAGTAATGGTAATGAAATGAAACAAATTACATTACATTGTTGAACTAAAAATTAAAAGTAACCATATATTTGTTGATGTAAAATCTCATGGATGAATAATAATAATAACTTAATGAAGAAAATTCTTTTTTAATAGATGTCAGGATTGAGGCACATGAAATCCTAGACCACAAAGACCCTTCACAAGATGGTTTTAAAATATGAATATAATCCCATTTAATTTGTGTATCATATTTGTCTTATAAGAACCATTTGATTCATCGATGAGTTATATAATGTCTGGGAACCACCATTTATTACTGGTTTAAATCATTCTTTATATTGAATAAGAAAGATAAATAATAAACTGATCAAATATATAAATTAAATAAAGAATACATTATTTTTCATATTTCCCCAAATATTTAAATAAATATCAGTGTATGCACCGTATGTAAAATGGTAAAAATTTTATACAATAGTAATATAAACGATAATTGAAATGGATAATTTAATATTAGTTCAATGTTCAATGGTCATGGAATATTTAAAATTTAATGCAGTTTAAAAGATGAATTAAGGAAGTGATCATGAGTACTATCCATGGTAAAATATATCAAAATAAACCATTTCAAGTGTAAGGATAGTATCAAAATGACATATCTCAATATGGGAAAAATAATGGGATGTTGTCATTGATGAATAAAAATATAAATATCCTTTGAAACCATTAATGTGGAAAATTTCCATTGTTTTAAAAAACCATTTGAAAAAACATTTCTATTAAAATAAAATTTTAAAACATTTTCATTAAAATATATCATTTCAAACATTTAAACAAAACATCATGGAAATAATGTTGACTAAATCTGTACTTTACATATGAGGTAAAAAGAACATTGATTTTTCATAGTAAAAGGGTTTGAAAATTTCCTTGATTAGAAATTAACAAGATGAATCCATTGAAAGAATATGTAAAATGAAAAACGATAAAATTGTATTTACTAAGTAATGTTAAAAAAAATAAAACATTTTTTGGAAAACAAGGTTTGTAGAAGAAAAAAGGTTCTCCTAGTAAAGATGTAAATGAAGTCATTTTAGGGTAAAAAACATTTTATGAGTCATTTTATGCCCGAAGAGTAAATAAATTATACTATTGCATGATACATTTCATGAATAACTATAGAAGAACAAAATTAAATAGATTAATAAATAGTTATCAAATAATTTATTTCTATGAAAATTTAATTGGAAACAATTTCAGAAAAAATGGGGTTGAAAAGTAAAAACATAAAAAGATTATAATTTTGGATTGAAACCCAATCAATGAGTAGATTATGTGTATCTACTATAAATCCACATATATTTGAGTAAATACATAAATAGATATTAAAATTCATTTTACACATGATCATATAATATTATAGACAGTGAGGAATTAATATTACCCAATAGAAATTGGTCATAATAAATTGTTTTCAACTTGCCAACTATTAAATCAAGTCCCCTTGGATGAATTAATACAAATTGAAATAAAAAATATCATTAATAATGACTAAATCATTGTATTATACGAAAAAATTTCATTATGTTCACCTAATATAAAAATAGGTTCAAAATAATGAAGTGATTATTTCAAAATAATCCTATGAATCACAAAAGTAAGAGAGATTGCTATGATAATCAAAAAATGATTTTTAAGAGAATAATATTTAAACATTCCAAAGTGTCCTATACCACTTTGAAATACTTAAATCATAACATAAATAAAGGAATAAAATTAAATGAATCATAAAATATTAGTATAATAATGAATTTCAAGATATTACATTTCATAATTAAGTATATATACCATATAAAATAAACTAGCTATATAACATTAATTAAGACTCAATGGAATGTAAATTGAGACATAATCACTTACCTTTGGTTTTTATCTGGTGAATGTTTTTTATGATCCTGTAAAGTAAACATATGTAAATTATTTACATGACATAAATTTTTTGTCATGTTTATCAAAAAATTTATTTCACTTATTACTATGATCTATACAACTACATGACCAATTATGTTTATGTCAGGTGTTTTCACCAAATTTGGTTTGGGGAAAAAACATTGCTACATCAATTATAGTGAAAGTGTTCATTATATAACATCACAAAAATAATATTCATGACATAATTATCATCTTTATACATAATTTATACTTTTATAACCAATAATTAAATATGGTTATGAATAATTAATCACATTTTCAATCAAGGAGAGGGTAGTTCGTACGTACGCATGAGTAATGTTCAAATTTTTATATTATCGTTATTGAAAGAAGGTAAGTAACACTAGATATTTGCAAAATTATCATTATATACAAAAAAATTATTTAGTCATATAAATTTTTATATAGTGTTTTTGTGATGTAAAAGTAATCTCAATCATGTTGAGGTTGTAGTAGTCCACACGTCTTCAAATGATGTTGTCAATTTTTATTTGCGTGAAAGGGTAATAAGGAATATAATATATATATATATATATATTCCAGACATATAATTATTTCATTAATATAATATATATGTTTATTTTTTCTCATATGTTTAATTATAATCATCCTTTATAAATTCCGTGTATCTTGTGAAGGAATCTCCTCACATTGAGGGGGTGGAAGACAACACATCCCCAAATGATGTAAACGTTTTTATAAAAAATGATATTTTTAAATATATGTGTTTTAAAATAATTGGTGAATTTTATTTAAGTAATAAAATATTATATATATCATATATAAATTGTGTTTCCATTATAATATACATCATGATAGGTGGTGTAGTATAAATGAACCATCATTATTTTGTGTGGTGGTAGTTCATCTTATACATAAAAAATATATTCGTAACGCATTAGTTGAATGTTTTTATCATTGTTGGTCAAACCATTTTCATCAAAACATAACAATATGTTGAGGTACTAGTGTTATTATATAATAATTGAATAAGAAGATTTTTTTGGGTGGACAATTGAAATAAATCTGAAGATCTTACGGAGAGATGTTTCCTCTTAATCGAGTAACTCCTTTTGGTTTGAACCTAAGGGATTCATGGGAATACTTTATGCCCATTCTAAGGATAATATAACGAGTTTAGGGGTTTTTAGTGGCTAGTTGGGAAGATCGCTTTCGATCAAAATTTTCATGATATGTGTGTTTAATTGGGAGGATAGAAGGCATGTTGTAGAAGAGGAGTGGCACTCTGTTAATATTTTGACAATGGGAATTCCATAAATGTTTTTCACATTTTAATTGGAAACAATAATGGTCCAATATTGATAAAAATGGTTATAGGGTCTAAATATGTTCATCTAATGTCTATTGGACAATTTTATATTTCATTTGGGTACTTAAGATTAAGCTTCTATCCTTTATGACGTTCAATTTTACCTTAATCATTGTTATTAATTGTAATGACATTCACTAATATTTTTTGGTAAAAACTAATTTTACCTTATTATAAATTATAAATTAATTTGATTTAAAAAATTTAATACATTTTTTGAAATTCAAATCATAGAAGTGTCAGAAATAAATTTAAATTTAATCCCACAGACAGGACGACAATAGCGGGTTTTAAAGTAAAAATCTATGAAGGATTGCTATCTTTTTTATAGTTAATAACAAATTTATATTGATTCAAATAATCTCAATATTATTAATTTATAAAAATAATATATAAGTATAACTTAAAAAAAATTCAAATATTATTTAAACTTATTAATAAATCTGATGAAAAATTAGTTTTGAACTAAAATTCCATATTTTTTCACTGTTCGTTAAAAAACAAAACTTCAACGAAAAATACCAAAAAATCTCCCTAAATTAATTTTTATGCTTCTACATAAATAATATGTTTATTTTAAAATATTAAATTTAAAAATGATTCAATATTTTGATTTAAAATAAGGTCTCTCTTAAAATGGAGTAAATGTGCATTAGTAAAAATATAGGTTTTTATGTGAAATATTGAGTTTTTTACCCTATGATTATCAAATATATTGGATTATTATAAAAAATATTATAATGGTTATATAATATATATATATATATATTAAATTAATATCACTCACTAATTTTAATAAATTAAATGAATTTAAATAAAATAAAATTGTGGGCATCAAAATAGTTTTCTATAAAAATAGTCCCATTGTAAGTAATTGGTTCCTATATTCAATTATAATAAATTTCAAAAACATAATTGGTTGGGTAAACCATATATTTTCAAAATTTAGTTAATAATACATTAAAATATAAGTTTATATGTTATTATTTTTAATATTATTATTTTAATGATATATTATTTTTTGGTAAAACACCGTCTTGCGTGTAACGAAAGACACTGATGAAATTTTTTGTTGTGTTTGTCACTTTATAACATAGTTCCACATGAATTGAAATCTCTAAAATATATTGAATATATTTAAAATTGTAAATATAAAATCGTGGGATATTAAATTCCCTTACGTTCATGGGGTTGAATGTCATGCACATTATAGAATATAGTATTTCTATTTTATTTTTTCAGGGTGTTACATTCTCTCCTATTAATTAAATATCTTCCATGTAAATTAATCTATATCTTCATGATTTATTGTTTTATATCTTATATGTTTGAAATCCCACATCATGATAAGGGCTCATAAAACATCCTCTAGAAATGATATAATGGGATGTAGAATAGTCATGTGGATGAACATATCCCTAGGTGTCTAAGTAGGAAAAAATTAGTGGAATGTAGAGGTACATACTTAGAGGAATATGTTAAATATATATAGAGAGTGACTGGGATTGTCAATTAAAAAAGTGAATGATCAAAATATTGTTGAGGGAATCAAATCCCAAAATCTATGATTATTTGTAATACCATCAGTTCAATGTAAATTATGGTATTATGAAAAAATTTAATTTATAAGTTATTGTCCATATTTTTTATAATTATTTTACTACCTAAGAATGTACGGAAATATATTTACGTGATACATTTTAATTTCTTGTGAAAAAATCCATATATTGTTTATTATTTAATCAAATTCTAATTAATCGATTACTTCATGAAATGGATATCCAATAATTAACTTTGATTACTAAATAAATAAACTACACTCTTAATGGATCTTAAAGACAATAATAGAGTGAAAAGTCTATCTATTTTCCTCTAATTATTATTCAAAACAAATATGGTTGATACATTAATCACTAAACCTAAAAAATAAAAACTATTATTTCATAAATAATATTTTTTCATTAAAAATTCTTATCATAAAACAATGAAATATTTAATAAGAAATTTCATAGGCCAGTGGTTGGCGTAAAACCCTTACCATATTTTGGCCATGGGTTCAAGACTTGTCTCCTTGTAAGATTTATGCATCTATCACTCATATAAGAGGATTTCCATTTATAAAACCATGTTGATATTATTTCCAAAAAAATTATGATGGTAATCCTTGAAATAATGTTAATCACTAAACAAAAATTTAAATATTTTTTCAATACAACCTCAATATAGAAACAACTAATCTTTTTTATTTCCACATTGTTCATTCCATGGTCTAATGATTATCCATAATATGATTTCATGGATTTAAATATTACAAAATGTAATTTTCAATCTAAATTACCATATGTTTAACGTAGGTTTTTATTTTTTAAAATAATTCATAATGGATTTAAAGAATATTTTAATTATCCTAAGTATATCTCTAATGAGTTTAAAATAAGGTGTGTGTTAAGGCATATAGTCATGTAGCATGTTATATAGAGTAAGTACCGAAAAACTTTGATGGATTTGTTACTCCAAGGTACCTCTTTTCCAAAACCACATCCACTTATGGTTTCCCAACAAGGATTTATTTCTATGAATACCCACATAATGTATAGTTTAAATAAATATAGTTTTATCTTATATACTTATTCTCAAATTCGAAATTAGTTTTATGTCTTCTAATCAATGTTTTCCTAAATCAGGTTCCCAAGGTTTTTACAGGACTTTCAATGGTACCAACTATAGTCACCCAGCCTCAGAAATCCCAGAGAAAGTGTCTTCTATTATTTACATTGGCATGGTTACGAGGAATCAAATATACAAGGTTGGAGAGTTTAGTAGTATTAGTAAACTAGGTACATAAATGAGTCATGTGTTAAAAATTAATACACCAATTAAATGTATATTTTTCTAAATAACAAACATCAAGAATAATAACATTATTCCATAAAATATATACACAAATATCATTCATAGTATTATTCATGGATTCTTAGGAAATGGAAACATAGAAAGTGTGAGAACAAATGATCATTAATAGTAATGTATAACTGAAGGAATAATCAATTAATAAGAATTTTAAATAACGTTAAAAAAATGACAGTAATAAATATGCTGAAATATATGTCACTGAGAAATAAGGAATGGTAAATGAAAGCACATTTCATTAAAATAGTTATATAATAAAAAAATTATGGTAAGGTATGAAAATTTAATAGATTCCATTTATTAATTTAATGGAAAATTAAATATATCTTTATATATTTTGATGAAAAATCTCATGGATGATTAATAATTGAATCAAAATTAGGGTGATACTTTCTTAATGGATTTTATGTTTGAGGCACATAAAATCCAATACTATTAAGATCCATCATAAGATAGTTTAAAACTATGGATCCAACCTTTTTAATTTAGAAAAATGATTTTTCCATCAGATCCATTCCACACGTTGAGGATCTATATAATGTAATGTCTCCACTCATCATTATGAGTACAAATCATTCCTCATATAAAATAGAAAAAATATATGATTCAACTTATTGAATATATGTATTGAATAATGAATACATAATTATCAACATTTCCTGAAATAATAAAATAACTATACAATAAAAATTATATGTAAAATAGTATATGGATTAGGAAATAGTAATATCCATGAAAATTTAAATAGTTAATTTAATGGGAATTCAGTGTTCAATTACCATAAGGGATTATATGTTTCATGTGGACTAAAAAATGAGTCTTGAAAGTTTATATGAGTAATATCATTAGTAAAATTATTTATAAACCATCTAAGGGGTGAGTATGTATAATATATATACAAAATATTATATATAGAGAAAAATAAAGGTTCAATGCCATTGATGAGTAGAAATAAAAAGATCGTTTGGAAATATTCTCCGGAAAAATATACATTGTTTTCCAAAACTATTAAAAAACCATTTTCATTTAAAAAAACATTTAAAAAAATTTATTTCTAAGTTATATTTTTTAACATGTAATGAGAAACTCAATTAAATTACAGTTAGTAAATCTATACTTCTCATATGAAGTAAAAAGAAGATTCCTTTTACGTGGTTAAAATGTTATAAAAATTCATTCTTCTAGTAGAGACAAGAATATTGCACTGAAAGAATGGGTAAAAAATTGTTGAAATGACCATTACTAAATCTTGTGAAAAAAGTTTAAATAATTTTGAGGAAATTGGGTTTTTAGTAGAAAAAAGAAACTCTGACTAAAAAGAGAAATAATGTTAGATTTTATTAAATAAATCTCAAACATTTAATGAATAAAAGAATAGAAAAATAATAATATTACATGATAAATTCCATGAATAACCCGTGGATAATAAAATTAAATGGTTTATTTGAATGTGATTAAATAATTTGCACTTATGTAAATTTAATTGTATATAATATTAAAGAAAATGTGTTATAAAGTAATCCATTGAAAATATTATTATTTTTTAGTTAGACTTAATCATTGAGTAGATTATGTGTATAAGCTACAAATCCACATTTATAAGAGAAAATACATCAATTAATTGTAAAAGTCATTATACACATGCTTATATAATATTAACGATAATGAGGAATTTATATATCCCAATTAAAAGAATTTTTTATGAAATTATTTGCCACCTTGTAGGTATTATTTCAAATCCCATTAGATAAAATAAATAAAATTGAAAGTAAAATGTCATAAATGATGATTCAATAATGATATTATATGAAAAATGTGTTAGTATGTGCACCATATATAATAAATTATGTGCACAACCCTTATGAGATTAATTCAAAGGATAGTTTACATTCAAAAAAGGATATGATATTTCAAAGATAATAATTGAAAATGTTCTTGAGGATAATAATATTTATACATTCAAAAGTGTTCTATTCTATGATGAAACATTTAAATAATAATCTTCAAGAAGGAATTAAATTAAAATGAAACATAAAATATCATTATAATAATTATTTTCATGATATAAAATTGAAAATAGAATTATATACAAAAAATCAATGAAACTAAGTGAATAATAAAAAATAAGACTCAATGGAACGCAAATTGAGATGAATGCTGTTACCTTGTGTTTCTTTTCAAGTGAACATACCTTATCTTTCTATATAATAAACATATGTTAATTATTCACATTCCAGAGAACATTTTTCAGTTTTATGATAACATTTATTTGTATTTTTACGATGTTGTATAAAAATACTTAATTAATTAAATTTTAATAGAGTGTTTTGAAAAACTTTTGTTTATCAACCAAAAACAAATTTTTTAGGTCAAGTATGGTAAATGGGTTTATTATAAAACACCAACAAAATAATAATAATACCTAATAGTCATATTTATGCATCAATTATACTACAAGAACCAATAAATTTATATTTTTATGAAAAATGAATCTTGGTTACAATCATTGTGATTGTAAGCCATATGTACGCATGAGTACCATTCACATTTTTCAATGATAATTATAGAAAGAAGGTATGTAAGACCATATCATTCAGTAAATATCATTATATCATAAATACCATATCATTTGATCATATAAACTTATATACATAATTTTTGTGATGTAAATGGAATCAAATCGTATCGAGGAGGTGATAGTCCCCACGTCCATGAACGACGTTATCACATTCAATGTGTGTTAAAGGGAAATAAAGAAAATGATATATATATATATATATATTATTGATAGAAAGGTAATTATTTCATGAATATAATATAGATTTGTTCTCTTTCTCATATTTTTAACTATATCCATCCTTTATAAGATTCATTCATCATGTGAACGAATCACATCGCTTTGAGGGTGCAGTTGTTCACACATCTATAAACAATGTTATCAATTTTACAGAAAACTAAAATTATAAATACATGTGTTATAAAGGAAATATATAAGATTTAATGGATAATAAATATTTTATATCATATATAAAACAATTTACATCATAATTTCCACCTTCATAGTCAGAAATGGAAAAATGAACAATCATCATTATATGATGTGGTAGTTCACTATATAAATAAAATGTGTGTTTGTTTCCCATTAGATAGTAGTGTCTATTATTTTAGTTAAAACCCATAGCCTAATAAAATATCTTTAAATTTATTATACAAATGTTGTTATATAATAATGTAATATGAATAGTTTAGAAGGTGGATAATGGAAATAAATCTTATGATCTTAAGGAAATATGTTTCCTCAAAATCAGGTAACTAATTTTGGATTGTAGTAAAAGGATTCCTCAGATCAATTTATAACTATTTTTAGAATTCCAGGGTGATGGGATGGGTTTATAGTATCTATTTAAAATATTATGGTTGAGGAAAAATGACTTGATATGTGTGAGGAAGTGAGAGGAGAGAAGTCCTTTATTATATAGGAAGAGTAGCAATTTATTAATATTTAGAAAATGTATTTTCATACACGTTTTTTACACAACTAGTGGATCCCATAATGGTCTAATTTCAAGAAATGTGAGGATATGGTCCTAATATGGATATAAAATTACAATTGTAAATGTGTCAAGATAATTTAGTCTATTAATATTAATGATTTTTCCCTTACTATGTTTAATTTTTCCTTAATCTTTGTAATTAATTTTAATTACATTCAATAATATTTATGGTAAAAAACAATGTTGAACTATTTAGCCATATAAATATATTACTATTCCAAATATGTTATCCATTTTTTAAAATTCTAATAAGTGACGTAGAATAGATTATTTTAAATTCAATCTTGCAGATGGGATGACAATATGTGTTTTTAGAGTAAAAATATCTATAATATTATTATGTTTTTATAGAAAATTTCAATGTTAAATTGATTAAAAGTATCTAAATTTTATTAAAAGGTAAAAATATTAATTAATTAAACATTAAAACATCTATAAATATATAATTATAATTTAAAAATAAATTTGATCAAAGAGTTGTTTTGAACTAAAATTCTGTACCTTTCACTATTCATTAAAAACAAAACTTCAACTGAAAATTCCAAAAATTTACCCTATAATAATATTAATGTTTTTATTTAAAATATTAAATTTAATTTGACATATTGAATTTCTAATAGGGTCAAAAATTTGATTTAAACAACGTTCTCTATTATAAGGAGGAAAACGTGCCTTAATAAAAATATATGTTTTAATGTGTAAAATTTAGTTTGTTATTATGTTATGGTTATCAAATTTATCAAATATTTTATTCTCTTTATCAATATCATATACATTGAATGATAGAGAATATACTGAATTTATTTAAAATATTAATTATAAATTCATGGGATATTTTATTTCCTTATGTGCTTCGTGTTCTAGGGCATACATTCAAACGATTAAAATGTTCCTACATCATATTTTTAGGGTGTTACACATTAGATATATTTTATTAAAATTATTTTGATTAAACTCAAAAAAATGTAGGAAAATTTCATTTCAATTTTTAAAAAATACATTTTAAATGTTGGAAATGTTTCTATTATGTCATATATACAAATTATTCCCATAATTTTTATAGTTTTTAAAATAAAATTTGTCACAATCTATTTAACCAAGACACCATCCGTAAACAATGACACGTTTTCGATGTTTCTAATTATTTATTTTAATAAATCTATATAAATATGTAAAATAATTGTGATATTGTTTCTTCTCACAAAAATGATATATTGTAGATTTAAAATTCATAGCATTTTTTCATGTGATGTATACACACTCATTTAATAATGATAGTGATGTGGTGGTTTTGATAATACAAATATTATTTTCATAACTCAATTACTATTTATGAAATTAAATTTTTTTAAAACAAATTTATTAATAAATTTAATTTCAATTAAAATCATACCAATTTGAATATACCTAAAATTCTTCCTCCTCATCATGTCTAATAAATGAATCCTGAATTACAAAGTTTATAATGTAATAATATATCTTTTATTGGTGTGGTTTTACAATCCCTATAGTATGCATAAGATTATTCTTGATGAATTAATTAAAATCATCTATGATCTATTCTTCAAACCATTAGTTTTGGTTTCATCTGCCAATATTCAAATATTAGTATACTCTACAATGAATAATATAGAATAAATCTATGTTTCAATAAATCTTTTATTATAAAATAAATAAATTATATAAAAAATAACATAATGTCTTCCAAAATTAGTACCTTCAATGATAAAATGACATTTTTCTATATATCAATATAAATTAGTAGAAGGATTTGTGTATTTACCATAATTTATGTAATTGAAATTGGCATTTTTAAGTATATATGTTTACCACATGCATTTCATCCATCTAATATGTTATGTTATTTACCTAACATCATATTATTTTTTACTCAAATTATTGTACTAAACTACTTTTTTTCAACATAATTACTCTCTAATTTTCTCTTCATCATAGTCTCGTTCAGGTTCATAATTTATTTCACCTTCAATAATTTTCCCATTTTAAACAACTTCACTATGTTTTTCCTCAATATTTGAAGCATCAAAAAGTGTATAATAAATTATCTACATAACTATTCCAACATCTAATTTATACTTTCTCAATATAGTAGTGACACCATTATATTGTGAGTAAAAACAGTTTTTATAAATAATTATCAAATTCATTATACATATTTCATCAAACAGAATTTTTTTAAAGGTTATGGATTTTTCTCATTTATTAATTATAAAAATAGCCTCATTATAGTAAAATATGATATAAAAGACAATTTCATTTCTATTACTGCCATTAAAAGATCATGACATCCAAATTAAAGGTTAATCCTCTAATGAAAATTTCATTTTACCATACATTGTTTTAGTCAACAATTAAAAATTTGTACAATTTTGGTTTCTAATAATTAGGAAATAAAATAATTGTAATAAATTTGATTCCATTAGTAAAATTCTATATTGGTTAAATTCCTTAATAAAATTCACTTTTACAAATCTCAATTCATCATTTTTAAATGTACTCTTATTTATAAATAATTTTAATTGATATATATATACTTGGAATAATGTATAACCTAACTCCATTATTTTTTTACTAATTCAAAAGAATAACATATTTAATAAATATGGATTCATATCATTAGAAATAGATACATTAATCTTTTATACCATAAGAGTAACTCGTCTTTTTCTTTAATAATATATTTATCATAATCCCAGATATAGACCATATAAATGATAATTATATAACAATGTTTTCGTAATTTGTGTACACTTGATTCTCTCACTAGAAGTAAATGTCACACAGAAATTGAATTAAAATTATTAAGTAACTATTTGAATGTGTATTTGTATAAAAATATTTTTGATTATAGATTATATACATATGATATCTACCTCTCTTCTAACTATTTAATCAAATAAATATGAATTTATTTTCTAAGTTTAAATATATCCCGAAACATCTATATATATTTTGAAAAATAAACATTACATTTCTCTTTAACTTTTTTAATAATTATGATGATAACCATTGGTAAATTTCTTCACCCTTAAGGCATCTATTGTGGTGAGATTTTGGGAGACTAATTCGATCAACACAATACAAGTAATAAATATATAATTGTACATCTTCCAAAATAATATTTCTCTATAATAAAACCATCTGGGTGAAAAAAAGGTATATTCAATTTCTAAATATTTATATATATTTTAATTTGGGGAATTCATCTCTACTCAATAGAAACGCATAGTAAATTCTATTTAAACATGTGAACTAGTATATCATAGAATAATGTTTGGATGATCATATAAATTTCACATAATATTAAATTATTTTTGTTCTCCATAGTTTGAAATTTTTCTGGTTGTAATGAATTAGTATTTATTTCTTTGAGAATGAATAAAATCCATATTACAATTTCTCATACATTTACATTTATAATAGAACATAATTAATTTTATACTAAATCTTACATTAAAACTTAGTATAAATGTTTTTTAATAAATTTAACAATGAACCATTCAACAATGTGATGTTACCAATATTCAGTGAATACCACTATAAAACCTCCACACCATTAAAAAATTTGAAAAAAATATATCTGATAAATAAAAAGAGAGTATTCCATTGGAGGAATAAAATTCAATCTTAAACCAATCACTAGTACAAACTCATCCTTTATCCCCAAACCTGTCACGTTTAACCAGTTTTTCAATCCATTAAATTTTATGTAGTTTTATTATGCATCATTTTAATATATGTTTTCTACCTAGAAATACTCAAGAAAATGTCCACAAACAAATAGTTCAAATATTTTAATTGAAAAAAATTGTCACTTACATAAACCACTATTGTTTTTTCAATAAAAATTTATTACCAAATATTTTGAAAATATTCATTACATTGTCATAATTTTCATCACATCATAATAGAGATGGTGTTTCACCTTCTTTTTAATTTTAATCTAATGACGTTATCCAATGATGAAATTTATGTTTTTGGGGTGAAATATTTTGAAATATAATAATAAGTATCATTAATAAATGTTTTAACATAAGTGATTGTGTACCTTATTATGAAAATGGATTCCCTATCATTAATTTAATCCTATATTATAGAAAATTTACAAAAATATATAAATCATTTATCATACTAAAAAATATTGATCTCAATGAAAATTTTTAAATTTTAAGAGAATCATACAATTTATCACTAAAATCATATATCAATTTCATATTTTTGATGAATCGATACAAATAAACATCAATATCATTCCAAGTTGTTTTGGGTAAGGATATAAGTAAAGATAATATAATATATATCCACATAATGGATAACAAAAACATAAAGTCAACATAATTAGTCTTGTAAATTGAGTGATATTTTATACAAAAAATGATACATTTCATTTATAGAGAGTGAAATATAAATTTTTCTAATCTATTTTCAAAATTCAAAATTCTCATGATTAAATTTCTTCCACTCCGGTGTGTCGGTTGGGTGAAGAAATCTTTCATCTTGAATTAATGTATCTATATTCCATATTAATTTTGTTTAAATTTATTACATACATTAAAATATTCTTATCCTTGGAATGATTGGTTAGTGTAATAAAACATTTTATGTACTTGATTCTTCTTTCTCATGTCAATTCATACCACATGTGGGGCATTTTTAATTCATTCATAACCCTTGGAAAAATATAAATTCGTTAATAAATTCATGAATTAATTCATAGATCATACCAATTTACTATAACGTTAATTTAGTATCATATATTTGACATGGAATATCAATATTGTTTTGAAACATTTTTTTTTGAGAAAATGTAGTTCAATTAATCTAGTTTTTCCCCATTCATTACTATCAATAAAATTATATAGCTTCAGTATGGATGAAAATGAAATATATTTATTTCAACTAGCTTTTAGTGAAATCTATTAATATTAATTCAACGAATTAAAAACTGGGATGGTCATATTCAATTTTCCATAGGTATTCACAAAATAATTGGGTTGAATAACAACTTAAATAATGATTTAAACACAAATATAGGTATAAAGAGGCCTAATGGGATCATGTTAATGTGATATAATAGAAGTCTCACAACGATAAAACATCATTTATAAAATAATGGATTAATTTTAAATTTATGAAATCATGGTAAGTTTAAAATTACAATAGCATACAACAAAGGATGTTCATGAATGAAAATTAAGCGAACAAGAATCTATTAATATAAAAATTTATTTCTAACTTCAAGGAGAGATACCTTGATGACATGGGGGATTCTCCTACAGGGTACACGAGGGATCAAGGGAGTGTGGGTCATTCTAATGAACATGTGACCGAAATAAATGAGAATAATGGTATATTAAATTCTAAATAAATTATCTAGAAATATAGGTTGTGTATAATGGAAAACAACAGAAAACCAAATATTATAGTTAATTTTTTTGGAAATTTATTTCCATATTTATTGTTTTATTAATAAGAGAACATAAATATAATTTTTAATATTACTCTAGTTTTGTGAATGTTATTTTTCAATAAAACGTTGTTAGAGAAACATTAATTTACATTTTTAATATATACTTTTTTCTATTTTTTTTTGGAAAATAATATTATTTAATTTGAACTCATTTATTAATAATGTATCATATTTTTATTCATGTATTCACTTATATTATTTATTACAACATTATTTGATTTAAATAAAGTAACAAAACATACTATAAACCCAAATTAATATATTTTTAATATTCATTGAATAATATTGTGTTTTAGAAAATTTCAAAAATAATACCCCAACCAAATTTCAATGTTATGATCTCAAATATTATGATTAATTTATAAAAATAAATTCATATAAATGGGAAATATCTATTGTCAATAAAAATAAAATATTTTTTTTATTTCTATTTTTAAATCACAAAAATATTATAATATTCACTCTAAATTATTGAATATTTTATAATATCAAACATTTGATTTCATAATGAGTACACGAGCATATAATAAAATATTGAAAATATAATTAGGATGCATTTTAGTTTAATTTAAAACTATTATTTTACGATTCTATTTTGTATTATAATAATTACAAATGTTATATAACGGTCACATTGTAATTTCCAGGTAATGATGTGATCCTAATGGACACATTTTCCATCACATCGAATATGTAATTCACCATTATCATACACATTAATTGTCTACAACACATATAGAGTTTCTACACATCAATTGATAATGTTTATCATATTATTGAAACTCCTATTTCTTTTTGCAGTCTATGTGAAATCATTACACTACATGGGAAAATTAAAGCCTATAAAGTTTATATTATTGCTTGAAACATTATTTTTAAATTATTTAGATATATTATTCATTTTGTTTTATAAAATATTTCATTTCATGATTTATAATTTTCACATAAAATTTTATTACATTTATATATTATTCTATAAAAAACATTATGATGTTTGATTTCATTACAAATAAAGGAATTTTTTTTCATCACATTCTTCCTCCATAATAATTTTTGCCCTCAAATGGTCATTTTATACAAAAATTTTAAAAAAACATAAAATAGTTATACTTTATCACTTCTTATAGTCCCCATGTTTCTTACTCATACTTTTGATTATGTAAATGAACATTTTCCATGTGAGTTTTCATATGGTTTATATAATAAATTTTTTATATGATATCATAACTAATTTCTACCCATATGATAAAATCATTCTCCAACTATATCACCTTAGTATTTAGTAAAATTTAGTGATATTTTATGTAAAAACTAAATAATAATATATTTATTTTGTCTTATACTTGAGATATTTTTTCTTGGAGTGTTATGGATATGACTCATTTATGATATAATCTAGAATATCAATGGCGACAATATAAACATGAAATAGTTTTTACTTATTCCCAGACCCCATGAAACACTTCTTTAGAGATATAATAAGGAACAATCTATCTCATACATCAAAATAAAGATCAAGTCAATATTTATATGTATTTATCTTCTTTCAACATTTTGGAAAATGATATGTTATTGAATGGCCTTGACCTTCTTTGGCATTTCATTTATGTGTTCAGATCCCAATAGCTTCTAATAAAAAAATTATTCACAGTATATTGTAGTTCCTTATTTCATTCCATATAGGGATTCAAAATAATTAATTTGAATTCTCAAGAAGTAGATATTATTAAATAGGATATTGACTACATCCAGATAATGATCCCCAAAACATTAGAACCCATTCAAAAATCTAACTATATACCCTCAAGTGTCATGACTTTTTTATCCTATTTTCTATCAGCCAAATTTTTATATACCATAATTAAGTTCAACCCTATGTTTATATCATTTTGGATACTTTTTCTCAATTTTATAGTGAATCTCAAATCTTTATAGAAAGTTATCTAATATAGTCATCCATGTATCCTCCCAAATTCTCTAATGTATATGTTTACAATATTAATGAGTGTGATATAACCTAAAATTTAATTTAAATGATAATGTTTAAAATAAATACTATCATAACACATATATAATTATTCCCTTTTTTATCCACATATTAACCAAAACATAATTCTGGGTGATGTTCTCCTATTTATAGGTAGGTATGGGAATGATTTCATTATACCCTTTACAATTTTCCTTTCTCACTTTACTTAATAACATAATGGGAACATTTATGTATTGTCAAAAACATCATTCTTCATATTATTCCATTATTATTTTTTTATATGATCATTATACATTTTTACATCCATGGGTGGATAGCGATTGTTGATAAATGAGAATTGGTCAATATCTCCTTTCTGTATCAGGATCTTATTATCCACATAGTCATGACCCAAATCACACTATAACATTTTCATTAATGATTAACTATGTGGTTTAACATTTCTTATAGAATATTGCGTATTCTATATCATCAAAAAAATTCTATGATACCTTAATATTCTCAAGAATATATTATTGAGTAATCATTTTACAAATTTAAGATGATGTTTCTTCTATTATGATTCACATGTCAATAATTGTTTTTTCTAATGAATATTGAATCTTACACAATACATTTCATCTATATGATTTTAGGATCATTTTTTCTTATAGAATAATCAACATTATTATCCATAATATGATTGTAGTGCATTGAGAAATCATATTACTTGACTTGCTCTAACTATCATGTTTGGTGCATATTGAACTCCTTATGTGTGAATTAATACTTGAGTCTCTAACAATTTGTAAATATGTAAAACATATATCTATGGAAATAATGTGTCCAAATAATTAATATCAAGATAAAAAAATACAACCACATATCATGTGTTTGATAATAATTCTGAAATTACAATATCTATCAAGAGGAATTTGTTATCAGTTTATCATTTTTAATGAGGAAACAACCTAGTACATTTTTGTGGTATAACTAATGAACACAATAACTTCCCCCAACGATGGTTGTGAGTTTTCAGGTTAAGTGAAAATCATATTATTAAAACACTATATGATTTTTTTCATTTATCAATAGACATATAATATTTACCATTATGTGTAATATTTATTAGTGCTTTTGAAAATTATGAAAAGATTCTCACAAATATACGATATTACCCATCTTATTAGGGAAAAATACAAATCTCAACTGATGATTTTGGATTGCTCTAATAATTAAATATTATTATATTTCAATGATCCACATATATCTTCTACTTCATAATAAAAAACCACATGAATGATAATTTCTCTATCCAATACCATCATTTATTGTATATTGCATATAATTTATCCTATATTATGGTGTATAGCCTAGTAGTTAAATTATCTTCTTGTTCTTTATTTCGTTTATAGTTTATCTATAAAGACTAAATTTTTTTATAGGTAGTTTATAAAGGCTCTATACATTATTTTCATAAATAATAATAGAACATTGGTGAGTATAAGGGGAAGTACTATCAACTCATGTTGTTTCTACATTAAATTATTGAAAATATTCGGTAGTTACTATTTCATAACATTTAATTGATAGAATCTTTTAGTGATTCAATTTTGATATGTACTAGGATCCATGTAGTTAAGGAAAATTTTTATCAATTAGTGGTGGGGGATAATTTTTCATTATCATAATATTGTTGAGTTCATGATAATAAAATCATAGATACATCATCACAACCACCTTCTTGATAAAATAAATGATTTAACCATTTGGTAAAGAACCTAAGTATATGGCCCCCCCTCTACATATTTCAGTATAGAAACATCTTCAGTTATTATTGATCAGTTGGGTCTATTTTATAAGGAATAATGTATATTAATATGTTTTCATTTATATTTTAACTCCATTACTCAACTCATGTGAATAACGAACATATAACACTTTTAATAACACATCAGAATATTCTGATATAAATAGTTTATTATTAATATTGGTTCACTAGTTTTTTAAATTATTTGACATATAAGTTCTTGCTAATAGAATAAAATATTGTTGAAAATAATTTTCAAAATTATATTCAGCCTCCTCCTTATTGTTAAATAGAATCTAATGATATATGGAAATTGATTTCATTTTTATAGAAATTTATGGTGGTTACATAAAAAGATATAAAATCAATATCCAATATTGAATTCCAATAAAGAGATTATGAAACGGTTTTCTAAATGATTCATCTGATAAATATTTACCATGTAGGAATTATATTCTTGAGATAGATCAATTTATATATTTTTTGTTTTCACATATAACTCAACATCTAGGATTGGATGTGGTTTTTGAATACATAAACTAATATTTGATAATATTAATGATCCTGTAGAATTAGAATAAAATATTATGTTCACTGTTATTAAATTAATAATCATTATTCCAATACCAACATCATTTTTAGGATCCATATTAGTTGGAGTGATAAAATAAGTTCAACCATATTAATTTAACCATAGTGGTAGTTATGATTTGTTTTCTTCAACAACCCTTAGATATAAGAAATTGTGTATATTGTGTCGATGTTTTTACAGAAGAAATATTAGTTTATAGGACAATGATTGACCGAAAAATATTTTTCCTCAATGATTTTAATAGAATTTATTATCTTCTCCAAGAATTTCAAAGCTTGAGTCCCTTCCCTTCCACACCAAAAAACACTTCATTGAATGCTTGAGATAGTTTCTATGATGTTTTTTCCAATATTTATAGAATGAGGGTATTTTGGTTCTATATTAGCCGTGAGTTTTGTCTACTCATCATCCCGAGTTGACTACCATACTACACATCTTATCCCCACTCCCACGCGACCACTGAGAATCATGAATCCCCATCTTAGGGTTTAAAGGACATTGTAATCATTCCTCACAGTTGTTAATGTCCCAAATGACTAATGATATTCAAATACGATTCATCATCTCACAAAATAATATATAACAAAAAATTAAGAATCTACAGGAAAACCCTTTAAATTTTACATCATAATCTTAAATAGATTCAAAAGAATTTTTCTTAAGTCAATGGAATTCCTTCACTATATTAAGATAGAGAGTGTGGAAGAAATATTTATTGAAAATATATTATTGAATCCCCATAATTCAATTGATTTAAATTATTCTTATAAACATTGAATCCTTATTACTATCCACTATTGACAACACTCTCCCCCTAATCAATATACAAACAATGTTACATTTCCATGATCAGATCATTTTGGTGTAAATAATAATTTCTAAATGGAATCAATTTGTTTCTCTATAATAATTATATAATAAGATACAATTCATGTAGGATGCCTTTATAACATAACAGATTCAACAATAAATTATTCTATCATTCAATAAATTGGGAGTATGACATGATTAAAGATAGTAATCAAAAGTCAATTCTGTTATGTAAGTGAATCCATTAATTTCATGACTCATAGTCCCGTTATATTTGTTATTTCTATATGCAATCATCATATTTCCCATCATGTATGTTATTAACATGATTACCCCCATTTAAATCCATTTTTTAAAAAACTAAATGACTGAGATGAGGATATAGTATTTAACAATAATATTAAAAAGGAAAAAATATAAATAACAACAAATGAAATTAATAACCTAACATATGAATCACAAAGTGTTAATCAAGGTTATCAATGGATATTTTCCTATTAAGTTCTCTAAATATATATTATTAAATTTATTTAATATATATTTAAAAAAATCTAAATGGTTTTTAAGGAATATATAAATTAACGAATATTTTTCTCCCATTAGTGTCAAACCATATGTATAGTTTCGTATCATTGTAATATTCCAAGTGATGATCGAGGTAATATCCCAAAAAGTTTTTTGAAGTTACTATCTTTATGTGTATCTGTGACATACCACGCATTAAATAGCATAAATACATGAGATATTTAGAAAATATAATTATCTTCTATATATTATATTACACACAACATTGAGATTATATATTTTTACATGAAATAGTTAGTTTCTTTAATACCTTATGTTATATAAAATTATGAATTTAACTAAAAACAATATACTATTAATATTATTATTTATTATATCACCATGATAGTGTAATGGAAGGTATTACTAGAAGTAAATAACATAAGAAAATATATATTTTATTCATTTTTATTAGTTATCTCTTTTTATTGATTAAACGATAATCATTAAAAAGAAAAATATATGTTTTCAGAGAAACAATTTTTTTTCTTAAAAACTATTTAACCATACCATTATAAGAAATTTTAAATTTTTTTAACCTCTTATAGAAGTCTCATTTATTTAAATTATATATATTATTTAAATATAAATATAAAAACTTCTTTTTGTAAATTTTTTTAGAGTTTTATGAAATATTTCTTTTTTTATGAATGGTTAAAATTAATGAATTTTAATTTTAAAAAAACATAATTTAAATTATTTATAATGTTGAATTATATATATATTTTTTTTAAATTTAAAATTATTTCACTTTTATATAAAATAATCAAATTTAGATCATTGATATGATTTTCTCATTAAGTATGGATATAATGATTTTGTATACGTTTTCATCATTTCTCTTTAACACCATCCCTTTCTGATTTTCTACAGTCTCAATTTTAAATTACATCATTCCAATAATGTGAATTTAATTTTTATAAATATATTATGTATTTTTAATAAACATAAATTTTAATTTATAATAAGTTTAAATTATCTTTTTTTCAAAATTTATAATTAAAATATAAAAAATTATTTACCATAGTTATGGTAAAAAATGAATTTATTACAAGGTTAAATATTGATGTTAATTGTAAAAATAACATAAAAACATGTCCAATATAAATTTATATGTATATATAGACCATATATCTTCTATGTTTAGAATATACCATTTTGTGGGTTTTTTCGAAATAAAAGATGCTGGTATGATTGAATATTTTGGAAAAATTATAAGTGTTCCATCCACCTCCCATATAAAATTCCAACCCCTCTACTCTTTTATTCACAAATTAATAACCCATTGGTTCGGAAAATTTCTTCCAAAATAACATCCAAAATTTTATTATATCACCTTATAAGACTTATTTGGGGTAGAAATTCATCTTATTAAGACCTTCTATGCAATCATATGGAGGAAATGTGAATAATAAGTAACATTCTTCTATGAGCGTTTTCACATTTTTTATTTCTTCACGTTGTTAAATTCTAATTAAAAATTTATTATAAAATAACTTCAGTATATTATATATATTTTTATTCTATTATCATGATCAAAATACCTAAATAATTTCCATCATTTTTTAATTGGGTCATGAAATACTCATTTGTGTGTATGGTAGACTACGACCTCCTGAACTGATGTCATTAAATTTTCTATTACCACCTTTAATGGGTGAGAATAAAGATCGATATAAATTATAAATTTTATATTTATAATATAATTTTATCTTTTTAGTAATTATATCAAATATAAATTTTTATGTTCCACAATATAGGGGATATGATAATGTCACTAATGTGAACTATATACCACGACCATTTGAAGCGAAGTGATTCGTTTATCACAAACATGCTAAATGGTTGGAAATAAGTGTAATGATTATTAATAAATGTGATATAAATTAAATAATAATTATGTTAATTAAATATTTATAATTATGTAAATATAGTATATCATTTTTATTTTTTCCTTTTCACTCACTAAAAAAGTGAAAACATAGTTCGTGTACACGTTGACTACTACCTTTACAAATCAATGTGTCTTTTATTTTATCCTCACACCTCAGAGATGATATATATAACTAAATTACAATAACTAATATTGTATATATCACTATTTGATTTTGTGCTATTTGTAATTGGCTATTTGCAACAGGATCTCGTCGCAAATAAGATTTAGTGATGGGGTCCCGTCGCAAACAGCCCGTTACCGAAAATGACGTCGGAAATACCATTTTTGGTGATGGTCCTGTCGTAAAAAAACTTTTTTTTCCACGGGGAATTTCTTCATCGAAATTACCTCTCTGATTATTTAGATTATATATAAATAAACTTTTTGTGATGGTCACGTCGCAAATAGTATTTGAGAAGGGCCCTTGGTTCTGTCGAAAATAGTATTTAAAATTATATATTTAAACTATTTTTGGCAGGAACCCATCATAATAAGCCCCATCGTAAATAATAATTAAAATAAAAAATATATATTTAATAAAATTATAATTAATGAAAAAATAATATTAATATTATTAAAATAATAAAAATATAAAAAATACTAAAATTCGCAATATTCTAAAAAATTATAAAGTATTCATAAAGTTTTATTATTATTATTATTATTATTATTATTAGTAAAATAAAAAGACATTAAATAATATAATACAAAAAATATATATTTAATAAAATTATGTTTATTGAAAAAATAATATTAATATTTTTTAAATAATAATAAAATATATAAATTCTCAATATTCACAAAAAAATTAAAAAATCATAATATATTATTATTATTAGTAGTAAAATAAACAAACATAAAAAATATAATTATAATAAAAAATAATAAAATATTTAAAAAAATTAAATTATGCAATATTCGCAGTAATATAAAACACAAAAACTGAAAATAAAATCATGTTGAAAAAAATCATGAATTCAAATGTTATAACATAAAAAATTCAATGGGGTCATCTTTTAAAGGAGGTGGAGGAGCTGTAAGAGATGGTGGAGGGAACACAATCCCTAAAATACAAGTCAGACGGCGCATGTACTCTATCTGCTTGTGATGCTACTACTGCCATCAATGCATCTCCTCCTCATTATGCTGCTGTTGTTACTACTTCTTTCAAATATCCTCATGTTGCTTCTGCAAACTCTCTATAATCATAGACTGAGTTCACAACTGCTTCTCATACTGTGAGGAAGAAAATGATACCTCTCCACGAGCTCCTGTCGAGTTGGATTCCATCATCGCAGTAATACCATAATAATTTCCAAGAGTCACATGAGAGACGATACCAACTACTCATACCTTCTCAAAACCATAATAAGTCGCCTTCATCGATGTTGCCTCATCAAAATAGTGGGTACTGGTCTGATCAGTCGCCTCATCCTGACTACCAGCATGTGTCTGAGAGGTCATAGCCTCATATTACTCATTCAGTTCCAATTTGAAAATAAAATTGTTAAAATATTATATACTGTTAATTGTCAAATTAAAAAAAATACTAACCACAATCTGATGCTGGAAATCTCCTCTAATATTTATAATGTCTAGATCACTATATATCCTATGATAAATGTCGTACTCCATAATATTGGGATGTTTGAATGAATATAAAAATATAAAATAAACTTCTTATATTTAATGTTATACAAAATATTTAAAAAAGATACTTACCAGATGCTCTCTATGCATACTAAATGTACAGGTACTAGCTCGATGTGTCACCTCCTGTCTCCCCCGGTTCTGCTGGCCCACTGAAGACCTCCTCTGAAATCCACCATTGAATAGGTGTAAACATAATCCATACCAAATATGATATGAAATGTACACTTGTCAGTGGACTCTACATGAGTCATCAAAATCTGTCACTCCTGCTTTCTTAATGGTCATCCTTCTCAAATTGTGAAAAAAAATTGATAGAAATACTCATGCATATATTCCTACCTTGCTGCGTCGATAGTGTCACGCATGCTATCATTAATGGGATACCATAATCTCTACAAATAATTTATAATATCATGTTATTAATGAAGTAAATTTCAGTATAAATATTATTTATTTACGTACCATCCAATGATTGAACATGTCGAGCAACACATTAATGGGAATCTGTTGCCATGTGATCCATGGCTGAGAAAAATAATTGCACATGATAGCTCTCCCCTATCCAAAATATACATGCACTAAATAGAGAAAAAGTAACAAATAATCAAAGGAATATAATATATATAAATATATTAATTAAAGTTAACTAAAATATATAGGTTACCATACCTCCACGTGCTTGGATCAAATCCATGACATAGACGTCACTTGGGGATAGTGTCAGGAATCATCAGTCGTGCAAGACCGCACCCCCTCCGCGTACCCTATGAACCGCCACTAGGCTGAGGGTAAGATGATCCCAATTCTCCCTCATCCAATATTAACTTAGCCTCTTGTAACTAACTAAATAGAATAGGGTCCCTCTAAAACAAAAAATGGATATTTTTAGTAGAAATTTGAAAATAACTATTATATATAGATATAAATTAGTTATGATTATTACCCGCATTTAACTATGTCAATGTTCACCTTCATCATCATATTCATATCTGACGATGTCAATGTCTTCATGTTCCTCTTAACAATCATCAATATACAAGTGAGTTTTTGATTCATCATCTCTTATCATATCAAATTCATATTTAACAGCATTAAAATCACCATCACCATCGACCCTTAATTGTTGGGTGTCATCATAAATATTCATGTCTCTTTGTAAAAAAGATGGATTTTAAGTAGTTTCCTAAAAAAATTCAATTACTTCCACTTCATCGAAACCACATTTAGTTTGAGTAAACTGATTTTTCAGAGATTTCATTTTTATTAAGCTCCACCAATCACTCAGTTCTCTTGATTTATCATAGTACTTTGCATAATAAATATTATGTGCCTTTTGAGCCAGTATAAATGGTTTATTTACTGCATGATGACTTTATTATTTAATATCGATGATTCCATGAGTTAGAATAACATGCAAGCCTCTCTCAGTATCCAACCACCGACGTTTAAATATCATTATGTAATTCTATCCTAGATAACATATCTCAATATTATCATCTAGAATGTTATAAAAGTCATCTTTATTTTCTCAATGTTGTAATCCTATAAAACAAAATCCAATGTTCATTGCTTTTTTTATTCCCAGTATTCACATTTATGAAATAGAAAACCATTCACCACATATGCATTATATGATTTAACCATTTTGGATGGTGGGTTACTCAATATACACAGTCACTTATCAATTTTATCAGCAAGTTGAGACACCTGAAAATTTGTAAAACAATTATCAATATAATAAATAGTAAACTGAATTGATATTAATCGATCAATAATTTATGTTACTAGTTTTTGAAACCATTGAATTTGTTTCCTACGTTCTTCAAGAGAGACTGTTGTAATTTGTGGAAGTTTTTTCTTCATATGATTATTATATAACCTAAAAATAAAATAAGTTTACATAAAATAACATAAATTATATAATAAGTGATAGAATCACTTACAATACAAATGTTGTCATTTTATCACATTTGAGAAACTGATATGTATGAGCTTTGTGATGTTCATTGCCTAAAATCCATCATTCTAGAACTCCACTAATGTTATGATTTGACTAATTAAAATGTATTAATTGTTTATCTATTTCATAATTAATATTTCCCTTGTTCCATCCCATGTGGTGTGTTTTGAAGGATATTCAGATTCTAAATAGTGATTGTAGAAAAAATAAATTTCATATTACAAATATGCTTTGGCAATTGAGCCTTCAACTTATGGTTTGTTACGTACTTTTTTCATCAATTTCTGCATGCATCTCTCGAATGTGTACATCGATCGAAACTGTACTGGACCTCCACATTTATCATTATGTGGAAAATGTAATATCAGATTTTCCATTGAGTCAAATAAAACCTGCGGAATGATTTTTTCCAATTTACATATAAGTACAGAAATATCTTTTTTTAGTTTTTTTAGTGCATCGTAGTCTATTGTTGCTGCACAAATGTCTTGAAAATAATATGATATTTCTATTTTCAAATCTGAAATCATAGAATTTAATATACCTCTAAATCCAATCGACATAAATCATTCCATTATAACATGACCATCATGACATTTTAATTTGGTAATATGACCATTCTTAATACATCTACCCAAATTGGAAGCCTATCTATCATGAAGTCTCAAATCTACAATCCACTAAAAAAATAATAAGAAACTCTCTTTGGATAGTTTATAAGCTACGTTTGGCTTTAATAAACATTGTGATCTGGAATTTTCAAATAGTTCACGTTCTAGTCACCTACAAATTCGGGTAAGATCTAATTATTCTTTTATAGTATCTTTAGTCTTACCTAGTGTATCCAAAAAATTATGACATAAATTATTACAACAATTCTTCTCAATATGCATTACATCCAATATGTGGCGGACCATCAAATCCGACCAATATGGAAGATCACAAAAAATTCATTTTTTTTATCCAATTATGTTCTTTTCCAAATCCATTAATTTTTTGTTGGTTTACTATTTTCCCAAATGTGATGGGAGGTTATATTAATAGAACTGATTTTATCTCTATACCTGCAATCATTTTTTGAGGTTTATCCCTTTCAATTGTGCCTTTTCTGAAATGAGATTTGTTCCTTTGAAAAGGATGATCATTTAGAAATATTTTGCGATGAAAATCAAAATAGCAAGGTTTTTTCCATTAATGAGAGTAAGGGTTTTGCATTCATTCATACAGAAAGGACATGTTTTTAGACCATGTGTACTCAAGCCAGATAACATGCCAAATATCGAAATTTCATTAATCATTAACATAAATGTAGTTTTTAATATGAAATTTTGTTTTGCAGCAACATCATATATAGAAACACAATTATTCCACAATGTATTTAACTTATCAATCAATAGTTTCAAATAAACATAAATATTCTATTCCGGATTTCCTAGGATTAATAAGGTCAAAATGATATAGGGAACCTTTATAAACATCCATGGAGGTAAATTGTACGCTTTTATAAATACAGGACAACATAAATATTTACTACCATAAGATCCAAATGGAAAGAAACTATCAGTAGAAAGACCCAATTGCACATTTCAAGATTCTAAAGAAAAAAATGGATGCAACCATTCATAATGTTTCCATGAATCACTATTATAGGGATGATTCAAGCTTTTATCAATTGAAATACTGGTTTTGTGCCATGATCTCATTGACGTTGTGTTCTGAGACATAAATAAATGTTGCATCCTGGGTATAAGGGGAAAATATCTCAACTATTTTATGTCGATCCAGACATCCCTAGTTGAGATTCTGTATACCTAGATTGTCCACATGTGGGACAACTATCCAATGGCTTATTTTAACCGGAATATAAGATACAATAATTTTAATAGGCATGAATCTTCTGATAACTATGCACCAGATTACGATCGAACCTCTTTCTCTCATACTAATTTTCAGGAAACACATGTCCTTCAGGTAATAGTGCCTTAACCAAAGAAACAATCTGATCAAAATAGTTTTTTCAAATTGAATTATCTCACTTAATAGGCATAAATTTTTCAACTGCATATACTTTTCATATCTTGAAACCAAGATATAATGCATCCTCAATAGACCTCAACAACTCATAAAATTCGGATTATGCCATCTCAATATTTAAATCGATATCATCTTGAGTTTCAATTTATTGAATAGATGGACCTGCAACATCGTGTACAAAATTTTGAAACCATGATTGATCCATAATGAAGTTATTAGTATCTTTTTTGGAACTGTGTTCACCTTGTTGATACCAAAATATATAATCTAGTTGAAAAACAAACCATAATAGATATCCTTCAACCTTGTCAAATCAGTCAAACATTCTAAGAGAACATATTTTAGAATGACACTTAATTATGAATTATGAAACATATTCCTGTTTTAATGATGCAAATGATAAGAAATATTCAATATATATGATTTAAACGAAAACCATTTTGATTTATGTGTTGATTTATACAAGCGCGATCATCTAATAATGACTGATATAAATTTCCTTATTCCATATTTTTCTACAAAATATAAAATCATCACTGTTTTTGAATAGATTGAAATTATAAAAACACAATATGAAAGAAGACCATAAATAATTACAACTAATTTTTAATAATTACCATTAATTTTGGGTGACACAATTTCTAATGGATTGATGACTACTCTTTTTTCTGTCATCTCATTTAATTACAAATTTCTCTCACTGAAATATTATTAAAGAATCTACTTAGATGTATACATATTTAATCTCATGCATACGATAATGCATAATCGTTCCTCCGAATAGATTCTTCATTGTGATTTTAGTGTGAGAAAGATTCAAGTAAATGAGAAATCAGTCAAAAGAACCCCTTTTCGTCGATGAATCATCTTCTTGCAACTATTACCGCCTGAAAACATTTGGAAAATTGTGGTCCGAGGAATGCATATTTAAACTCATGCATATAACATTGGATATGAATACGTAGAATCATACTTTTTATAATGTTTTAAGTTGTTGAAAATTTAAAGAAGAAGATTCATCGAGCAAAAGCACTACTGCCAATCCACTAGAGATTGTGCCAATTTGTTACAAGTTATTACATTTTATTACTATTGAAATTATTAATAATAATTACAAATTATTAATAATTATTACTAATTATTACTAATTATTACTAATTATTCCTAACTATTCTTAATTATTCTTAATTAATCCTAATTATTCTTAATTATTCATAATTATTTCTAATTATTCGTATTTATTCCTATGTTTAACTATTATTTCTATTTATTCTTTTTTATTCCTATTTAGTCTTATTTATTCTTATTTCTTTATAATTATTTTTAATTATTCTTATTTATTGCAATTTATACCTATTTATTTTTAGTTATTTCTAATTGATCTTAATTATTGTTATTTAATGTTAATTATTCATAATTATACCAAATTGTAACTAATTATTGCTAATTATTTCTAATTGTTGCTAATTATTTCTAATTATTTCTAATTATTTCTAATTATTACTAATAATTTTTATTATTACTAATTATTACTAATTATAACTAATTATTCATTATAATTACTAATTATTTGTAATTATTGATAATTGTTTCTAATTAATCTTAATTATTCATAATTATTCTTAATTATTCCCCATTACACCTAATTATTCTTAATTATTCCTAATTACTCCTAATTATATTTATTTATTCCTATTTATTCTTATTTATACTAATTTATTCTTATTTATTACTATTTATTACTATTTATTTCTATTTAATCTTATTTATTCTTATTTATTCTTATTTAAGCCTAATTATTCCCAATTATTCCTAATTATTTTTATTTATTGCTAATTATTACTAATTATTGCTAAATAGTGCTAATTATTCCTATCATTGCTAACTATTGCTAACTATTACTTATTATTACTAAATAATCTTAATTATTACTAATTATTACTAATTATTACTAATTATTACTAATTATTAATAATTATTGATAATTATTCTTAATGATTGCTAATAATTTGTAAATATTTCTAATTATTCGTAATTGTTGCTAATTATTCTTAAATATTGCTATTTATTCATAATTATTGCTATTTATTGCTATTTATTATTATTTATTCTTTTTTATTACTATTTATTGTTATTTATTGGTAATTAGAACTATTTATTTCTAATTATTATTATTTATTACAAATTATTACAAATTATTTTTAATTATAACTAATTATTACTAATTATTATTAATTATTCATATTTATTACTATTTATTACTATTTATTACTATTTATTCCTTTTTATTAATATTTATTAATATTTATTTATATTTATTTATATTTATTCGTATTTATTTCTAATTATTTCTATTCATTCCTAATTATTTCTAATTATTCCTAATTATTCCTAATTATTCATAATTATTGCAAATTATTCCTATTTATTGCTAATTGTTTCTATTTATTGCTAATTATTCTTATTTATTTGTAATTATAACTAATTATTCCAGTTTATTATTAATTATTCCTATTTATAACTATTTATTAAGAATTTATTAGAAATTATTCATATTTATTGCCAATTATTTTTATTTATTACTATTTATTACTATTTATTAGAAATTATTCCTTTTTATTACTAATAATTGCTAATTATTACTGATTATTGCTAATTATTACTAATTATTGTCTATTATTGCTAAATATTTCTAATTATTTCTAATTATTTCTAATTACTACTAATTATTACTAAGTATTCTTAATTATTCAAAAAAATTTCTAATTATTTCTAATTATTTATATTTATTAGTATTTATTCTTAGTTATTCCTAATTATTATTAATTATTACTAATTATTCACAATTACTTGTAATTATTTTTATTTATTACTAATCATTCACATTTATTGCTAATTTTTTTTATTTTTTAATTACTTCTATTTATTATCAATTATTCCTATTTGTTAATATTTATTTATAATTATTCTTATTTATTACTATTTATTTCTAATTATTGATATTTATTACTATTTATTTCTAATTATAGCTATTTATTCATAATTATTACTATTTATTACTAATTATTTCTATTTATTACAAATTATTAATATTTATTACTAATTATTATTATTTATCTATAATTATTTTTATTTATTACTAATTATTATTGTTTACTACTAATTATTCCAATTTATTTGGATTTATTCATATTAATTGTTAATTATAAAAAATAAGTACTAATAATTTATATTTTTATTACAAATAAATACTGATAACAAAACAATTTAATTCTAATATAATTATAACTAATCAAAAATAATTAAAATTAACATCAAAAATGAAATAAATACTAAATAAAATAAAATATAAATTCCTTTAAACCTGATCTGATATTGATGTAGACAGCTTCACAACTTTTTCGTGAAAAAAAACTAACTCACACAAAAATTCACTCACAAAATAGAGTTTATAGATAGAGAAAATGTGAGAATTGCGAGAAGGATATGAAAAAACTGATGGAGGTATATATATAGGTTGGATTAGTTGTGAAAGGACTATTTGCAATGGGTAGCCCATTGCAAATAGTATTTTTTGCAACATGATCCGTCCCAAAAACATTCACCCACATTAATTATAGTCGACGGTTAATAGAGTATTTACGATGAGACTCATTGAAAAAGGTACATATCGACACACTTTTTGTGGTGAGAGAACATCCTCTCACAAATAACTTACCCGCGGATTGTCGTGCAAACCACGCCAAACATTTTGCGACGGGACCCCAAATCTTGTTCTAAATAGTCTTTGGGATGGACTATTTGTGCCGAGATTAATTCCCCTCACAAATAGCCCTTCGTAAAAATCTATTTTTCCCGTAGTGTATGATATTATTATAATTATATAAATATTAAATATTACTTACCTCTTATCTATAATGATTATCACGAATTGTAATTTATATAGATCTATACGTTTGATATACCTTCTCGATGATCATTATGTAAATCATTTAAAAAACCATATTTCATGATGTATTTTCAATGTATAAATGATTTATAAATAATATAATGATTTCATGATTATTATCCATGATTTTATGTCAATATATAATATTCACAAGAATCGTAACATTTATAACAATGCAGAAATCAGAAACACGAAAATAAACACCTGAAAAAATTGAAACACTGAAATATTATTAACAGACAGGTGATAATATGTCATAAAAGAATCACATATGATATTATAATTCATTATATGGTTATTTAATAAGTTAGTAACCTATTTAAAATTGGGATATAGGAGGTTAAATTATACTCAACCAAATGGAAGCATGAAGTAATGAATTTTCATCTCACTTCTTACTTCTTTAGAAATATTGAATACCACTTTCATTTAGGTGGTGTATATAATAAACATAAATTTATTTTAAGAATATTATCTATAAAATAATATTGAATTTAAATATAAATTTTCGGATCTTTATTTCTTCGGGATTATGGTTCAAAAGATACTAAAGAGGTAAAAGATTTTATGTCATAATTTTCCTTCGTTGAGACAAATGTAATGTTATGAATCAATATTTTTTGTTTTGTGTATATACTACCTCCATTAAAAGTTATATACTAAATATAATTCTATCAATCATATAATAAGTTTCATATAATGTTATTTTTGTAATGTATTATGATTCAACGTTACAAATGGGTTAAATGTTTTTTGTTATGATATCATTGTTTATCAGGATTGTTTATGATTATTCTTCCAATAATAAAACACTATGATTCAACTCTTTCTAAACTCATAAATTTTATTATCCTATTGTAAACATTATATATTAAATATATAGTACCATTTTTCTAATATTTTGTGCTTAAAAATAATATGAAAATAGTTTTAATAAAATATTACATTATTTCTCTTTTCGATCAAAATATGTTCTCTTCTCATACAATGTTTTCTAAAAATGTTTTTTAAAAAATTAACATTGTAAAAATTACGTATTAAATTCATTTCACCCACGTATAAGTTTTTTTTTTAAAAACTATTCAATGGATTATTCATGTTTTTACCAAAATATTGCTCGTTTTCATTTTACCAAAACAGATAATGGAAACGTTTTTTAATGTGTACTTCAGGAGAAAAATTTCACATCATCATTATAATTAATTTAATTAACAATTCATTTACAAATTATAGAGTTTATTAGAAAATAAAAAATTTTCTCATTTTTTTAAAAAATTATTTCTTATATAGAATTTTTATTTTCCTCTTGAAATCTTTTATATAATTTTTAAAACATCCTTTAAATGTTTTCAAGGTTATTTTCAAAAAGGATGATTTCAAAAAATATATTGTTTTAAAATTTTATTAAATGCGGAAACACTATTATGATCAATAAATTTTTAGTATGATTTATAAGGTATCTTTTAAAAAAAATTAATATTTATTTTTAGGAAAATCACTTCCAAAATGTTTTATTAACTTTTAGTTTTAAAAAGTGATTTAAAAATGAATAGGATAATTTCAACAATAATATATTTAATGATATTTAATGGCCATTTCAATTAATAAATTTCAAAAACCCTTGTTACATATTTTTCAATGGGGATATTTTTTATTGATAACATCCTCATTCATTCTCTAAAGTGATTATGATTATTTTAAACATAATTTTATGGAAATAATTTCCTTTCCTCAGGACAATCATATTTCAAAATGATTTTTAAAGAACCAATTTCTTTTCATAAGTTTAACCATGTTTCAATGATATTATTATAGAAAATATTAATTTTAAATGGATTAATCTTGTTTCAATGATAATAATATTAAACCCATTTCTTTTACATGTTTTAATCATTTTTCAAATGGAATAATAAATTTTTCTATGTGTTTATGAAGAAATATGTTTTTTATTCATGTTTTTGGACATAAACATTATATTTGTTGGGAGTACCTTGAATGTGACGGTTGAAGATTTTATAGCTTATATAATGGGGAAAACCAATGTTATTATCGTTATCCAATTACAAGTTATATGTTGGGCTAGCCCAGATAGGTTCGGGTGCACCCTTTATAACATAAATGATGGTTACAATAATATATGATTCAAATCCATGAGGTAATGTGACATGTTTTGTAAGGAAACATAGAGGAGGTTACATGAGGGTTTCTCTTATTAATTTAATTGGGTGCCAATTATTTTTAACATGGGTTTAACAATGATCTGAAAAAAATGATCCAATATATCAGCGTGATTAATTTATGCTTTATTTGGTTATGAATGTTTCATTTTATCAATATTGATATCTCGTGGTATATGATTATTTATTCTTATTAATTTATCCATTATTAAATATATTTTCCTTATTTCTGAATTGATGATTCCAGTATTGGTGGGCATGAGTTCTTTTATGATTCACTTGATTGCTCTAATTTGTCTCCATACACTTATTCACATCATATTCTTATTTATTAAATTCAATTCATTATACTTGTATTTACCCTTACAAACAATTTAAGCTCCCCCTTCTTCTTATTTCCATTCACTATGTTATCAAAAAAAATTTTGAATGAATTATGTCTTTATCTGTTTCATATGGATAATGATGATGACATAAGGTTAAAAAAAATTAGGTTAAGTAGGAAAAATTATTAATTAAATGCAGGGGAATTTTTTTATCAAATATGGTTTTCTAATTCTCTAAAACCATAAACATAAATTCCATTGGGAATGTAAGCGATACAATATTTCATTTTGATATTGTATTTTTGGTATGGTGAAAATTGGGTCACCACCATCGGTATCAATGTTGGAAATGTAATTTTTAGAATTTTAGCACCGAAACTAGGATTATGGGAATGGGCTATTGCAGTCGGTGTCCTATTTCATTTTATATAACTTTTAATATTATGATGTTATCATGTGAGTTCATCTTATGAGTTATAGATTAAATTATATGTCAATAATATTAATTATTCATATAAAATCAAGGAGATATCAAGTGATGAGATAATAAAATGATTAATGACAATTTAGGAGGTGTTTTATTAAGTTGTGAATAAGAACGTTTATTATTGGGAATTATGAATTTATATTTTATTAGACCCTATTTTTTAGTCATTGTAGACCATTTTGGTTTATAGGATCTTGGATTTTAAGTTAATTTTATGAACATAGGTTTTATTGTATATAAAACAATGGGATTGAATTGTGATTTCATGACTAATTGATTAATGATATTTCAATAGAAGATCTGTATATTTTTTTCATTTAATAATAAAGGTATATGATAACCTTTGTGGTTAAAACACACTTAATGTTATGGTTACAATTGTTATTTGGTTTTTTAGGGTTATTTATCTATGGAATGATTTATTTTGAACATTGATTATTACCGTTATTCTTTTAATATAAATGTACAAAAGAATGTTAACTCAATTTACTAATGATCTTACCACTGTCTATACATTTAGATTTTGGTTAGACACTAAAAATTGGTGAAAATATTGTAAAACATTTTATGGTATTGTGATCAATAAAAAATTAAATTAATGCTTCAGGCACAAAAAAACCATCTCCAATACTATAAATTTGGAGAAAAAGATGAGAGCATGGCCAATATTATCCAACTGATTGTATTCTACATTTTACGGCAGAAAACTTCACTATGTTTTTAGTCTAGAACATAAAAAAATCCTCAACTCAAGAAAAAATATCTTAAAACAAAAAATATATCTGTCTACCTACACTTTTTATGAACATACATTCTTTTCACCTATATAAAATTTATCAGATTTTGGTCGTTAACTTTCTATTGACAATTCAGATTCCTATAATCAATGATATCTATCACTCTCCATAATTATTTATAATATTTTTCTCTATAAAAATATTCAAATGCCTAATATGTTATCATATTTGGAAGCCATGTATGTATTATACCATATAAACATTATAATTCCCTTTCAACATTATGAAAATTATTTTTCATAACACTTTTATTATGTGGGTTCTGAAAAACAAGTGTTCCAAAATATCCAACAATTGATTATCAAGATAATGATAAAATTATGAAGACGTGATTTATTAAATTGGGAGGACATAATTCCTTATAATTTTAGAGGAATAAAATAATGTTCAATGGTATATATCACATCAATAATTTATATTAGATTTTGTGTCAAGTAATAATTAATTTCTTCCATACCTTTTGTTACTCAATTGGAAGTGTTTTTTCAAACAATAATATACTATTAAGATAATTATTTAATATATATGTTTTCTATTGGAAATGGATGGTATGAAAATACTAAATAATTTATTAAAATCTATCGTTTACCCATATTTATTTGGTTATATATATTATTAATAAAATTAGAACCATTTAAAATAAAATAAAATATTTTCTGAAAAACTGTTATTTTTTTCTAAAAATTGATTTAATTTCCCCTTACACACATAATTTAAAACTTATATTACATATTATATAAATTTTATTTGATACAATTAAATTTATTTTTATAATAATATTTTCAAAATTATAATAGGATGAATATATTTTATTTCTATGAAATTTTTTATTTTTCAATTAACTGAGAAAAATAATGAATATTAAATGAAATCTATATGTGAAGTTGAATAATATATAACGTTAAACTATATTTTAATATTTATATATTATAATTAGTTCAATTTAATGTATCATAATTTAATTTTGGAGAATAGGTTAGTTTTCATGTTGAGTATTTATATAAAAACATTGTAATTTTTTGGCCTTTTCTCTTTAAAAACATGCTTTCTTGTTTTGTTTGTGAATTTAATATACATATAAAATATAACAATTTCAGGAATTACGTTTGGAAAAATAGATTATATATTTTGAGTCAAAAAAATTTATATTTTAATATATGTACAACTTAATTTTTTCCTAAAATTAATAGAGAATATAATAAAAATTATTTACAAAGATTAATGTAAAATAAATTTATTATGGGTTAAATTAATTAGACAAGTGATAAAAATGATCAATAATAACTTCAAAATCAATTATATGTCTATATGTTAATATTATCACATATGGGTTCTTTAGTGGACCATTTTGGAGTCTTTGTGTTGATAAAATGTCGGTATGATTGTATATTTTCAAAGAATTACATGTTTTCCACTCACCTCACTTATAAAAGGACACCCCAACTACTCTTATATTTGTACATTAAAAACTCATTGGATAATAAAATACATCACAAAAAATTAAAACATCCCACCTCTCATCCTTTAATCATTATTTCGGGAATAAATCTAATCAATGGAGACCTTTTGTCAATCCTAAGGAGGATACCTTAAGTGGAGGTAATGTTGTTCAATGAGCGTTTTCAGTTTATTGCATTCTCTGTATCCTTAAATTATTATTGAAACATTATTATATAATATAATGATTATATCCCATATAGTAAGATATTATTTTTTAATGTAATTTTTGGAGTTGTTTCCCTACAACCAAATACTTTGTTCTTTATTCCTTAATAAATACCATATCACGTCTTGATTGTTCTTCTGTATGACAATGCAAGAGATAACGTCCTATGTATAACTGTTTCAATAAAGGGTCTTTGAAGATTACTTCTTTTAGGAGATCTCTTAAGTTCCATACCACTATTATGAAATATATTTTCTATGGTCGGAAGATGTTATATGAGGGACACATATAATACAGACTATTAGGGGTGAGAACTCATTAATCATTGAGGCACCTTCTCATAGTGTGAGACCTTGGTAATATGAAGGAGGATATTAAGAGAATGAGAACCTCGAGTTGAAAATCCACATTTCATAGTGTCATTGGAAGTTTCTATCTGTGAACGTGGGTATTGGTCCATAGACATTAAAACTATTATTAATGGGTATTACAACTCGTGAACTTAGTTGTATTGATGAAAAATTTGACAACACCCTATTCATAACAATGTAGGATATATTGGGTGTGTCACAAGTAAAAATATATTAATATATAATGTGAGAATTGATTTGTCCCTTCTATTATATTGAGTAAGTATATTTCTCATGGCTTTTGATGGAATTCATATAGACCAAATAAATCAATATTCATGGTGAGTAATGGGTACATTCAATTTCAGGATGACATAGAATGAGTTATCGAGCACATGGGTTGATGGCACCAGCATGCCTCCTGCTTGATATGAAATATCAAGATAAAGGGATTACATTACACGGTAATCATATGTAGGAGGTAAATAGTCATTGTAGTGTTAACATCATTCTATATAGGTGACTTGGAATGTTTCTAGATGCTAACCTTAGAGTTTAGGTAGGATTGTTTTAATTGAACTGAGAAAGAGGCCTAGAGGGTCACACACTATGTTTGTCCAAATATTTCAGTTAAATATTCATTTAACAAGTTGAATAAATATTATTTTCGACTGTGGTTTAATAGTTATTCTCAGATTCCTGATCAATTTTTCTTAAACTAGTTATTCAAGAAAATATATATGGGGTGAAATAATATTTTTATTAGTGATTAACGTTGTGATATTTATTTATGAATTAAATATTCCTTATTCATGGTCTAATAAATTTGGGGGAGGGAATGAATATAATGGAAAAACAGAAGTACATGTCGTATATATTAATATTCACACCATGTAGTTTTTCTAGGGATTTATAAGAAATAATATTATTTATTTAATTAATTAACATTATGTGTAATTCGTTTGGTGCATGTAAATAATAATAATAGTAAACTGTTGTTACTAGATATGGTGTATTACTATGAATTAAATAAAATGAATACATTCTTTCATGTAATTAATTCATTTTATTATTTTAAGAAAATAAAAATTCAAATTATATTATTCTCATTAGCCTAGATATTCCTTGGGTTGTGCACAATGGATTCAAAAAGCACTCAAGAAAAAAGATAATTATTTTTTCTCTGCGAATGATATCAGATTACAAGATAGATCATCTTCCACCGGATCATGGAGAGCACTTGGAAAGCGGTTCTAAAGTAGATCGAAGGCGGACATCACAAGAAAGTACTCTTTTGTGCTAGCACTCGGATATCCCTTAGGTGATGTCCAATGATATGTTGAGCATTTGTGAATCACCACTAGAAGAAGCTTACACATGGTTCCTATAACGCAATGATGAATCACATCGAATTATGGCCAGAAACATCAATGCAGAGAGAATTTAAAAACAAAATTCTAGTCTTTTAATTAAAATAATTATATCCAACATGTTGTGATACTCTATATTTTTATGGGACTCCCTTCCTTTCATCTGTTCTTCATTCTATTTTGAAGATCCGACAATTTATTATCGTGAAAGATCATAGATTGATCATTATTAACGGAAAAATTAAAGTCAGGTACACCCACCAATGTGCTTCCATTACGATCGGAACCTACAAGTGGTATTAGAGGGGTCGTATCATTGATTGTAAATATTTATTTTCTAGTTGATGATTTATGTATTTAATAATTTATCAGTTTCAAATCAAGTTAATCATTCTTAATATCTAATTCTCGAGATATGTTCCTCCTCTTTAGTTTCTCGTTCACCATACAGAAGAAATATGTTATTTTTAATTTTGATTAAAATAAAATATAGAATCTCATCAAGAGGTGCCAATGCTTTATAGATGTACAACACCTGAAAAATAGTGTGTATTCAACAATAGACATCGTGAAGTCAAGATTCAATGCATCGGACCGGTCCAAAAAAACTGGCCATGGGTTGGAGTATATCTATGTATTAAATTATTCTATGTTTTGACTAGAAATATGTGGCACACAGTTTCTGGAATACATGCCATGTGGTCCATTATAAATTCTGTGAGGTCTCTTTGGGATAGTGTTGGACTGTGTACGCCATACACAACTTGCTCGACTAGAAATTGTGTAACACAGATACTACATGACGTGTGGCCAACTGAACGCACTATGTAATGCAATGATTTCTGATGTACATCTATATTCCCTGACCCTGGGTGTGTACTTCGAATGGACGATGAATAGTAGTACACACCATGTAGACAGAAATACATGTCGTGTACTCAGCCAAAATATCCAGATTTATTTATATGAATTTTTATATTATAAAAACCCCTGTGACGTGTACCATGGCGTAGGCGTAAAGATGAGGCACAACACGCGATAGGTGTTGTATATATGTCTTTTTAATTTAAATTATATGTAATGTTCATTTCTACACATTGGGTAGTTATGAATATAAATTCCATGGTTTTCCTCCAAGGTACAAGTTACATAAAAAGTTATTTTTAAATAAATTTATTTGTTTAAATTTATGATGCATGAGAATCTCAAGGAAATTTATAAAAGGGTTTACAATAAACAGATTGATTAAATAAAGATAATTAATTGATTTGAATGTGATTTATCATAAACAAGAATTATTAAATAATTTAATTCTAGTTTTATATATTCATTAATATCGTTGCATGTATGGATGATCAGGAGCTAGACCAAGACCTTTGTATGTCAATGGTTTCTTTAAATTTATTTAATTAAATTAACATTGTTGTCCTATGATCCTTCTCCTCATTAATATGTAGAGACTATGTGCCAAATGTTTTCATTATGTAAAACCCCATTTTACCTCTTACCGGTGAGGGAGATAAAAGCATATCCCAAGATAGTGGAGGTGGCTCCTGTTAAGATCCAAGGTGAAACAAATTCTCGGTGGTACAAAGGTGGACTTGGGGAGAGCTGTATAAATTAAGCCAAAAGGTTCAAGGTGTTTCTCCCCTAGTAACTGTGTTAGAATATTAGAAACTAGATAAACTAACCTATAGAACAAGATTATGACCATACCATTTATTTTATTCGTCTCAGTTCCATGTTTTATTTATTGTGGGTGTGTTATCACAATGACACAATAAATAAATTAAACAAGCATGTAATATTGTATTAAAATAAGACTTTCCAACATGTAAATATTATCATAGACATAGTTAATAACTTAAGTATATAGAACATAATATTAATAAGAATGTTATCAATGATTATAAAATTGAAATTTATGTATAAGGATAATATACCTCAAAGAAATATTATTTCGGTATAGTCTTACATAATAATGGTTAGAATCTTACCATTGTTCAAAGTGCATGACCAACCATAGTTGGGGTGCTTTCAATTATATGGGAATTCTAATTCAAAGTCATGGGATGACTAACACAATAATATTGGGTGTGAACAAGCTGAAAAGGGTGAGGAAATCCAAAATAAAATCGTTTCCGGATTGGGGAGTCCACTCGGTGGTACATGGAACTGTGAGTTAATGCAGTTGTATTTTGGAATGCCTACCTAAACCTCTTCAAGTTACATGACCAACCTTATTTTAGGTAGTTCGAATGGAATTATGTATCATTAACACAATAATATTCATGAAACAAAATATTTTGATGTCAATGGTGAGGGTTAATGTATCCCGATAAAATAGTGGGAGACTAATAAGTATAAATTTATTTATTTGTCTTCGTTTTATTATGATAATGAACAAAATATTTATTCATTTTAATTTGTAGAAAATTAATGAAAATAATTAAATAAAATCATTACAAACCATATTCAATAAGGAAACTTTTCTCATTAAAACCGATTTCTAGGAATGACATAGGCATTTCCACGTCATCCTCTGCCAGTAGTAGAAATTTTATGTGCTATAAGAGATTGTTCCAGTTGTTCTTAGAAAAAGGGCCAGTGATGAGGAACTATCTCCCAATTTGAAACATATGGATGATGACAAATATTTACAGTTTTTCAAGCTATCATTCATCTATAATAAAACTCCAAAGAAACATGATATCATGGATTCATATAGAATGATGTCTCACCTTATGGATCTCTATTAAGATAAAGCGAGATAGGAGGGGTATGAGATATTCCAAACTTTGTTTAAAAGTAATCTTGGAGAGTCTATAGCAGGTGGTTCAATTCCACTGAAACATAGTGGATACATTGAAAGACTAGACATCTTAGGTATTATGTTCTCGTATGAGTTGCATACAGATCTCATCAAATCATCACTTCCCAAGAACATATCTAATGTTATTGTCAACTACAACATCAGAATCAATAATAAGAATTTGTCAAAACTTATGACCATAATTCACAAAGTAGATAAAGATATGGGGATTGACAATCTTGTAGAACATATGGTTAATAAGAAAATGAGGGAAAAGGAAATGGGGCCACAAATTCAAAAACGTTCTGAAGACCCTAATCACCATCTCACCCAAAAAGGGAAGATCAAGAGGCAGGGAAAGGAATGGGAGGCGGTATGTTTTTCATGTGGAAATCTAGGCCACTGAAAGAGGAACTACAAAAAAAAGTTATCGGATGCTAACAGTGTGTTCGTTATCGAGTGTGATCATTCCATTTATACACATTGGGTATTACATACAGTTTTTGGGGATCATATCTGATTTCAAATGCCAGAGCCACGTATTATTAGAATTATTTTGAAAGGATAGGTGGATCTTCAAGCTGCCAATGGTGTGAGGCTAGCTGTATTGGCCATTAGTGATTACCATCACTCATTGAAAACTGAGATGTCATCAGTTTTATATAATTTTTATTATGTTCTAAGTGCTACCAAGAACATAATTTCTGCTTCGTTATAGTTATGAATAGATTTATTTTAATGTTTATAATTAAGGGTTGTTTTTTATGAAATAAATATTTTATTGTATGGGAATTTAAATAAAAGTTTATATGTATTAAATTATGAAAACCAAGGGCTAGAAATTGATAACAAAACAAACTCACATGAGTCATACAACACCCAGTTGTGGGATCACTGACTTTGTCTTGTAAATGAGAAGTGTTTGAAAAATTTATTTCAATATTGTCATTTATTATCTACTAATATAAAACCACTTGATAGATTTCACTCGTTTTTACAATGTGAAATGACCAAACTGCCTTTCGCTGGATATGGTGAAAGTGCCACATAGATTCTAGAATTAGTACACATGGATGTGTGTGGACCTTTTCCAATAGAACCAAGAGGTGGATATTCATACTTCATTACTATTACTAATTATTTGAGTATATATGGTTACATATATATAACGAGGGATAAGTCAAAGTCCTTAAATAAATTTAAGGAATTAATAAATGTAGTAGAGAATCCGCTTGGTAAGATGATAAAGAATATTTGATTAGTTAAAGGTAGAGAATATCTGAACCAAGAGTTCATAGATCTTCTACTGGTGTCTAGGATTCTATCTCAACACATTTTTCCTTTTACACAAAATTGAAGTGGTTTTAGTAAAAAGAGTAATGTCACCTTGTTGGTCATGGTGAGGTTGACGATGAGTCTTAATGATTTTCCACTATCCTTTTGGGATATGAATTTCAAACCACAACATAAACATTAAACATCATACCATATAAGATATAAAATGGAATTATCTCTAAGTTATGAAATTTAAAGAAACACATTTTTCCTCAAACACGTTTATGGGGATGCGAGGTATTTGTTAAGGCCTTCTCGGGCAACAAACTAGCACCCAGGGGGCATGAGGTGTATCATTATAGGATATCATAATGAAATGAATGGATATTAACTATATAAATCGTTTAGATAAGAAATTCATTGTCACCAGAAGAGCCCTCATTCTTGAGAGGGATAAAAACCTCAAAAATGGATCATGGGAGTAATATTGACATTGAAAAAGTTAATGCTCAAGATATACAGATGATGGTACAAGAACGAGATATACAGGTCCCCGTAGAAGAGGTCCTAGAAAAAAAGAACTGCATAAGAGATCAAGAGAAGAAAAGAATCTTTAGAAATTTGGTTTTCTAGTCACCTAGGATGGTGTTTATTTATTGATGGACAATTAAGAACCCCTCTCCTACTAGGAAGCAGTACAAATATCAGAAGCTGAAATATGACTAGAAGCTAAGAAATTATAAGATGGATTCTATGAATCAGAACCATGTTTGGGTTCTGGTCAATGAGTTAGTTGATAATTATGAAATTACAATTATTATTTAGATGATGTAATTATTTTATATGAAAAAAACCGAAACTTTCATAATAAAACCTGAAGTGGAAAACAATTAAATTAACACCCAAAAACCATAAAAATAATGAAATATTATTAAAAATAGGTTGATAGAATATATAAAAAGGTAATATAAGAAATTATAAATATTAATATGATTTTTAATAAGTTGAAAACATGTTTTAAACCACTATATTATAGTTTAAATCACGGTCCACCAAAACGAAGCACGAGGTAAATAATTTTCGTCTAAATTTCTACTTTTATGAGACAGATTCCATGATCACCATTGATTTCTTCTATAAATTTTATATATTATACATGAATGTATTTTATGAATATTCTCATGAAAATTATTGGGATTTACATATCCAATTTTGGATTTCTCTTTCATCAGGATTACAGTTATTATGATATAATATTGGTAAGAGATTTTTTGTCTCAGTAAAGCTTAGTTAAGACAAATATAACATTTTAATGCTATATTATAACATGAGGTGTATATAATCCCCATTGAAATTTTGAGTCATGAATCAAATTAATATATTAGTTTTTAATTTTATATTTAATGTTATTATTTCATGAGGATTGTAATTCCCTATTACCAAAGTGATAATTGTTTTTTGTTTAAACTAATGATATATCTAGATTGTTTTGATCCAACTATCAAAAAATGTATTAATTTTTTTCTAATATTCTTATTAATGATATAATACAGTAATATTAATATTTCTACACTCTGTGATACTTAAAATAATATTTAATGTGTTTTTTGAAAATGTGACACTATTTATATCTTCTATATAATATATATTTTTCCCTAGAAAATGTTTCCAAAATTTTTTTTCATTTTTTTACATTCATAAAATCATTTATTTAATAAAATATACCCATTTTTAAATTATTAAAAAATAAAGGATCCTTCATGAAATTTTCTTAAACAAATATCATTTTTCATATACCCAAAATGTGAAGAGAATAATTTATTTTCCATGAACGGGATAAATAGAATTTTTCAATATCATTACCATTATTTTATTTGAATATTTATTTATATATATTCAACGTTATTTTCAAATAAAAAGTTTTTACAAATTTTTTAAAAATATATTTCAAATTGGAATAGATATTCCCCTTAAGAAATGTTTTAAATGATTCATAAATAGTTATTATAATGTTTTCTAGTTTAATTTCATGGGGTATAATTTTAAATAAGTTTTATTTTATAAAATGTGTTTTCATAGTGTGAGGGATATTTTACCAAAATAAAAATATAAAATAATTTTAAAATAATTATGTATATATTTTAAATTTTTATTTTTAGGTAAATCATTTCAATTATTTTTTATGAACATTTAGGTTTAAAATGTTATTTTTCAAAAGGAAAATAATATTTTCCTCAAGAATGTTTTTAATTTTATTTTTATTGTATTTCATTTAATCGATGTAAAAAAAATATTGTTACTTATCATCTAATGGGGTTATTTTGTATATATATCTTCATAATTCATTCTCTGGGGGATTACGATAATTTAAATGATATTTTTTTCGAACCTATTTTCATTCCTTGGGGTTATCATATTTCAGAGAGATTTTTTTGGAAACTAGATCATTTATACGTTTTCACCATGTTTTAAAGACAATATTATTTATCACATTTCTTATTAATGAGTTAATCATAATTTAATAATATTATCATGAATAAATTTTTTTTAATAGGTTAATAAATTTATAAAATGAATATGTATTATTTATATGATTTTATGATGAAATGTGTACTATATTATTGTTATGGGTCATTGACATTATTTACGATTGGTTCACCTAGATAGAATCAGATTATACCATGATATCAAATATAGTGGGGTCAACCAAATATTATCAAATAATCTCATTATAACTTATATTTATTAGGAGTCACAAATATCATTAGGTGAGATAATTATATATTAAATGATGAGTTCACCAAGATATTTCTTAAATACCTTGTGTCACATACCTTGGATTGATTAAAAATAAAGAGGGAGTTTCCTTATATTTTCCCCATTGGATTTAACTGCGTTCTAGTTATTAATGACAATGGTTTAAAATAGGATTGAAAAGAAAATCAAATATTCAGACATGTATTATTAATGCCTACTATATTTATAAATGACTTCTTTGATCATGATTGATATAAAATGATTCAGGATTATTTATTCTTATGAATGTTTCCCATGTTAAATCAATTATATTTTTTTGGGATTGTTGGTTCAGGTATTGATGGGTATGAAATCTTGAATGATTCTCTCACACAGTCAGATTATGTCCTAATACCCTTATGCACTTATTATTCACATTCCTGACATTTAATTGTAAATTACTGTGTTAACCCTTATTGAATATTTGAACTCAAACATTTTATATAACCTTTCCCCAAGTTATCCTGATATTATTTTTAATGAATTATTTATATAAGGGTTTCATATGGATCATTATGATTACTCAATGTGTGAAAGGATAGCTGCATTAAGTTAGAGAAATGATCATTTAATTATATAGGTATTGTTTATGTAATAGTTTTTTTATTCCCTAAAAATCTAAACCTAAAAGGTGCTTCAAAATATAAGTGATCCAAAATTTTCTTTTTATATTGTATGTTGTGGATATAGATAATTCGGTCACCTTCATCATTATCAATGTTTGAAATGATGACATTATGATTTTAACACCAAATCGTGGCGTGTGTGTTATGTGTTATTATAACATGATTTTATTCAAACAAGGATGTCACTATTAAAAAACAATTCACAAAACGTTATCAAAATATATATGGTTTCTCAATATTTATTATTATCCTAATGATTTTTACTAATGTGTTCTTATGTTATTCCCAAATAATATCAAGACCATTATTTGATACATAATATGAAAACCCAAATATAGATAGATATTATTTTTCATGATTTTTGACATAAATATCAATAAAACACAAAACAATGATCTTGACATCAAGTGTTTTTTGATTATTATATTATTAAATAAAACATAATTAAATGAGAAATATGTAATTTTTATTTATTTTCTATTAATTTCAATTATATAATATCTATATTCTAAAATTGTGTAAGATATTATTGGGAATATCTAATGAAAACGGGTATGCTATATAAACCTGTAAAGGGCTTATTACTGTAATCCTGATACAAATGAGGCAAAAGTCATATCATGATAACATAAAAGAGAATAAAAATATGGAATATTTGAATTAAAAAGATGACATCATAAGATCATGGATTCAAATAAATGTAAAAAACCCTAAAACAAGACAACATAACCATAATCATAGGATAACTAAAATGACATCACAAAATAGTTTTCTATGTTGAATACTCATGCACTATACATGATGTCTCATGGGATAAAAACATTAACCATTTATTTAGTTTTGAATAAAGGTGTGCCATTAATAGTTACAAATGTAAGTGTTCTGTATATATCGTATATCATACGAGTAAATTTCATTAAAAAGGCATTGAGAATGGAGATAAATTTCATAAAATAAAAGTGATTATAGAAATTATAAGGCATAAGCATTTCAAACTTTTAAACCCATGAGTGGGAATGTGAGTTAAATACATGGTGAACCCAAAACCAAATTATGAATATTTAACATTAAATGAATAAAACTGATTAAAATATGATTGGGTATTTAAAAATAAAGCGGGTTGTATATAAAGTCAATTATGATTTTATGAGCATAATAGATATACGAAATGGAAAATGGAATCAGGTGAAGGAGAGAGAATAAATGTCTCTCATTAATAATGTATCTTTTAGACAATAAGGGGTTGATTTTAAATTTATAAAAACATTAAAATTTAAAATTTTAATGTTCAATTAAAATAATTATATTTAATTAAAAGGAAGAGGATGATTATACATTAATTTAAGTGTTACATCTCATGGTTAGAGGGACAATTTAAGATATGAATAGTGAATTCCACTATGGAATTAAAAATTAAATAATAGATATTGGGTTTTGATAATGATCTTCGGAGTAAAATGAATGGGGTGGAGAGGGGTGTATTTCACAATAAAATTGTAGAATTGTCTGTTAATTTCAATATATAGTACGTGGAAATCTGTGTTGTGGAAAATGGATTCCCATTCCTATTCTAGTGGTATTAATTAATGTACTTGGACAACTAAGGAATGGTAATTGAGTTTTATTCATCAATGTACACAAATAAAAGAATATAATTTTACATTCTGTAAGTTAATATATTTTTCCACATTTTTTAAACATTAATTAATGTTTCGGACTTTGGTATGTTATTTAATATGTTCAAAAATAACGAATTCATTAAAATAAATTATATTGATAAAAAACAATTTTGGTTTGTGGATTCAATTATATTAAATATTAAATCATTATTACTTGTTTTTTATTTCATAAAACAAACTAAAAAAGCATAATTTCATACTAGTAACCAAAAAATAAATTATTTTAGAAAATTATCATAATTTCACCCAATCTTAATTTTGGTGTGGTCATTTCAGATATATTTTTTAATTTATCAAAATAAATTCTTTGTATGAGAATGAATTATTCTAAAAAAATATGTATTTGTTAAAACATACTATTTTAGATGGATATAGATTATTTTATTCATTTTTAAGTATTATGTATATTATAATATCAAAAATATTGATTCATGATGTTTATATTGACATATAATTACATATTTGATATATAATTATAATTATTATAAATATATTTTAAAACCAATATTTTTCTACTTTATTTTTTATTTCTTTTAATTTAATGATATATATAAAATTTCTGGTAACGATAAGATCATAATTGTCAAATTTCCCTATAAATGACACATACACCCCTCTATTATCATACTTTATAGTTAACAAATTTTTAATAAATATGGTCAAAAATTACCAAAATAATTCCTATCATATTATTAATTATTTTATTTATTTTCTATAGTCATTAGTGATGGATTTTTCTTCACTGGAGAAATCAATCCAATTGAGTTTAAATTAGTATGTGGATTACTCAATTTTGTTTATCTCTATATATTATTCATTGTTATTTTAGAAAATATTTTCTCATGATGTGTAATATGTATATGAAGTGTCATTTCCTTTCTGTCTGCATAAATAAAAAAACCTTATCAATAATGTATGATTTTTCTAATAGAATGATATTTCATATAATTAAACTCTATCCCACACATATACATATAGTCCTCAATGGCTATTGATGCTTTTATCCTATTTATTCTATTTGGTTACTGGATCATTTTTAAGATTGGTATATTCCACTACAGGGTAGACAGATTCTTCAATTGTTTTACATGGATGACACTTGTTTAGTTATTAAATCTATTTTAAAATTAATTCCTCATAAAATTCAAAAATCACACATATGTATAATGGAAATTTCCAAATATAGGCCTCACATTAACTTAATTATAAAATATGAATCCATCATTTTATAAAAACTCAATGTCGTCTACATAGTAATATATATTTTTCTTTTCATCCAAATATAAAACCACATCTTCCAAATAAATCTCTTAAAATTATTTCATCAATAGTTTTCTTGTCATGAATTACATCCAACTCCACATCACCCATGTGAGTACAATTGGGATGATGGTATGAAAAGCCTCCATGCATGACCAAATTTTTTAATAGAATCTTTTTTTCTGAATGATATCAAATGATATCCCTATATAAAATTACATATATTGAAAATGAGACATATATTTTGAATAAATCTTATATAAACCACTAAGGGTCCAATAACTCCCCGCTTTTGATTTAGTAGCCAATATGAATTTAAATATAATTTCACTAAATCAACTTCTGTCAGAGAATAAAGTTATACTTATTTCTCTGAAAAATTGCGGATTTAAGGTGAATCCAATTTCTCACATGTTTTCAATGAAATAAAGAGGGTGGGCTCTAAAAAACATCAACTTAAAAATTTCTCTCACTTTATCATTTTATTTCACTGGGAGAAATCACCATCATCTTTATAACCCATTTTCCTATGAATATAATATGTTTTACACATCATCTTATTTAAAGTGACACACAATTATTTTATATATATTTCCATTTAAATTAACATGAGGAATTCATTAGTTTCCATTACTTGAAATGTTGAGTTTATCTAAATTAAAGTATAGTAATCCTTTACAAAATAACTACTGAATTTGAATATGTGAATAGTAAAAACAAAAACAAATGAAAAAAATTATAAAGGCTTTAAATAAAGAATATGTATTGAAATTTAAATAAAAATTCATTACCCAGTGATCAGTAAAGTAAATTTTATTATATAGATATATGTTTTAATAAAAAATATTTCTTTATTTATCTTTATAGAAATTTAATTATGATTAATTTATACCATTAAAAAAATATTTTTGGATATGAAAACCATTTTATAAATTAGTAAGTTAACATTATCGAAGGATTCATTTTCATAATCTTTCTATATTTTTTAGAGGATATTAAAAAAATAACGAGTTTTGTAAAAAAATACATTTATTTTCAATTAATATTTCCATTATGTATTGTAATTGGTCATAATGTAATATAAGTATAGTTTAAAAATAGATAATCAAATTAGTAAAATTGATTTATCGATTATAATTTATTTTTCTATATGTTAATTTTTGGGATTAAATACAAATTTATCTATAATATGTTTTTATTCACAAAATAGGTTTATTATTTGAGAAAATTAAATTATTCACTTTTGATTAATGGTTTAAAATAAATTTATATATTATATATTTAATACTATATTTTCACATACATTTTGAAGTTGTTAAAGTGAATTGATAGATATTAAATATAGTTTAATAATTAAAATGGATTTTCATAAAATTACTTTTCATTGTTTTTTGTGCATTTATTTAAAATTAAATACATTTTATTATTAAAATTGAATGTATTAAAATGTATTCCATATTTTTTAAAAATATAAAAACAATATTTTAATATTTTAACTTCTAATTTGGTCATAATGAATATTAAAGAGAAGTACAATTTTGTTACCATAGTTAGGGATTAAAAATCTTATTATGAGGCATTAATATAATATCATAGGACTCGTACTCCAAGAACTAGTGCTGAAATAGGAAACATTACATTTCTAGTTTGATACTGATAATTGTTACGCAATTTTTCTCATACAAATGATATGGTATCCAAAATAAAAATAGTATCACTTACATTCTCAAATACATTTTATTTTTATAGTTTTAATGATTTTGGAAAAACTCCTACAAAACCAATACCCAAGTATTTAAAAAACTTTTCTCCCAATCAACCCATATTTTCTTATTTCCCAATTATTCTTCCTCATTATCCACTTAAAATCCTTTTTTGAAATAATTCATTCAACCTCATCCTTCATATTTTCTCAGAAAAGGAAAAATAATATAGATAATATCAAATGCTTATTATGGGTATACATAAAAATTAACAATTGAATTTAATCAATAATAATAAAAAGTTAATAATTGTATGAAAAATTGGTTAGTGTTTATAGGAGAATAAAAAATAAAAACACACCCATCAATTATTGGATCATTAAATATTAAAATATGGAAAAGTAAAGATCATTAGTATCCAAAATCATGAGCCATGTGATATCAATCATGATCATTAAAAATATTATATACACATAATAAGCATCAAAAAAATGTGTTGGAATATAGAACATTACCATCATATCACTTTTATAAAACCATTACAACTATAATATCCATACAACCGAATTTCCTAACAATTATATGGAGAACATAATCATTAGTTATTTAATTGGAGCTCTATCTATTTTCACCCATCATATAAACTATAAACAGGTTACATGGCATTTTCATGGCTAACCGATCATATAAGTTGTATCAAGAACACTAGGGGATATATAGGCACTCTATCTAATTTTTTTAATAGATTCGCACAATTCTCTCTAGGAAAACCCATAATATATATTTACCATGAACCAAAACAAAAATAATGTAAATAAATCATTAATTTCATATTAAAACTCATAAAAACAATTATTTCACCATTTATAATTTGATTAACATGTGGAAAATAAATCAGATTCAGATCAATGTATTTTGAACGCGATCTACCTATGTAAAATAATCGAGTTCCATGAAAACATATTTCAAATATGGTTAATACATAGAAGGGAAATATTTTTTATAATAATATATTATAAACATGATTGTCCTGTAGAAAATAATCTATTTATATAACATTATCTTTGAAATAGTCATAATCTATTATAAGAAATAATGAGGTTGGTATTAATAAAAAATATTCCCATTGTATCATAAGTTGCAATAATGGTTAATAAATTTTTTGGAAGAAATTATCATTAAAATAGAATTAAAGAAAATTTGAGGAAACTAACCTCAAATGATGAATGGTTTTTACAAAAAACTAAATATTCAATTGATATTGTGAATATCATTTTATTAGAAAATATCAACAGAGTGAATCAAAAAAAATATTTAATTAAAATTTAACACATTTCATGAGGAAAATATCATTTATATTTAGAAAAATTCATTAAAAAAATAATATACAAATTTTTAAAAATAATTTGGGTAAATTATTATTAAATATTAAATGAAAATAACTTTTATGATTGGAAAAATCCAGTAATGTCATATATGTTAATAAAAACATTTACTTCACAATTTTTTTGAAAAATCCAAAATGGGTATTGTTTTTAAAAATTACATAAGGATTCCATTAATTTTACAAAATATATTAAAAATGAAAAAAATTTATTCAGTAAATCATTTTGAAATTATAAAATACATTTTTTAAAAAATTTATTAAAACATGGTTTTTGAAAAAACCTATTTCAGACTGAAGAGTGAAATGATATCAGATTTTTCTAAAAACATTATATTAATTATTTTATGTACCGTTTAGTTGATAATGGAACTATTAAATTAAATAATAGTTTATATCCTTAGGATAATATAATTCATGAGTTTTTTAGATATATATCATAAGACATTATCATTATAAACATAATCATAAATAATCATGATAAATGATGAGTTTCTAAAATAAAATAATTACCACTTTTGTAATATTCAAATTTATTACACATGTGGCAATTAAATAAACATAAAATATGATTTGGATAAATCCATTCATGATATTACATTTTAAAGGGGTTGTATAAATACCTTGTAAGAGAAGATAAGTTCATAACATATGCATACGTCTCAATGAAGGAAAATTGAGTAAAAAATACATTAATAAATTGTTAGCCTTTGAACTGTAAACCCCATGAAAGAGGGATGCTCAAATAGATAAGTAAAAACCATCATCATTTATGAAAATAAACCTAATTTATATTCATGTTTATTATTCACAGAACATAAATTAAATAGGTGGTGAATATTGAAGGTGTCTCAAAACAGTATCATGTAAATTGAAGATACCATACCTTATGTCGGGGCTTCTATAATAATGATTGAAACATAATTTATAATAAATATATGCTTTTTAACAATACAATAGTTAAAATAGTTTTTTATATCATAAAATAGATGATTTTTATGGACTTTTATTAACTGTTTGTTAAAAATTTATGTTAATATCAAGTTTTGGGTAATCATTAATTTTCATTTCATATCTGTTTTGACTTTTTATTTTCCACCACTAACTTATATATTTGTATCATAATATAAATAAGGTAAAAATGATATAAATATCATATATATTCATTATATATGTATTTATAGTAATCCAAAAAAATTGAAATCAAATACACCTTTCTTAGAGATTGTAGGTCATACACCGGATAGAAAGTTGTTTCAATTTTCATATCATATTTAAAGAAGGAAATGTAAAAAATATATATATTTCTATTACAATTAGAGTATAAATTTTTATGTAATATATATCGAACATTTTTTTTAAATCCATCCTTAATACATTTAATGTATAGCATTAAAAATTAACATCGCTTCACAAGGCGGTAGTCCTCCGTACACATGAATGAAGTTATTGCATTCCTACAAAATGGGTAGCATGAAGGCGAGTGTGATATAAAAATAGAATAAGAATAATAATATCATAAATAAAATAAATATACCATATGAAAATTAATTATAACAGTATTCCCATCTTTGATAGGTGTTAATGTAAAAATTAATGACATCAGTTAGTGAAGTTGTAGTCATTTGTATACATGAACAATGATTTCATAACCCATTTAATGGAAGAATGTGTTCTTATAGATCATACATTTAATTTAAATAAATATCAGTATATGGAATATATTAATGTTATTTTATTATAATTTTATAATTATAATAGAAATAGAATGATAAAAAAATAAAGATGATTAATGAATAACATTATATCATCTTTGGTATCAACTTTAGGTTTTCTCTAAAGGATTCCAATGATTTCATTTGGGAATAACTATGTATTATAAGATGAGAGAATGGATATATAGATGTTATTTTTGAATGTCTTGGAATAACCCATTTGGTTTGAACTTGTAATTAATATAGGAGAAGGGGTGGCATTTTATAAAAGGTGGAGAGGATAGAAATGGAAATTTTTAAAATAATTTAGTGCCCCAACATTTTTCATATGTCACAAGGTTGAAAATTGTATCATTATCTAATCTTTGAGTTGGAATAGTTGATATATGGCCATAAAATAATTTTTTTGAAATGTTTATATATAATTTTCAACCTTATCAATTTATTTAAACCCTTGGTATAACCATTTTTACCTTATGAATGATAATTATTTTTTAATGCATTCACTATTCATTTTTGGAGAAAAATTATGTTAACCTTATTGGAAATTAAAAGTTATTATTATTAAAAATATGGAAGAAATTTATTCAAATTCAAATAACATAAGTGGAAAATTTTCTTTTAATATTAATCTTATAGACATAAAGACAATGAGAGTTTTATAGGAGAAAATTTTCAAAATATTTGAAAAGATTTTATATCAAAATTAAAAATGATATTGATTAACCCGAAAAAAATTAAATATATTGAATTCTAATTTCATTGATTTTATTAAAAAAATATAATTTATTATTTAATATTATAAATTATTTAATAAAAAATGATATTATGAATTAAAATTTGGTATTTTTTTTATTCATAAGAAAATGATACATTGCAAAAAATTACCAAAAAATCACATTAACGTAATTTGTAAATTATATATTAAAAAGATATTTTTATTTTATAAAATTAATTTTACCATTATAGAAATATTTATTTTTAAATTATATGTGTAATACGTTACTAAACTGCCTTTTAGAAAATATATCATTTTTCAAAGATAATATTTTTCTTTTTAATATTTATTATTTTATTACTAATTAATTGATAACCAAATTTTTTTTAATCTTTATAATTTTATTTTTCATTTATTCTTATTATAACCCTTTATTATAAAGTCTAGATGTAAACTATTATAAAAATATTTTAATAATATGTTACAATTCATATATGAATATTGTTGTGTGTAAGAGAAGCTAAAAAATTATTTTTTCATGAAAGCCAAAATCAGTGTTTTGTGTAATGAAAAGTAAACTATGTGTTACAATTTATTTACATTATCAACTATTAATTTCTTCATTTAAAATATTAGAGTGTTACATCCCCCCATGATTATTAAATTACTTTTATGTAGTTTTAACATTAAATTATTACTAAAATTCTGAAATTTTGAAAATAAATTTATTAAAAATCCCACATAGTTATAGGGTTTGTAAAATATCCAATAAATTAGATAAATATGGAAGTAAATAATTTCATATGGAATAAAACAAAACAATGTTTAGATTTTAGAGAACATTATTGAAATGTGATGATATTGGCATGCTAGAATATCTTAAATAATTATGGAGAGTGATTGAGGTCATTGATTAGAAGGAAGTGAATTGTAAATTAATGTTAAAGGAATAAAAGCCATAAATCTATTATTATTTGAATGACGGTATTTCTCAACATATATTAATGTATTATGATAAAATTTATTTCAACTTAATTTTCCATAGAGATAAGGTATTAATTTAGTGTCTAATAATATAAGGGGATATACTTACCTGTTATATTTTTATTTAAAAATCATGAATTTTTCCTTTGGTTTTGCTTTGATAAAAATTCAATTCATCACATATTCCTCACAATGAACATCAAAAAATGATTTTTTTTTCACTCTTGAATAACTAAAATAACCATTTAAAGGCCACATAACCACAAAAGGTACAAAAAATTATTTGTCATTTCATTAGTAATTAACCAAAATCAAAATGCATATAATGTGACAAGATTGTTCCAAAAAATTAATAAACCCCAATGTGAGACTATAATTTTCAAAATTATACAGTAATAGCCAGTGGAAAAATTTAATCATTGATTATTGAAATGGACGTACGTTTTAAATAGCCATAATAAAATAAATATTAATTGGTATATTAACCTCAAAGGTTATCTCATACATTTTATCTTAAATGAGAAAAAATATGATGATCTAGGACTAAAATAACACTAATCAATTCTTTTCCAAATCACATTTAAATATCATGGCCTCCAATATTATAAAACATGTATTCCTAAAATTACATTAATTTAAATTATCATTAATACCAATATTTTTATCGAAAAAAATTAAAAATGTGTCTCATAAAATTTAAGGAATACTACACATTAACCCACTGTTTTGGATAGACATAAACCCAAAAAATAGATCATAAAATTTAATTAATGACCATAATATCTAATCTCATAAAACTAAAAAATGATGTCTAAGATATTAAACATATGATCACCCTTAATCTTATAGAGTAATGAAGGCTTCCATAAATCTAATGATAAACTCACATTAAAACATCTTAATATCCATAGTTATTAAAACTGACCAATGATCCCATCTAAAACTGCATAGAACCCACACACCTGGTTCTAGTGTGGAAAATAATAAACATTACATTCCTCGATTTTATTTTGATATTTGTGACCCCATTTTTTCCCATCCAATCCTCACAATATCAAAAGGAAAAATAGGATCACATTCATACTTAAAAACCATTTGGGGTTAGAGATCAATAAAACTATGATAAACACATGAAATAAACAATACAAATGTAATTAATGATCATTTCTCCATCATAACACAGTTTTTCATGTTTTACAAACATTAATATTCTTTATATATTGGAAATTACTTCCAGATTTAATTTTTCAAACAACATTCCACAAAACCGAGGGAAAAAGGAATAATAAGAAGAGTGAGCTCAAATTATTAGTCAGGGTAAATAACATCATTGAATACTGAGTGTTTTCAATGAATATATTAAATTTGTAATGATATAACAACATAATAAGAGTGCATGGAAAAATAATAAAATTACAAATCACCATTCGTACCTAGATCATGAAATTTGAAAACCTGGAAAAGGCAAGATTCATTATAATCTATAATAATGCGACATGTGATATATATCATGAACTTCAGAAACATTATAAAAGAATAAAAATACTCAAAAACATATGTTGGTATCTTGAAACTTTCTATCATATAACTTTTAAAAACCATAAAAATTGAAATAACCATATGATTGATGTACAATATAATTCTCCAGATAACATAATCATTACATGAGACATTGGAGACATACTTAGATGTAAAAATCATATAATATATAATAGCATAACCCTGATATAGTTGGGTCTCCCCATCATATAATCTATACAAGGGTCACCCTTCACCATCTAGGTCTCCCCATCATGTAAGCCTTAATGGGATTTCCCAGTGCTATCTGGGTGTACCCATCGTATATAATTTCAAAGTACAGAAAAGTTAATAATGTATAAAGAGCCTTTATTTCACCATAAAAATCATAGAATAAATTAATATACCTTTTATCACATGACAAAACCATGAAAATTGAATTGGATTTATATTAATATCATTTAAATATGATTAACCTATGTGAAAATTCGGTTTTATAATAATATATTTGAAACATGGTTACAACGTAAAATAGAAAACAGTTTCAATAATAATATATTTCAAGAATTATTATAATGTGGAAAGGAAATATTTTCCATATTAATCTATTTGAAACAATCAGAATTAATCCAGCAAAATAACAAGGATGATATCAATACAATATATCCTTATTGAAGAATATTTATCAAAAGGGTTGTTGAAAATAATGAATAAAAATACCATTAAAAGTTCATTAATGAATTTTTTAGGAAAATTACATTTTTATTTTTATTTTTTGAAAAAACTAACGATTAAGATGATATTGGAAATATCATTTTCTTTGTGAGAAACCTTAGAATCATTTATAAGAAGATTTAAAAATAATTTAAAATAAATACGGAGAAAAATATATTTTCCATTTTGAAAAAATATTTCAAGCATTTTTAAAATAATTTTATTTTAAAATAAACTTTAAAAAATATAAATTTATCTTTAAATAAAATTTTAATCATGATGTTAGAAATGTTTTATCATTGAAAACTTCTTAAAATAATTATTCTATTAATATTTTACGTACATGTCAAAAATGATTGTTTTAAAAATAGAAATAATTATTCTATTTAAATTAATTTTAAAACATAAAAAAGATCAACAATGTATTTAGTAATGATTTTTAAATTATTATAATTTTTTTAGAATTTTTTTTAGAAAGCATGTTTTTGGAAGAAAATAGATTTTTGACTAAAGGAAGAAACCATGTTGGACATTCTTAAAAACATTTTCTAAATTACATTAAGTAAGAATGAGTGGAAAATGGTATTATGACATATAAATATCAGGAATAACTAGAGGATAAAAAAAATATTAATTTTTTTAGAGATTTATCACAAGGCATTATATTCATAAACATAATCATACACAATCCTGATAAACAATCAGATTTTAACATAATATCTTTTCCATGATGATAAATTTGAAAAATAATCCCCATGAATGAATTTCATTGATATATAAAATATAATAAATATAAATTAGTTCATGATTTTAAATGTGAATGGGTATTCATAAATACTTTATAAAATAAGATTGGTGCATAACATAACTATATGTATCAAAAAATTTAAAATTGAGACACAAACCCCTTACTAAATTGTTAACTGTTGGACAATAAACACCAAGAAAGAGAGATTATAAAATGTATTTGTAAAACCTATTATTTTTATTTATAATAATCATAATATAACATCAGAGTTAGTATAAACACCACATAAAATAAATTGGAGTTGAATATGGCATGTGTCCCATGGAAGTAAAAAGTGAGATGAAAGTCTCTTACATTAAGTCTTTGTTTTTTCATAATCATTCAAAGATCCTAAATAATATATATAATTTTATTATGAATATATTAAATAAAATTATTTATATATATAATACCATATATTATTTAATTATGATTTTTTGTTACCATTTTATTTACAATTCCATGCTAGAGTCATGTTTCGATTTATAATAACATTGTTTTCCATAAATGTTTTAACTAATTTGTTGGTTCTAGATAATTTAATCAAGATACCATCATCTATAAAATGTACAAAATGATCTAAATATCAGATATAATAAATATATATTATTCAAATAAATTTTGTGATAGGAAATTAAACACATTATTAATAAAGATGGCAGGAAATACACTCAAATGATGTTATTGTATTCCCAAAAAATGGGAATCATGATAGTATGTGTGATATAAAAACTAAAGAAGCATAAAAAAATTAAAATATATCTTAGAAAACATATATAAATAGTAATTTTGTAATTATTCTTAACTATCAGTAGTGATAATGGAAAAATTAATTACATCGGTTCACGAGGTGGTAGTTCACCATACATAGAAGTGATATTTTCATAACCCATTTGATTGATGTGTGTGTGATAATAGATTGTATCCCCATAATAATGATAAATGATTATAGGTATGATATATATGATATTATATAATTATTTTATAAATATAACTTAAATTTTGAGAAATAAAAAAAAATAAGATCATTGAAGAGTACTACTATAACCACCCATAAATTACATACATTGTTAATACTTCAAAGTAGATGAACACTTATTACAACATATAATAAAATCATGGTATGAACGTATAGGTATAGTGTCATTAGAAATTGGGAAACATAAACAATTGGTTTATAAGGCATCTACATTGTCTCCCATTTATTACATCATATCTAGAGTCTCTTTTGTCATATCCTACCTAATAACCTTCTTCCTGACCTGGGGAATGAAAACATACAAAAGGGTGAGCTCAAATTCCCAGTAAGGGTAAACAAAAGAAATACTAATCACATCATATTCATAAGAACATAACAATTTGGAAATCATAACCTCCAAAAGAGATCATAATTTCATAATCATGGGATAAATCATAGTAGTCAAACGTAACCCCAATAATCATAACATAAAATATGAAATGTTGCCGCATACACACATAATCATAGAGAATCATTTCTTAGTAGTCAAGACTCATTGACAAAGTCCATTTCTGAACCGATTTCACTCCTAATTTCAGTCCTGTTTCACTGAACCGGTTTAACCTGCCATTCCAGCCATGTATAACTCATGAGATATAAATCATTACACAATTCATTAGAGGAAGATATAGGTCCCACCCATCTCATAATGAAACCATTATTATGTGTGCCACAAAATCATAAATCATACGTCATAGCATAACCCATGTAATAAAAATGGGATTCTTAACCATCATGCCATCATAAGATAAAAGGACATCATAAAAATAAATCCATCATAACATAATCAAATCAGTGTATAGATTGGGATAGAAACAGACCCCTATATTATCTTAGATGGAAAATAATTTTGATAAAACGCTTGGACTCTATTCTTGAGGAAAATATCTTTTCTACATCAAAAACATTTTCCCCTTAAAATGTTATACAATTTTAAACTAAAAGAAATTGATTAAAAATAAACTTTAAAACTTGTAAATGAAGCTTCATGGAAATAATGTGCTTTAATTTTATTCAGGCCGTATAAGTTAAAAAAAAGTCTTCACGTACTTTGGCCGGAAAAGTAAAAAAGTACCTCTTACTAAAAACGACAAAATATTCCTTTCATATCATTTACTAAAAACTCAGCAGTGGTTAAAATTGGATTTAAAAAATTGTAGGTGGAAGAAAATAATATTACATATTTGGGAAACATGGATGTGGATGATAAATATTTCCCAGTAAATTATGAAGTATAAACAATCTCGGATAAAAATGAGATTGTGATATTTTCTCTTACCTTAGGTCTGATTTGATTCGTAAGGGTTTGAAACTCTTGTATAATGATTTAAATAATTTTATTGACTTATTCCAGAATCATTCTAATTTTTATGATATCATATATGTTCATATTGTTAGCTTCTTATTCGTAATATTTCATTGCTACATGTTATTCGGGAGTTTATTAATTTTTGTTCTTATGAATGTTTTGTCGAATATATTCTTATTCTTCTCTTTAGGTTATAGATACATCATTTACAGAATGGTATTAGTGAAATATATATCATATTTATTCATTCAATTCATTTATATAATAATTATGTAATGAAGATCATGTATAACGAGTCACATCACATCGTAGAGACGGTAGGTCGTACGTACGCACGAGCGATTATATCGTTCCCATGATCGTGGAATTTTATTGATGTGTATGTATACTATTTCAGAATCAATATCACATTACAATAATCATATATTTTTATTCTCTACACAATTATACCCATCCAAGTAAGGTGGTGGTGGAAAATAGATTACACCACGACGTGGAGACGGTATTCTGTACGTACACATGAGCAATGATTTCGTTTTCCATAGGATAGATAGATGGGGAAAAAGGGATGTTTCATAGTTATAATAACATATCAGAATATGAGTGATACTGATGTTATTACTTAATAAAGAAACAACTAATGCAGAATAATTAGAAGAAGAAATAAAGTTGAAAGAATCAGTAACAGACATTAACTCTTCTTTGAAGCGCCTCTTCTTAACCTCATATTAGGGAAATTAATATGGTCTTTGAAGAAGTCCAGGACCTCTAGGATGTTTCTAGGGAAGTGGAGAAGAGAAATTGGAAGGGTATGGCTGAGCTTGAAGGCTCAATGTGGTGTGAGGAAGAGAGGGAGGAGGTTCCCTTTTATAAGGGAGGAGAGGGGAACCATTGGAAAAACTAAAAATATTATTTTATTATAAAGTCATATATGGGTTTTAATATCTCTAAATTGATTTATTTCTATGATAAAGTGGGTATGGGTCGAAAACATTTCAACCAATGTGTTTTAGACAAGTTTAGGTCATTATAATAACCTTATCATTTAGTGTTAACTCTTAGTTAATTCGATTGACATTTACCATGTCACTTTGTATTTATATAATATATAGTAAATAAACATACCATATACATCCAAGAGACCCCCATGTGGTCCATTAATGATACACCTATCATGATATAAGTATCTTGGCCTAAAATTATATGTTTAAGAATGTAATAACAATTAATAATATAATATTTGTCTTAAAAACTATTTTATGACAATTTAGACACTACTTGGTAATTGATTTTTTTGAAAATTATAACAACATGATTAGTTAGAAAAAATTTAATTAAATCAATAATAATATGTCATATTAACCTATAAAATTATTTTAATTAATAAAAAGACTTAAATTACATTTATTTGTGTATTTATAACATCAATTTTGTTAATATTTCATTAATAAGATAATTACTACATCATCACTATGTCGTAAATAAATTAAATTATCTAATGTCTAAAAATTATAAATAAATTACCATTATGTAGGAACTATATTTATATTTCTAATTAATATTTATATTTGAATTTATCTTATTAATAATCCTATATTAAAAATTTTTTAGTTATTAAACATTGATTTTAACTCTTTTTTTAATAAAATAATATTAAATGTCCTAATGAAATCCAAGTGGACCTAAATGGTCATATATTATTCCTAAGGTTGTTTTTGGTCGAATTGAAGTTATAAAATAGAATTAGGTCATGTGTTAGGGTAATAATAAAATCATATTTAACCTTAATTACCCCATTTACTTTTAACCGTGGTAAAAAAAGTAAAAAGTTACTATTCACAAAAAATTATTTTCATCTCATTGAACAACATTTTAGTCCTTGATATTAACCGTGTCTCTCAGATTTTATAAATCCCACTCCAAGAAGTGGTAAAATTATGTTTTATGTGGATTTGCAAATTCTCCTAGGAGGTGGGTAAAAGACGACGAAAAGTTTAATAAAATTTTTATATATCTAATATTTTTATAAAATGACACCAACTAATTACATTGATCTTATATAGGTTCTATGTATCCATTTTAACCTAAAATAAATTTAAATAAAATAAACAATTATTTAAATAAATAGTCGGTTTTTAAATAGTAACCGAGTGTTTTCACTATACATCACAAATTGAAAGTTTTCAGAAAAATACCAAAATTTCACCCTAGGATAATTTCGATATTCCGAATCCAAAAATGATGTCCTTTTTGAAAAATAAAATTTCCAAAATTGGGTATTACTATTCATAACGCCTAGTTTTATTAATATTTTAATAGTATATCGTTGTTTAGTGAAACTCGGTATTGCGTACAATGCAAGCTATCGAGGAAGGTCGAAATTGCGTGTAAAGCATGACAAGCTAGAGTTGTGTGTAGTGAAAAATTCCTTAGAAGATTTATATAACATAAAAACAAAATATTTCTCATAAAAATCTCGGGTGTTACATTCTACCCCCTTAAAATGAATTTCGTACTCGAAATTCATCACTTTGTAACAAACAGATGAGGATACCTCTCCCTCATCATATCCTCAAGCTCCCACATAGCTTCTTCTAATTGGTGGTTCCTCCATAAAACATTCACCAAGTGAGTGGTCTTGTTCCATAGGACTTTTTCACTACAATCCAGAATCTCTGTCGGCTGTTATTCAAAAGAAATATCTTGCTCCAGAGGTATAACTTCTGAATGAGGGCATGTGAAAGATCGGGTATGTACTTTCTCATCAGAGATACATGGAACACATATGATCTTGATAGTGATTTGGTGGAAGTGCCAATCGATAATCTACCTTACCAACACTATCCAGTATTTCGAAAGGACCGATATACCTAGGGCTCAGCTTTCCCTTCTTTCCAAATCTCATTACCCTCTTCCAAGGAGTTATTCGTAAGAACACATTATCACCCACTTCAAACTCTAGGCCTTTTCTTTGGTAGTTTTCATAACTTTTCTGTCGACTCTGAGATGCATTTATGAGTTGTTGAATAGATTAGGCATTTTTTTCCATCTCATAAACAAGATAATGTCCTAATAGCTTTCTCTCCCCAACTTCATCCCAGTAAGTTGGAGTCCTGCATTTATTTCCATAGAGACCTTCATAAGGATCCATCGGAATACTGTAGTGAAATCTATTATTATAAGACAATTACATCAAAGGTGGGTGTTGATCCCAACCACCTTTGAAATCCATAGAGAAATCTCTCAACATATATTCTAGAGTTTGAATTGTCCTCTCAGACTGACCTTCTGTCTGAGGATGATAAGCAGTGTTGAAACTCAACACTGTATCCAAGGAATGCTGAAGAATTCGCCAAAACTTTGAGGTAAACCTAGGATCCCGATCAGATATAATTTAAAGTGGTACTCCATAAAATCTTACCACTTATTTTACATATATCATGGAAAGATAATCCAGATATAAATCCTCTCTAATAGCAATGAAGTGTGCCGACTTTGTAAGATGATCAACTATGACCCAGTTACCATTATTTCCTTTGGATGTTTTAGGAAGTCCGATGACAAAGTCTATGGTTTTTTTCCAATTTCCATTTGGGCATGGGTAATGGTTTTAACACCCCCTTAGACTACTGCCTCTCATCTTTAACTTTCTGACAAACCAAGCATCGAGAGACATATTCCGCAACATCTCTTTTCATGCCATCCCACGAGAAGTAATATTTCAGGTCCCTATACATCTTTGTGCTTCATGTATGAATAGAGAATGAAGAACTATGAGCCTCATCCAGCAGCTCCTTCTTTAATTCTGGGATGGGAGGAACAGAAACCCAATTCTTAAACATTATTATCCCATGAGAATCAAGGTTGAATTCAGGAACATTTATCACCTTCTTTTTGTAACACTACATCTTCTTTTTGGGCCTCTTTAATCCTCACATGTATAGATGGTTGAACATTAATTTGAGGATGATATTATTTTCCCCCTTACATTATAATTCCAAGATCCATCCTTTGTAAATCCATAAATATTGGATCTTTAGTGATCCTCATCATGGATAAGATATCATGGTCCTGTCGACTTAATGTGCCTGCCACCTTGTTTGCTTTCCCGTGGTGGTAATGAATTGAGAAGTCATAATCCTTAATCATCTCCAACCATCTTCTTTGGTGCATATTCAGATCCTTTTGTGTGAAAATATACTTTAAACTTTTATTATCAGTACTAATATCACACCTATCTCCATAAAGATAATGTCTCCAAATCATTAATGAAAAGATTACCGTAGCTAACTCCAAATCATGATTTGGGTAATTTTTCTCATGGATTTTCAACTGTCGTGAGGCATAATCTATCACCATATCATTTTTCATGAGAACACAACCCAATCTCGTCTTGGATCCATCACTATAGATCACAAACCTTTCTCCACTACAATGCAGTGTGAGCATTGGTGTACTGGATAACCTTCTTTTCAAATCCTTGAAATTCTATTCACATTCCTCCGTCCACATGAACATAACTCCTTTTCGAGTCAATCTGGTGAGTGGATTAGATAATCATGAAAAATCTTTCACAAAATGTCGATTATATCCATCCAAACCAAGAAAACTTCGGATCTCAGTTACTGTTGTTGGTCTCGACCATCTTTCGATACCCTGTGTTTTTGCTGGATCCACAGATATCCCCTCTTTTGAGATTATGTGACCCAAATATGAAACTTTTTGAAGCCAAAATTAACACTTGTTAAATTTGGAATAAAGCTTCTCCTTTCCCAAGGTCATCAATACAATTCTCAAGTGATCTTCATGTTATTCCTTTCTTTTTGAATAGACAGGAATATCGTCTATAAAGACTACCACAAACTGATCAAGATAATCTCTAAAGACTCTATTCATCAGATCAATGAAGATAGTAGGGGCATTAGTAAGACCAAATGGCATCACTATAAATTCATAGTGTCCATACCTTGTACGGAAAGCCGTCTTTTTATATCATCCCTTTTTCCCAATAATTGATGATACCTAGAATGAAGATCAATCTTGGAAAAGTATTGAGCTCCGCATAGTTGGTCAAATAAGTCATCAATGCGCGAGAGATGATATTTGTTCATGATCGTGATATTGTTTAGTTCTCGATAATCAAGAAAGAGTCTCATTGATCCATCTTCCTTCTTAACAAACAAAACAGTTGCTCCCTACGGTGACACATTAGGGCATATTAATCCTTTATCAAGATTCTCTTGGAGTTGCTTCTTCAATTCCTTCAACTCAATTGGGGCCATTCTATAAGGTGTATTTGAATTAGGTAAAGCACCAAGTACGAGTTCTATTGAAAACTCAACTTCACGATTTGGTGGAAAACCCTGAAATTCATCCGGAAAGAAATAATCAAACACCCGTACAATGGGTATATTCATAATCATGAGTATCTCACCAACCATTTGAGATAAATAACTTTCATTTAGTGGAATAAAGACCTATATGATAGATTAAATTTCCACTGGAATTTTATGTTCATCCTTGCATCGATAGAAGATCATAGATTGATCTGGAATATGAAATTTGACTTCCCTTCTTTGGAAATAAATATGAGCTCCATATAAAGAATGCCAATTCATTCCAAGAATCAGGTCAAATTCCACTATAGGAAGAATCATAGGATATTCAGGAAGAACTTTCCCACAAACATCAATCAGAGAAGAATTATAAACTTTTGATGTGACTGTTTTGCCAATAGGAGTTGCCATAACTAACTCAACATGTAATTGTTGAGGTAATATGACGATACCCTTAGAAAATTCTTCAGAAATAAAAGAGTGGGTGGATCCAGAATCAAATAAAACATTTTCTACTTTAGAGTGGATGGTATGTGTACCTTTCACCACTTCATTATCGTAATCCACATCACTGATAGAAATTGCATGTGACTTTCCTTTGTCTTTAGCCTTAAGAGATTGTTGACACTGATCATCATCAACAACCCTTGGATTAGGGAATTGATTAGCATAATTCCCCATGTAAAGACCTGTAAAATTCAAGGGAAATTTTTTCAAAATTTGCCTTTTCATTTTCCAAGAATGCAATTTAGGACGGTGCCTGATTCCGAGGCCCCGGTGAGCCCAGAATCAATTTCCGAAGTTTAGATCATGTACGTTTAGTGAATGAATGAGCAGGTTTTACTGTCATTTGAACCAGTGCTCGGAATTGAAATCTGAGCGCACCGATGAAACCGCAACGCCGATAATTTCTTATGAAGATATTATTCGGAGTTGCGTTTTCATGGGAGGTGTTATTAAAAATTTGTGGAAAATAAAATAAAAATTGAGTTACAATTTTTTTTTCTTTTAAGTGGTTTATCCATTGATTGGAAGTTGGGGTAACCACCCAACTTCCCATGAGAGGATTAAAGGTGAGGTGGGGCCCACACGAACACCACCCCTTTCATCTTCCCTAAAATCACTTAATCCTCTCCTCTCATTAATTTGTAACTCCACTTTAACTTAACTAACTCATCTCCTCCTCACCTCCCACATTAATTCATGCCACCTAAACATTAATTAATTTGACAACCCACGATCAATTAATTTTGTGTGTTGTTTTTTAATTTTATAGCTTTGAATGCATGGCATGGGTAAATAAAAAAAGGTGGAGCCTCATTGTATTTTGGGTAGAATTGTTGTGTTAAGAGGAAGGGAAGAGATAATTTGAGTTTTGAAGAACTTCCTCCTCCGATGAAAAACACTGCATCTCCTTTGTAGATGAACGCGAAGAACATCGAAGCTTCGGCGAATAATGTTGTCTCATCTTGCACTTTCTCTCCACGTCGAAGGAAGAGAGACACCACATTCTTCATCGGGCAATCACCGACGACATGCCTTCTTCTCTTATTTCTCCGTTTCAAGGGGAGGAGACACCACCACGGGGAACGTCGCCATTGACAACGACCCACCCTCCGACGTCAACAGAATCGACACCGATCTTCCGCGACGTCCGATCCTCGCGACGCTTGCCTCTTCTACGGCTCGACGACGTGTGACGTCTTTGCAAAATATGGGTTGGTTTTCATGTCGTGTATAATTTTAGATGTTCTTCGATATTAACAGCCAACTGTTATCAACATAACTGAGGAGGTCGGACCACACAAACACGGTCGAACCTCCTGCCCTTATTATTTTTTTGGTTATCTATGTTGCATGAAATGGAAGCGACGAAGTGCCGTCGCACCGTGCAGGAATTCAGAGAATCACGACGAAGCAGCGCGGCGCCGTTGCGCCGCGCCTTTGGGGCTGAATGAATATGCGGTCGGAGTCGGGCCGCAATTAAGAAGCGGGGCGCCATCGCGCGGCGCCGGAAAACCACAAAGACGGTGCGCTTTCGTGTTTGACGTGCGAAAGGACGGACGATAACAAATGGGGTCGCAATGTAATTTTGAAGGCTTTGCAGTGAAGGTCGGGTCTCGGGACGATCACTGGCGAAGACTACAGGCAAATCAGACCACCAGAGCGCGTCCGGTGGTCCGCGGAAGCCCCGACGGCGCGCCACCCCGGCACGGTGGCGCCGGTCGTCGGGAGCGGCGGCGCTCGGCGCGCTTCAAGAAGGAACCGCCGCGGCGGTGAACAAGGGTCCCGCGACCGCCCGGGACCGGGGAACGTGGGACGTGGCAGCGCGCCGCGTCCGGTGACACGAAGCGGCCCCCGCGCGGGGGGGGGGGGGGGGGGGGGGGTGGGGGGCACTCCTTGGGTGTGACGGCTCGGCCTGCGCCGAGCCGCCTAGGCCGGGCCGCGCCGCGCCCAGCCGCGTCGGACCCGGACCCGGGTCGGGTCGACCTGGTTCGGGCCGACCCCGGGGGGTTGGGCCGCGTCGGTCCGGGCGCAGACCCCCCATTTTCGGACCTCTTTCGGTCTTTCTCCTATATCTTGAGTTGCGGACCTCCAATCGATGCACCATCAGCGGAAATGTGACCCTTGGATCGAGAGGGTCGTTTTATTATATTATACTCAAGGTTTAGGAGAACTTTGGGTTCATCCGGGTTGGTTCGGATACAAAACCAACTAGGCCCTCGGAGCGGAAACACTTATATCCTGAGCTTCGGACGTCCGATTTAAGTGCCGTCGACTTTGTTGGATTCCTCTTGATGAGGCATAACTTTTGGCATACTCCACTCGATGTTTGGATGTTGTCGGAGTGTAGTCAGGTTGGTTCACTCACGAAACCAACCGGGCCCCTAGAACGAAAAAGCCAACAACTCACATACAGGGTGTCCGATTAATGCGCCTTCTATCTCATTGAATTCCTCTTGATGAGACGGAACTTTTGGCATACTTCGCCTGAGTTTTGGATGCAGTTGGACAGTGACCGGGTTGGATTGTACCCAAAATCCAACCGGGACTCTGGAACGGAAAAGCTGATAACATTCAGACCAGACGTCTGTTAGACGAACCGTCAGTGGCGTTGGTGATCATGAGGAGAAGCGGTCCCTATGAGTATATCCTTTGAGAGTTCAGGGTATAGTTGAGAAACATCCGGGTTGGTTCGCACATGAAACCAACCGGGCCCCTAGGACGAAAAGGCTAATAACTCACAGACCGGGCGTCCGATTGACGCGCCGTCTGTTGTGTTGAGACCCCTATGACAAAGCGGTCCATTGAGATACGTCTTAGTGGGACTTTGTGATACTTGGAGTATCGACCAGTAGCTCGTGGAGCGGACCCTCCCGGAGACAAGCGTGCAGAGTACAGAGACCGTGTAGCTGACTGAGACTTGACAACGACTGATCGATCAACTCGGTGAGTTTCAGATAGCCCAGTGGGGAGTGCTTGGTTGTAGTGTCAGACCCACATCGGAGGAGTGCTTGGTTTTAGCGGCAGACCCATAGTGGGAAGCGCTTGGTTATAGCGGCAGAACCATGGCGGATGAGCGCTTGGTTGTTGTGGCAGACACGCAATACTCAATAGAAGTAGTACCTCTAGAGGCTATGAGGGGGAGCACTTGGTTGTAGAGGAAGACCCATGGTAGGACGTGCTTGGTTGTAGCAGCATGCCCACAGTATTCGACAGGTTGAGTACCTCAACAGTCTTAGGTTAGTACCTCAGAGTCGTGACAAGATCACTGTACACTCCAGAGACGGGGCTCTTCAGCAGTTACAGTTTCGATAATTGAAAATCATGGTTTGAGATGAGTCTATGATCTTTGTTTTTCCTCGTGATTGAGATGGGTCTCTTGATAACTTAGGTATATGTATGGGCATATAACTGGGTAGTGGTTATCTGTTGATTTCATAATCTTTGTGTTTCCTCATGATTGAGATGGGTTACATGATAACTTAGGTATATGTATGGGCATATACCTAAGTAGATGATATCAGTTAAGATCTTCCTTGTGGTTATCCCTGTTGGATTTAGTGAGACCTTCAGGGTCTTGGGGTCCCTACTGAGTATCGTTATACTCACCCCTGCACGGGCTATGCCCGCACTTCATTGTGTTTGTTGCAGACGAAGGGCAGCGTTGACAGAGGCCGAGTGTTCAAGGGCTGGACGGTACCCGGAGGTGGACCTCACGACGAGTCAGTATCCAGAGGTGGACTTGAGGTTGACGGGCGAGAGCGTTGTGGAGGCTATCTGTACCTAACCTTCAAGTTGGATCCGTGGTGGACGATCTAGGAGCTGCACTATCTGTACGTACCCTTCAGGTAGGATCGATGGTGGACGATCCAGGAGCTGCGCTATTTGTACCAACCCTTCAGGTAGGATCCTTGGTGGACGACCCAGGAGCGACTTGTCACCTTCCGGCTGTTTTGTCTTTTACCTTGTACTTTACAGTTGGGCTTGTATTTCCAGCCCCCTTTACTTTCAGCACTGCTTGTATTCAGTTTTACCTAGTTATTACTTCTACATGTACTCTGTGGTGTTTAGTTTACTTTTATAAAGACAATGCCTTCCTAGTTATCAGGATTTACGCCTTTGGTTCTAGTCGCCAACCCCTGGCCTATGAAAGGTGGACTTGGGGTAGTTATGGAACGGGCCCCGAGGACGGGTCGTGAAAAATTGTTATCAGAGGAGATGGTTCTACCGCAGAACATAGAACTATGATATTTTCTTTTTATGAAGCAATAGTGTTAAGGGTACCGAGTTTGGTGTTCAGTTCAGGGAGTTCAGTGTTGGTGCGGTGACCGACGTATCCGTACACCAGGACCCTGACATCTGATTTCCGACTTTGTGCACGAAAACACTGATTGCCTGTGTGTTTCCAAAAGTTTTAAGGTCAACTCAATCCAGGTCATCTCACCAGGTATAAATTGTTTGACCGTGTCGTATCTATTCAGGATGTCTCCATGCAGACAGTCAGTTGGAGTTTTGAGATAGTACCCGATGACGGCCCACCGAGCGACGAGGATCTGGTGTGAGGCCCTTTTTACTATGTTGGCACCCTCGGGTGGTGTACCAGCAGCAACACCACCTATTAGGGAGAAGATTCCACCATCCATACTAGTGAACTGTGCACGCTGGCAGAGCGTGTTTCATGAGTTCCAGTAGTAGAGGCCTTCGAGGTTACGAGGCGAGGCAGATTCCCAGACAGCAGAGCACTGGCTGGAGGCGATTGCTAGAGTATTCGGCCTAGCTGAGACATCCGTGGAGTGGACGGTGGACATGGATACTAGTTTTTTCCAGTAAATGACCATGAGGATGGTCCACATAGTGATGAGGCTTCAGTACGTGGACCGATGCCTGAGATAGTGCCTTTGGTTAGTGTGTCAGCTATACATCACTACATGTTGGTCAACAATTACAACTGACGGTACTGGTAGATGACACGTGTAGGCTTACTGCCTTACACATGTTCCAACATCAGATACCATCATGTTCCGAGGCAAACCTGACTCACAGGCGGCTAAGGACTGGCTTGAGGAGGTGTCAGGGTGTTTTCTAGAGCTTATACAACTTCGGCAGGACGACATGTCGGTAGCTAAGAATTCATCGAGGCGTACCGAACATTCCAGGTACTCGATGAATACGATATGGTCAGTTCTATGGAGCTCGGACCTCTGAGCGGGGTGTGTTTAAGGATATTCGAGCTGGCATTTTTTCCTCTATGCATTCCTACTCACGTTTTGGTGCTAGAGAGAACCGTGAGGTTGAATGTTCTTTGGATGAATGAATATATCTTGAGAATGTTAGAAGTTGTAACGCAGTGAGCTGGTGCCAATCTCAGAGACATGGGCATGCGAATGTTTCAGGAAGAGGATGTGTTAAGGACATATGAATATGTAGAGTATCATATGTGGAAGTAGAGCTAAGAGTGCAGCATGAGGTGGTGTACATTTTGACATGTTACAACCACCCACCATTGTAGTCCCCGCCAGGCTCAGGGAGCTGGAGGGAAGGGGAAAAGAGTAGCTGCATGCGGTCAAGGAGTGCGACCGAAATGGCTCTAAGTTTTATTTTATGTGCGGACTTTGTACCCTACTAGCTTTTGTAACCATAAACATCGATATGAATCCTCCCTTCCTTCCATGAATGTAGTCCCAAACCTAGAGTTTCCGGTTAAGCCGTTGACTTGAACCTCACGTCTGGAGATACCTTTGAGAGGAGACTCGATAGTCACACTTACGCTGATGGTGTGATCTGAACCTTGAGGTGAGAGTCTGGGTTGGGACCTCTTGGTGGCAGCGTCAAGGCCTTATGACGTTAGATTGAGTATGGATTGGGTAATCACTGTTCTTACTCAAATTGATGGTATTAGTCAAACAACAGGATGGGTTTTCCTTGGTCGGAGAAAAGGAAACCCCAGGAAGCACAGGTTAAACTCGTGCAAGGGAGGGTGTAGCTGATCATTCTTTAGTCGGTCAACCATACCCTCGTGGCAGCAGGAGTTTTGAGTTTCAGTTCTTAATCAGGAAAGGGAGACCTTTAGAGTTCGAGGATGGCGACCATGTTCTTAAATGAGTCTCACCTCGATTAGGTTTATGGAGTTGTAACCGAGGCACCGAGATATATCCAAGGTTCAAAAGACCTTTTTATGGTCCCCAGCAGGGTAGGTGAGGTGGTTTACAATTTCACCTTTCCACCTCAGTCGCACCGGGTGCATGAAATCTTCCACGTACCTTGGATGAGGAGATACGTGCAAGACCCTTCACACATCATCGACCTCAAGGAGTTGGGCGTCGATGACAGGGTGACATGCAGGGAGGTTCTAGTGGGGACCGAGAATCGACATGAGCGGATCCTACAAGGACAGTCGATTCCTCAGGTGCACCTTATTTGGTAGTACAGGAATCTCCCGGTAAGCACATGGGAGCGGAAGGCTCAGATGCGTGCTCAATATCGCTTTTGTATCCCTTGTCTGTGTTTATGCTTTAAGAGTACGTAAAGCCCTGAGGTGGGAGTAATGTAAAGACCTGTAAAACTAAAGGGAAATTATTTCTAAATTTTCGTTGAGATTTTGCAAGAACACAGTTTCTGACAACGCCTGATTCTGAGGCCCGGTGAGCCTGGAATCAATTTTCGAAGTTTAGCTCATGTACGTTCAGTGAAAAAACGAGTGAATTTTCATATCATTAGAACCGTTGATCGGAATTGAAATCTGAGGGCTCCAATGAAACCGCAATGCCGATAATAATTAAGAAGATCTTTTTCGGAGTTTTGTTTTCATGGGAGGTGTTGTTAAAAATTTATGGACGATAAAATAAAAATTGAGTTACATTTTTTTTCTTTGAAGTGGTTTATCCATTGAGTGGAAGTTGGGGTAACCACCCAACTTCCCATGAGAGTATTAAAGGTGAGGTGGGGCCCACACGAACCCCACCCTTTCATCTTCCCTAAACTCCCTTAAACCTCACATATCATTACTTTATAACTCCAGTTTAACTTAAGTGACTCCTCTCCTCCTCACCTCCCACATTAATTCATTCCACCTAAACATTAATTAATTTGACAACCCACGATCAATTAATTATGTGTGTTGTTTTTGAATTTTTTAGCTTTGAATGCATGGCATGGGTAAATAAAATAAGGTGGAGCCTTATTTTATTTTGGTTAGAATTTTTGTGTTAAGAGGAAGGGAAGAGAGCATTTGAGTTATGAAGAACATCCTCCTCTAAAGAAGAACACTTCATCTCCTTTGTTGATGCACGTGAAGAACATCGAAGCATCGACGAAGAACGTTGTCTCATCTTGCACTTTCTCTCCATGTCAAAGGAAGCGAGATTCCACATTCTTCATTGGGTGATCACCGACGACGTGCCTTCTCCTCTTATTTATCCGCGTCAAGGGGAGGAGACACCACCGTAGGGAACGTCGCCATGGACGACGACTCACCCTCTGACATCAACGGAATCGACACCGATCATCTGCGACGTCCGATCATCGTGATGCTTGCCTTTTCCGCGGCACAACGATGTGTGACGTCTTTCCAAGGTAGGGGTTGGTTTTCATGTCGTGTATAATTTTAGACGTTCTTCGATATTAACGGCCAACTGTTATCAAAATAACGGAGGAGGTCGGACCGCAAAAACACGGTCGAACCTCCTCCCCTTTTTATTTTGATGGTTATCTACGTGGCATGAAATGGAAGCTACGCAGTGCCGTCACACCATGCTAGAATTGAGAAAATCACGACGAAGAAGCGCAGAGCTGTTGCGCCACGCCTTTGGGGCCAAACGAATCCGCGGTCGGAGTCAGGCTGCGACGAAGTGCGGTGCAGTCGCGCGACGCTGGAAAACCACGAAGACGGTGCGATTTGTTGTTTGACGTGCAGATGGATGGACGATGACAAACAGGGTCACAAGGTAATTTTGAAGGCTTTTCATTGAAGGTCTGGTCCCGGGACAATCACTGGCGAAGACCGCAGGTGAATCAGACCACCGGAGCGCATCCGGTGGTACGCAGAAGCCCCTGCCGGCGCGCCACGCCGGCACAGCGGCGCCTGCGGTCAGGAGCGGCGGCGCCAGGAGGACCGCTAGAATGATCCACCGCGGCTGAATCCACGATGGTGAAAAAGGGTCCCGCGGCCGCGAGGGACCAGGGAACGTGGGACGCGGCAGCGCGCCGCGTCCGGAGAGACGAAGCGGCCCCCGAGCGGGGGGGGGGGGGGGGGGGGTCCTTGGGTCCGACTGCTCGGCCAGTGCCGAGCCGCCCAGGCCGGCTGGGTCACCTAGGTGGGGTTGGGCCACTCAGGCCGCGCCGCGCCATGCCGGCCGGGCCAACCCAGGGGAGGTTGGGCCGGGTCGGTCCGGTCCCAGACCCCCCATTTTCGAACCTCTTTCGGTCTTTCTCCTATATCATGAGCTTCGGACCTCCGATCATTGCACCGTCAGTGGAAATGCGACCCTTGGATCGAGACGGTCGTTTTAGTATATTATACTCAAGGTTTCAAGGAGCTTTCGGTTCGACCGGGTTGATTCGGATGCAGAACCAACCGGGCCCTCGGAGTGGAAATGCTTATATCCTGAGCTCCGGACGTCCGATTGATGTGTCGTCGACATTGTTGGATTCCTCTTGATGAGACGGAAATTTTGTCTTACTCCGCTCAAGATTTGGATGCCGTCATAGTGCGGTCAGGTTGGGTCCCTCACGAAACCAACCGGGCCCCTAAAACGAAAAAGGCAATAACTCGCAGACCGGGCATCTGATTGACGCGTCATCTGTCTCATTGAATTTCTCTTGATGAGACGGAACTTTTTGCATACTTCGCCTGATTTTTTGATGTAGTTGGATAGTGGCCGGGTTGGATTGTACCTGAAATCCAACCGGGCCCCTGGAACGGAAAAGCTGATAACTTTCAGACCAGACGTCCGTTTGACGAACTGTCAGCGGCATTGGTGATCATGTGGAAAAGAGGTCACTATGAGAATACCCATTGACAGTTCAGGGTATAGTTTAGATACATCCGGGTTGGTTCGCACACGAAACCAACCGGGCCCCTCGGACGAAAAGGCTAATAACTCACAGACCGGGCGTCCGATTGACGTGCCCTATGTTGTGTTGAGACCCCTCTGACGAGGCGGTCCTTTGAGATACTTCTTCATGGGAGATTGTGATATTTGGAGTATCGACTAGTAGTTAATGGACCAGACCCTCTCGGAGATGAGTGTGCGGATTACGGAGACCGTGTAGCTGACTGAGACTTGAAGACGGTTGATCGATCGACTCTGTGAGTTTCGGATAGCCCAGTGGGGAGCGCTTGGTTGTAGTGGCAGACCCACTGCGGAGGAGTGCTTGGTGGTAGCGGCAGACTCATGGTACTCAACAGAAGTATTACCTATGGAGGCTATGAGGGGGAGTTCTTGGTTGTAGCGGCAGACCCATGGTGGGAAGCGCTTGGTTGTATCGGCAGACCCATGGTGGAGGAGCGCTTGGTTGTAGCGGCAGACCCGACATACTCAATAGAAGGAGTACCTCTAGAGGCTATGAGGGGGAGCGCTTGGTTGTAGCGGCAGACCCATGGTGCAAAGCGCTTGGTTGTAGCAGCAGTCCCATAATACTCGACATTTGGAGTACCTCATCAGTCTTAGGTTAGTTCCTCAGAGTCATGACAGGATCCCTGTACACTTCAGAGACGGGGCTCTTCAGCAGTTACGGTTTCGATAATTGAAAATCCTGGTTTGAGATGAGTCTATGATCTTTGTGTTTCCTCATGATTGATATGGGTCACTTGATAACATAGGTATATGTATGGGAATATACCTAGGTAGTGGTTATCCATTGATTTCATAATCTTTGTGTTTCCTCGTGATTGAGATGGGTTACTTGATAACATAGGTATATGTATGGGCATATACCTAAGTAGAGGCTATCTGTTGAGATCTTCCTTGTGGTTATACTTGTTGGATTTAGTGAGACCTTGAAGGTCTCATGTTCCCTACAGAGTATCGTTATACTCACCCATGCACGGGCTATGCCCGCACTTTGGTGTGTTGGTTGCAAACGACGAGCAACGTTGACAGAGGTCGAGTGTTCGAGGGTTGGATGGTACCCGGTGGTGGACCTCACGACGAGTCAGTATCTACAGGTGGAATTCACGGAAAGACGTTACATAGAGAAGGTTGACGGGCGAGAGCATTGTGGAGGCTATCTGTACCTACCATTCAGGTAGGATTCGTGGTGGACGATACAGGAGCTGCACTATCTGTACCTACCCTTCAGGTAGGATCTGTGGTGGACGATTCAGGAGCTCTGCTATCTGTACCTACCCTTCAGGTAGGATCCTTGGTGGACGACCGAGGAGCGGCTTGTCACCTTCCGGCTGTTTTATCTTTTACCTTGTACTTATAGTTGGGATTTTATTTCCGGCCCCTTTACTTTCAGCACTACTTGTATTCAGTTTGACCTAGTGATTACATCCGCTTGTACTCTGTGGTGTTTAGTTTACTTTTATAAAGGCAATGCATTCCCAGTTATTGGGATTTACAACTTTGGTGCTAGTCACCAGCCCCTGGCCTATGGAAGGCGGGCTTGGGGTAGTCATGGAATGGTCCCCGAGGACGGGTCGTGACACCCCATTTCCTTGCACATGTAACATTGAAGTGTAGTAGGTTCACTCTGTGTTGCCTTTTCATTGTTCGTATCACTAGACATCTTCTTTCCATCATTGCGACATTCAAATGCCCGATGACCTTTTTTTCCAAATTTGAAGCATTTACTTGTCCCTTTAAGACAACTCCCTCCATGTTTCATTCCACACATTGAGCATAAGGGAAAACTCATCTTCTTTTCAGTATGGTATTTATATTTTACTTTGAATTCCATTTTCCTCTTCTTATCAAGCCCATATGAAGGATGGGTTACTCCAATCTCCAATCTCCATCTTACTCTCAGGTTGGATAATAATCCCAGAAGCATACCTTGCATGTCTTGTAAAATTTTCTTCGTAGGTACCAACAGATTCATCATCCTTTTGCATCAGTTCAAGAAAATTCTACTCCATCTTTGTTCGAAGAATACGTGAGAAGTACTTATTGAAAAATAAGTTCTTGAACTCATCCCATTCCATGGACTCAATTTTGTCTCTTGGCCTTGTATTCTTGATAAGATTCCACCATTGATCAGCTTCACCTTCCAAACGATATAATGCTATGATGACTTTATCATGTTCAGAACATTGAATAACTGAAAATATCTTTCTAGTAGTACTGATCTATTGTTCAGAAACTAATGGATCAGAAGACCCGCTGAATGCGGGTGGACGCTGCCTCATGAAGGATTCAACAAAATATTGCTCCTTCCTTTGCTCGTTTGGAATCCCTGCATGATTAATTTCTTGAGAATGTTGACTGAGCATGACTATACGATTTTTCATTCCAGCTGCCATAATGTTTCATGGCTCAGGGTAACAATCATTGTATTGCCCGTCACATTCTGCCTTAACACGGTTCCTTCGGGTTCCACCCATTTAGTAAAACCTAGAAGAATAGTGTGAGGAATACTAATTATAATAGTAAAACCACAAAATCAATAATAAAATTTTACACTTAAGGTATTATCTTAGGTTATTCATAGCTATTTCTAAAACACTAAGATTGTGTTCTATGCTTAGATATATCCTTAGGGTTCTTACTAAGGCTTTCACATCCTAGTTTCCAAAGTTTGATTATTCATTTCCTCTGATACAAACTATAACGAACCATACTTTACATACATTGTTAATACTTAAAAATTGATGCACACTTATTACAACTTATAACAAATCCAGGGTAGGACTGTATAGGTATTATTTCATTAGAAACTGGGAAACATAAACAACTGGTTCATAAATAATCTACATTATCTCCCATTTATTTCATCATATCTAGAGTCCATTATGGCATATCCTACTTAATAACCATCTTCCTGACCTTGGGAAAGAAAACACACAAAAGGGTGAGCTCAAATGTTCCGTTAGCGTAAACAAAAGAAATATCAACCACATCATATTCATAAGAACATATCATTTTGGAAATATTAACCTGCAAAAGAGATCATAATTTCACAGGCATGGGATAAATCATTGTAGTGAAATTTAATCCCAATAATCAAAACATAGAACATTAAAATTTTTGGAATACACACATAGTCATATAGAATCATCTCTTAGTAGTCAAGACTCATTGCCAAGACTATCTTAGCGGACAAAGTCCATTTCTAAACCGAGTTCACTCCTCATTTCAGTCCTGTTTCACTAAACTGGTTTACCTTTCCATTCTAGCCATGTCTATCTCATGAGATATAAATCTTTACCCAATGCATTGAAGAGATATATAGGTCCCACCCATCTCATAATGATATCATTCATGTGTGTGCCACAAAATCAAAATTCATACATCATAGCATAACCCATGTAATAAAAATGGGATTCTTAAACATCATGCCATCATAAGATAAAAGGACATCATAAAAATAATTCCATAATAACATAATCAAATCAATGTAAAAATAGGGATAGAAACATAATAGTATATTATCTTATATGGAAAATGATTTTGATAAAATGCTTGAACTCCATTCTTGAGGAAAATATCCTTTCTACTTCAAAACCATTTTTTCTTTAAAATGTCATACAATTTTAAACAAAAATAATTTGATTAAAAATAAACATTAAAACATTTAAAGGAAGCTTCATGGAAATAATGTTCAAAAATTCCATTCAGGCCGTATAAGTTAGAAAAAACATTCATCTCGTACTTTGGCCGGAAAAGTCAAAAAGTACCTCGTACTAAAAACGACAAAAGATTCCTATCATATCATTTACTAAAAACTCACCAATGGGTAAAATTGGATTTAAAAGATTGTAGGTGGAAGGAAATAATATTTTATATTGGGGATACATGTATGTGGATGATAAAATATGCCCCATTAAATTCTGAAGTATAAACAATCTCGGATAAAAATGAGATTGTGAGATTTTCCCTTACCTTAGGTCTGATTTGCTTCGTATGTGTCCAAAAATCCTGTATAATGATTTATATAATGACATTATCTTATTACAGAATCATACTCATTGTTATGATATCATATATGGTCATATTCCTAGCTTCTTATTAGTAATATTTCACTGCTACTTGTTTTTCTGGGGTTTATTACTTTTTGTTCTTATGCGTGTTTTGTTGAATAAATTATTATTCTTCTCTTTAGGTTATAGATACCTAATTTCTAGAATGGTATTAGTGTAATATATATTATATTTATTCATTAAATTCATTTATATAATCATTATGTAATTATTATCATGTAGAAGGAGTCGCATCACATCGTGGAGACGGTAGGCCGTACGTACGCACGAGCGATGATATCGTTCCCATGATCGTGGAATTGTATTGAGGTGTATGTATACTATTTCAGAATCAATATCAATTTACAATAATCATATATATCTATTCTCTACACCATTATACCCATCCAAGTAAGGTGGTGGTGGAAAATAGATTACACCACGGCATGGAGACGATATTCTGTACGTACGCACACGTGGTGATTTTGTATTCCATTGGATGGATAGATGGTGAAAAAGGGTTGTTTCATACATATAATAATATATCAGTATATTAGTTATGCTGATTTTATTACTTAATAATTAAACAACTAATGAAGATGATGTAGAAGAATAAATAATGTTGAAAGAATCTGTAATGGACATTACCTCTTCTTTAAACCGCATCTTCTTAACCTCCTCTTAGGGAACTAAAGATGGTATTTTAAGAAGACCAGGACATCTAGGATGTTTATAGGGAAGTGGAGAAGAGAAATTTTCAGGGGTTGCCGGAGATTGAATTCTCAAAGTGGTGTGAGGAAGAGAGGGAGGAGGTGCCCTTTTATAAAGGAGGAGAGGGGCACCTTTGAAAAAACTAAAATATTATTTTATTATAAAGTCATATTCGGTTTTTAATAGCTCCAAATTGATTTATTTTGAATATAAGGTAGGGATGGTTCTAAATCCTCTGAACCAATGGGTTTTAGACAAGTATAGGTCATTATAATAACCTTATCTTTTTGTTTTAACTCTTAGTTAATTAGATTGACATTTACCCTGTCAGATTGTATTTTTCTATTATATAGTAAATAAACATACCATATACATCCAAGCGACCCCAAAGTGGTCCATTAATTATACAACTATCATGATATAAGTATCTTGGTCAAAACTTATATTTTTAGGAATATAATAACAATTAATAATATAATATTTCTTTTAAAAACTATTTTATGTCAATTTTGACACTATTTGGTAATTTATTTTTGTGAAAATCATAACAGAATGATTAGTTCTAAAAAAGTTAATTAAATAAATACTAATATTTCATATTAACCTATAAAATTATTTTAATTCATAAAAAGTCTTAAATGACATTTATTTGAGTATTTATAACATCAATTACATTAATATTTTATTAATAAGATAATTACTGCATCATCATTGTGTCATAAATAAATTAAATTATCTAATATCTAAAAATTATAAATAAATTATCATTATGTAGGAAATCGTTTTAGCTTTCTAATTAATTTTTATAGTCGAATTGTTCTTATGTATAACCCTATATTATAAATGTTTTATCTATTAAACTTTGACTTTAACTCTTCTTTAAATTAAATAATATTAAATGTCCTAATCTAATCCATGTGGACCTAAATGGTCATATTTTATTCCTAAGGTTGTTTTTGGTCGAATTGAACTTATGTAATAGAATTAGTACATATGTTAGGGTAATAATAATATCATTTTTACACATAATTACCCTATTTACTTTTAACCTTCGTAAAAAAAGTAAAAAGTCACTATTCACCAAAAATTATTTTCATCTCATTGAACCACATTTCAGTCCTTGATATTAACCGCGTCTCTAGGAATTTCGAAATCCCACTCACAGAAGTGGTAAAATTATGTTTTAGATTAATTTTCAAATTCCCCTAGGAAGTGGGTAAAAGACGGTGAAAAGTTCAATAAATTTTTATATACATAAAATTTTTATAAAATGACTCCAATGAATTACATTGAACATATATAGGTATTATGTATCAATTTTGACCTAAAATAAATTTAAATTAAATAAATAATTATTTAAATGAAAAGTTAGGTTTTAAATAGTAACCTAGTGTTTTCACTATTCATCAAAAATTGAATATTTTTAGAAAAATACCAAAATTTCACCCTAGGCTAATTTCTATATTCCAAATCCAAAAAAGAAGTCAATTTTGAAAAATAAAATTTTAAAAAGTGGGTATTACATTTCATAATGGCTAGTTTTAATAATATTTTAATAGCATATTGTTGTTTAGTGAAACTCTGTATTGCGTACAACGCAAGCTTTCGAGGAAGGTCACAATTGCGTTTAAATCAAGCCAAGCTTCTGTTGCGTGTAGTGAATGACTACATTGATTATTTATATAACATTAAAACAAAATATTTCTCATAATAATCTTGGGTGTTACAACTACCTCTTCTTCAGGCATCGTCCAAAGGATGGCAGTGAAGCCTTATTAAGAAGGATTTATGACACATATAATGATAAAATAATGAGAGTAGAGAATTTTGGAAGTGTTTTTTTATTTCATCATTTACAAAAATATGGTTTGAGGTGTAACAAATAGCAGAAATGGGTAGACCTTTATAATTGGGGTAATGGATACAATTGTTGTTATGGAAAATAATTGAGTGGTCCCATGTTTTTCATATGTCATAAGGGTAAAAATGGATCACTATAATACTATATATGTTGAATGTTCAAAATGTTGTTACCGAATAGCTTTTTATAAATGTTTATAAGTGATTTTATATACTTATCATTTTATTTTAACATCCTTGTAAAGAATTGTTTTCCTTAACTGTGGTAATTATTTATTACAACATTAACAATTTATTTTAGATGAAAACTATTTTAAAAAACCATCGATTAAAATGTAATTTTATTAATAACTTTTAATATATTTTTCCAAATTCAAATTGAAGAAGTTTCAAATTTTAATTTAAAATAAATCTCAAAGATGCAATCAGATAAAATGTTTTTAATGAGAAAATGCTGAAAATTTGAAATGGGTTTGTAAAAAAATTAAATATAAATTTGAATCAAATGATCTAAATTGGAAAAATTTATGTATAATTGATCTAATAATAATTTGAACAAAATTTAAAATATAATTTATCATTATATATAATCAATAGAAAAAGAAATTTTCAAATAAAATTATGTTTTTTCTATTCCTCAAAAATGATACATTTTTGAAAAATCAAAAAATTCCACCATATGAAAATTTTGAAACTCTAAATTAATTTTTTTTGTTTTATAAAATTAATAATATATAACTGGTATAAATTAAATTTACATTATTTGAACTAAACATGACTATACTGTCTCAAAAACACAGTTTTTTATAGAAAATATTTCCGTTTATTTTTAATTATTCTTAGCTTATTAAAAATAAATAGATAAAAATATAAATATAAACTATATATTTTAAAATGTTTTTTAATCCCATTCATACACACCAGTCCAATACATCTGTGATAAATATTATTATAATATTTTACTATATGTCACATTTTGTTTAAACATGGTATTCAGTGTAACCCAAACTAAAAATAATGTTGTGTGTTAGGAAATATAAACTCATTGTTGAATGTAACCCAAAATAAAATTAGTTTTTTGTATTGATTTCCCTATTTATCTTCTGTTTCCCCTATAAAATCTCAGGGTGTTACTTTTGCACCACAAAATAAGGGTAGAATGTAAAACAACAAATATCTAATTTTTAGGAAGATATTTCATGATATAATTAAAAAATCATTTAATTCCTTTTAGTTTGGTGCCACTTTACAATGTAAATGACTATATATAACTGATATAATTTAAGAAATTCCAATTCCTTCCCTCCCTCACTCATAAAATGGTTACTAATTCACCTATATTCACACCATTTTCTCTTCTTATATTAGAAAATAACCACTTTAAATCATTATTAGAATCATTTCAATGTTTTTGGAGATTATTATCTTACAATAATATGAATACATGATGGATTACCTTGTAATCAAAATAGTTTTGCTCAAATAAGAGGTATAAATCCAACCAAACTTTTTTAATTTATTAAACATTACATAAACCTATCGTATACATGAAAAATATCAATATAATATAATAAATATACTAAGTTTTTATTTTAATGATGTAGTATCTGTTTACCATCTTTTATAAAATAGACTGGAGATGAATGTATTGCTCCTTTGTATGTGTGGACTACAACATCCACATAACGATATGATTAATTTTTCACCACCTTCATTCATGGATTATTATTATGATAAATATGAGGTTTATATATGATATTTATGTTATAATAATTTTAATGAACCACTTGGGTTGACCTTGATCCAGTCACTTGAGTTGATTCGTGATAAAGTCAGAGAGGTGTTCTCGATCCTCATGGGCTAACCGAAAGGTACATGGCATCAAAATAGTACCAATGGGACCAATTTGTCCCAATAAATATAAATAAACAAAAATAGAGGAAAAAATAAAACAAAAAAAAATCTGTGAATTAATTTCCAAATTTATATCATTTTAATTGCATGAGAGGGTACAATAAACTAAACCAAATAGAAAACCTAAAAACCATTCTAGACCCAACACCTAAGTCATATCCATGTGACCTTGAGGTTCACTCTCTAACTCACAACCAAATATTTCCCAAGGGGATCAAACCAAAGCAGGAACCTGGAGTAGAAACAAAAAACAAGAAAAGACAACATGTCTGAGTATTAAAACTTAGTAGGTAGGCCTGAATAAATCTATTTCCAACAAAAATCCTTTAAATAAAAAAATTATTAATAGGTGTGAAATATAATATATAAATATTGTTTTTTCCAAAATTCACATTACAAAGTAAACAACTTACATCCCAAATAATTGTTCCCATATTTCAAAACAAGGCACAAGATAATAAGGGAATAGGGGCCATGTAAGAGGTGATCATTTTTTATATCAGTGAAAATGGGTATAAATACATGTTCTTTCAAAAAATTCTTAATGAAAACCTATTACAAGAGCCAAATATTCATTATTTCCATGAAAACACCAAAACCAACCGTAAGAAATAAAAGTATATACAATGAGAGAAATGGTACTAAATGTACTAGTAAAAGTGGAACATGGGAAAACGTACGAAATCCGGGGAGAATAGAAACATATTATTACCTTTGAAATCATACCTCATAGTATCTCACACACAATGAAATAAAAATTCCCAAACCCATAACCGCCCTAAATCTTGTCCGACTGAGTGGATCAATCCAATATCAAGGAACCCAAATATCAACCTACTATTGGCCACCCATCTATTCCTGAACTACCAGTGCATAAATCATTCTCAGTGACCCTATTAGCTATACCAGGATCCCATGTTATGTTCACAAAGTGGTGTTCTTGGATTCCAAAAAACAAGTCATATATACATGACATCATACACATCACACAAAATGACACCACCCCGAAAACCTCCATGAGTAGTCCTTGACTTAAAAAAATTACACATTATGGAGGTCCCAAACTAAGTAAAATCATATCTCATGTTAAACCATTGAGGAAAACGTCACTCCCGAAGGGTTATCCAAATGAAACATTTTATGAAATGTGCCAACGGGACCTACGTAATTCCAACCCATTGATCATTTTATAAAAAACACTTCATAAATCATTTTATATATTAAAACAACATAGAAATAACATAATATAATTACCGATCACCTTTTGGAGTAATAAACAATTATTTATAAAATCAAACCATGAATTTAGGAGACCCAAACCGATTAAAAATTATTACCATGAAATTTAACAAGAACATGGTGTGAAAACCCTTGAAATCTGCACCACACATTCAAGGAAACAATGAAAAACACATCTTTTAACCAAGAATACTCATTATAATCGGGAAAAATTAATATTTAATAACTATGGTAGGTTCATAAATCAACCAGTCAACAAAATATAAATATTAAAGAAGAGGTGAAAATATATCATACCACAATCAGTTCAGAACATATTGAAATTGGTTTGAAACATTATTCTCACATCATCCACACCCAATGGGAGGCTAGATCCAACCACAAGGAACCCTAAGAAGAGAAACCCCCCAAAAAGAAAGTAACCCTAGACATGAAAATAAAAAACATGGCCACTAGGGGTACGAGAAAACATAAAAAGTGAGATAAATGAAAGGAGAAAGAGATAGATGCACTAATAGTTTCATTCTGGCGGAAAATCACTAAGAAAACCTCATGGATTTCTCTTAGAGGGGCTTTAAGGTTCCAAAATATTCTATGGGAGATGCCTATGTCGAAGGAGTAAAAATGGTGGAAAATAAATGATTTAGATATAAATATAATGGGGAGAGAGATCTATTCTAATAATCACAATCGATCATAAGGTTAGTCCACCCTATCTTTAAAATCATGTAGATATGATTAGACAACTACTACCAAGAAAGAGATCGACCACACAACCTACCTGGATGGTATAACTAAACGTACGATAGTTCTGTAGTAGCTATTACCTCACCTAGGATAATCCACATAGTTTTTGGTAATATGGAACACAGTATCTCTTAAGTGTGCACAAACCATGCGCCTTATGCTGTATAGACCAAAAACACCAATTTTCTCTAGAACTCTAGGGGGATACCAGTAATGAAATTTAAGAAAATAAGGGAATCAATAAATACTACAAAAACTCAAACCTAGCACTCCCTGTTACTGAGGAAATAACCAAACAACTGAACCAAACGGGGGCTGAAGATCAATTCCAAAACATGGTTGTGACAATTCTTCCCACCATTACTAATTATTCCCCTAGAAAGCTATCCCAAGTCTCACATTAAAAGAAAACCCCACTAATTATTTACAGCTGAAGGAGATTCACAATTAATGGAAATCAAAGGGATAAAAACCCTTACCAATAAGGAATAGAAGACAAAATAAAATCGGGACACCCAAATGGGATCTACGCTAATTTACAAACACCCCTATTAGTTTAGACACTTCCAATTGATCTGTTTTAGAAGATATTGATCTTTCAAAAAGAAAAAACCATCCTCAAAACATAATCACCCTAATCATCATTAAGAAGAAGTCAAATATCCTCCCAAAACCGATGAACTAGTATAAACCACCTCTTATGGATACATTTATAACCATACACAAAAAAATGACAAGAAACACATCCATCTCATCCTCTACTCAGAAGAAAACATAAAATTTAGTGGTTCAGTACTAAACCATCCTTCACAATATCCGATACCAAAAAGAAACCCAGATACTGACATGGGGAGGCCCGAATAGGGTCCCCACCATTTGAAACTAACTACCTCATGAGATGAAATTAAATTCTAATGTAGGATACCGACATGCAGTGGCCTGGAAAAGCTTCCCACCATATGATACAAGTTCATACAACATCATTTTAAATAAATTTAATTAAACCCATTATGGGTCTCCCCACCATAATATTTATCGTGATTAAAATAATTTGATAACCATTCCATAGGAAAACAAATTACCACCAAAAGGAGAGGGGAGGGAAGATCCCAACTAATTTACCATGAAACCCACAATAGAAAACACACCAACACATCACATCCCCTGATAACTGCAACCCAGCCACATTCGATTCATATATACGGGCCTCAAAAAGGATATAAAAAAGAAAAATTACACATGTTGGGATATAAATACTAAGATATTATGAAGGAAAAAGACAACACCTCTCTATAACCAGTGGAAAACATGAAGTCCCAATTGGGTCACAATATGAATAAAAGTATCACACACCATTTTCCACCAAACAGAACTATTAAAGATAGAGTAGATACAATGAAGGATTGAACTGCATACATAATCTACACTAAGGACAAAGATTACACAAATACCTTTTACACCATCGGGGATCTCCTTACTATGCAACACCCTCACTTCAGGAGCTATGACTGGATATCTGATGGTTGAAGCATCTTCTGCCCCAATGACAGGCTTTAGAAACCCCTGAACTAATCTTCTCCTTCCCGTTCTAAGAGCAACCACCTAACATTAAATTCTGAGCCAGTAGAGCCCAACACACCCCATGATTTAATTTTACTCAACATGTATCTTTATAACAATAAGGACATTGAATATGCACACACATAACCCCTTTTCACTTGAAACGAGGAACATGAAAGAAGGGACACAAAAGAAAACCCTTCATCAGAAATAAAGAAGTTTGGAATTTCTAAAGCAATGACATTGTCTTCTCAAAATAGAAGTCCCCAAATTGCCCCTAAGCATCATCCTTTTCAATTAAAAGGAATCAAAACACTACCATACATGAATGATCATGACCCCTACAATAGATGGAAGCATTACAGGGAGAGGGATCTTAACCCAGGTCCCAACTAGGATACGATTCATGGAAAATGAAATAATAGACCCTTATGACCAAACTCACCACATTGGTTTACATGAACAAAATTAGATAGGAGAAACTGATGAAAGGTCTGGATATCAATTCTAGGAAAGTGGATATCTCCAACTACTCCACAGATTATGTCAAAAATTCTTAACTAGAATGTCCCCTTCACTGATTCCATATTGAACCATCAATAAATACATCTTCAAATTATACCCTCAATATCTAAGGCTCATTAAGAAACAAAAGCACCCTTCCACCTCCCTCACATCTTTTATCTTACTAAAAAAGGTTCCACTCAATCGAAAAATCCATGAGGTAAATTTTATTTTTAAATTTCACAATGGTAATCCTATCATTGATCAACTAGAGGGTTTACGTCTAGGGAGGTAACCCATGACCACCTTCTAAACATATATTAATTCTTTATCAATTTTCTCTCTAGAAACTGTGGAAAAAACCAGGTCCCAACCAAACATGTCTGTTGGCTAAAACATAAAGAAAATGAACACCAAAACACAAAGAAACCCACCACCAGGGTTTCCTAAAACACTTACCTTAAAAAATCCAAACAAGAATATAAACTACAAGCACTAATATACAAGTAATAATAACCATGCTCAAACACCTCACAACTAACATTATCAAAATATAATAAGACACACCAAACCATTTCATAAAAAGAAATTACATTTATGATTAAAATTGGATTTTTGGGTTACACACTCACTGATGGAATCCCATGGAGTATCCCACATTCAAGTCCTTATGCATTACCAGGCATCCATTCACTTTCACACACATCCTAATGCATGTGGTCACCCACATAATCAAAAAATTTTAAAACAAGACATTAACATCTTCTAAAATCAAAGGATTCAAACCACATATCCATTTCAAAACACACCAATCCTATTTTAAAAAACTACAAACCACAAAAATTTGAAACACATTTCTCAACTCAGAAAACCATCCTAGAAAACATAACTCATTAAAATGATAACTCATTTTATATCTGCACACATACCATTAAAAAACTTACACATTTTAATGATTTAAAAATCATTAATAAAATCCCTAACCTCCCACCAGAAACCATTTCTCGACTCAACATCATTATTTTCAAAGCATCTCATCCCATTCAAAACTATATCCAAATACCAAATTTCTTAGATATCAGACATTTTTTAGCATTTTAAAACATCATGTCAAACCAATTCAGTTTTACCCAAAAATTTATTTCACAAAAACACAAATTTTATAAGACATATTTGAAACATGTACTATGAATCCATTTTACACTAGCCAAAACAAATCAATTTATATTTTAAATAAATTTTTTCATAATTCCAAAATAAAATATTTAATAAGAATTTCTATAATTAATGAAATTAACTACTATACAAAAAATGGAAACTGGAATCATTGGGTGACATACCCATATGGTCAGAAGCAGTATGCCAATCACACCCCCCTCACAAGGAGTATTATAGGGTTTTTACTCAATTCTACATAGCATGATAGGCCCTACAAAATCATGAAGACCATATTCCCAACCTCATTTTCACTTCCCAACAACATACAATCCAAAAGACCCAAATCACACCAACGTACCCAAACATCCCATTATAACATGGGGATCAAAATGAGAGAGGGATCATGATGTCTTTCCTATTCCAATGCCTTGAGAACTAAAATCATATTCCTTCTACCATGAAGTCCCCAAATAATTATTGCCTCTTTGAAAATAATGCTCCTCAAAAGTGCCACCTTGCACTAATACCATTTCATTACAATCTAACCTAGATCAACCCTGATCCAGTCACCCACATCAATCTATGGAATTGACTGAGGGGTGTTTCTGATCCTCCTAGGGTAGTGATATGTGAAAATGAGACATCATAGTACCAATGGGAATGACCTCATGCAATAAATAATAATAATTAAAAACAGAGGTTGATTGGCATTGGATATGATAATGCTCGCACTCTGGGATCAACGGTGATGGCGTAACCCTAATGGGATTGGCGACGTTCCCCCCACCATCGCCTATCGACGCGAGGGGGGAGGATTCTAGGCATCCTCAGATCCGGTCTTGCGCTTTCTCTACTTTTACCAAACATAATTTTCTACCGTCATTTCCATCAATTAACCTTTCTTCGAAGGTCCCTGGCCTTCGCGAAGGCTCCCCCGTGGTTTCCCTTTCGGCTCTAGTGTTTACAGAAGCGGAGATCCTTCTGAATCTCACATTGGTTTCAAGTTTCGGAAATAGGTGACCTTTAGTGGACGAATTTGATAGGTTTGTTTTTGATTCTTGGGGGATGCGGGATAGGGCGATTGTCAGTCTATTGGATAGAAATCATTTGACGATGCGATGTCCATCCTCAGAGGATCTTGTTCACACTCTCGCCTTTTCTCCTAGGAGGTGCGGTGGATGTGGATTTCACCTGTCTTGGTGGAGATCTGACTTTTATCTGAATCGCGATTCTACAATGGTTCCTCTATGGGTATGTCTTCCTCATCTCCCTCTCCGCTTATAGAACCCAAAAATTCTTTGTATGTTAGAAAATTTGGTTGGTCATTTTCTATGCGCTGATTCGCATACTGCTGCAGTTTGTCATCTGGTAAACCCCCACATCTGTGTGGAGGTGGACGTTTCAAAGGCTCCGGTTGAGTTTGTGTGGATTGAAGAAGGAGAAGAGATCAGGTGCAAGCAACCAGTGGTCTTTGATCATTGGTTGGAGTTCTGTTTTTCATGTCGGCAATAGGGTCATTCGAGTGATGTCTACAGGCGGGGTGAACCCAAATGAAAAATGAAGGAGCAAGAGAGGATTTGTTTCAGAAGGGAATCAGGCTCACTAAGTGTGCAATAAGAAGCAGTGAACAAGGAAATAGCTGGGTGCCGAGCCTTCTTCGTTCAGGGCTGTATATTGTAACAAAAAGGAATTGAGAGGTTAAGACAGGGATAAATCAGTGGAAGTGTGGGATGATAAACATCCCCTGACGTTGCCTCATTCTGTAAGTGGAAGGTTTTCTAGAAAGGAAGTGTTGTTTTGGACGGGTGCATGGTGAACGATCCCTTGGTTGCTTCTTCGTGGGACAACCATCTAGAATTTGATAAAGAGATTTTGGGCATCCAGGTGGGAGGTTTTGTTAATGTTGTGGTTGAGGATGTTGTGCCTGGTCTTGGGAACACAGTGCATAGGATTTCCATGATGTAGATAGAGCATAGGCCACGAGATCCGATGGTTAAGGAAGTTTTTCATCACTTAAACCATGACCTGGGCCTTGTAAATGCAGATACAGTGGATGGGAAGAAAGTGGAGATGAGCACTCAGGTGGACGGTGTTGGCATTGCAGTGGAGGGAGAGCAGAATGATCTAGTTCTTTTGTAGGGAGTGAGCTGTGATGCTGTTGGGGCTGTGGAGCCTTCCGTTCCAGAAAGGCTGGCTTGTGTTGATCCAATGGAGAGTGAGGGGATGCTGCATGACAAGGAGGCCGATGAGCGGTAAGATGGTAGTCCCTTGAGGTGTTCTACTTATCCACTGCATTCTGTAGCCGGGGATGGAGTGATGGAAATGTTGGCATGGCCACAATGTCTTGCTATAATTGATGTCAACAATCAGGTTCAGCAGGTTTGTGGTTTAGAGGATGGTTATCAGGAGGTGAAAATTTTGGTATAATGGGGTGATATCTCAGATAGCGATAGGGAAAAGAATCATGGAGTGGTATGGCCTTCTTACAGAAATGTTGACCAGGGTGCAAGGGTGAAGGTGCAAGGGGAGGAAGGTGCTAAGACCGCTCACCACGGCGAAGAACGAATAAATACAACTCTTACATTCCCAGGCTAGTGTCCATTAGATCTTCTGTTGGAAGGGAAAACTAGGCTATGCAATCTTCAAATGAGTTATTGGCCTTAGATATGCTAAATCTTAGAAGAAAATATGCCAATGTTCTTAAACACTATGAAAGCTCAGAGTGTGAAACAAATAAAGCAGAGGACTTTGTCTCTAAAGGGGGTGGTGATGGGTATGATTTCTATGATATGTAGTTTTTATGGACTTATTGTACATGTTGTTATTTTATTTTATTAATAAATGGTCAGAGGCTTGCCTCTAGCGGAGCGTTTCTGGTAAAAAAAGGAATAAATTATGGAGAAATCCATACTTGACATGGTTTTTAAAAATTACATCATTTACATTTCAATAGAGGGTATAAAAAACTAAACAAAAAATATACACCAAAAAAATAAAACAAGACATAATAAGGCCGACATCACCATGTGACCTCATGGGTGACACACCAATAAACAACCAATAATTTCCCTAGGTGATCGAACCAAAGCTGTAACCTATAGAAAAATATAAAAACAAAAAAAGTCTATAGGATTGAGTATTACAACTCTGTAGATAAGACTAAAAAAACTATTCCCAATGGACATCCTTTAAATTAAGAAACATTTATTAATAGTTTTGAAATAAAATTTATACATATAGGGTTTTCCACAATTTACATCTCAGAGGAATTAAATCACATCACAATCTATTACTCCATTATTTCAAAACAAGGCTTAGGGGAAATAGGGAAAAGGGACCAAGTAAGATGTTCTCATTTTCCTATCATAGCTAAAGGGTAGAAATACTTTTTTGTTCAAAACATTAATCTTAAAAACCTTTTTAATGAACCAAACATTCCAAATTTACATGAAAACATCAAAACCAAGATTATGGAATACATTTATACACAACGAAAATAACACCCACAAATGAAAAAGGGTTAAATGATTAAATGAAATGACTCAAGTCAACAAGGTGAACCATCCTTTTCGAGAGCCTGTCTGATTAGAACTCCAAAGTTATGAATGCTCGGCCTAGAGTAGTGATCAGGATGGATGACCTTCTAGGATGTTTCTCAGGGTGTGTGTGAATGAGGACAAACCAAACTAGACAGGACATGTGTTGGCATGTGTGGTAGTCATTAGTTAGATGACCCTTTTAGGAATGTGGGTGGGAAACAAGGTGGGGACCACGTGTCTGCGGGGCTACTGGTGGGCGGGGCCCAATTGTTACATTTGGTATCACAGGTGGTTCCCAGCATTAAGTGTGGTGCACTGCTTGGGTTGAGTAACACCCCCCAATTTAGAAGGGGTTAAATGAATAAATGATATGACTCATGTCAATAAGGTGCACATTAATTTTCGGGAGCCGGTCTGATTAGAACTCCACAGTTATGTGTGCTTGGACCGGAGTAGTGATCAGGATGAGTGACCTTTGGGGATGTTTCCCAAGGTGTGTGTGAGTGAGGACAAAGCATATTGGAAAGGACCTGTGTTGTCCTGTGAGGCGGTCATCAGTCAGTGGACCCGTTCAGGCATGTGGGTGGGCCCCAAGGTGGGGACCATGTGTCTGCGGGGCAACTGGTGGTACCCAGGCTTATGTGCGGTGCATTACCTGGGTTGAGTAACACCCCTAAAATGATAAAGGGTTAAATGAGTAAATGATATTACTAATGTCAATAAGGTGAACTTTAATTTTTGGGAGCCTGTCTGATTAGAACTTCACAGTTATGCGTGCTTGGCCTAGAGTAGTGATCAGGATGAGTGACCTTTTGGGAAGTTTCCCAGGGTGTGTGTGTGTGAGGACAAAGCACACTAGAAAAGACATGTGTTGTCCTGTGGGTAGTCATTAGTCATATTACCCGTTCATGCATGTGGGTGGGCCCCAAGTTGGGGACCACGTGTCTCCAGGGCAACTGGTGGGCGTGGCCCAGCTGTAACAACGAATGTAATGATACTAAAGGTACTAGTATTGGAGGAAAAAATCCTAGGAACTTATAGCAGAACCAGAAAATTCTATAATATATAACCCTATCCCTGATATCATTCCACACATGATGTAATCAAAACGCCTTGCCCCCATCACTCTCAATATATCGAGGGGTCCAATCCCATAGCAATATACCCAAATATCCATTTACTCTGGGCCACTGGTCATTGTGTGGACTACTAGTGCATCATTAATTCTATGTAACCCTCTTAGCTATTCTAGGATCTTATGTTTTGTTCATAAGGTAGAGTTGCAGATATTCCAAACAAAAAGTCATATATACACACCATCACACATGTCACACAAACTGGAACAACTCCATCCCCCTTAAATAGTATTCATTTCCTTAATAATTTTATCACATAAGAGTGATCCCATATCTAGGACACTCCAATTTCATGATCAACACAAAAATGAAAGAATCAGTCTTGATGTGTTTTCAAAATGAAACAATTTAAAAAAAAGCCAAATGGGACCCATGTCATTTTCTCAGATTAATCCTTTTATAATTTTTTTTGGGAAAATCAGTTTATTTACCAAAATAATATAGAAATACATTTTTGGTAATGCCAATAACAATTTTGAGTAACATAAAAATATATATAAAGTCAAAACAAGCCTTTAGGAGTCTCAAACTTCTTGGAAATTCAATCCAAGAAATTTAACCAGCACTTGTGGTGAAAAACCCTTCAAATACACACAACACATTGAAGAGGACATTGAAAAACACTTCTTATCACAAGGAACAATAATTCAAAGAATTAAACATTACTGTTTAATAAATAACAGTGGTGTATAAATCAGGAAATCAATTAAATTAGAATATTTAAGGAAGGTTGCAAGTGTATCCTACCTAAATTGGTGAAGAAATTCTGAAAATTGATGTGAACCCTCATTTTCAGCTCAACCACACCCATGGGGGGCTAGATCTATTCTCATGGAACAGAAAGAAGGTGAATCCTGAACTAACCCAGTGACCCTAACTATGAAAATTTCCAAAAGGGAGTCTAGGGTTAATGAAAAATATATAAAGAGAGAGAAGGAAAGGGTGAATGATAAATAATCCATATCCATTTGATTAGGTTGTAAAATCAAAAAGAAATAACAATGGATTCCTCTTGGAGGGGTATACAGGGGCCAAAATCCCTTATGGGAGACAACTAGGTTATAGGATCCTGAATGGTGGAAAATAAAGGGTTTGGATATAAAAACATGGGGGAGACAGTGTCATTTTTAAAACTTGGACAAGACACACAGTTACTCTAAATGGTCTGTCAAACCATGTGAATTCCATGTGATCCCTACTTCAAAGAAAAAATCAATTGCACAGCCTAGCCACATGGTGTAACTAACTGTGTTATAGTTGTGATATAGCTACTACATCACCATGGGGATTTTACTTTATTACCTATGACGTGGCACAATGTTACTTCTAAACAAGTGAATATCGTTTTCCTTATGTCTTCGGGCCCAAAAAAATCAATTTTCTCCAAAATTCAAAGCGGAATCCAAGGAAGAATGATGGGCCAAGAATGTTAGGAATAAATACTGTAAAACTCCAACCCATCCAACCATGTTCCTATGGAAATAACTAAAAATGATGTCCCAAACTTGGACATAACATGCATTCAAAAACTTGGGTGTAACAATAATGACTCTAGAAAAGTGGAATAGTAATTTCCTTTATCCATTCTACCTATAAAAAATTGAAATGTTACTCGTGTGTATGTATTGAATGCCGTATCCCAATAGTGAATAAATTATTTTTTAGTTAAATATTTAAATTATTAGTTAGAAATTTTTATATAATTAATATATTTGATATTTATATCAGGATATAAATTATGTATATGAATACACCTTCATCAATGATAAAGGAACGCAACTACTGAACCAAAACAAACATGAAAAATGAAGTAGTTAACAGCCAAAATGATGATAACAATGATTGGTTTTTAATGAATAGTTGATAAGATATTACAATTAAAAAATGCATTTTATAATAATTATGATTGTGGAAATTTATTTTATTTCAAATAAATTTACATTTATAATATTTGATGCTAGATAACCTATGAAATATAATATACATGATGTAAGGGTTTCATTTAAATTTGTTTTTATTGAAACATTTTTCAATGTTATAAAAAAATTAATTATTTCTATGGTGCATTTATTACTCAAGAATTAATTTTGAAATAATCCATTATTAATTGAAAGGACTTTAAATAATAACAATATTTTCAATCTTCCAATTAGTTTCATTTATAAATTTACAAGAGATGTAAGGGTTCTTTGTCAATAAATTTTATCATTTAGACCTAATTAATTTTATTCAGTAATTTATGTTTTTAATTTGTATATACTAATAAATAGAGTTTTTAAATAAACTATACATCTAAATTTGTACTATTTAGAATTATAAGTAAAATAATTTCATCTATGATGTTTCTCTTCCAATGAGAACATATTTTTAATATTCTAAAGTCTCATATTGTCTTGTTTGGGACATATGATATGATTATAAATGTAACTATTTTATGCGGTATATCTGTTAAATAATTACTTTTCATAAACATTAATATACTTATGTTAATTCTTTACAATGTTTAATTTTAGGTTATTTATTTCAGAGGAATAAAAAATCAAAATTTTCATAGTTGGGAGGATTTGTTTACAATTTCATTTTTCTTGGGGATAGTTTATGTTTAATTTAGGATATTTAAATTATATGATTTATCTATCATAAATTTTCTTTTTTAATTTATTTATGTTATTACAATATATTAATTGGTTTCCTTTCTTTTTCAACTATTTAAGTACTAAATATGAAAAAATAATTTTGTTAAGGTATTTTTTTATTTATCTCTTCAGTGAGGAATATTTTATTCCATGTGTGTATTTTCATTAAAATATTTTCCATAATTCTTTTAATCTTATCAACATATTTATTAATGTAATTAAAATCCATTATTTAATATTTAAAATAAATTTGTAGTTGAATCATCATCTTATTTTTTTGAATGAACTAATTTTTACTTTTTACCGGATAAATTGAATAGAATGTTTATATATATACCACATGAATAGATTATCTGGCCATCTTTTATTATATTTTACATGATGTTTTCTTAAAATGTTTCTACGGTTAATTTCAAAAAAAGAGTAATTTTTTTTAAAACTATTAGATTTTAAAAAATCTATTTCGAAATGAAAATTTTATTTTCAACAAAAAATGACCCAATGTTTTTTCATAAGGATACATTAATTAATAACAAAATCCATTGATGTTTATTATTATTTACTTGGTATATAATTCATTGTTAAAATATTTTTTATCATGATGTTTTATTATTATTATTATGCAATAATGATGAATCCTGATTTATTTTATATAAGTGAATCACTAATATAATGATAAATGTTTATGGATCCTTTGGAATTCATATGAATGGATTATTATTTTGTTATTGGTGGTTATATTATAAAATAATGATATGTAGTTATGTTATAAACCAAGCATTGGTGGTCACATTTTATTCAAAGGAATTATGGGACTGTAATTTACCCTTAATGTTTTGGGTATTGATGAAAGAGTTGATACACTCTTAAGAGATGATGATTTTAACTAGATGGAATTTAATCATAAGAGATTGTTTAAAATGACCGATATAACATTTCTATTAGGGTAAGTTTCCACAATGACTTTTATGGGAGTGAACATGGAATAATAAATCTATTTTATATACTTATGTGAGTAATAAAATATTATTATTTATTATTATAATATATTATCGTAGATCGTGAATGAATATTTATCACTCTGTACTCTAGTGTCTTATTTAATTTATTTGGCAAAAAAATTTCCATGTTTACAAACTAATGATCATTTAATGATTGGGTATGATTATTTTAATTCAATATCATGTTCAGATTACCTAATTGTTATTTTACAATCAGTTATGATCATTGATTGATATACATATGTTTACCTTTACAAATAATCTAAGATGAAAATTTATTAAGTTACCCTTTCCCAGGTTGTGAAGAATGGTTTTATGATTAATAGTTCTATGAATAGTGCTTGTTGTAAAGAACAAAATGTAATATGATGTAAATATTTTATGTGCCATGTTTTATTTATCTATGTTTCTATAGAAACAATACCTTTACGGTTCTAGCCTAGATTCTAATATTATATAATTGACATATATCTATTAAGATGTGATATAAGTTTTTATATTTTTTGGGTGTCTATAGTTATTATTAATGAAAATTGTAGTGTTTTTTTGATACAATAATGATAAGACATTATTGAAAACTTTTATTATAATCCCTCCTATATAAGGGCATCATTAGTTATTCTAAATAAAAGTGCGTGGTTTTCTAAATAAAATACAGCAATGTTTGGATACTACATGTTGATGTTGTTTTGGAATAGATTCATATATGGGTAATAGCCATGAAAACATTTTGTTCACTGTAAAACTTCTATCATTATAGTTCACGATGAATTTTCCAACACATCACACCTAGTTTTACTCACTTATGGTATGTGAGTCGGTTAATTAAAATTTTCTTCAAGGAAAATTATGAATAATTTAGTATGACCATTCAATTTAACGAACCATACATTTTGAGTGATATTTATTTTTTGATTAAATTTTATCATTTTATAATATTATATAATATAAATATAAACAAAAAATAAACTCTTTTACAATGATCATTACTTTACTTAGCTATTAATCCAATTAAAATTCCAAAAATTACAACTGGAGAAAAATATAAAATAAAATATCTAAAATTTGATTAATGTTGACCCAGGCTTACTAAAATCATATCTCCCATTTAAAATGAATCATAATTGAATGAAATTGATTTAAACTAATTAAAATCAACGAAAATGATAATATAACTATAAGATATATTATAACGAATTTTGAGTGTAAGAAAGAAGTGGTGTTTTTCATTAATTATGGGAAGTTTGACCATTTGGATTGACCATTTTATGACTATTTGCCAATATTATCGTTGGAAAAAATACCATTGTATTATATTTTTACCATTAAAATTAATTTTATAAGTAGTAATGGCATAAAATAACTATGATGGAATGGGGAATTGAAAGTATCAAGATGTATTGTGGTGCGGTTTAACGACCACTTATCAGAACATGGGAGGGAGGTAACATCACTGTATTTCACCATGGACCAAGAACATGCTATCATTCAATAGGTTAATCCTGAATTAAATCACATATGGTAGACACTCATGTTAGGTTAGATTATCAATTTGTCAATGTTAGCAGAGGCACCCCACAATGGTTTCACCATAACGGACATTATCATTTGGGTGTGTGCAGTTGTAATAATGGGTTATGTGTCCAAAACATAGTTATATAATTTCTAAATTATATTTTATAAATAAAATTTTATTTCCATCAATTACTCTTAAGAATGGTTATTCTTAAAAAATATAGATGTTTAATGGAGATGAATTTGATAATTTGATTTTTTGAAATAATTAAAATTTAATTCTATTTTAATAAAAACTATTTTCAACATTAATATATAACCAGGGTATACTGAATTATATTTATATAACTAAATAGTTTTATAAAATCTCATTTTTTAAATAGTAAATTATAAAATAATTTTATAAATGCCTATGGAATTTTTTATAGGTGTCAAAAAGTTTACAGTGCCATAAAAACTATTATTTTTAAATAAATAAATATATGTATATTAAAATTAAAAAAATATCATATTTGGATAAATTTTATGATAGAAAAAAATTATTCTTGAAATAAAAAATTAAATATTTGGATATGGTGAATTTATGATAATTTTCTATAATATTTTTTCTTGAAAAGTAGAGAATTTAGTTTTAGGGTTTCAATATATTTTATGATAGTGTATTTATTGAATAATGATGTAATAGTGAGTTAAAAATTATCCATAACATAAAATATTTATATTATATATATAAATAATTAAGAGATAATTTAATTAGTTTCTAAAACTATAAGTGACTTTCTAATGTATATGATGAAAAATATGGTTATTTAAAACATTACATTGTGGAATCTTTACTTTTATATCTGAAAAGAAATATTAAAAATTCTGTTTGGTTCTGGTGGATTAATATAACATAAAATTTGACAAAACATTATAATCCCATTATGATAAACTATTAGTTAACCAATGGTTTTTTATTATCCAAAACCTAGATTTCCAATACCTATATTTGGATGTTATTAAAAAATTCCTTAACATTTTCTAGAAACACACACCCATTTTTTCATTCGTCTTGACTCCCAATACATCCACCATAAATAAATTTTTATTTTACACCTATGTATTCAATCCAAGGTAACCTAAACTCTCCAAGGTTTCATCCTCATGTTTTAAGAACAATACTTGAATATAATCGAAATCGTCACATCCCTTTTGCATTAACGTTCCCTTTTCTGGTGGTATGTCATTTAATTGCCAAACAAATTTATTTTTAACAACATATATTATCCAATTAGTATAATTATATTATTTTATAATGGGAGAACCTTACCCTAAATATATTTACACTTTTCAAGAACTGTGTTTTATACACTTCATGCTACCAAATTTACTTTCAAATTTTACTTTTTATATAATAAATTACCATTTCTTTTTCATTTAATTCCAAAACCAATTTTAAGTATAATTTTTATTCAAATATAATTAAAATAATTTTTTCTATTTTTTTAATTACATATATTATACTCTTGTTTCCGTTCATGCGTCAAAAATGATGCAATGACCATGTCTTTACACTCTTTTGTATGACATGATTTAGAAAAAACATGTTATTTATTCTCCACAGTTATTAATAAAATGATTTATTATGATATTTGTGGCTCAGATGAAATTAATACATATGTTGGGTGTTCCCTCATAGTTCTCAAATTCATTGGGAAACATATAATAACTAGAGATAACATGTTTTATGATGCCATGGAAAATAACCTTGTTTTATTTCATTTATGGCACCATGGTTATATTCTTACGAATGTATTATTTAAAGGGAATATTATCCCATTGTATATTAGCCACTATTATATCCTTGATCATATTGAAGTAGTTTTCTATCATCTAGAACTTCTTCCAAATCATTCTAATGTTCATAATGTGTTCGATGTATGTCTCTTGACGATGTATATACCTATTCACCCACATGTATTCAATCCACAGTCGATAAAACTAGAACCTGACCTCTCTTATGAGGTGAAACTAGAGGATATCATGATGGTAGAGACACGTTTTCATGAAACAATACTACCATCACTGTAAAAGTGTTGTAGATGAACCATAAACATGAAGAAGTTGTGTGGGAAAAAGATTATTTAATTATATATAAGTACCATCAGTTGTTATCAACTAAGATAATATGTTGATGTTTAGGGATGAAATTATTTAAGGGGAAAAATGTAATCAAATATACTTTTAAAAATTAAATTAGTTTATATAATACATGTATGTTTTATATAATATTTCAATATAATAAAGAAAAACCAATAAAATTTCTTCTCTTTTACTATGATCATTAGATTAGTCATCCATGAAATCAATTAAAAGGACATAAATTACAACTAAATAAATAATATATAATAGAAAAAATAAAATAAGGATATAAGGATTTTTGTAATATACTATAATTATCATATCCAATAACAATTATATAGAAATGAAAAAAAATATTATTAAAAAAACTAAAAAAATAGTAAATGAAAATATATCATTAAGATAAATTGTAGTGAATCTTGAATCAAATAATGATGATGTATTTATAAGGTATAAATAAAAAGTAACCATTTTGATTCTACCATTATATGTACATTTTCAATTTAGGATGTCCAATCTATGCCTTAGGTTGAAAATTTTATCATTATAATTATCGTTCATAATTATTAATGACATTGGATAACTAATATAGAAAAGATAATCGATGGCCTCATCCAGTAGAGCCGTTTCATTTGAATCCAATTTTCATAAATTGAGAGGGAGGTTTCATTAATGCGGTTAACCCTTTATTATGTTAAATATGATCATCAAAAAGTGAATGTTGAATAGAATAAACTATTGGATAAGATCATGTTAGTGAAGATTACCACTCGGTTTATGTTAACCAGGGCATGCCACGAAACTACCACCATCACACTCCTTACTCTCGTAGTGTATTCATGTGTAATAAGGGGTTATATATCCTGACCCTAGTTAGTTAATGATTAAATTAATTTTTATAAATAAAACTGTTATTCCATCAATTCCCCTTAAAATTTCCTTTTCTTAACAACATATATTTTTAATTATAATGAATTTGATTATTTTAGTTTTTGAACCTAAATAATACCTAATTATATTTTTGTGGAAAATATATATAATATTTTATATAACCATAGTAATTTGAATAGTACTTTCTTTAATAAAATTGTCATTTAAAAAAATATTTAAATAATAAATTAAAAATTCAATTTATAAAGGATGATAAATTATTTTATAACTGTCAAAAACATGATTATGCCTAAAAAAGTTCTATTTTTAATTAAATATGGTTTTTTATATTTTAATGTTAAAATAATCATATTTCTAGAAATTTTCTAAGGAAATTGATTTTATTTTTGAAATAAAAACATTGAAATTATGTTAGGTAGTAATAATGATAATTTTATAAAATATATTTTTTCAAAAATAGTAAAAAAATATAGTTTTAAGGTTTCTGTATGTTTTATGAAATCATATTTATGTCATAATTAATTATTTAATAATTTGAAATAATACATTACATAAAAATGTTATTTTATTTATAATACATATTTTAAGAGATTTTAATATGTTTAAGAACTATATGTGACATTACAATATCTCTATAGGAAATATTTATTTTTAGAAACATTAATTTTGAGAATATGTAATTTTCCAGGCCAAAAGAGGTATATATAAATGGTTTTTGGATTTTTAAATTAAAATATCATAAAATTTGACCCAAATTTCAAAATCCATAAGAAAAAACCAGGGGTAGTCCAATGTATTTTATTTTCCAAAACCATGATTTATAATATCTATATTTTGGAAATTGTTAAACAATTACTCTAATTTTTCTACAAATAACCACATATATAATCAATAACCTTAACTAAAAAAACATATTTCATGATTTTATGGAGATTTTTAATCCCAACGTTTCTCTCCATGTTTTCCTCGGTCCCCTAATAATACATCCAGGTGTTTTAGGAAGAACACGTCAATGTAAGGTAAATATTTACTTCTTTTTTCTATTCAGGTTCCCATTTCATGTGGAATGTCATTAAATTTCCAAAATACGATCTATTGTCCACATTAAGTTATCCTATTACAATAAGAATAGTCATTTATCAATGGAAGGCCCTTTTCTTTCACATTTTACCCTTTTCAAACCCCATTTTTAAACAAGTCATGCTGCCAAATATACATCTCACATTTCCATATTTTACATGATAACTAATCATTTCCTTTTAATTTGAATACCGAAAATTATATTCCTTTCTGTGTTTTTTAACTACAATTAATAATGACTTTATTATCATATTATTTTAATATATTAAACACCCATTTCCTTTTCTCGGTCAAAAAAAAATTAATGATTATGTATTTAAGTTTATCTATGTTCCATGATTTTGATAATAAACTCGTTATTTAATCTCGGCATATCAATAAAATAAATTTCTATGCTCATTTTTTCAAAAATTAAATAATCATATACAAATTGTTCACAATATTTTAGCTCTAATTCCAGTGGTCAAAAATTTAATCTCTATAGATGACATGTTTAAAGATACCTTAGTGAATGGATATTGTGATTTTCATTTATGAATCCTTGGTGATAAAACAATATAATAAAAAATTTATTTTCTTGTTTACATTTATTATCCATATTTTCATGTTCAAATTCATGTTCTTGTTAAAATTTTATGCATCTTTTTCATCCAATATTTTTAGGCCTCATGTTGTTATATATATGTCTCATGATCACATACTTTTCAACTCATATTATTTTTCCCTTACTAGGATTCATTCTCACCCTTTTACTTGGATGGATGTCCCTAGTATATTTGATACAAAAAATGTAATTTAGGTCGATCCCATGATAATATTTTTCATTTAATTTATTGTAATATTTTACGTTTCCATGTACCATGTACCTTATTTCCATGAAAAAATTAACAGTTCCCCTATTTATAGCATGTAATGAAGAATATTTGTTAAATTAATGCGAGATGAAATAGTGGGTAAAAAAGGAAGGTTTAGTTGTTTTTGAAAATTAGGACTCGATAAATTGGGAAGAACTCTTATGAAAAACCAAAATATAAGAAAAAGAATGTATTTTGTGTAGTATTTGGTTAGTGGTTTCTCGGAAATGAAATAATTCCATTGATATGAACAAGATTATATGGATCAAACATAGTCGTACTATAAGGCCCCAGTCTTAAACCTTACTTAATCTTGAGTTATTACAAGATTACACATTGAGGATTTTTTCAGGTTTAGAGTTTTTGAGAATTAGATCATAAAACTTGCATTACATTCCACATTTAAACAAAGTGGTTACATAAAGATAGTATTCATTTTTTCCCATCAATGACAACATATTTAAAATAAAACATGGATTCTTTTTTGACACATCGTTGACACTATCATCATATCATGTACCTTTCCCTTGACTTGTGAAAAAAATTTCAAAAAAACATGGGATGAGCATAAAAAGCTCAGTAAGGGATATAAAAATATGGAAAGGAAACATGAGTACATATATACATATGAATGAAATCATACTTTACCCATAAAACATAATCACTTTAACATACCTCATCAAATCATGAATAAATAATAGAAATCATAAGACATAAAGGTATCTTGAGGCATTCATAACATTAATACATAGGGAGTAACCCTCTTTGTTACATTTGGAATACCCATCATAGTATATTCCCTAAATCTCTTCGGAGAAACCTTAACGTTTAACTCCTTCACATTACCCAATGCATTGAAGAGCTATATTGGGCTCACCCGCCCTTAGTTTATCACGGAACCACCCGTCTTCATAATAATGCCCAATAACCATGACATAATCGTAACACATAAAACATGCATAAAGGAAACATAACATTTCCACATTTCAATCACAATATATCAATACAACACATTGATATAAGAAAATTATGAAAACCATTTTCAATAACAAAATAAAATAAAAGTAAAACATGGTATTTATTTTTCTTTAAAAAAAGTATGGCTTTTAGAGGAAGTCGAAACTCAAATAATGGTCACGGCGGAGAAGAAGTCGTTGTCACCGCATTCATTCGACAAAAACAATCCCTTTTGTCGTTTAGTAAAACAATTCATATAAAAAAGATTACTTTTGGATAAACGTAAAAGTCAAAGGGGTTTATACACCATATAAAAGAAGGTTGTGTATAAAACAAAATATGCCTCAATGAATGGAGATTGAGATGAAGTCCCTTACAAAGATCATTTTTTAAATAAAATAGATATATTATGTGTATTAACTATAATTACACATAAATAATGTATAAATATAAGATAGGACAGAGTAATATCATGATATAATTTGAAAGTAGGAGATTAACCCAATGAATGGAAATTGGGTAAAGAAGTTTCCTTACCACGGGTCCAACTTGACTCAATCATTCTTTCATAGCCTGAATAATGAACTTGAGTTAATTTCTAATTGCTTAAGAACCTTTTTTAGAGTTCATAATTCCTTTTATATCACTATTACCATGTCATGAACACTATGCAGTTATTTAAGTTAATAACGGTCGTTTTAACGATCATTGGTACTTGAGTAAAAAATATGCTTTTATAATTGCAAGTTGTTCATGTATCCATTATATCCAGAGTTATACTCATTATGTATATATCATATATATCATATATATCTAGTATATGCATGAATTTATAATATTACATAATGTTTAGAGGTACGAAATGAAATGCACCGTTCATGGAGACGGTAAGCCGTACGTATGCATGAACGCTACTTTCATTCCTATTTCGTATTTTATGGAATGGAATAATAATGATATAAAGGTATATTATAATTCCAGTATAATATCATATATAATAACATTAATTAAATTCTTTATACATCCCACATATTTCATTAACAAAATCAAATCACTTTGAGGGGGCGGTAGTCCGCACTTCCTAAAATGATGATATCACGTATACCCATAATGGAAGCCATAAAGGTATGCAATAAATGAAAAATAAAGAAGCTTAAGGAAAAAATAAAGAATCTTAAGGAAAAAATAAACATATTATATATCATATATATATATTTACATCTTAATGGCCACCTTTGAAGGTGTTAGAAGAATATTGAACAATCATCGTTTCGTGAGACAGAAATTCACCATCCACGGAAACAGTATGTTCTTTAACCATTAGATATAGGTGGGTGTATGTGTAGCTCTAATTATTCTTATAAAAACATCATAGTATATGGCAGATACTGGTGTTGTTACAAAATAAATGAATAAAAAGAGTTTAGGGGGTTGGAGAAGCAAAATAAAACAAAAGAACACAAGTGAAGACATTACCTTAAAATGGGTAACCCTTTTTGATTTGAGCTCAAAGGCTTACTTAGGAAGACTTCGGCCCAAAGTGAGCCTTCTAAGAGTTAGAGAGGGATGTGGAGAGACAAAATGGGCAGGGTTTGTCCGAGCCAATGTCTTTGGAATTGTGGGTAAGGTGGTAGTGGAGGGGGGCTTTTATAAGAGGAGAGGAGGGGCACTCTTGGAAATTAAAGAAATGATACTTTATTTTAAAATGATTTTCGGATTTAAAAAGTCCCACATTCATATAATTCAAGGATAAGGTGATAAGGGTTCGAAATATACCCATAAAATAGGTTTTTGACAAGTGTAGTATTTAGATTTTACATTATCTTTTCATTTTATTTAAATCGTTAAATAATGAGGTAATCGCTGCATCATCATGATGTCATAAATAATTTAATTTATTTAATGTCTAAAAATTATAAAAAAAATACTATGATGTATGAAATATTTTTATATTTCCAATTACTATTTATAGTCAAAAATATTACTTGTTTATCTCCATTTACAAATTGTTTTAGTAAAACAACTCATCTTTGTGTCACTTTTACTTTTACATTAAATAAAAAGATATTAATGTCATTTTCCTTCCAAATTGGCTCCATGGGGTCCCCAAGATGACCCATGGATTGTATTGGTCGGCCATTACACATTTAATAAGGGTAGGACATGTTTCAAGCTCATCTCATATTATCAAAACATTATTTTTACCTTAAACTACACTAATTACCTCTAATCGCGATTAAAAACTTAACAGTTACTATTCACCAAAAAATTATTTTAATCCGATTGAACCAAATTTTACTTCTTAATGACAACCATGTATGTCGTATTTTTGAAATTCAAAACACAAAAGTGGTAAAGTTTCATTTAAACGAAAAATTAGTTTTTTAAGGACCACTTAGTGGTTTCACTATTCATCAAAAATTGAAGTTTTTCAGAAAAATACAAAAACCTCAACCTGAGCTATATTTGATATTCCGATTTCAAAAATGATGTCTATTTTACAAAATTCTAACATATATGTTACATTAATTCATTTAATAATTAATTCCCGCTGTCTGAGCAAATTGTGTGTTTTTATGAGACAATAAGTAGCAAAAGATTGACACTAGCTTAAGACCAATTTCAATGTGAAATTAATTACAACAACCACTATTGAATTAAATGGTAAAAATATATTCTAATTGAACTTTAAAACCAATTCAAAAGATAATCTAACCATATAATTTTATTAGATGAAAAAGCAGTTTTGATGTAAAATGGAGTATTTTTTCATTATTCATTAAAAAATAAACATTGTCAGAAAAATACAAAAAAATTATCCAATGTAAATTTCAATGTCCCAATAATAAAGAATATGTTTATTTTTACAAATAGAGCTTATAAAATAGTCAAAAGATTGATTTAAAAATGGTTTTCCATCAAAAAGCAGTAAAACAATCTTTTAAAAATATTAGTGTATTCCATGATTAAGATTGGATTTAATCTCATTTTAAGCCTCTAAAACACTATATAATTCATAAATAGACATAGATAAAAATATCTATTATTCATTACTTACTTGGGATGTTACATCCTTCCCCCCTTTATAAAATTACGTCCCTAAAATTTATTTACTTATCGAATAAGTGGGGGTATTTAGCCCTCATTGCATTTTCAGATTCCCATGTTGCCTCTTCAACCATGTGGTTTTTCCACAAAACCTTTACCTGATGAATCACCTTATTCCGTAACACATGCACCCTTTGGTCAGGAATCTGGACCGGCTGTTCCTCATAAGATAGGTTCTCTTCCCGCTAAACTACCTCTGGACTCAAAACATGAGATGGATCTGGCATATACTTTCTCAACGTTGAAACATGAAAAAAATTGTGTACCTGAGATAAACTCGGAGGTAAAGCCACATGGAATGCAACTGATCCAACTCTCTCCAGAATTTCATATAGTCCAACGAACCTTGGACTCACCTTTCCTTTCTTACCAAATCTCATTAAATTTTTCCATGGTGATACTTTGAGAAAAACATGATCACCTACCTCAAAAGAGAGATCCTTCACCTATTGTCCGCATAACTCTTCTGCCTGCTCTGAGCTATTCTCATGTGTTTCTGTATCAGCTGAACTTTTTCTGCCAACTCTTCTACCAATTCTGGTCCCATCAGCTTCCTTTCACCCACTTCATCCCAGAAAGCTGGAGTTCGACACTGCTTCCCATATAACGCCTCAAATGGTGCCATCTATATACTGGAATGAAAACTGTTATTATATAAAAATTCCACCAAAGAAAGATGTTGGTCCCAACTTCCCTGATAATCCATCGAACAAGCACATAGCATATCATCCAAAGTCTGAATTTTTCGTTCTGACTGCCCATCTGATTGAGGATGAAAAGTTGTACTAAAATTTAATTCAGTACCCAACGACTTCTAAAGGCCTTTCCAAAAGATAGAAGTAAACCTGGGATCACGATCAGATACAATGTAGAGAGGAACTCCATGTAACCTGACTACCTCTATAAGATACAAACGAGAAAATTGATTTAGGGAAAAAGTATCTCATATAGCAAGGAAATGAACAGATTTAGTCAAGCGATCAACAATAACCCAGATTTCATTATTACCTCAAGATGTCTTCAGTAATCCCACAACAAAGTCCATGGATATATTCTCCCATTTCCACTCTGGCACTAGTAAAGGCTGAAGCATCCCTTTCGGTAATTGCCGCTCTACTTTAACCTTCTGACAAGTCAAACACTTCACAGAAAAAACAGCAATATCACTTTTCATTCCATCCCACCAGTAATACTCCCTCAGATCTCTCTGCATCTTAGTACTACCAGGATGAACTGAAAACGGAGAACTATGAGCTTCACATTACAACTCTCTCTTCAACTATAAATCACAAGGCACACACAATCTCTTCCCAAATATCAAAACACAATCGTTATCAATGTTGAATTCTGGAAACTTACCCTTCTGAACCAGCTCTACCTTTTTCTGCAACTCACTATCTTGCTTCTGTGCTTGCTTGATTCTGTCTGATAGAGAAGATTTCACTGATACCTGAAACAATACAGAAGACCATCCTGCACCAAAAACTTCTATTCCAATGTTAATCAAATCCTTAAACAAAGGATCATGTTCCAAACACAACATTGTCAATGAAGAATTATTTTTTCGACTCAAAGCATCAGCCACTTTATTTGCTTTTCCCGGATGGTAATGAATTGTACAATCATAATCCTTGATTAATTCCAGCCATCTCCTCTATCTCATTTTCAATTCTTTCTAAGTGAATATATACTTAAAACTTTTATGATCGGTATATATTTCACACTTTACTCTATACAAATGATGCCTCCAAATTTTTAAAGCGAAAAAAACAGCAGCTAATTCCAAATCATGAGTAGGGTAATTTACCTCATGAGTTTTCAACTATCGTGAAGCATAAGAAATTACCTGATCATTCTGCATTAGGACACAACCATGTCCTTTCAATAAAGCATCACTGTAGATAACAGACTCACCATTCCTGGAAGGTAGTTCCAAAACTGGAGCATTCAACAATCTTCTTTTCAGTTCCTGAAAACAATCATTAGATTATTTTTTCCATATAAACTTAACACCCTTCCGAGTTAGCTTAGTCATTGGACAAGATAACCATGACAAATTTCTAACAAACCGTCAGTAATAGCCTGCCAATCCAATGAAGCTACGAATCTCAGTTACATTTGTGGGTCTTGGCCATTCTTCAACAACCTTTGTTTTTGCAGGATCAACAGTTATCCCATCTTTTGAAACAATGTGACTAAGGAAAGAAATATGTTGCAACCAAAACTCAAACTTGCTGAATTTCCCATACAATTTTTTTTATGGTTTGAAAAATAACCCTTAAATGTCTTTCATGCTCCTCATTACTTTTAGAAAACACAAAAATATCATCAATGAAAACAAACATATACTTATCGAAGAACTCATGGAAGATTCTATTCATTAAGTCCATGAATACAACAGGTGCATTGGTTATCCCAATAGGAATTACTAAAAATTTATAATGTCCATATCATGTATAAAACGCAGTCTCTAGAATATCTGCTTCCTTTACCTTCAACTGATGGTACCCTGATCTTATGTCAATCTTTGAAAAATACTTATCTCCCTGGAGTTGATCAAACAAATCATCGATATGAGGCAAATGATATTTGTTCTTAACAGTGATGTTATTCAAGGCTCTATAATCAATGAAAAGTCAAATAGAACCATCTTTGTTTTAAAAAAATAAAACCGGAGCACCCCGTGGTGGTGTGCTAGGTCGAATGAAACCTTTCTCTAATAAATCGTGCAACTGCTCTTTCAACTCTAAATGTTCAATTTGAGCCATTCGATAAGGGGGTTTTGAAATTGGATTAGCATCATGAACTCAGTCAACAGTAAATTCAACTTCCCGATCTGGTATTATTCTAGGAAACTCATCAGGAAAAACATCAGGATACTCATTTACCACTGGTACATCATTAATCTGAACAGTTCCTTTGTTTTTAACAATGTGTTCAAGGTAACATTCATTTCAATCTTTTACAAGTTTCTCAACCTCTTGATAAGTTATCAATAGTAACGGTTCATTCTTGTACACAAACTGAAAGTATTTCTGAAATGAAACTTCTTTAGCTCTACAGTCAATCTTATCATGGTAAATAGAGAGCCAATCCATACCCAGTATAACATCAAAATCTACTATAGGTAAAACAATATGGTTTGCAAGTAGGTTCTTTCCACGGATAAGGATAAGAAGATTTTTATAAATTTTTTGCCTCAACATTTCCACAAGGTGTTTTTACCAAAAATGCATGAGTCATTTATTGAGATGGTATTCCCATTTTACTAGAAAAGGTTTCATAGATGAATGAATGTGTAGACCCCGAATCAAACAACACACTAGAATAATCTGAAAAAACAAACAAAGTACCTGATATAACTTCATTTTATGGCCCGACATCTGCTGAAGTAGTGGCAAAGAATATCACCACCCCATTCTGCTTGTAGTCTAACTGCTTCCCATCACTCAAGATCTTTGTCGAACACTCGTTTGCATAGTGACCCATATCATTGCACTTAAAACATTTCACTATCTGTAAATCAAATTCGGTCTTACCATCACCCTGATCTTTTTCAGTGAAATCACAAGCCTTATGTCCCATCTTACCACATCGATAGCACTTTACAGAATTCAGAAGACATTCCCCAGCATGCCTTTTAGCACATTTATCACAAACTGGAAACTTAGTTTTCCTACGGTCAGACTTTTTTGAAGAATTATTTCCTTTCCCCTGCCACCTCGGTCTCTTCTTCTGCTGGTTTTTATAGAACACTTGATCATCGACAAACTCCATTTCGACCTTCTCAGCACATCGAACAAGCTTTTCATAACATTTAAACTCACGAGAAGCCAATGTCGTTCGATATTTTGGCTTTATTCCAGAGTAAAAACGCTTGATTTTACTATCAAGGTCTCGGATAAAATTTGGAGCATACCTTGCCAGTCGAGTGAACCTTTCTTTATAGTCAGCCACTGAGTCTTCCTCTTGCCTCAATTCCTGGAATTGTTTTTCCATCCTTTGTCAAACAGCCTTAGGAAAATACTTCTCAAGAAACATACCTTTGAATTCATCCTAGTCTAGAGAGTCAATATCATTAGCGTCCCTGATATTTTTAACCATCGACCACCACTGATCTGCTTGACCCTCCAAACGGTAAATAGAATGACTAACCTTTTGATTTTCTGAACACCCCATTGCATCAAAAATCTTCTCCAGTGCTTTAATCCACCCTTTAGCTAGCACATGGTCAGATGATCCTCTAAATGATGGGGTATGTTGCCTCATGAAATGTTCAACCACTGATATGTTCCTCTACGGTTGAACTGGCTGATCTCTTGCAAGGATACCACCACCATTTATCGCTTGAGTCAAATGTTCCATTACTGCAACAAACTGTTCAGTTCCAATTCTGACCATCTCAGGATGCTGATTCAGAAGGTTATTTTCTTTTGTATTCCTTCCTAGTACTGCTTCCCTATTTCCTCTACGGAAAACCATTCTGAAAAAACATGTCTTATATAAAGAAACATGGTAATCTTCAAATTCTATATCATTTCAATTTGTCCATATAAAAAAATTGGATAATCATTTAATAAAATTCTAACTCCTATAGTTATCTAAACCGACCCTTGATACAAACTATAAGGCCCCAGCCTTAAACCATACTTAATATTGAGTTATTAAGAGATTACACATTGAAAATCTTTTCAGGTTTATAGTTTTAGATAATTAGATCATTAAACTTGCATTACATTCCAAATTTAAACAATATGGTTACATAAAGATAGTATTAATTTTTTTCCATCAACGAAAACATATTTAAACTAAAACATGGATTCTTTCTTGACACTTCCTCGACACTATCATTATATCATGTACCTTTCCCTTGACCTGTGAAAAACATTTCAAAAAAACTTGGTATGATCATAAAAATCCCAGTAAGGGATATAAAAATATAGAAAGGAAACATGAATACATATATACATAAGAATGAAATCATACTTTACCCATAAAACATAACAACTTTAACATACCTTATCAAATCATGAATAAATCATAGAAATCATAAGACATAAAGGAAACTTGAGGCTTTCATAACATTCTTACGTAGAGAGTAACCCTCTTGGTTACGTTTGGAATACACATCACAGTATATTCCCTAAATCTCTTCGGAGAAACCTTAATTTTTAACTCCTTCGCATTAACCAATGCATTGGAGAGTTGTATCGGACACATCCGCCCTTAGTTTATCACGGAACCAACCATCTTCATAATAATTCCCATAAACCACAACATAATCGTATCATATCAAACATGCATAAAGGAAACATAAAATTTACACCTTTCAATCATAAGATATCAATACAACACATGGATATAAAAACATTATGAAAACCATTTTCAATACCAGAATAAAAGAAAAGTAAAACATGGTATTTATTTTTCATTAAAAAAAAAGTATGGCTTGTAGAGGAAACTGAAACTCAAATAATGGTCATGGCGGCAGAGAAGTCGTTGTCGCTGCATACGTACGACAAAAAAATTCCCTTTTGTCGTTTAATAAAACACATCGTATAAAAAATATTCCTTTTGGATAAACGTAAAATTAAAAAGGGTTTATACATCGTATAAAAGAAGGTTGTGTATAAAACAAAATATGCCTCAATGAATGGAGATTTAGACGAAGTCCCTTACAAAGATCATTTTTAAATAAAATAGATGTATTATGTGTATTTACTATAAATACACATAAAGAATGTATAAATACAATATAGGACATAATAATATCATGACATAATTTTAATGTAGGAGATTAACCCAAAGAATGGAAATTGGGTTAAGAAGTTCCCTTACCTTGGGTCCGAATTGACAAGATCATTCTTTACCCTTCTTAATAATAAACTTGAGTTAATTTCTAATTTCTTAAGATCCTTTTTTCATGTTCATTATTCCTTTTATATCACTTATTACCATGTCATTAACACTATGCAATTATTTAAGTTAATAACTGTCATTTTAACGATCATTGATACTTGAGTCAAAAATATGCTCTTTATAATTACATGTTGTTCATGTATCCATTATATCCAGAGTTATAATCATAATGTATATATCATATATATCATATATATCCAGCATATACATGAATTTATAATATTACATAACGTTTAGAGGTAAGAAATGAAATGTACCATTCATGGAGACGGTAATCCGTATGTACGCATGAACGCTACTTTCATTTCTATTTCGTATTTTATGGAATGGAATTATAAAGATATAAACGTATAATATAATTCCAGTATAATATAATATATATACAATTAATTAAATCTTTTATATGTCCCACATATGGCATTAATGAAATCAAATCACTTTGAGGGGGCGGTAGTCCGCACTTCCTAAAATGAAGATATCACGTATACCCATAATGGAAGCCATAAAGGTATTCCATAAATGAAAAATATATAAGCTTAAGGAAAACATAAACAAATTATATATCATATATAAATATAGTGACATCTAAATGGCCACCTTTGAAGGTGTTAGAAGAATTTTGAACAATCATCGTTTCGTGAGGCAGAAATTCACCATCCACGGAAACAGTATGTTCTTTAACCATTAGATGTAGGTGTGTGTAAGTGTAACTCGAATAAATCCTATAACAACATCCTAGTATTTGTTAGATACTGGTGTTGTTGCAAAATAAATGAATAAAAATAGTTTAGGGGGTTGGAGAAGCAAAATAAAACAAAAGAACACAAGTGAAGACATTATCATAAAACAGGTAACCCTTTTTGATTTGAGCTCAAAGACTTCCTTGGGAAGACTTCTGCCCAAAGTGAGGATTCTAAGAGTTAGATAGGGATGTGGAGAGACACAATGGGCAGGGTTTGGGCGAGCCAAAGGCTTTTGAATTGTGGTTAATGTGGTAGAGGTGGGGGCCTTTTATAGGAGGAGTGGAGAGGCACTCTTGGAAAGTAAAGAAATGTTACTTTATTTTAAAATGGGTTTAGGATTTAAAAGGTCCCACATTGATATAATTCGAGGATAAGGTGATAAGGGTTCTAAATATACCCATCCAATAGGTTTTTGACAAGTTTAGGTCTAAGATTTTACATTATCCTTTCATTTTTTTAAACTGTTAAATAATGAGGTAATCGCTGCATCATCATGATGTCATAAATAATTTAATTTAATTAACGTCTAAAAATTATAAAAAAAATACTATGATTTAGGAAATATATTTAAATTTTCAATGACTATTTATAGTAAAAAATATGACTTGTATAACCCCATTTAAAAATTGTTTTATTAAAACAACTCATGTTTGTGTCATTTTTACTTTTACATTAAATAAAAAGATATTAATGTCATTTTCATTCCAATGTGGCTCCATGGGGTAACCAAGTTGACCAATAGATTTTATTGGTCAGACATGACACATCCAATAAGGGTAGGACATGTTTCAAGCTCATATCATATTATTAAAACATTATTTTCACCTTAAACTACACTAATTGCCTCTAATCGCGATTAAAAACATAAAAGTTACTATTCAGCAAAAAATTATTTTATTCCAACAGAACCAGATTTTACATATTAATGACAACCATGTATGTTGGATTTTTGAAATTCAAAACACAAAAGTGGTGAAATTTCATTTAAACGAAAAATCAGTTTTTTAAGTACAACTTAGTGGTTTCACTATTCATCAAAAATTGAAGTTTTTCAGAAAAATACCAAAAATTCACCATAATGTATATTTCATATTCCGAATTTAAAAATGATTTCTATTTTAAAAAATTAAAAACATATAAGTTACATTAATTAATTTAATAATTAATTCCTGCTATCTGAGCAAATACCGTGTTTTTATGAAACAATAAGTAGCAAAAGATCGACACTAGTTTAAGTACAATTTCAAATTGAAATTAATTCCAATGACCACTATTGAACTAAATGGTAAAAATATATTCTAATTTAACTTTAAAACCAATTAAAATGATAATATCTCCATATAATTTAATTATATGAAAAATCAGTTTTGATGTAAAATGCAGTATTTTTTCACTATTCATTGAAAAATGAACATTGTCAGAAAAAAACCAAAAATATATCCAATGTAAATTTCAATTTCCCAATCATAAATAATATGTTTATTTTGAAAAATAGAGATTATAAAATTGTCAAAAGTTAGATTTAAAAATGGGTTTTCAACAAAAGGTAGTAAAACAATCTTCTAAAAATATTAGTGTATTGCATGCTTATGATTGGATTTATTCTCATTTTAAGCCTCTAAAACACTATCTAATTCATAAATAGACATAGACAAAAATATCTATTATTCATTACATACATGGGATGTTACACGTACCTTTATTTAATACTCGAAAAAATTCATTGAAAAATAATATAATTATATCTGGTGCACAAAAATGATCTTATTACACCCCTGTATTGACACTCATGGGGTATAAGAATGATTAATGAAAATAATTTTGTTGATCCTTTAAAATTGATATATATTTAATGAATTTCTTATATGATAATATTAATAATATATTTATGTATGATGTTTTTTCATAAAAACCTCTTTATAATTATAATATTCTTAAATGTATAATGATTATCACTATGATTTTTTCATTTAGAAAAATTGTAGAAAATAGGAGGAATTCAGTAAATAATGGTTGTAATAGATGATGCACTGACAAAATTCTTATGCATGTTAGAATGAATATCTTTAAAAAGATGATGAATAAACTAACTTGAGTGATGAAAATAAAATCCATTCATGTAGGGAGTCCAAATTCAACTCTAAGGGTAAATCATTCTTTTGATTCTTTTAGTGGATATAATGACTCACTGATTATTGAAAAATGGATAAACACTATTGAAAAGTTATTATTTATACTTTATTTTAATTTTCATAATAAATTAACCCTGTCTTTATAATACTGATATGGACAAAATAATTAGTGGTGTACAAAGAATAAAAACATGAATCCAATAACAGAGAACGATGCAATGGATTGGGAAAATTTTATGTAATAATTTTCAAAAAATATTTTTTCTATTGTATTGAATCAAAAATTATGTATCAATTCCTAGAACATAAGAATAATGAAAATAATTCTGTGGGAGTCTATGAAATACACATTAAAATACATTATAGATACAACTATATCTTATTTTTGGAACATATGGGAATGGTTGATAGATTATTCTTTGGAGTGAGGCCCCATATATTGCGAAAGCTAGAAAATAAAGACTATTAAAGTAATGAGGAGATAGTACAGTGTAATATGATGGTTGATGTAGAGTTTAATGAGAGTAACTTCTCTTACAGGTAGAATGAAAAGAAGAGAGTAGTGGAGGAAAAAAAATAGAGGAACTTTGATCGAAGTAGAGGAGGAATTAATGTACAACTTTTGAAGTGCAACCAATGTGGGATAAATCATTCGAGGATACTATTTTAGGGAGTGTAATGTGCTAAACGTGTGGATGTGATGGACTTATGGATCAAAACTATCATGGGGCGGTGCACCCTCAGCTTCTCAATACTAAAAAAAGGGAAGATGATTCATGACCAAAACGAATTTCAATTATTTATGTATTTGCAGGTTATGAACTTTTCGAATAAATTCCAAAATTAGAAGATAATAGAAGTGAACCACCATCAACCTCATCATAGGCCATGGGATAATGGTAAAACAATTTCTATCACATTGGATGAAGTGGAGGCCATGAATGATGTTGTGGATGGTACACTAATTTTTTTCTCATATACATAAAGTAATTATATTTTTATAGTTTTACACATTCCTTTATTTCATCCAAATTCTCAATAAATATAGAATCAATCACATAAATTAAAGAAGTTGATTTGTCATTAAAGAATTCTAGAGAAATAATCCAAGTATTTATAGTTTATAAAAGCTCTATTATTAAATTTGGTTACTAAAACATCATCAAAAATATATTAGTCATTTCCATGGTGGAATTTGAATTATACAACGGATAGAATGGATATAAATCTATAATGATAATATCCACTACAAAAGAAAAAAAACTCTAGTATTCTTCAATGGATAACCTACAGTAAATTTAGATGGAGAGATAACTCTTCCAAATATATCTATAGAAACACCTCTCATTTCCATCATTATGGATATGGTTGGTGATGGGGGAGAGAGAAATAAAAATATAAAGACAGATAATGTCCCTATAGTTTTAAAATACATTGAAATATTTCCTAAATAGTTACTTGGGTCTCCCAGAGATATATTGGTAGATTTATACAATATACTCATACCTGGATCCATTCCTATATCAAAGACCCCATGTAGAATAAAAAATATGGAGTTTGATGATTTAATTAAAAACATTAAGAACTTATAGAGAAGGGATTTATCAGACCTACGCTGTCTACACGGGGATCACCTCTTCTCATTATAATGAATAAGGATAGATAAATTATTCTATGTATTTATTATAGATAACCTAATGAGATACTAGTGAAGAACAATTACCATCTCCTAAGGATTTATTTTTAATTTGACCTGCTTTATGGGGCTCAATTCCTCTCCAAGATTGAATATTGATCTAGGTATTATTAATTGAGGGTGAATTAAGAATATATTCCAATATCATCCATCCAAACAAATTATAGGAATTATAGGTTTTTTCTTATCCTTATCATCTGAACTAATTTTACATTGGTATTTATGGATATGATGAATATAGTCATTAATGAATTGCATGATAAATTTATTGTAATTTTTATTTATGATATTTTGATATATATAAAATTTACAGGGACTTTGAGGATCATTTAACTGATATTTTTGGAACTCTGAGGAAGGATAATAATTTTTAAAAATTCATAAAATGTTTGTTTTGGTTATAGAAATTTACATTTTTGTGGAAAATTATAACCAATGTAGGAACATCAATTGAACCTATAAAAGAAAAGTTTTTATATGAGTGACATCATCATAAAATGGTAACTATGATTCATAGTTTCCTTGTTTTGTAGAATATTATAGGAGGTTTTTGAAAAACAAATCATGACTTTCTATTCCACAAACTATGTAAGCTGGAAAAGGTGAAAAGTTCATCTATAAAAAATATTGTTCTAAATGTTTCCATGAAATAAATAATAGATTGTTATTTCAGATTTTTTATCTCTACCATTAATTATATAATGATTCATTATTTATACAGATGATTCTCTGAAATGTAATGGGTGAGTCTACATGAAAAATGGAAAGGTGATTGCTTATACATCATGATAATTAATTTCTCTTCATTGTAATTGTCCCATGAATGATCTATAGTTTGAAATAGTTATTTTTTATCTGAAAATATTGAGGTGATATATTTATTGGGGGAAATATGATATATACACTGAACACCAATGTATTAAGTATATTTTCTTGAAAAATGAATTGAACCTTATAAAATTGGGACATTTGAAAATTCTTAAAGACTATGTCTATTCAAATAATTATCACCATGAAAGATAAAAAAACTTATTAAGGTGTCATGTTGGATAGACCATGTTGTGTTGGAAATGATAAAAAATCAAGGGGATCCTTTGATCAAGGAACCAATAAAACTGTACTTGGGGATCATAAGAGGTGGAACGTCATCAATTCCATACAAAATTACTTCACAATCATAATTACTATAATTTTTAAATAAATATAAAAAATAATATCCTTTCATACAATGGAAGATAGAGGCTGTGAAGAATGGGATATTTCATGAGATCAATTTTGATCAAGAATGAGTACTAATGTTTCTTACAACAACATGTGTCCCATCTATCCTAGAGATAAATAATACTTTTATGGATGAAGCTCATGGATTTACATTCTCTATACAACTTCAAATAACTAAAATGTATAGGGGACTTCATGATAATTATTGGTAAGATAATATGAAAAATTATTTTTCCAACTACTATATAAGGTGCTTACTGTATATGAATATGAATTCTTAAAAACAACATCCTAAAGAGTAATTGAATCCACTGCCCATAAAAACAATTATGGGGTAAAATATAACTATGGACTTCATCACTTCCTTCCCTAGAACATCCCTTGCTAAAAATGTGACATGAGTTATAGTGGATATTCTCCCCAAGACTCCTCATTTCATCAATATTTGGTATGATTTATTTATTAACCATCATTCCATGAATTACGTAAAATAAAGGGGTAAGGTTTCATGGGTTGACATATTCTATAATTTACGATAACGATCTATGGTTCATATATTAATTCTGGAGAATTACACAACATGCAATAAATAATGGATTGAATTTCTGTACATCATATCTACCATAAAACTAAGGACCTATTTGAAAAGAATATCTGGACACTCAATGACATTATCAGAACATGACCAATGTAATTTATAGGTGTATGGGGTCAACCCATCCCATTTTTGAGTTCTGAATCAAAAAATGATTCTACTTTCATATTCAAATGTCACCATATGATTCTCTATATGTAATTTTATGTGAATTTTATAAATATTGGTATAATGTTGGTGGGAGGAAATTTTTAGGCTCTAATATTGTAAATGAGATGAGCGAAAAGGTTCGTGTCATCCTACAACATATAAAGGATACTTAGAGTTAGAAGAAGATATAAGATATAAATCATCGTAGGGATTAAGATTCCGATGATGCAGAGAAAATCCCTCGTATATCACAATGGTTGTGAGTCATGTGGTTTGGAAAGATAGAGAAGAATTGAACTAGGCACATTGTCCACTATGAAACTCATGATTACATAAATGTGTGGCTAATAGTCTAAAATATCTAAAAAATCTTACACAAATTTATTATTTATTTCTTATATCGATCTTGATAAAGTACATATCTAATCTCTGACATGTACTGAATCTAGAAATAGTACGACAAGAATATGAACTCTCTTTTATGGAGTAGTTGGAGGGATCTTGGACCATAGAACACAGGTTATATGAAACAAGACTATTGACCTTTTCAATGTGTTTTAGAGAAACCTATAACATGAAGAAGTTACATGGGAAATAGTGTATTCAATGAGATATAAGTACCCTCTTCTTTTCTATACTAAGAAATGATTGGAAATTTTTAGGATGAAATTTACTAAGGGGGTAAGAATATAAAGACAAAAAAAATTTAAATAATATTTCATTCATGAATAAATTATTATTTCATATAATATTGTAAAAAAATAAGAAAAACCAACAAAATTTCATTTATTTATAAGTGATCAATACATTAGTCTACTATCATACCAATTGAAATTCTAAATATTATAACCACAAAAAAAATATAAAATTTAACATAAAAATGGGATACAAAGAATCACTGTAATATACTAGAATAATCACCCATAGTGAGAATGGAATAGAAATTAAAAAAATATTAGTAAACAAATAAAAGTCTTAGAGCATTAAAATGTAACCTTAAGATAAATATTAGTGAATTTGGAGGGAAATAATTATGTGGCATTTACTGGGAATAAAGAAAAATGTGACCATTGGGATTAAACTATTATATGATGTCTGTCAATATGATCATAGGGCAGTATAAACATTGTAAACTATATTATTGGATTATAAATTTACCATTCTAATTAGTGATTCTAAGTAGTAATTACATGGGATAACTAGTACTGAAAGCAAAAGCGATGGACTCATCCAATAGAGTCATTACATTTTAAGACCATTTGTCAAATCATGTGGGAGGTATTGTAACTGGGGTTCCATCATGACCAATCCAAAGATAAGACTAAAAAATCCAAGCATTAATGAAATCTACTATGGGAGAACATCATGTTAGTGGATATTTCTACTTGGTCGTTGTTGGTCGTGGAACCCCCCAAAACTACCACCATCTTACACCTCACCCCCATTGTGTATGTGGTTGTAATAAGTGTTTAATTTTCCAACCCATAATTCGTTAAATTTTAAATTAATTTAAATAAATAAAAATTTTATTCGATAAATTCTTATTCAGAATGTATTTTCTTAAAAATTTGAATAATTAAGATGAAATTGGTAATTTGGTTTTTGGATTCGAATATAACCTAAATGTATTTTTGTACAATATATATACAGTTTTTATATTAAATATATGTATTATAAAAGTTTTTTTTGAAATATTTTTTAAAAAACTTTTATTTAAATATAAATGATGAAATAATTTTATAAAGGCATAGGAAAGTTTTTATAAATGTTAGAAATTTGATTATGCCTTAAAAACAACGATTTTCAAATAAATAAAGTTTTATTAATTTAAATGGTAAAATTATCATATTTATCGAATTTTTATGATCAAATAATCATCATTTTTTTAAATTATCATGTGTATATTATGTTACGATGAATTTATAATAATTTTCAAAAATATATTTTTCCATAAATAGTAAAAAATATAGTTTACGGGTTTTATTATGTTTTATTACATCATATTAATTTTTTATTGATGAAATAAATAATTACACTCAATCCATGTTCCAAAATATTTAATGTTATTAATATTATCTATTTTTATAAATTTTTATCAGTTTCTGAAACTATACACAACATTCCTATCACTAAAAGGGGAATTTTTTTAAAACAAATATTACTTTGTAGAATTATAATTTTTCCAATACAAAACTAGTATTAAAACTATTTTTATATTATTTTGGATTAATATATCTTATAATATTCCCCAAATTAACTCAATAGTCATAAAAACAATGTCTATTCCAATGGTTTGGAATTTTTGACAACCTTTAATTCAAATACAAATATTTAGAAATTATTAATCAAACCCTCCTTTTCTTCTATAAATACCCACCCATTTTAACATTCCCCTCCAATCCTAACCTATCCTCCATGAAAATATGTTTATTTTTACACCCAATGACCCCACCCAATGTTTCATAAAACCTATATAGTTCTATCTCCATGTTTTACGAATAACTCTTCATGTTATTAGAAATATTGACTTCTCTTTTCCATTCAAGTTCACTTGTCATATAGTGTATCTTATAATTAATAAACTATGTTTTTTAATACACTTTATATTATCTAATTAATATAATTATATTCATTTATAAATTTAATATCCTTTTCCCCTCTCATTTTACCCTTTTACAAAACCATGTTCTATACACATCATGCTGCTGAATTGACTTTTAAAATATCCCTCCATTACATGACAAATTTTTTTTTTCACATCCATTTGGAATATCCAAACCTATATTATTTTCAATTGGTATTCAACTATATTTCAAATTTATCTTTTTTTTTTGTATTTATATATATTATCCCCCCATTATGTTTCACCAGTCATAAATGATGTAATGATTATGTCTTGAAGCTCCTTTGTATGATATGATTTTGATAAGAAACACATTATTTGTTCTCCCATGTTATTAATGAGATTATTTATTGTTATATATGTTACATGAAAGAAATTAATAAATATAAATGGTTCACCCATATTATTCTCTAATGCATTGGGTAATTAATTTAATCTCTAATAATGACATGTCATACGATACCATGGTGAATAACCGTGATAATTTTATTTTATGACGCCATTGTAAAAAACCATCAGGATGTAATTATGAATGTCCCATTTAAAAGATATAACCACATTACCATGTGGTTATTACTTTTCAGATTATCAATTGTATGTCTCTTGTTTATGCCTTATTATTATGCCTCATGTTTATATTGATATGTCTTTGGATCACATGCCTTTCATCTCCCTTGATTATTCACCTACTAGGCTTCATGCTCACCCATTACATTAATATAGTTCCCAATGATATGAGATACATTTATAGTAACTAAGGATAGACATATGAATATTTCATTCTATTGGATTTAGAATAATTGTTACATTATCATGAATTATGTACCTTATTTCCATGAAACTATGCATTATAAGATCCTGTGTTTGTACCATAAAAAAATATTTCTATAATGAAAAGGTGATATTTCGTATAAATTACCAATGTTAAACATAATCTATCATAGTTTGAAAATTATTAAAAATTTATACATTCTATGAATTATTTCCAAAAATTATATAACTATTAAATATGATTTATGATATTTTAAGTTAATGTAAACCATTTTGATTCTTTGTGGGAATAAATATTGAATGATAAATTTGAGGTGGTATTATTTTTTATCAAATATTTTTGTAACCTATTTGAGATTATTAATATGAGTTTCTATTTTTCATGAAATTTCTCATGTAATGTTAATTAAAATCCTAAATTCTTAGATGTCGAAATATCTATATAATCTGTTTATGGTATAGTTAACATATCTCAAGTCTATGACTACATTACAATTGATTTTTGTGATAATTTTCACCCTTAAAATATTATCATTCTATCTATAATTTACATTCATGTGGTTTTAAGATTGGATTAAATTTCTATACATACCTCATATATTAAATTTTGAATTATTGTGGTCAAATGTTTTATTTAAAAATGACCTATGATGTTCTATCAATTCAAGGATAAACAAAAAATTTCATTGAAAATCATGTATATTTCATTAATCATGGTTTCTATTAAATTTGAGGATTTATCTCAAATGGATATAGATAAACTCTACCTCGATGACATGGAAGATTTACAGGATTTTTTTATTCCTTTTAGAAATAGTTTTATAGTATCTATTTGAGTCATTAAATTTATTTTTCAATAAAAATCATTCATAGTGCAGAAAATATTTCAGACACTATATAGAATGGCCTCAATTTAGTTTTCGGAAGGGATGAAGTGACTCCTTGAGAATATTGATAAGTGATTCATTCAACCATTTAATTCACCATAGGGTGAACCCATTTTTTTAGAATAAATATGGATCAATGTGGCGCTTTATTGAATATTGGGAACATAAAAAATCATGATTGTGAAAAAGTATCTTCCACCCCATATTTATTATATTTTTTATTAAATATTATAATTTTTATATTTATAAGATATATCATTGATTGGGATACTATAATTTTATGATCAATAGTGTTGCATAATGAAGATGGTTTTCTATTTTAGGTATGGACTTGTTGAATTTATAGTAGTTCCATTTTCTCTCAATAATCCCCCCCACAAATCTCAAGGATTTAATGAATAGTCTCATCAAGGATAAAATTTATTAGATTGTGTTAGTCCTTATTAATAAATTTCATAATAAATTCTATAAGTAATTATGAGTATGAAGACCACCTAAAGATTATACTAAACATCATAATGAGGGATAATTTTTAAGAAAATTTATCAATGTACATGTTTTAGCCAAAAAAATGTTTTATTTTTGGGATCCATAATATCATGTGAGGCTTTATCGATTGATCCATCAAAGATGGTTGATTTTCAATATTTTCCAAAACCTACCATTGTTATTAAGATAATTATTTTTCATATATTGTTTATATATTGAAGCCTCGTTGTGAAATATTTATCAATTATATATAATCCACTCACCATGAAGAATTAAAAGGAAGTTAAGTTCAATTAAAATGATGGATGTGAATAATACTTTATATAATATAAAATTCCATTTTATAAGACCCCTATGCACACACTACCCAGGAAGAGAAGGTTTTTTGATTTAGAGTCACCATGAAATAGTAGAATATATTTCAGAGGATATTATAAGATAAATTTATGATTATGACTACTCAATACATTATTATAATGGGAAACCGAAAAGGTGTCTAAAAATTTTATTCAAAAGGATCATGTTACTTTATCTATGTTGATGATCACACAAGATACAATATTTATTTCTTTTTAATGGATAATATTTAAAATATCTATGGATGTGCAGAAATTGTAACATCATTAACTGACTGTTAATACATCTATCTAGGTGAAGATTAGAATGGAGAAGAAAGAGGTTATAGTGCTTCAAAATAAGGTGATAAATTTTATTCAGTTGAATATTGATTGTTAATGAAGGATAAAAATCAAGAACTAATTAGTTTTCAAGTCATTCATATGGAATAATCTCATGGATCATCCTTCATTATTCATCCTTAAACTGATTAGATTTATAAAAACATGAACAAGTAATTATGGAGGGGAAAAACAAAGAGAGTTGTTTCATATATTTTGTTATGAGGTTTTTTATGTCAGAAATCTATTGATAGGTGGTATAATTCTATGGGGATTATGCTTCCAGTAAAAACACCATAATGGTAATGGAAAAACATCATTGTGGACTTTTTCTAGGTTTTCAAAAAATAATTCTAAAGGACATAATTCTATTTATGTTGTAGTCGATAACATTATGAAGTTAGAAAACATAATAAATATATGATAATAATTAGATTGATCACCATTCATGGATATTTATTTATTAAGGGATAAGGATTCCAGCAGTAAAAATATTTATTTTGTCTGATCTATTATTGGAGTTTTCCTTAAAGCTCGGTTAATGAATTTAGAATGCTATGGATATATAGTTCTATTTCAGTATTTCTTACAATAATCAAATATAATTCCTACTAGAAAGGATAATTCAACCCCTTGAAGATCTTTCATGATCATATTATATGGATATCAAATTTGGATGGGATCTAAAACATCATCGAGTGAAGCCTTCATACAACAATAGCTTTCAAATGAGAATTATAATGGATCCTTATGAATAATTATATTAAAGGACATGTAGACCACAAAAATGCCGAGATGATGTTAGAAAAGAAAATATATTGAGACCTGAGACAACTGAGGAAGTGGTATATTAGGCTTGATTCATTCATCAACACATTGAGAAATCTTAGATTCGATAGAAGAGTTATATTAAAAATTATCATTGAGATCTGGAATTTGATATTGGTCAGTAGTTATTCCTACAAGTATCTTTTTGGATGAGGGTTATGATTTTTAAATAAGTTAATTTTGAATCCTAGGAATATTGGTAACATCGATATTCTTGGATTTATTGGGATGGTTTATAATCACTTGGACCTCTCAACAATCCTTAGCCATGTCCATGGTGTGGAACACCCTATGATAATAAAATATAAAAATCATATACAATAGAGAGTATGACAAAAAAAATAAGCATATAAAATAATGTGACACCTTAATACAATATGATATATTTATATTTAAATAAATATGATCTGGTTGATAGACTGTTGTTCAAACAACACCATGTTTGAATGAAACATGATACTTTGATGAATTGTCATTATTTAAACATTTCCATTATGACATTACTGTTAAGTAAGTGCCTATGAATATTACTAACTAAATTTTTAAAATTATATTTTTATGCATTTAAAAACTAAATAAAATGGATTTATATTTAATAAAGAAAAAAGTAGAACCATTTGAAATAAAAATAAATGTTTTCTGAAGGGATCATATTTTTTTCAAAAGGCGGTTTAGTTGCGCTTTTCACATATATTTTATATTTTATTTATAAAAATTTTGAAAATATTATGTGATGAAATAAAATTAGTTTATGAAATAATAATTTCAAATTTATCTTCCAGGGAGTTTTTGATGTATTTTTAAGAATATTCTTTTTTGATGAATGGTTAAAAAATACTAAATTTTAATTGAAAACATTGTTTTAATTTAAATTATTTATAATAAAAAATTATATAAAAAATTATCTTTAATGTAATATTATATCAATTATATATATATTAATCCAATTTTAGTAATTTTAATCCTTTTATATTGAATTTTTATATAAAAACCTTATAATCATTTGAAAATTTTTTCATTAAAACCCTAATTACTCATCAAATATGGATGATAAATTGTAAATTAAAAATTTAACATATAATAATGTAATTTTAAAAAATATATTCCATTTTTGTAATATTCATATCTTATGTTATCTAATATGGTTAAATTAATTTTTTTAGAAAATGAATATTGATGACAATTGAAATTTCATAAAGTGGTTATGGTAAAAATAGATTTAAAGGGTGTAAAACTAAAAATATAAGGGTTAAAATGACCTAATAATGTGAATAAAATATATATCATGTCCTTATTTTTAACCTATAGTTTCTATGGCTTTAGAATAATCCATTTTACCCTTTATTTATGTGAAAATCATTGGTACGCCATTTCATTTTAAAAAATTACAATTGTGCCCCTCACCACTCTTATTAAAGTCTACACACTCTTCTCTAAAAATCCCACATTAAAACAATTTTAGTTCTGAAAATGTAAACCAAATCACTTCATAAATTCCATACACTCTTTATAGAAGTATTTATTTAGTTATAAATAGATTTTAAGAATACATATGGTATAATTCTAAATAGGTGGTTTGAGAAGTGTTCAATTTCCCAACAATGTGTTTTTATTTATCTCTTACTCCAAGTCCATATATTATTATTAAACCATCATTAGATCCCAAAATCATTATATTATATATATTGAGAAGTTTTAATTCAAATTTTATGACCCACACCCATCCATAAATCTATAAAATGGGTTATGGAATCATCATTAATGTGTACATAAGATTACCATCTCGAGAACCGATGTAATTCATTTTTCCATTAACATCTCTCACTAGTGGGTATGATGATGGATAAAATATATATATATAATGTTTATATCTTAATTGTACCTATATTTTTATTATATCATATATACCATTTCAAATAACATTTTATAGGGGATATGACATCGTCGCTCGTGTGTAAGGACAATCGCCTTGTGAAGCGATGAGATTCATATTTCACAAACAATTTACATTGAAGGTAAAAAAAGATACTTTTAATGAATTTATTTTATATAAATGACAATATTATGATATTAATAATGTATTTAATATTATAAAAATGTAACATATTTCGTATTTCTTACCTTTTCAATCACAAAATTATGATAACTTCGTTATCTTACTGTGGACTACTGACATCAATGAACGGTTTCACTATATTTTCATCACCACACCTTTGGGATAACATATATATATAAGTATATTTTAAGAGTTAATATTTCTTACATTATATTTTTATAATTCTTTAAAATAAAATATTACATAACATATTTATATAATAAACATTTAAAAATGGTAATTCTACTCTTGTGTATTTATGTCTTATCGTTTGAGTGATTGTAGAAGAGTTTATTTTTTATAACAATATTTAAGGTTATGTTCTAAATGTAAAAAATTTATATAAATACAATGATTATATATTGATTGTTTTTTATATTTTTAAATATTAACAACATTCTCCATAGTCAACTTACCAATGTCATTTTGGGAAACAAATGCCAAATTTCATAGAAACATACAACATAAATTTAATTTATTAAGTAATAATATGTAACAATGTAATAAATAAAATAAAAGGAATAATATACATGATAAATTACCTTATGAAATTAAATAAATTACATATGTTTGTTATTCAGGATGACAAAAAACATATATGAGGAGTTATAATAATGGTAAGGTATTATCGTCGCATTTTAACTTCAATAACACATATGCCATATTCAGAACTTATTCATCTGGGTGGTGAACAAACTTCACTTTTTACCTGATATATAATGATAATATTTCTCTTAATTTTATAAATTTATTACCATAAATTAATTTTATTTCATTACGATTTTTATTCAATCTTAACAATGTGGTAATATTTTATATCATAATCTCATCACTTTTTGATATTGTTTTTGTTTAAGTCTCACATTATAGATTTACATAATATTTCTATAATAAATTTAATTTATTTCTTATCATCTATTTATTCATGACTTTATCATCTAATATCACCATTATTCCACTCATTGGTACTTAGGAAAAGTGACAAAATATTATTAAGAAAACCCAAATTAATTCTATCTTCAGATATATATCCTATTTCATTAATATCCTTGATTTATAAAAATGTGTTCAATTTTCTTTATCCTTTAAAATGATTTATTAAATATATTTTTATACATTTTAACATTTATAGATATGTTTTGAAATGAATCATCATGTCATTTTCAAAATAATTCTCAATTTTATTATATTGCAAATGTGAAAGGAATTTTTCTATATGCATTGAATGAATGGAATTTCCCACCATCATGACTAATCAATTTTATATTGAATATTTTACATGTTTATGAATATTATTTTAAATTAAGAGGGTGTTCCAATTTTTTTTACATTTCATATTAAATATAATTTCAATGTAAAAAGTTTATTTTCCTCAAAAAATGTTTTTATGATCTTTTAATGTTATTTATACTCATCAAAGGCATCGACCCATTACTTAATTTATGATCCACTATGGATATTTTGTATTTATATTATCCTTATTCAATATTTTTATTGTTTATTATCATTTTGATAATGTATGTACAATTTTTTGAATATTAATTATATTAATATTGATGGTTTATGACTATGTTTATTTATTGGGGAAATTGTTGAGATTTATTATTTTATTTTTTAAAATTAATATTAATGTTCATTTTGATCCACCCTAGTAAAATTAGGTAGGGACCACTAAATCCCCTTGATGCATTGGTAGGTATTATGAAAAAAATAACAAATATTTTTGGATGATTCCAAACCCATTTATATATATTTCATGTGCAAGTCTGTATCAGTATTAGATGTTGTGGGATAAGGCCTCAGTAGTACTAGATTCATGTAACAGGACCCTTGTTGTTAGTTTTAGATTTTAAACATTATGAATTCCATAATTTTGAATTTAGTTATTGGTATTATCGGTGAGTATTTGATTAGTTACAATATCCATAGTAATGTTTCAAGATGGTGTGATTATTTATATGGAATTAATTGATCCACATGTATTTCTTCCATATCAAACATAATTTATTGATAAATTGGAAGGGGTTTTTAGTTATTTTCCGTTCAATATTGATTATGCATTAATTATTCATTACTTTCATTATATTATTTACCTTACTGGGTGTTTGAGATCACCAATTTCTTATAATTTATCTTCAAAATGATACAAGTATGGGGTTTTATTGATATTTAGTGATAAATTCAGGGGAATAATTTCATTATCAATGAAAATTAATTGTTCTATTTAGTTTAAGAAATGATCTTTTAATTTTATGTATGTATATGTTTATCCAAGACTACTAAACTATTCAGTTCTTTTGGATGCAATTACTTGTATCTTATTCCAATGAAATATTTCATACATTGGATCTGGGATACTAATGTTTGGGTTCATATAGTTATCGTCAGAGGAATTTTAGTAAAAACCATTTAAACTAATTTTGGAAAATATAGAATAGTTAATAGAACTCTATAATAGACTTTGAATATATGTATAGAATAACATCATAAATATTTTCTATGGAAGTTATTATGAAGATTATTGTAAAAATTAACATGTTTTTGGATAATAAAAGTGGAAATAGTTATGGAAATGATTTACCAAGTGGTATTAAATCTAAAAAGGGTGCATTGGGATTGACCAAATCGTCACCTAGTGCATTAAAAAAATACCTTACTGCAAACTTGGTTTGACACTACCAATGGACATGTTTAAGATATTTCAATTTTTTAATACGTACCATTATGATGGATTTGAAAATATCTAAATCTCTAAACAACCCATGTTTATGATTAAGCATTTTTCTATACATAAATTATTCACCTTATGTTAAGGGTTTCACTAGTTCTGAGATTATGCATTATGTTTTATAATGTTATGATGTAATCTATTGTATTACATTATATATAAATAGAACCTAATGGAAGGAGTGGATACTAGATCCATGCACATAATATATATAGGGACTTCCCTCTGGGACAAGATAATGAATTAAGAGATAGATATGCCACTAAAGCTTATCAAAATATTAAAACATTGGTGCAGGTGAATTCAGTTATTAGTTATAACCTTTCCCATTTGGATAATCATAGTGATCCACCACATGGTTTGATATTGTTTAGAAATTTTGTGTACTAGAAACCTACATCATTCAACAAGACTAAAATAATTTTTTTTGAAATATATATATGTTTCATTGAAAATATTATTCTCACTCATGGAGGTATTAAAAGTGATAAATATTCATTGAAATATATCATCTTATAAGAGATATTGTTTAATAGTAGTCATTAATTCAAAACACTATGTATGTTTAAGATATAGAAATCATGGATTTGAAGGATTTCAAGGAAATATTCATGGAAGAGTATTTCCCACATGAGAAACATGTGGATATTTAAATATAGTTATTAATTCTAAGAAAGAAATAAGGGAAAAATTTACAATCTATAAAGCTAACATTGCAAGTATAAAAAGACATGGTGTTCACAACATTCATAATCCAAAGAGATATACAACTCATTTATTTGAAAGGAATTAAAATTCATGTTAAGGGAACTAGTCTCCCAATGAATCATGATATATGATGACATAATATCTTTTTCAATAATGAAAAAGAAATAACAATCCATGTCTTTCAAAATTTAATCAAATTAATAGAATATGAGGATAGAAGAGAAATATATAGATAAATGGAAGAAGGAAAAAATCGTTTTCCAACATGTGATACATGTGGAATGAAACATGGGTTTATATTATTAAAAGGAATAGTATTTTTCATAATGTGTGTAGAAAAAGGTCACCATTATATCTAATATTCATTGATTTTCTTATGTAATAATGACGGATTTTTTTATTATTTTATTTTAATATAGGATGTTACATTATTTCAAAATAGAATATTATAGAGGTATCAAAATGTTTAATATGTGGTCTTTAAGATATACTTATTGTTGTTAGGGGGAGTCAACGATAAGTTCATTTATTATGTTTATTAAAATTATTGGTATAGTTTTAGAACCAAATCTTTTGGTATTTTCAAAGTGTTATCCAATTATGAAATTGGTTAAGTTAATATTCAGATGTGGTTTAACTATTCAATTAATTACTTCCTAGTATGAAGATTTATTCATTTTGGATAACATGTAAAAACCATTTTATAATAATAATAACTAAATATTTATTGAATTATTTATTATTATATGTTGGATCTTAATATCCATTAAAATTTAATGCTATTTCTTCAAGAATTAAAAATATCATTTTTGTATATTCATTCCTTGGAGTAAGCGATGAATTGAAAATTTATTTAAGTATAGATAATGAATGAAATATTGATTTTGAAATAGATATGAATCAATTATGTATATTTACATATATACATAGATATTAATCTAATATCTCATATATAGGAAAAGTTTTTTAAAATAATGTTTAATCATACTGCCATTATTTCTGACGATAAAAATGTTCTTTTCTCACCTATTTGGTTTGTGGGTGTTTGGTTTTGGGTTTTTCCAAGATCATTCACTTTATTATGTTAATGGCTCTCAATAACTATTCATCTTTATTTGGGAATTTAAATTTTATTCCATGTTATAATCTTGGCATCCCATATATGTTGTTCTATTTGGAAACCTTATCTGTATTGTCCTAGTGGACCTTTACACATCCCATTCTCTCTTACCGAAAATATTTTATATTATCCCTTCATAATATTTTGGTTTTAATGAATGGTATTCTAGAACTAAAAAACCTTCATTTTCGAGATCATGATTAAATTTCAAGGATATAATTTATTTTAAGTGGGTAGAATATAACCCCCTGACATTTTAAAATATGAACATCATATTTTATAGTGTACCTACCAAGAAACACAACGATAGAATAGAATATAACATCAAAATATTATAGGACTTATTTATTTTTAAATAAATGCAACAATTTTGATATCATTCAATTCATGGAACATTAGTTTTGAATGAAAAACACCCCTTTATTAAAATGTTTTCTTTCATTCATTACCATTATAAAATAGCCCTAAAATTGGAGGGTATAAATAGTATTAACAAAATCATTAAAATTATATTTATTTCACAAGTAATATATGAATAAATGAAAAATATTATGAAAAGATATTATATTTAAACAATTTGAAATAAAAATAAATGTTTTCTAAAAATTCGTATTTCCCTAAATGTTTGTTGAGTCGAACATTATGCAAAAAATTTAGAATTAATTTGTACCAATTTTTATAAACTTATTTCATAAAATAAATATAATTTCTCAAATATTAATGTTTAAATAATCATGTGAAAAAATGTTTGGAATCTGTTAAAATGTTTCATTTTGGATAAATTGTGAAAAATAATGAATTTTAATTCAAAACTATATTTTCCATTAAAAATATTATAATGATAAATTATATTTTTCATTGGTTTTAATTTAAAAATAGTTTAATTATTTATATATTAATATAATTTGAGAAATTTGAATAATTTGCATATTTATGATTGGTATAAAAGTCATTGCTAACATTTAAATATTTTTTCACTAATAGCATGAATTCATATCGTTGTTATGGAATTAATTTGAAGTTAAAAATCCCTTATTCTATTAATGTTCTTATGAAAACATTATTTCATATTTTGTGTAAGAATAATTTATTTTATACGTTAATTTTATTTTAATTCATGCAAAAAATTAATAGTGAAAACAATAGAAATTGTTTACCCTGGTTAAAGTAAAAATTGATATACCATGGTTAATCTAAATGAGATAAGGGATAAATTACCTAAAAACATTTAAAAATATTTAATATAAGTTATTAATTATAATTTATAATTTATATTTATCTAAAATAATTATTTTTAACCCTTTTTCATGGGAAATACATGGGTATAATATTTTTTTTGAAACATTAAAAGTGTTCCAATCACTTCACCTATAAAACGCTAATGCTTCTACTCTCTTATTTAAATGATAAAATACTTCTCATTTGTATAATACATAATTAAAATAATTCCCATATTCCATAGCCTAATCATAGAATCTATTTTGTGTCATAAATTAATTATAAAAATATTTTAGATGTAATTATAAAGATGTGATCCGAGAAGTGGTAAAATTTCTAACTATGTGTTTTTCTTTTACATATTCCTCATCCTACATCAACTAACATGATAAAATTATGATCTAATGACATTAATATCTTCTATATTATAATAGGTATTAATCTTAATTTAATTACCTAACACTATCCCCACTTATAAAAAATGGGATATGAAATTGTCATTCATATGTATATAAGACTACCGCCACTGGAACTCATGTCATTCATTTTTTCATTTCCACCTCTAATGATTGGGTTTGGTAATGTATACAATATATATTATAATTATAAAAAATTTATATTTCTTGAGTAATTATATCATATATATGTTCCATTTTGTATAATATATGATAATGTTACTCGTCTGTATGATCAACTTCCACCTCATGAAGTGATGTGAACTGTCTTTAACTGCTACATTACATAGATTGCTACAAGGATAAATATAAAAAATATATGTGATAGAAATGACAAAATAATGATATTAATGAAATATTTACTATTCATAAAAGAAAATATATATTTTTATTTCTTATATTTTCACTCATTGAATGAAGATAATGTTGTTCCTATATATGTGGACTACCTCCTTCTTGAAACGATGTAACTCTATTTTCATCACCAAAACAAATTAATAAACTATATATATGTATATTAAAATTTATAATAAGTAATATAATATTTTATTATTATAATTAAGAGTTAAAAAATTACTTAACTTCTTTCCATAATCAAAATTTAAAAGTGGAAATGTTATTCAGGCATACATAAGGCATGTCATTTCCATGATTGTAATAGAATTAAATATTCAAAAATATAAACAGTACTAGTTTTTCAAATTATAATTTATATACAAATATAATAATTCTAACATAATTAAAATTAATTAGATATTTAAAAATTAATATCATTCACCATAGTAAACATACTAAAGTCATTTTTTGAAACAAAATCAAAATCTAATAGAATCGTATAATATAAACATAATTGATTAAGTAATCATATATGCCATTGTTATTAGTGAAATAAAAGGATTAAAATAATTGAAAATGTTATTAATAAAATAACTTTTTTACATAAATTGAATACTTGGGAAGTTTAATAATATATTTTTGGATTCCGACTCAATGTAAGGGTGTCTTTTCTCACCTTTACATCCACGGGGCATACGCCATATTCCCCCTAATCCATTTGTGTGGTTTATATAGATCCATTTTGATATAATATATCATTGATAATTTTTTATTATTTTTTTTTAATGTTTCATTATATGTAATTTATTTCATGTGTATTGTGATTCAATGATAATGAAGTGGTAAGAGTTTATTGCACCATCTCATCATTATTCAGGATTTCCATGTTTTAAGTCACCCATGGGAGAATTATTTGACATTTCTATCATACAATGAATCTATTTTATTATACCATAATAATTCATGATATTTTCAACTAATAGTATATTATTCCACTATATGGTACATCAAATTAAATGTAAAATGGTTTAATGAAAATAGTTTATTATTTCTTTTTTCAGTCAGAAAACCCTTTTCATCAAAACTCTTATTTTTTATAGTCGTTTTAAATTTTTTTATCCTTTTCAAAATTATTTATTACTATTTTTTTCACATTTATATTTTTCTCCTAATGTTTTTAAATTAATCATAATTTTATTTTCAAACCAGTATCCACTTGGGTTTTAAAAAATTGTGAAATAAATATTTGCTCAAACATATATGACAAGCATATAATTTTCCACCTTTATGAAAAATAATTTCTAAATAGATTCTTTAAAAATATTTAAAAGGATATTTTGAAAGAAACAAATTTTCAAAATAAATTGACTTTTATTTTTAAAAATATTATAATGGTGAAAAGGTTATTTTCCACAAAATACTATTTTAAAAGATATTTTTTTTTCTATTTATACTCATTAATATCATCGAACCTTCATTATAATTAGATACTCTGGGGATATGTTATATTAATATCATAATTATTCATTCATTTTATATTATATTATCAATTATACTAAGGATGAAAAAATTTCTTTACATTCACCATATGACTCTTGTGGTTTTATATTATGTTTTTATTGGTAATATATTATCATTTCATATCTTAGGAACCTTTTATAGCCCCTCAATGCATTGATATGTGTCATAAGACAAACTAGATTAGGAAATTCTTGTGGCAATACAATTTTTTTAGATTTATTATCACAAGGACTCAACCATATTATATATCTTGGAATAAGTGATTTATAATATAATATGTATTAGAACAAGGAATCGACAGTATGTTTTTGATATCCTATGTAATTTAATACATCTTTATAAAATGTATTCTTGATATTACATTTTATTATTCTATTAGTTATAATATCCAAGGTTATTTTTTCAAGATCAATGGATTATTTGTTTGGTATTATATGATCATTATTTATTCCTAGCATATTATGATCAACTTATTTATTAAATGGACTGTGTTTCAGTTACTTACATTTACGTATTAATTATTTCTTATTTATGTATAGAAATTTTGTATGCTTACCCTTATAAATATTCTAATATCTCCCCTTTAAATTGTTTTATTCCCCCACAGATATGAAGATGTGACTTGTGATTGATGTGTAGGGATATAGTAAGGGGAATAATATAACTCTCAATAAAAATTCAATGTGTATTTTAGGTAATAAAATATAATTTTAATTTAAAATAATTATCTTATTAACCAATAATACTATAATATTAACTTTTATTGGGTTTTATTTATTGAATCTTATTACAATGTAATAATTTTAGCACTAGGTACGGGTTACTAGTGTTGGGGATGCTATGCAATGTTTTCTATATATATCAATTTTTAGATGAAGTACATACATAATTTAACACATGTACTGAAATAAGATATTATTCCACTAGATCACGATATTTCAAAAAAAACTAGTATAAATCATTGATAATAGGGATAATTTTTCTATGGAATACAACTAATCACATGAAAATAGTAATTTGGATGAACCATAAATTCAATAACGTTGCATGGGAACCCAAATATGTAATGTAGTAGATACATACTCATTTTTTTTGTATTAGAGAGATGTAATTTTGAAGGTAAAATTCAACTTAATAGTTATATAATTTAATACCCTAATAATATATATTTAGTTCCTTATGAATAAAATTGATTAATTCTATATCTTGGTTTACACTCAAGCCTATGTATAAATAAAACACAAAATATTAATCCATTAAATACTTATAATTTAAAATTAATGTAGGAATATTAATAATCAAATAATGAAATTTTTTTTATATTATTATTTAAATAAGGAAAATAAATTTATTACTTCATAATAAATAGGTACTAAGTTTTATGTAAAGTCATTTTATTTTTTGAAAATATTTTTTCTTCAAAATGGTTTTTATTGAAATTTTCATGAACATAAATTATAATTAATGCCTACCATGAATAGAAATATTATTTTAAGAAATGAATATAATTTTATAGGAAAAAATTTATATATTTCTCTACTTAAATTGTTAATCGGTTTTCTAAAATGTTTTATTTTTATGTAAATATTTAAAAAATGCGGTTTTTTGTAAAAAAATAATATTTTATTCAAGTAAAAGATACATTATTTTTTTTATTTTATCATAAATTAACATAATTTTCCTTTAATTCTAAATAATATAATTAATTAAATATGAGATTTTAATTAAACGTGATCTTAGTGTGAGTTATTTTTAAAAAATAAAAACACATTTTTCAAAAAAAAACATTCATTTGTGTAATGGGATTAAAATTTTAATTAAAAAAATTAATCATAATTTATAAAAATTTATAATGTAATATATATATTATACATTCAATCATAAATTTTAAATTTCAATCTATTTCATTATTTAAAAAAATTAATTGAATTATATTTGTTTTAATGAATAAAATGTGATTTTCTGAAAAAGGTTTTCGTTATATTTTTTAGATTATTTAAAATTAGATTCTACCACAAAAATAAATTTAATCAAGTATAATGAATTTCATATTTTAAATAATCCTAAAAATACAAAACATAAAAGTTTCAAATTTATTTTTTGTCATAGAAAATAGTAAAATGTGTAAAACCTTCTCACCATAGCGAAGATTGTGATGAGTTTACCTAGAGTTAAACCATGTATTAAGGTATATTTTTAAAGAAACCTATATAATTTATATTTTATAAAGATATATTAACCATATATTATAATATCTCTTAGATATGGACATTTGGAGACACATTCCCCTGATATTGTCATTATATAATTAAAATCCTGTAAGAAATTCCATCGGTGTCCCTCCCCTCACTAATAAAAGGGGAACCTCCTCTCCTACCTTATTCAAAAATGTTGTGACTTATAACTAAAATAAATACTTATATAGAATCATTTCTAGGATACTTCACATCCTAATATTTTTTTCCTTCTAGTAATACCAATCCATCCGGGTTTTAGTTTTAAGAAAAATACGGTCTTTCAAAGAATAGGTATAGATCCTAACAATGCTCTGTAAATTTAATATATTATGATTATTCTATGAAATTATTTGTATCAAAAAAACATAATTAATGGATTATCATAAATACACTTAAATGTTATTATAATTATGTAATTTCTATTAAAAACCTCATTTCAAACAAATGTTACATTAAATTATCGTTCGTGCATACATGTTGATTACCTCCTCCAACATAGTACCGATCAATTTCATGGTCAATACCCTTATTATTGAAATAAAATAAAACAAAAAAATGAATGATAGATGGGATAAAATAAGGGGGAAACATCTATAATGAATGTCAATAAATCATGTTTCTCCATAATTGTAACATCCCAGGTAAATAAAGAATAACTAATTTTCATATTTATTAATATTTATGAATTAAATATTAATTTTATTTTAAAGGGGTTTCTATGTTCGATAGTGTACCCGATACGCAACGATGAGTTTCCTTGAAACTTACGTAGCACACTAGTAATAAAATAATATTATTTTAAATGTTAGTTAACAAGTAGCCATTGTTATGGCAGGAATGGATAGAAATAACTAAAATATGATTAGATATGTTTTTAAATGTTTATACATTCACCCAATAAAAGATAAAGGCTTAATATACAGAAAGAGTTCAATTTTAGGGCATATATACTCTAATTTTCACTAAAGGTTCACTTATCACCTTTTAATGGTGAACCGTCATTAAATATAGTTTTGATCACTCTTATACATTATTTTGGACTAAATATAACTCTTATTTAGAATCGGGACATCAAAATTTACTTTGTGTAAATTTTTGGTACCTTTCTGATAAAGTTCATTTTTTTTATGAATAGTGTAAAATGTTGTATTTTAATTCAAACCCTCTTTTTAATCTAAATTATTTATATTATTAGATTATTATTTTAATTGGTTTTAAAGTGAAATTAGAAAATATTTTTACCAGTTAATCCAATGGTGGTCATTGGAATCAATTTCACTTTGAAATTGGACTTAAACTGGTGTCAATCTTCTGATACTTATTGTTTCACAAAAACACGCTATTTGTCATGACAGCGGGAATTAATTATTAAATTAATTAATTTGACTTATATGTTTTGAATTTTGTAAAATGGACTTCATTTTTGAATTCGGAATATCAAATATAGGTTAGGGTGAATTTTTGGTAATTTTCTGAAAAACTTCAATTTTTGATGAATAGTGAAACCACTAAGTGGTACTTATAAAAACTGATTTTCCGTTTAAATGAAATTCTGCCATAATTGTGTTTTGATTTTCAAAAATCTGAAATACATGGTTGTCATTAAGAAGTAAAATGTGGTTCAATGAGATTAAAATAATTTTTTGGTGAATAGTAACTTTTTTTCATTAATCGCGATTAGAGGTAATTAGTGTAGTTTAAGGTAAAAATGGTATTATAAGAATGTGAAAACACCATGAAACTTGTCCTACACCTATTGGGTGAGTCATGGGCGACCAAGACAAGCCATGGGCCAACTTGGGGACCCCATGGAGCCACTTTAGTTGGAAAATGGCATTAATATATTTTTATTTAATGTTAAAGTGAAAATGACACTAACATAAATTGTTTTACTAAAATAATTTTTGAGTGGGGTTATACAAGTCCAAATTTTGATTATAAATAGTCATTGAAAAGCTAAAAGGATTTCCTACATCATAGTATTTTCTGTATAATTTTTAGACATTAAATATATTAAATTATATATGACATAATAATGATGCAGCGATGACATCATTATTTGACGATTTAAATAAAATGGAAAGATAATGCAAAATATAAAACCTACACATGTCCAAAACCAATTGGGTGAGTGGATTTCGAACCCTTATCACCTTATACACGAATTATATCAATGTGGTACCTTTTAAAACAGAAACACATTTTCAAATAAAGTAATATTTCTTTACTTTCCAAAAGTGCCCCTCCTCTCCTCTTATAAAAGGCCCCCACCTCTACCTCATTTCACACACTTCTAAAGCCTTTGGATCGGCCAAACCCTGCCCAATTACTCTCTCCACATCCCTCTACTCATCCTAGAGGATTACCTTTGGGAAGAAGCCTTTCAAAGGAAGCCTTTAGGCTCAAATCAAAAGGGAGTTACACTTTTAAAGGTAATTCATTCTCTCTTGTTCATTTGTTTTATTTTGCTTCTCCAACCCTCTAAACTCTTTTTATTTACTTCTTTTGTAACAAAACCAGTATCTTCAATATACTAGGATGTTGTTATAAGATTTATTCGAGCTACACTCCCACACAACTACATCAAATGGTTAGTGAACATACGGTTTCCGTGGATGGCGAAATTCTGCCTCCCGAAACGATGATTGTTCAATACTCATTTAACACCTTCATGGGTGGCCATTATGATGTCACTATTTTTATATATGATATATAATATGTTTATGTTTTCTTTAAGCTTCTGTATTTTTCATTTTGTGTCATACCTTTATGGTTTCCATTATGGGTAAACACGATATCTTCATTTAAGGAAGTGCGGACTACCGCCCCCTAAAAGTGATGTGATTCGTTAATGCCATATGTGGGACGTGTAAAGGATGGATTTAAAGTTATTATATATGATGTTATACAGGAATTATAATATACCTCTATATCATTATTATTTCTTCCCATTAAAGTATGAGATAGAAATGAAAGTAGCGTTCATGCCTACGTACGGCTTACCGTCTCCATGAACGGTGCATTCCATTTCTTATCCCCAAATGTAATGTACTATTAAAATAACATGTATATAATGTATATATATAATTAATGATATATCTAAATGATGAATATAATTCTGGAATTAAAATATACATACCTCTCATTTAGTTTTAATTCCACTAATATGACAAAGAAATGAAAGTAGCGTTCATTCGTACGTATGGCTTACCGTCTCCATGAACGGTGCATTTCATTTCTTACCTCTAAATGATTATGTAATATTATAAATACATGTATATTCCGGATATATATGATATATATGATATCCAAATCAGGTATTTCATTCTGGATATAAAGAACTTTTGACCACACTAACAACATGTAATTGTAAGAAGTCAACTTTCGACTTAAGAACCAAATATTGACAAAACAAACAATATTAACTTAAATGGTTACATAATGTTTATAACATGGAAATAAGTGATATAAAAAGATCAATGAACTTTTAAAAGGTTCTTAATCAAGTATAAATTAACTCAAGTTTATTATTCAGGACGTTAAAGAACGATCGAGTCAAGTCAGACCCACGGTAAGGGACTTCGTCTCAATCTCCTTTCATTGAGGAATATTTTATTTTATACACAACTTTCTTTTATACGGTGTATAAAACCCTTTAAATTTTACTTTTATACAAAAGGAATCTTTTTTCTACGAAGCGTTTTACAAAACGACAAAAAGGAATGTTTCTTTTAACGTACGTGGCGACAATGACCTTTTCCGACACCGCGAGTATTATTTGTACTTTGGCTTTCTCAAAAAGACGTAATGTTTTTAGAATAAAATAAATACCATATACTCTTTTATGTATTTTGGTATTGAAAATGGTTTTAAAAAAGGATTCTATTATGTCAATATATTTATTATATATTGTGATTGAAATGTGGAAATGTTATCTTTCCATTATATAGGTTTTATGTTTTATGATTTTATATTGGTACATGGACATTTTAACGGGTGGTTACGTGATAAACCATATGACGGGTGGTGCCGTGAATACCAGGATGGGTGGTTACGTTATAACCTCCAATGCATTAGGTATGGAAGTCGGCTGTATGGCTATTCCATTAAGTATGTATGGAAATTGGCCGTATGGCTATTCCATTAAGTGATATGTGTGGAAGTCAACCGTATGGTTATTCCACTTAAGTATGTTTATGTCCCAAGTTACCTTTATATATGTTATGTGTTCTTTTTATGGGTATTATGGTAATCCTTTGGTTACAAAAAGGTAAGTAATGATACTTTATTCAGTGAAGATTTTTTTACTAATTCATGAAGGTGAAGGTATTACTTTGATATAGTATACATGGTTTACTTGATGTTTGAAAAACTAACAATTTTCATTCTTTTTGTATCCCTTACTGAGCTTTTTATGCTCACCCCAAGTTTTTTTGAAATTTTTTCACAGGACATAATGTGAAATAAGGTCAAGGATGGGATCAAGGGAATGTCATGCTATATAAAACATGGAACTAGACATGTTTCTTTAAAGAGTTTTTTTATTATGGAAACTTAGTATAAGTGACTACTTTGTAATCTTTTGAGATGTAATAGTTATGTTCTAATTCTCTAAAACTCTAAACCTGAAAAGATCCTCAATTTGAATTATTCATTTAATTCAATATTAAGTAAGTTTTAAGGCTGGGGCCTTATAGTTGGTATCAAAGGACGGTTTAGACAACTTTAGGAGTTAGAAAAGTGTTAAATTATAATATGATTGAAATGATATAGCATTTACGGATTACCATGTTGCTTCGCCTAAGATATTTCTGTGTTCAGATTGGTTTTCCGCAGAGGAAACAAAGCAACTATGTTGGGATGACATCAGGAGGAAGAAAACCTTCCAAATCAGCAACCTGAGATAGTTGGAATCGGAACTGAACGGTTTATTGCCGTAATGGCACAGTTGACTCAGGCTATAAATGGTGGTGGTATCCATGCACGAGATCAGCCAGATCAACCGCAGAGGAACATGTAAGTGGTGGAACATTTCATGAGGCAACATCCCCCATCATTCAGAGGATCATCTGACCCTGTGCAAGCTGAAGGGTGGATTAAAGCACTGGAGAAGATTTTTGATGTCATGGGGTGTTCAGAACATCAAAAGGTTAGTCTTGCTGTTTACCGTTTTGAAGGTGAAGCTGATCAGTGGTGGTCGATGGTGAAAAATATAAGGGATAGTGATGAGATTGAGGATCTTCACTGGGGAGAATTCAAAGGTATGTTTCTTGAGAAATATTTTCCTAAGGTGGTTCGTCTTAGGATGGAAAAACAGTTCCTAGAATTGAGGCAGGAGGATGATTCAGTGGCTACTTATGAAGAAAAGTTCACTCGATTGGGAAGGTATGCTCCAAACTTCATATGAGATCTTGATAGTAAAATAAACCGTTTTTACTCAGGGTTAAAGCCAAATTATCAAAGGGCTTTAGCTTCTCGTGAGTTCAAAAGTTATGAAAAACTTGTTCGATGTATGGAGAAGGTGGAAATGGAGTTTGTCGATGATCAGGTGTTCTATGACAAACAACAGAATAAGAGATCTAGTTGGCAGGAAAAGGGGAAGAATTCATCAAAGAAGCAAGGAGGTAAGAAAACCAAATATCCATCCTGTGAGAAGTGTGGTAAAATGCATCCTGGAGAATGTTTATCCAAGTCGGGTAAGTGCTTTCGGTGTGGTAAGTCTGGTCATATTGCTCGTAACTGTAAGGAAGATGATCAAGCAGGAAATGAAAAGCCAATGGTATGATGTTTTAAGTGAAATGAAATGGGTCATTATGCAAACGAGTGTCCAACGAAGAACTCAACTGGGGGAATGCAGATAGACTACAAGCAGAAATGGGTGGTAAAATCCTTTGCAACAACTTCAGCAGATGTTGTGCCATCGAATGAAGTGGTATCAGCTCCAGGGAGCTCAGTAGGTTTCGAAGATTGACTTGAGGTTGGGGTACCATCAGTTGAAAGTAAAAGAAGCAGACGTTTCGAAGACTGCGTTCCGTACTAGATATGGCCATTATGAATTTCTAGTTATGCCTTTTGGGTTAACCAATGCACCTGCTTAATTCATGGACCTTATGAATAAAATTTTCCATGAGTTCTTGGATAAGTTTGTGTTTGTGTTTTGAAGTTTGTGAAGAGGTTATGTGTGCCTTGTGATTCACAGTTGAAGAATGAGTTGTTATGTGAGGCTCATAGTTCCCTATTTTCAGTTCATCCTGGCAGTACTAAGATGTACAGAGATCTGTGGGAGTATTACTGGTGGGATGGAATGAAAAGAGACATTGCTGATTTTTCTGTGAAGTGTTTGACATGTCAACAGGTTAAAGCAGAGCGGCAGTTACCGAAAGGGATGCTTCAGCCTTTACCAGTGCCAGAGTGGAAATGGGAAAACATATCCATGGACTTTGTTGTGGGATTACCAAGGACATCTTGAGGTAATAATGCAATCTGGGTTATTGTTGATCGCTTGACCAAATCTGCTCATTTCTTTTCTATACGAGATACTTTCTCTCTTGATCAACTTTCCCGTTTGTATTTTAAAGAGACAGTTAGGGTACATGGAGTTCCTCTCTCCATTGTATCAGATCGTGATCCCAGGTTTACTTCTAACTTTTGGAAAGGCCTTCAGAAGTCTTGGGTACTGAATTAAATTTTAGTACAGCTTTTCATCCTCAATCAGATGGGCAGTCAGAACGAACAATTCAGACATTGGAGGATATGCTATGAGCTTGTTCGATGGATTATTAGGGATGTTGGGACCATCATCTTTCTTTGGTTGAATTTTCTTATAATAATATCTTTCATTCCAGTATACAGATGGAACTATTTGAGGAATTATATGGGAAGCGGTGTCGAACTCCAGCATTTTGGAATGAAGTGGGTGAAAGGAAGCTGATGGGACCAGAATTGGTAGAAGAGATGGCAGAAAAAGTTCAGTTGATTTAGAAAACACATGAGAACAGCTCAGAGCAGGCAGAAGAGTTATGTGGATAACCGGAGGAAGGATCTATCTTTTGAGGTAGGTGATCATGCTTTTCTCAAGGTTTCTCCTTGGAAAAGTGTGATGAGATTTGGTATGAAAGGAATGTTGAGTCCATGGATGGTTGGACCATACGAAATTCTGGAAAGAGTTGGATCAGTTGCATACCGAGTGGCTTTACCTCCGAGTTTATCTCAGGTACACAATGTTTTTCACGTTTCGATGTTGAGAAAGTATATGCCAGATCCATCTCATGTTTTGAGCCCAGAGGTAGTTCAGCTGTAAGAGAACCTATCTTATGAGGAACAACCGGTCCAGATTCTTGACCACAGGGAGCAAGTGTTACGGAATAAGGTGATTCATCAGGTAAAGGTTTTGGGGAAAACCCATGTGATTTAAGTGGCATCATGGGAATCTGAAAATGCTATGAGGGATAAATACCCCCACTTATTTTGATATGTGAATAAAATTGCGAGAATGCAATTCCCAAAAGGGGGAGGGATGTAACATCCCAGGTAAATAAAGAATAAAGAATTTTCATATTTATTAATAATTACGAATTAAATATTAATTTTATTTTAAATGGGTTGCTATGTTCGATAGCGTACCCGATACGTAACGATGAGTTTCTTTGAAACTTACGTAGCACACTAGTAATAAAATAATATTATTTTAAATGTTAGTTAACAAGTAGCCATTGTACTGATGGGAATGGATAGAAATAACTAAAATATGATTAGATATGTTTTTAAATGTTTATACATTCACCCAATAAAAGATAAAGGCTTAAAATACGGAAAGAGTTCAATTTTAGGGCATATATACTCTAATTTTCACTAAAGATTCACTTATCACCTTTTAATGGTGAACCGTTATTAAATATAGTTTTGATCACTCTTATACTTTATTTTCAACCATATATAACTCTTCTTTAGAATCGGGACATCAAAATTTACTTTGTGTAAATTTTTGGTACCTTTCCGATAAAGTTCATTTTTTTATGAATAGTGTAAAATGTTGTATTTTAATTCAAAACCTCTTTTTAATCTAAATTATTTATATGATTAGATTATTATTTTAATTGGTTTTTAAAGTGAAATTAGAAAATATTTTTACCAGTTAATCCAATGGTGGTCATTGGAATCAATTTCACTTTGAAACTGGACTTAAACTGGTGTTAATCATTTGATACTTATTGTTTCACAAAAACACGCTTTGTGTCATGACAGCGGGAATTAATTATTAAATTAATTAATTTGACTTATATGTTTTGAATTTTTTAAAATGGACTTCATTTTTGAATTCGGAATATCAATTATAGCTTAGGGTGAATTTTTGGTAATTTTCTGAAAAACTTCAATTTTTTATGAATAGTGAAACCACTAAGTGGTACTTATAAAAACTGATTTTCCGTTTAAATAAAATTTTCCATCATTGTGTTTTGATTTTCAAAAATCCGGCATACATGGTCGTCATTAAGAAATAAAATGTGGTTCAATGATATTAAAATAATTTTTTTGTGAATAGTAACTTTTTTTCATTAATCGCGATTAGAGGTAATTAGTGTAGTTTAAGGTAAAAATGGTATTATAAGAATGTGAAAACACCATGATACTTGTCCTACACCTATTGGGTGAGTCATGGCCGACCAAGACAAGCCATGTTCCAACTTGGGGACCCCATGGAGCCACTTTAGTTGGAAAATGACATTAATATATTTTTATTTAATGTTACAGTGGAAATGACACTAACATAAATTGTTGTACAAAAATAATTTTTGAATGGGGTTATACAAGTCCCAATTTTGATTATAAATAGTCATTATAAAGCTAAAAAGATTTCCTACATCATAGTATTTTTTTTATAATTTTTAGACATTAAATAAATTAAATTATATATGACATAATAATGTTGCGGTGATGACATCATTATTTGACGATTTAAATAAAATGGAAAGATAATGAAAAATCTAAAACCTACACATGTCCAAAACCGATTGGATGAGTGTATTTCGAACCCTTATCACCTTATACACTAATTATATCAATGTGGGACCTTTTAAAATAGAAACACATTTTCAAATAAAGTAATATTTCTTTAATTTCCAAAAGTGCCCCTCCTCTCATCTTATAAAAGGCCCCCACCTCTACCTCATATCACACACTTCTCAAGCCTTTGGCTCGGCCAACCCCTGCCAAATTAATCTCTCCACATCCCTCTCCTCATCCTAGAGGATTCCCTTTGGGAATAATCCTTTCAAAGGAAGCCTTGAGGCTCAAATCAAAAGGGAGTTACACTTTTAAAGGTAATTCATTCTCTCTTGTTCATTTGTTTTATTTTGCTTCTCCAACCCTCTAAACTCTTTTTATTTACTTATTTTGTAACAACACCAGTATCTTCAATATACTAGGATGTTGTTATATGATTTATTAGAGCTAAAATCTCACACAACTACATCAAATGGTTAAAGAACATACGGTTTCCGTGGATGGCGAAATTCTGCCTCCTGAAACGATGATTGTTCAATACTCATTTAACACCTTCAAGGGTGGCCATTATGATGTCCCTATTTTTATATATGATATATAATATGTTTATGTTTTCATTAAGCTTCTGTATTTTCCATTTTGGAATACCTTTATGGTTTCCATTATGGGTAAACACGATATCTTCATTTAAGGAAGTGCGGACTACCGCCCCCTAAAAGTGATGTGATTCGTTAATGCCATATGTGGGACATGTAAAGGATGGATTTAAAGTTATTATATATGATTTTATACTGGAATTGTAATATACCTCTATATCATTATTATTTCTTTCCATTAAAGTATGACATAGAAATGAAAGTAGCGTTCATGCGTACGTACGGCTTACCGTCTCCATGAACGGTGCATTTCATTTCTTATCCCCAAATGTAATGTACTATTAAAATTATATGTATATAATGTATATATATAATTAATGATATATCTAAATGATGAATATAATTCTGGAATTAAAATATACATACCTCTCATTTAGTTTTAATTCCACTAATATGACAAATAAATGAAAGTAGCGTTCATGCGTACGTACGGCTTACCGTCTCCATGAACGGTGCATTTCATTTCTTACCTCTAAATGATTATGTAATATTACAAATACATGTATATGCTGGATATATATGATATATATGATATCCAAATCAGGAATTTCATTCTAGATATAATGAACTTTTGACCACACGAACAACATGTAATTGTAAGAAGTCAACTTTTGACTTAAGAACCAAATTTTGACAAAAACAAACATTATTAACATAAATGGTTACATAATGTTTATAACATGGAAATAAGTGATATAAAAAGAACAATGAACTTTAAAAAGGTTCTTAATCAAGTATAAATTAACTCAAGTTTATTATTCAGGACGTTAAAGAACGATCAAGTCAAGTCGGACCCAAGGTAAGGGACATCGTCCAAATCTCCTTTCATTGAGGCATATTTTATTTTATACACAACTTTCTTTTATACGGTGTATAAAACCCTTTGACTTTTAATTTTATACAAAATGAATCTTTTTTCTACGAAGCGTTTTACAAAACGACAAAAAAGAATGTTTCTTTTAACGTACGCGGCGACAACGACCTTTTCCACCACCGCGAGTATTATTTGGTCTTTGGATTTCTCAACAAGCCATAATGTTTTTAGAATAAAATAAATACAATATACTCTTTTATGTATTTTGATATTGAAAATGGTTTTGAAAAAGGATTCTATTATGTCAATATATTTATGATATATTGTTATTGAAATGTGGAAATGTTATCTTTCCTTTATATTGGTTTTATGTTTTAGGATTTTAAATTGGTACTAGGACATTTTAACGGGTGGTTACGTTATAAACCATATGACGGGTGGTGCCGTGAATACCAGGACGGGTGGTTACGTTATAACCTCCAATGCATTGGGTATGGAAGTCGGCCGTATGGCTATTCCATTAAGTTTTTATGGAAATTGGCCTTATGGCTATTCCATTAATTGATATGTGTGGAAGTAAACCGTATGGTTATTCCACATAAGTATGTTTATGTCCCAAGTTACCTTTATATATGTTATGTGTTCTTTTTATGGGTTTTATGGTAATCCTTTGGTTACAAAAAGGTAAGTAATGATACTTTATTCAGTGAGGATTTTTTTACTACTTCATGAAGGTGAAGGTATTACTTTGATATAGTATACATGGTTTACTTGATGTTTGAAAAACTAACAGTTTTCATTATTTTTGTATCCCTTACTGAGCTTTTTATGCTCACCCCAAGTTTTTTTGAAATGTTTTTCACAGGACTTAATGTGGAATAAGGTCAAGGATGGGATCAAGGGAATGTCATGCTATATAAAACATGGAACTAGACATGTTTCTTTCAAGAGTTTTTTATTATGGAAACTTAGTATATGTGACTACTTTGTTATCTTTTGAGATGTAATAGTTATGTTCTAATTCTCTAAAACTCTAAACCTAAAAAGATCCTCAATGTGAATTATTCATTTAATTCAATATTAAGTATGGTTTAAGGATGGGGCCTTATAATAATCATGATCAGATTCAATACCAGAATCATTAGTATCATCAGTAGACTCCCACTATGACTATGAATTCCTATGATTGATTAGCGCAATGTATTTCTATTAATATTATTATACTCTAGAATGATTTGTTACATTTTCACCTTCCCTCTAGTTTCATTACCTGGTCCCTCTAAACATCAAACTTTTGGATTCCTACCCATATCCATGTTATCTAATGAAGAATTCCGCCATGCCCACACTTTTTAGCATCCATGATTTCCTTCAACAGATGATGGAAATCATCATTAGGAGACTTAAGTTCCTCATAAGAATTCAATTATGTGTTATTCTATAAATTATCATGTTTTTTAATAAAAACATTAGGTGAGTTAGGATGAGAGACAGTTATCATTAGAACCATTTTAAAAAAATTATTATCTACTTTATTCATACTTTTAATATTTCTTTGGATTATATTCTCTTAAATATATGTCCTATATTTCATAGCTTCTTCCCTCTCAAGAAATTCTAACTAGTCCAACAATGTATCGGCATCCATAATCTCACTATTATATTTGTTTACCTTTAAAGGTTGTGGAATACATTTTCTTATGAAATATTTGATAATCAATCATAGTTTTCTCATCAATATCTTTGATATCATTCTCACCAAGGGATTCCATTATATCCACCATTTCAAAATTATAAGGACATTCCACTTTCTTTTATAGGGGAATTCTATCAAGTCTATTCACTAATACACTTTTCGCTTCATCATCATTAGTTGATAGTTCTTCGATAATGATATATGCCTAATGACCTTTGAAAAGACCTATAAATTCAGTAAACATTTTAAAAAAAAATATATGGAATTATTTCAAGACTAAGAAATTTTATATCATGTTATTCTGAGGCCAATTGATCTTGGAATGAACTTTTTAACTTTTTTATGTGCACTTAAGTGAACCTGAGAGAATGTTTTTAAATCATATGAACATGTTCTCAGAATGGAAATACAAGGGAAATTTTGAATTCCTATTGCCGATATTCTCTTAGGTGACACTTGAATTCAACCGACAACCGTCTGATGGAAATGTTAAATTATGGACTTTTTCTAAAAGATAATAGAATAACTCATTGAATTATTTAATTTCCCTCTTCAACCATTGAGTGAAAGTGGGCAAAACATTGCTTAACAACAAGAATTAAACAATTTCCATTTAATGATTTGTTTATTTTGATCTGTAACTATAATGCTAATTTAATTAAATGTTCATAAATTATGGTTTCATAATGAGTGACAATAATGAACTCAACAACACTATGGTGATTTATTTTTTATTCAATTTCATCTGTGAGCGGAAAAGGTAACACGAGGTAAAAATATAATGAACACGCCCATGAAATCCATCTCTAGTGAAGAATGGAGATGAACATTGATTGTTGGAGGATCTAATCCAAAGATCGACCAGCATCAATGAACTCCATCAAACATGGAACGTCAACGACCATAGAACATCTCCCTCATCCACAAAAAAAATCAATCACATCCATATAGGAGTTTTATCCTTTATAATTGAATGATGTTTAAATATCTCATTATTGAAAATTTAAGACAAACGTGGAACAACCGACTTACGATATGATTTGTGATTTAGTTGATCTTGCAGGAGGATTTTTTACATGGGGATTTCATGGGATTTAATAAAATATATGATTTTCCTATTATGATTTTCCCATGTTTAAATACTAATGCGAAGGGATTAGGCCCACAAGAAAAAGGCCCAGTTCTTCCACAAATCTTGGTTGAGGTGTGTTCTATGAATCTAACCAATCAAACTATTAGATATGAAAATAAAAAGGGGATCACAATGAATGTGGCGACCTACCGAGTCCGTAGGCACAAATAGTACCATGAACAGACCAATGAAGAATCTTTGGTGGCCTGTCGATTCTCCTACCAGTGCGCTGACATTAATGGCAGCCGGCAGAGGCCCTTGATGGAACAACATTGTGTAAATGGAGGCGACGTGCCCATCAGTGCCGCATGGAGGGGGAGAGGGCCACTCGTCAGGAACACAAATAGCCGACCTCCAGTTGATCATAACGGGGAGACGAGACTGTGCCAACTAGCACAACTGGTTGGAAGGACCGAATGCCCCACATCTAGTCCAGAAAATCATCCCGCACCACATGGGCTAGTTACATTAGGTTGGATGTTCCCCAGAAGCTCGGTCAGGCCACCCGTAGGCTGGACACACCAGCCGGGCAAAATGTGGGTCAGACCCCCGCCTGTAGGGCCGGACCCTCCATCGGGTAGGACCTGTGAACCCAATGGTCTAGTTATGCTGAACCCTCAATAGACCCATACAAGAATATCAGGTCTGGTCAGGTCGGTCTGCCTTGGTCGGACCAGTCTCACACTTGACCGACACCATTACACTAAAATGGATACAACTTGCAGATCGAGTGTTCGATTGATGCGAGGTATATGTCATGAAAACTATTGAAATGAGGAAGTATATTTTAGATATTCCACTTGAGTTATTTTAAAATTTCGAGTATGACTGTGATGGATTGAAATTTCATCCCAACGGACCCTATTTACATTTTTTTCTTATATCATACAGAACGGGCATCTGATTGATGTACAATCGATCTTGTTGGAACCGTTATAACAATATCGTCCTTTGGGTGACTTCTAATTGAGAAATTTTGGAAGTTGAGATACAACCGGTGGCTTTAGGAGTGGATCATATAGAAATCAATCGTGCTATGTGAGGGAATGTAATGGCTGCTTGTGACATGATGAATGAACAACAGTTTTCGGTGGGTTAGCACCTAGAGATCCTTTGTGGGTTATAACACAACGATTATTAGTGGGTTAGTCCCTAGCGATCCTCTGTGGGTTAGCACCAAGTTACCCTATGAAGACTAGTAGCAAATACTATCGACAAAATAAGATTATCTAACATTAAGACTAATAAACTATATTCTTATAAATTAAGATGTATACCATTTGTGAGTTGTATTTTACATTGTGATCTATAATTGATATCATGTATGTGGTTTTTAATATGTGGGATTATGAGAGACCTTCGTGGGTATTAGGGTACCTACTGAGTATTGATACTATCACCCCTGCATGGGCTTCACCCGAACCTTGTTGTGTCTTGTGAAAACATCAAATAACTTGACTGAGACATTGGAGTGCCAGGGAAAGACAGGGCATGGAGGAGACCGATTGATGTGGTAATCGGCAATGAACAATTGTACCTACCCATCAGGTAGGATCCTAGTCGGATGATCTTTGGATCATGTATTTCCTTTTGATGTATTACTCTTTTAGTGGGGTTGTATACTGGACCCTGTAATTTTAGTAGTTACTTTTACTCCAAATAGTGTTACATTGTGGTGGTAGTACTACATTATCCCCTTTGGGGGTTTTCTTTGTGCGGTATAACCTATCTGTGTGTGTACATGTTTAAAAGAAATGAATTCCCTTTTAGGGATATTCCTTTTCTGTTCTAGTCACCGGCCCCTAGCTAATGGAAGGTGGTTTTGGGAAAGACATGGCATGGGCCCTGGTGGATAGGTTGTGAAAATATGGTATTAGATGGTGGTCGGTTCAACCAGAATAAATAAGAGTATGTATTTTCAATGGAGAAATAGTGATATCTATTTTGGGATTGATATTCTATTCAGGGAGACTAGTGTTGGTGTGATGACCGACGTATCCATACTCCAGGACCATAAATTATATTTTCGACTCGGAACATGAAAAAACATATAACATGTGATTTGGAATATTTTTCCTTTTTATCTCTTTTGATTTAGCTCGCCACATATTATTTATTGACTTTGGCGCATCTTATTTCTTATAGGATGCCTCCACATAGATATCCATCAAGGATTCTAGTGTGAGATCACGTTGACGGTCCACTAAGCAATGAGGTGTCAGTTTAGGACCCTCCTATAGTAGTAGCACATTAAAGTGGTGTAGCATCAACAACACCACCCATAGGGAGGTAGTTTCCACCATCCCCACCAGCAGATAAACCACGCTCACTGGGCGCATTGCGTGAGATCTAGAGACCGACACCTATGAGATTTTGAGGTGAGATAGATCTGTCGGAAACTAAGGACTGGATGGAGGCTGTGGCGTGTGTTTTTCTTATGGTTGGGACACCAGAAGACAAGATGGTGATCCTAGCTACAAGTATCTTTCAAGGAACAATAGGGAGATGGTGGGGCCGAAATCTCCAGACACGTAATGAGACAACACTTTCCTGTTTGTACTTCATGAGCCTTTTTATGGTGTAGTTCAAACAATAGAAAATAGGATTTGTCCATATTCAAGAGATACTCACTTACAACAGGGGATCCGGATAGTGTCCCAGTGCATGGAGAGATTTACTGACATCTCCCACTACTCCACCGATATGGTACATGACACTTTATTCATGGACTGTACCATTGAGTAGTGTCTCCAATGGGAGATCATAGTGTCTGTGATTTCTCTCAACATTAAGACACATGCTGAAATTCTAGAGTGAGCCCTAATGGTGGAGATCATCTGAGACAAGCCGGCACTAACGGTGAGAGACACCACCATATCATAGGTTGTCAAGTCATATACAACATGCAGTAGGAAGATTATGTAGAGGCCCAAAGGTGCTATAAATTTCAATGGACAACACTAGGATGTATGGTTGGAGGTGAGGATCTCACAAGGTACAGAATTCCATATGAGGAATAGTGTTTGTTACACATATGGAGGACATGGGAACATGGCATGTGAATTTCCGACTCGCCATGAAGATGACCGGAAGATGGATTAGGGACCACCGAGATAGCAATAGAGGATCATGCATGGAGGTCTATTGGGTGGCAGATATGGTAGGGGAGCAGGACCGAGAAGAATGTGGTGGTCGAACAATCGATATACTACCCCCACCACCCCTATGAGGTCCACCCCATGCTCCAAAAGCTGGAGGCTTGGGGCGGGGCCAACATCAAAAAATGGAGGACTTAGAATAAGGTGCTCCTGAGATGATTAATATTATGAGCCCTATCTACTCCACCTTAGATACAGTTCTTATAGGCACATGATCTAGTCACTCCTTTCTTTCCATAGCACTTGTTAGAAGCTCAAATATTCTGGTGGATCTGTTGGCTCGATCCATATAATTAGACACTATTATGAGAGGGGATATGATTATTACACACTACTGTTGGATGTGTGAGAATACTCTAGGTGGATAGAGCATCATATGGGATCTCCTAGTTTCACAATCGAGGACTTGCAACATCATCATGGGTGTGGACTGGATATCGACAGTCCATGCTTGGATTGACTATTTTTGGCGTAATGGGATGTGTTTCCACGAGGATGGGACTAGGTTTTTCTTCACCAGTGAGATGGAAACATTTGAAGCATTGGATGGATATTCTAGTTGGAGGGTTATGTCGCCAATCATTAGTTAGCATGACCACCTTCCACTGGTGGAGTTCTCATACAACACAAAAATCACTCCACCATTGGCATGTCACTATTTGAGGTCGTATATGAGTGACGATGCAGACCAATTCTATATTTGACATAGCCAAGGGAGTCCACACATATTTGTCTAAAGTTGGTATTTTTTACCACTGAAAAATAACATATCACCAAGGATAAGATGAATACTACATAGTATAAGAAAAAGTCTTATGTCGGCATGAGACAAAGACCCTTGAAGGTCAACGATGGAGACCATGTATTTCTATAGGTCTCACCCTGAGGAGAATTTTAATGATTATGCTAGGGCAGAAAGAAATCTCTGAGGTTCATCGGATAATTCAAGATTCTCAGTAGATTTGGAAAGGTGGCATCCCGTCTAGATCTTCTCCACAGATGCACAGAGTGCACAAAATTTTCCACATGTCATATCTAAGGAGATGAGTGGATTACCCATCGAACGTCATTGTATAGGGAGAGATACTTTTGTGGAGTTATCTATGGAAATTGAGAATCGACAGAAATGGGTCCTTCATGGATGGTTGATTCCTCTGGTGTGTGTTCCGTGGAATCATGTGAACCTCCAGGAGAGCTCAAGGGAGTGAGGGATGTACAAATTGGTTCTCATACCACCCATTTATTTTCATTGTTTTTTATGGATTCTAGAGATGTAATGCCCAATTGTGGGGAGAATGTAAAGACCCATAAATTCATTAATTTTCTTATTTATGTGGAATTATTTAGAGACTATGAAATTTAATGACACGTGATTCGGAGGCCCAATGATCCAGAAATGGAATTTTTATCTTTTTTGAAGTATAAATGAGTGAATGTGCAGTTAGATTTCTCTATCTTTTGAACTTGTTAATATATTGGAAATATGAGGGCACCATTGAATTCAAAGCACGATGATTCAATTAAGAGAATCATAACATTGACAAGAAAGGGATAGATAGAAATGATAAATTTTTCCCTTTTTAGAAAAAATTAATAAAATAACTATTTGAGTTATTTTATTTCTCTCTTCAACCATTGAGCGACTGCTCGCGAAACCACAGTGTAATGACAAGCTTTGAACGAGGGTCATTTAATGAATCTTTTAATTTGATGTGTAACTGCTACACTGGTTTAATTAATGGTTCATTAATAAAATTTCATTAATGGGTGACAATAATGAAGTAAAAAATGATGTGATGCTTTCGTTTATTATTCATATTCATTGGACAACGGAAGAGGGAATACGATGAAAAACCTTGATGAACATCCCAAAAAAATCCCTATCTAATAATGAATGGAGAACTGAAGTTGATCATTGGAGGTTCTGATCCCGAGATCGAATTGAGACGATGAATGAAAATGACCGTGGAACGTCAAAGAATGAATAATTCCTCCAACCAATACAATGGATACAACTGAATCCAAGTAGGGGTTTTATCCTTTATATGTGATTTTTTTCTTATCTTGTTCTTGAAAATTTAGGATACATGTCGATCAACCGACTAACGGGTTTATCAGCGATTTGCACGATCATGCAAGATGATTTTTCATGTGGGGATGTCATGTGATTTAATTCAAGATGTTTTATTCCTATTATGATTACCCCATGTTTAAATTCTAACATGAAGGGAATGGGCTAACCCGAACATGGTCGGGTCTCTCTACTGATCGTTGTTTTTTTACGTTCTACGAAGATGATTGATCAACTTATTACCAGTGCATATACGGGGGATTGTAGTGATGTTGGAAACCTATGGAGGACACAGTCACAATGAGTTCCAAGAACGGACAACTAGAGCGACTTCAGTGGCCTATCAAAGTACCTAGTGGAGGTTATTTGTGGCTCATCGCAGTGGCCGAGGGTGAGTGGGGTGATGTTCCCATCAGCGTCGTGTGAAGGAGTAGTGGCCCAATCCTCAGTCGCACAAATATCCAGCCTCCTGCCATATGTTATGGGAAGATAGGATAACGCCAACTGGTGTTTCTAGTTGTATGAATTAGACACCCCATGTCCGATCCAACAAACCATCCCGCACCACGTAGGCTCATTTCCTCAGGTGGAAGACACCCCACAAGGCAGGTTATGCCACCCATAGGCTAGACCCACCATCGGGATTGAAATATGGACCAAATGTTCCAGTTTTGTTGGACCCTTACCAGAACCAAGTTGGAACCTCGGCATGGGTGAGGTCGGTCCAACCAGACCTAGACCCGAACTGCCCTGTTTCAATAAAACTACTATAACATGTAGACCAGACTTTCAATTGAAGCATTGTCTCCAGTGTGATAATCCTTGCGATGATGCAGTAATTTTGGGATACTCCACTTGAGTTTTGGAAAACTTTTGTGTAGGACCGGGTTGGATTGGACTCGAATCCAATTGGCCCCTATGTACTATTTTGCCTATACTTACAGACTAGGAATTAGATAGATGCGTCGTCTTTCTCATTAGAACACCTATGAAAAGACATTCTCTTAAGTTATATCTAATTGGGACTTCGTGGTGGTTGATATATGACATGTTGATTTTGGAGTGGAACCTCCCTAAATCAAGTTTGCTGATTCAGGGAATCCACTGGTTGAATGTGACATGATGAAATAATAGTGATCCTTTGTGGGTCAACCCCTACCTATCCTATGTGGGTGAGCACCTAGAAATCCTCTGCGGGTCAGAACCTAGTGATCCATCATGGGTTATCAAATTGTGATCCATAGTGGGTTATCACCTAGCCATCATTTGTGAGTCAGCACCTAGCGATCTTCTATGGTTTAACACCTACCGATCCTCTCTGGGTCAGCATATAGAGACCCTATCAGGACCAGTAACAAAGTATCTTGATAGAATATGGTGATCTAGATTTATCACTAATAATCTATATTACTATTTTCAAATATATATACATTTAGTGAGGTGTCTTTTAACTTGTTCTCTATTATTGAGTTCATGATTTTTAGTTCTCATTTCTGGGATTCCAATAGACCTTCATGGGTATCAGGGTTCCTACTGAGTACTGTTATACTCACCCTTGCATGATCTTTGCCCACACCTTGTTGTGTCTTGTGTATATAATAGACAACTTGACTAAGACATTGAAGAGACTAGGCTTGATGGTGTACCGATGTGACCAGTTGACATAATGAGACACACTGACGAGTTACACCTATACTTTAGGTCGGATCCCTAACAGAATATCTCAGGATCCTGTGTTTCCTTTTTCAGTATTACACTTTTAGTTGGGCTAGTATACTGGCCCCTTTACATTCAGTACTAAATTTTTCTCTCAATAGTGTTAATTCGTGGAGGTTCTACTACTTTATCTCCTTCTGGGTTTTCTTTGTCTGGTATGCCAAGACTATGTGTGTATTGGTTTAATGGGAATTCCTTCCGTTTTTGGGATATGCATTTCTAGTGAAAGTCACCAGCCTCTAGCCTATGGAAGTCGGACATGGGGTAGTCATGGCATATGCCCTGGGGGATGGGTCATGACACCCCTTCTATCTATATCCTTGTACAAGAATATCAAATGACATCTAGATTCCCTATATATATACTTTCCAAATGATAATATCCTTTTGTCCTTCAAATTGAAAAGAATCACGTACTGCAACATACACATATCTAGTATATCAACCTTCATGAGAGAGTCTTTTATGAAAATCATAACATGAGTGGGCACATTATATTTGGCTCCATTTGAAATGAGAGTTCTTATTGTGACCACAAGCATCCTCATGCAATTTAGAAGATCATGCACAATAATATAACATTCCATGAGAATTTTGGAACCCTCTCATAAATAATTTTTAATTAAAATTAATCTTCATCAATGGATAAAAAAACTCGATCAACCACAATTGATCCCAAATAAACCTCTAATAGAAAAAGTGAAAACTAGTAGAACCTTGATATTTTGGTTTCGTTCTTCATTTTAAAGGGAATACCAATCGCCATTAAAATGTCATCGATGATTTTTGGGTCACAAAGGATCTGATGAAGACCATTAAACTTTTCCCATATTTGAGGGGAAGATTTACATGCATCAATCAGATTGAATTTCTTGTCAAATTTCTTAATGTGAAGAAATTCAAGATTATGTGATACAGATCGAAAGCCCCATTCCGGCATCTTCAATCCCTCACAAGGGATGAGGATGTTGTAAAACCCACATCCCAAAAAAGCATATCTCCAATTATAGAATCCCCAATTCAATTTCAAGCCTCTCTATTACCACATCCCAATCATCTTTAACAAGGGTAATCCTTCACTTAAAATGAAAGGAAATGGTAGTCGAACCACTGAAATGTGATTAGGAGAAATTACACGCAACTTTAACAACCTCATGAGGACACATTCAAAATTGATTCTTCAATTTTTCCAGCACCATATGATATGAATGCGTCAAAAAGGCCTCTTGTAATGAATTAATCCAATATCAACTGACTCAAAGGATCATATGCATCATAGAAACATAAGGTGACATTGTTGTTGGATAAAATCACACTCTTCCACCTACAATCCATCCATATCTAGTATTTTATGGGAGAAATGTAGTTATTAATACTCAAAATGTCGATAATAATAAAATTTTGTTAATTAATTGGTGATAATAAATTATAAGCATACTCTATATGATGTTAAACGTATTATTATTATTATTTTATGTAATTATAATATATTTAATACTATTATCTATGATTTTAGATATCTTATGATGAAATATGAACATTTTTTCGGGTGGTCATCTATATTTCTTCTTCCATGAATGATATTTGAATTCTATACAAAAACATATGAATGAAATGTTTTATATATTAGTCAATAATATATGTTTTTCACAATTTATTATTTGATTAATAGTTTTTATAGAATTATATTATTTTAATTCATCCAATGAAATTCATTTCTAAAATTAACAAATTTGTAATGTTTCTTCATCTCAATTTTGTTTCCTTGATGCATATTTTTTTGCATGTATTTAGGTTTTGAAGTTATATGTACTGATATAATTACATGTTATATCTTGGATAAAAAAAATTCATTTTCTTAGGGTTTTAATTAATATTATTTAATCCAAAAGGGTTTCTATCCATAGTTACCAAAGATTTATAGTTTTACCATATTAAATTGACTTCTTTGATACATATGTAATGATTATACATTTATATTTTTTTGAAGTCTATCATTTGTATCATTGATATTATAATTCATTAATATCCTTATATTTATGTTTCCTTATGATTTATTTTATATTATTCTTTTAATGGGATTTAGTAATCAATAATTATTATAATATAAAGGGTTTTATGTTACAATAACATTTTGTTAGTGTTGTTTATGTTTCATTTCATTGGTTGATATTATATTATCTATTACTCTTGTTGGAATTTCTTGTTTTGATAATCCCAAACCAGGTTTCGATAATTCCAAATCATGTTTTTATAATCCAAAATCATGTTTTGATAATCCAAAAGCTTGTTTTCATTTTAACTAAGAACCATGCTTGTATTTAAATGCTAATTATGCTTCATTAATATTTCATGTTTGTATAATAATATCCATATACTCTCAATATCACTACTTAATTGGTTATGCTTACATAGAAAAATTTATCTAATTACAAAGGTCAATGTTACAAGGTCACTGTTACAAGTTCATCATTACAATGTCACTGTTACAAGGTCACCTTTACCAGGTCACTGTTACAAGGTCACCGTTATAAGGTCACTGATACAAAGGTCACCATTACAATGTCACTGTAACATTTTTACAGATACAAGGTCACTGATACAAGCATACTGTGGAAGGTTGCTGTTGAAGGTTACTGATGGAAGGTAACAGTTGAAGGTTTCCAATGTACACCTACTGATTGAAGCCTACCGATGCGAAGGATACCGTTTCCATTTTACCATACTCTTCTACTCCATACCTTATCAAATTTTCATGATTATTTTAATGGTCATGTTTTTCTAATCTTAATGCTTCTGACTTAATTAATACTTATTGTAGACATATCAGGAGACCATATATTAGCAGTAAGAGGTACAAGAAATATTGCACGTGATGTACTTGCTCCTATTGTCAGACTCCAAATACAAAAGAAGAAGAACAAGGAAGAAAGATATATGTATATATATATTCATAGTGAAAAATGGGAAGTGTGTGGCATACATTATGTCTAGAAGTTAAATGCATTATTGAATAACAAGAAGAAGAACACATCAGTGCATATTATGAAAATCCAAAAAAATTCACTAAGATCTCTTTGAAGAACATACTCAAAGCTGTACTGCGGTGCGTCATCAACTCACTTATACCAAGAAGTTGAACATCTCAGTACTTAGACGCTAGTACCTGAATGTTATGACACCCTGTTTCTGATGAAAACATAGAGAGAAGAAACAAAACATAATTTTCTCAACTACAAGAAGTCCAGAGCTGTTCTGATAAAACATATAGAATTCTAAACTCCATTATATTTTCTTTATCCCTATTGTGTTTCTTATTTTACTTTATTGAGTGGTTTCTATTTGTTAAACATGCACTATCTCATGTGCTTCAACTGTGGAATACTGAAAATTCCTACTCAAAACAATCTGAACTTTTTTCCCACGCAAACTGTGGAAGAAGCCATGTGTGGATTAGTGTCTTTTTTTTCCTTCGTAGAACTATGGTAGAGGATGTTGAACCATGATAGTATAAATACTATCGTAAAACACGATACCGGTTGCGTATCATGTTTATTTATACAAACTGTTTGGGGGTAGGTGATCACCATGTGGAGAGGATTAGGTCTCAGATTGAGAAAGATCCTCTTTCTTACATTGTTGTGATGATATTAAAATACCATATTTTATTTTATCCTCAAATTGTATTTCTTCTAAGAGATAAAACTATTTTTACATTCACTTTGATTGTTATATTTGGTTATCGTGTATATATTCTTAATATAGTAAACATGTTTCCAAAGTTGAATTAGTGATTGCATTGATTCAACATAGGACTAATCAACCATATAGAAACTTGTTGTCCAATTAAACATTTATAATTAGACTACATTAATTGATCGGGATGTTCTAAATTGAGGGATGTTTTTAACAGAAATTTTAATTGGAACTCAATTCACCTTCCCTCTTGAGTATCCATTCCTACCAACATTTAGTATCACATGGGACTTTTTATATTCAATTGTTAAAATTATTTTCAATTGAGATTTTAGTTGTATCATAAATATCATAAAAATTCATTCATATCTAAATTTTCAGTTCTTTATATTCTAATTAACTATGGAAACTAGAGTTGAGGGTGCTGCTAAAAACATGACACCTTTCATTAATGGTAATAACTTGGATCAATGTAAATTAAAAATGAAAATGTATGTAGAAAGCAAGGGACCTAAAAGCTGGGACATAATTGAAGAACATCATGCATTGCCTACTACTACATGGGACACATTGTCTCAGTTGACTAAAGCTACATATAAGAATAACTATTAAGCAGTGAATTCTTTCTACTATTCTCTAGGTGATGAGTAATTACATAGAATATCTTCTTATAAAACTGTATATGAAATTTGGGATACATTAGGTATCACTCATGAAGGAACAACTAAAGTTAAATTAATGTATTAAATTCATTTACTATTAAATATGATAATTTTAAAATGAATATTGATGAAACTCTCTCTGAAATGTATCTCAGGTTCAATGAAATATTGAACACCATGAGTCTTCTTGGGAAGCCAATGGATAGGAAGGACCAAATAATGAGACTTCTTTGATGCCTTCCTGAAAGATGGAGAGGAACTTCTGTCTCTATCCGAGAATCTTCTGACATAGGCGAACTTCCTATGAAGGTACTAATTGGTAAGCTTATGATGTATGAAGAAGAATATAAAGGGAAGAAAGAAGTAGGAGAAGAACCAATGAATAAGTCAATATCATTCACGACATCAACCTCAAAGAGTGAAGACAAAGAAAAAATTAAAGCTCGTGTAGACAGTTCCCCCGATGAAGAGTCTGATTCAGACAATAATGAGGAGATGATTCATGTTGTTAGAAGGATAAAAAATTTCTACTAAAAAAATAAATTCTTTAGGAAGTCAAACTACAAGGGAAAGTATGATAGTATAGGACATCAGAAGAAAGACAGAAAATGGAGTAACAAATCAAATGAAATTATCTGCTATGTGTGTAAGATAAAAGGACATGTGAAGGAAGATTGTCCCATAATAAAATTTAAGAATAAATATGAAGATAAGGGCGAGGGTTATAAAAAGGCTATGAAAGCCCCCTGGAGTGCTTTAAAATATATCTCCAGTGGATCTGATGCTTTTGATAGTGAACAAAACAATCATTACAACATATGTTTCATGAAAGAAACATATTAGGTAAGAGTTAACTTTCCTATACATAATGCCTATTTTTTTAGGAATAAGAGTGAGTCAAATAATGATGAAGATATGACTAAGGATGAATTATTTGAATACTGTTAAATACATGAGGATACCATTAATGAGCTCAATGACAAATATAAATCATTGAAGAGACAACATGTTTTAAATGAAAATTATATGTATGATTTGGATATTGAAAAAGAAAAATTCTCCCTACTATTAAATTAAAACAATAAACTTAAATTATCCAATGAACAATTAAGAAGAGATCATGAGATGTTTATGGAAGGTAGAGATACCTTGTCTCAGTTTCTAGGAAAATATATTTCCCCAAAATATAAAACTGGTCTAAGGTAATAACCAGGAAAGAGAAAGGTCATTAAAACAAAATTTATTCCAAAATAGGGACAATTCACAAATAGTTCATGTTTTGGACCATTTTTTTAAAACAATTATCTCAAGGACCAAACCAAGTGTTCATGTCTCAAAATATATATTCTAATTATAGGAAATCTATGAGACAAGTATGGGTTCCCAATGTTTTAAATTCTATCCTCTATGTATACAAGAAAATTAGGGTACCAAAGTTACCACATGCCTAATCTATTTTGGAGGGATGTTTCTTAAAGAGTTCATGTTAAAATTAGTGGTACCTGTATAGTAAATGTTCAAGACATTTGACAATATATTATTCTTTCTTCAAAGGGACTTATCAATCCTGATGGTTGACATGTAACTTTTCGTGACAATGAAAAGGGAAAAATCATCAGCTTAGGCCAGATTAGTAACTATAATACAATATTAATTTCCAATGTACTTTTTGTTGATGTATTAAAGAACAATTTACATAGAATCTCTTAATTTTGTGATTCTAGTTTCAATGTCAAATTTGAAAATGATGCATGAAATATTTTTAATTCTAAAAATTATTAAATATTTACTACTATTAGAAACAAGTATGTGTATTCTGTTTGACTAAAATACATTTTCCAGGAAAAATGTTTCTTAATTAAATACTTTTCATAAGGAATCCTAGCTATGCCACAGATGATTAGGACACCGCAATGTGAACTCACATAGGAAATTGACTAGGAGAGGTTTAATGAGAGACTTACCTAAATTATATTCCCAATTAACAAAGTTTGTAATCCTTGCAAAAAGGGAATGAAACACAAAGTTTCTTTCAAACCAAAGAATGAAGTTTCTACTTTTCAACTGCTGGAATTGGCTCACATGGATTTGTTCGGACCATCAAGTGCTTCATGATTAATTGGTAAACATTATATTTATGTTATTGTAAATTATTTTCTAGGTACACTTGGTATACTTTTTGGCACACAAAAGTGAAGCTTGTTCTTATTTTATCAAATACCCTAATTCAATAGAAAATCATAGTGGAATTAGAATTAATACCTTGAGAAGTTATCATGGCCATGGGTTTGAAAAATAGGAGATTGAATCTTATTGCTCACAAAATGGCTATAGTCATAATTTCTTTCCTCCTAGAACACCTCAACATAATGGAGTCGTAGAAAGAAGAAATAGAACACATCAAGAGATTGCCCGAACTATGATTAATGACTATAATCTACCTATTTACTTTTGCAATGTAGATGTAAATACAGCTTGTTATTCCATCAATAGAGTCTTGATTAGACATATTCCTAAGAAGACACCTTATGAACTATGGATCAATAAGAATCCTAAGGTTAACTACTTTAGTGTTTTTGGTTTCAAAGTCTTTATCCTTAAAACTAAAGTAAATCATGACAAGTCTGCCTCCAGATTTTATGAATGAATTTTCCTTGGTTACTCAATCTTGAGTAAAGCCTATACAGTATTCAATAAGAAAACCCATTGTATAAAAGAGTCTGTTCGTGTTGAATTTGAAAAGACGGATCCACATGGACCCAAAAACTCTATTGAATATCTTGAGGAAGATATGTCAAATCTGAACCTTAATGATAATCATAGCTAACCTCCTGTGAAATTAACCCATTCTGGGAATACTCTAGAATCTCTATCTGTTGAGTTGGAACTTGTAAACAACCATGAGGAGTCTAGTTCAACTCTTTCTAGAGGTATTATAACTCTCACAAATCATCCTTTAGATGTTGTGGTAGGTGATTTAAATAGAGGGAAAAAACTAGAGCTTCTCTGAGAAAACAGGTTGAACATCAAGCTTTTCATTCATAGCATGAAACCAAAAATATCAATGAGGCTATCAATGATGAATTTTGAGTGATGCCTATGCACAAAAAATTAATTCAATTTGAAAGAAACAATGTCTAGGAACTAGTTGAAAGACCTAAGGAAACATTAACAATAGGCACTAAATGGGTATTTAGGAACAAAGTTGATAATTCTAAAAATATATTTAGAAACAATTATAGGTTAGTTGCACAAGGATATAGTTAAGAGGATTGAATAGACTATGAGGGGACCTTTGTACCTGTAGCAAGGTTAAAGGACATTAGGATTCTACATTCTTATGTAGCTCATCTGAATTTTAAACATTATCAAATGGAGTTTAAAAGTTCTTTTCTAAATAGGTATATCGTTTAGGATGTGTTTGTTGAACAACACATTGGTATTACAACTCCTGATTTTCCACATCATGTTTCTAAATATTCAAAAGCTTTATACTATTTATAGCAAGACCCAAGAGATTGTTATGATAGGATGAGCTATTTTCTGATTTCAAAAGGGTTTTCAAATGGAATTTATGGTCATACTCGTTTATTAAAAGAATTTCCAAATATGTTTTGATAGTTAAAATTTATGTAGTTGATATAAATTTTGAATCTTCTATATATTCATTATGTACTGATTTTTCAAAAATAATACCAAATGATTTTGAAATCAGTTTAATGGGAGATCATATATTTTTCCTTAGATTTCACATTTTACAAAATAATTATGGTATTTGTTTGAACCAAAGTAAATATATTAATCCCAACTTATGATATGACCAAAAATAGTGAGAATATAGTATATGAGAATATAACGTTTATATTCTATTTTTTAAAGAAAGCAATCAGGGGAAATAGAGAAAATGGTAATAGAATGAAATAGATCAAAAATTATCATAGGAAGTATTAAATACAATACTATCAGAGATAATCTTTGAAAGAGTTGGTACCAAGGAAGGAAATGTAAGAAAAGTAGCAAAGGCTCAAAATTTCTCCCCTTTGATATTTCCCCCCCTTCTCATTATATTTTCTCCCCCTTTATAATTTTCTCCCCCTTTGTGATAATCAAAAAGTGGGAAAGCAAAAAGAGATAGTGTAAATAAAAGAATTTGTATTAGACCAGAAAAAACTTACATAAACAGAATAGAAGAGAAAAAAAAAGAAAAAAGACAATTCCTATCAAACAGCCTGGCCACTTCAGCAATCCGGATCTTCAACATGAGATTTGACCTTTGGATCAGAAGAGGAGGCAGGTGGTGAGGATGTGAGTGAGGGCTTTGGAATCCCAGAGATGATCACAGGAGGCCGAGCCACTGATACAGTGCCTGGCCTGTATTAGGAAGTCTGTTGAGTGATCATAGGTGTGAGGCTTCGGATGGCCGGCGAAGGAGTCATCTAGACTGGAGACTCAGTAGAGGCAAAGGCAGGAAAGGCAGGAGGGACAATAACTGGTGTAGCATCAACATGCAAAAAGGGAAGCAACAGATTTCTAAAATCCATAATGATTCCTCCCCCTCTTTCCATAGCTGAATTAAAATCATCTATGTTCTCCATAAATTTTTCTAAGGCAGGAGTCATCTCCCTTAGATTACTCACATGTTCTCGGAAGGCTTGAGTTACAGGGGGTAATTTCATGTTTTCCAACATCAGCTTGAAATTATGGGTGAGTTTTTTCTTGGTAAAAATCCTTTGGAAATAATAATCCACCTTGTTCTTGATTTCCTCCTGAGAGGTAGAGGCCTCTTTCATAGTGTCGTGTACGATTTTCATTATTTCCCTTACTGAATCTCTTGTAGAGAGCACTACCCAGCTTAGATCTGATGAGTCCACAGAGCCAATGGTTGAAATATAACCAAGCTCCTCCTTTATCATAGCTCGTAATTGATTCAAATCAGATGCAGGTTTTTAAGCTAGAGGACCAACCGAGAAGAATACAGTTTCATTGAAACTTTTGGTCAAGCCACTAATCAGAGTTTGCAGTTGAGAGTCCTGATTGTTAACATGATCCTTTATAGAAGATTTGAAATCTTCAAATACTGAGACCATTTGGCTTACAACACTTTTGACATAGGCTAAATCCTTCTCAGCTTGAGGCTTTGAGCTCATGTAAGAATCTAAAGCAGTAACAGACTTCTTTAAGGCATCAAGATCTGCTTCTATTCTAGAAGATTGGGTCTGACACTCTTTGACTGCTTCCATTAGCTCACCCATAAAAGTTGACAGATTGAAACCAAGAGAAAGCTCAAGAGATTGTTCTAACAACTTCATTTCTTCACGAAAACTGTGCTTCATCTCAGTAACTGAGGCACTGAAGGATTCTTTCAGCTCATGCTTCAGGGATTCAAGATCAGACTTTGTAACAAAATCAGTAGGAGCAAATGTAGTAGATACTCGTGCAGAAGATAAGCTGACTACTGAATCATTCATGACTGATTGAATCGAGGTAACTAAAAAGATTCCATTGTCTTTACTTCTTCTACAAAACTAACTTTGAGATTCTCTTTTAGCACATCTAAATCATGCACTCGGACCACATCATCAGGTAATAACTCAGAATTGATGTCATAGCTGATCTTTGGTCTATTCAAGGATACTACATTATCTGAATCAGGATAATCCAAACCACATACTATAAAACCTGGGACTTCTACCCAGTCTTCAATCTCAACAGCCACAGTAACATTTCCAAGATTGGAATGATGCTCCCCCTCAATGGGTTCATTCCTATGTACAACAACTACATTTTCTGCTGGTCATTCTTCATCAGAATATTCCACAACAACTTCCATCTCAGAAGCAGTAAGGAGATTTTCTGAAACATGTACAGCTTCATCTCTTTCTTTTTATACTTCATCAGTATGCGCAACTGAGTTTTCATTCAATGGACTCAGACTCAACCTAGCGGAATCAGATGATTCAGATACATTCTCTTTTTCTCCTTCCTGCTGAGGAACAGGCTGGTCTTCCTCATGAATAGATATCAATTCCTATACTTTTCCTTTTCTTGAGTATACAAACTCAATAACAGGACATGGGGGCAAGTCTGGATCTCCTCCAATATCCATAGGAGTTTCTTCCTCTTCTTCTTCTTCTTCTTCTTCTGACTCATCACTATACTCGGGTTCCTCTTCATCAGATCCTAAACCTGGATCTCTCTTATCCTTTGGCCTTGAAGAATAATCCACATGATTAAATTTATCATACACCTTCTGGTCATCACTGACACATTCTCCTTTCTACGGGTTCCAATTGATTTTCATGTACTTACAAACTGTAGTAGTGATACAGAAGTTATTCTTAACTACAACTGTCTCATCCTGAGACTCATCTTTCCCTTTCACTTTTATCATCACAGAGATCATTTTGGCAAAGAATAAAGCATTAGTCTTTGATTTTGGCCTAATCATGTCTTCCATTTGATTCAACAGCCGTCTGCATAGATTAACTTTAATACCATGTCTTAACAGATGTAGAAGATAAATATCTTGATATCTCAGATTAGAAAAATCTCCTCTCCTCGGTATCAAAACATGTTGAACAAATTTGAAAAGCAGTCTATTCTCTCCATCCAATTCAGTAGCAACCACTTGTCTCTGACTTCCATTACCCGTTAGCCCTTTTAAAGCGGTCTCATAGTCAAAGATGTTACTAGTATGTGGAATTTCTCTTGAGACATACCCGGATACACCTTCATGTGGGACTTTTAAACATTCTTCCCACTCTACTAAAGAAAACGACATTTCTTTTCCATTTAAAAATGAACTTACCCGATTTTCATTTTCAGACTTCTCGAAGCTTACGAATTTGTAGAACTGTTTCACTAAATTTGGGTAGTAGGGACCATTGTTATTTGAAAAACAATCTACCCATCTCTGATCTTCCAGAATTGCAAGCACCAACGACTTGCTTGGTAGTAGCCAATCTACGCATAGCTCCTTTTCAATCACAATATCTCTATTCTACAAATGAGGGTTTACTGGTCGCTTTCTCGGCCTAGTTCTAACATTACATCCACGAGCTTCTTGCCGCACTTTCTACTTCTTTGTTTTTGGCTCTACACTGTCATCTCTGCTGGCAGGAATCTTGGTTTTTGCCATCGCGGATTTAGGGTTCTCAGTCGATTAGGGAGCTAGGATTCAAAGGTGAAAGGTCTTGGGTTCGGTGGAGTGAGAAGCGTTTTAGGCATAGTTTTATCATGTAGGAATCATAAATAAACGAATAAAGTAAAATAACATAAAAATAAAACGATTCATATTCTTGGCGGCAGACAAAAGTTTTAAAATTAATTGCATCGGTGAGAATTTCAACATCAGTGAGAATTTCACATCGGTGGGAATTTCACATCGGTGAGAATTTCAACATCGGTGAGAATTTTAACATCGGTGAGAATTGATCATCGGTGATAATTTCATCATCGGTGAGAATTGATCATCGGTGAGAATTTCAACATCGGTGAGAATTGATCATCGGTGAGAATTTCAACATCGGTGAGAATTGATCATCGGTGAGAATTTCAACATCGGTGAGAATTGATCATCGGTGAGAATTTCAACATCGGTGAGAATTGATCATCGGTGATAATTTCAACATCGGTGAGAAATGATCATCGGTGAGAATTTCAACATCGGTGAGAATTGATCATTGGTGAGAATTGATCATCGGGGAGAATTTCAACATCGGTGAGAATTGATCAATGGTGAGAATTGATCATCGGTGAGAATTGATCATCCCCAGCTCGTGCCTAATGTAACTTAACCTATCAGAACATAAATGTTTAGTGAAAATATCGGCCAATTGATGTTCAATGCTAATAAATTCAAGAGTAATATCACATTTTTGATAATGATCTCTCAGAAAATGATGTCTTACGTCTATGTGTTTGGTTCTAGAGTGAGATACAGGGTTCTTAGATATGTTTATTGCACTAGTGTTGTCACAGTTAATTGAAACATGTTTAAACTCAAATCCATAGTCCAATAAAGTGTGTTTCATCCACAGAATTTGTGCACAATAACTACCAGCAGCTATATACTCCGCTTCGGTAGTAGACAATGCAACTGAGTTCTGTTTCTTACTACACCATGACAGTAGGGATTTCCCAAGTAAATGACATGTTCCAGATGTGCTCTTCCTTTCTAACTTACATCCAGCAAAGTCAGCATCTGAATAGCTAGTTTGGTCAAATGATTGTCCTTCTGGATAAAACAAACCTAAATGTAAAGTATGCTTAATATATTTAAAAATCCTTTTAACAGCCAGTAAGTGTGATTCTTTAGGATTAGCTTGAAATCTAGCGCACATACATACACTGAACATGAAGTCTGGTTGACTAGCAGTAAGATAAAGTAAGCTACCAATCATTCCTCTGTAATTGGTTTGATCCACTGGTTTCCCAGTTTCATCTGTATCCAATTTACAGGTAGTACTCATAGGAGTTTCACTTTCCTTAATATTGTCCAAACCAAAACGTTTAGGAGATCTTTTGTATATTTACTTTGATTTAAAATAATTCCATCTCTAGTTTGAAAATTTTGAAAACCAAGAAAATACTTAAGCTCTCCCATTAAGCTCATTTCAAATTCATTTTGCATACTTTTTGAAAAATCAGAACATAAAGAGTGTTTAGAAGATCCAAATATAATATCATCAACATAGATTTGTACAACTAAAACATCTTTAGAAATTCTTTTAATAAAAAGAGTTGGATCAGAAATCCCTTTAGTAAAACCTTTTTAAATAAGAAAATTGCTGAGTCTTTCATACCAAGCTCTTGGAGCTTGTTTTAAACCATATAAATCTTTAGAAAGTTTAAAAACATGATTTGGAAAATGAGGGTTTGTAAATCCAGGTGGTTGTTCCACAAAAACATCTTCAATTATAAAACCATTTAGAAATGCACTTTTGACATCCATTTGATATAACTTGAAATTCAGATGTGATGCATATGCAAGTAAGATCCTAATAGCTTCCTGACGAGCTACAGGTGCAAAAGATTCTCCATAATCTATACCCTCTTCTTGACTATATCCCTGTGCAACTAGTCTAGATTTGTTTCTAACTATGTTTCCTGATTCATCAACTTTATTTCTAAAAACCCATTTGGTGCCTATTGTCAAGGTGTCTTTGGGTCTGTCAACTAATTCCCAGACATTGTTTCTTTCAAATTGATTTAACTCTTCTTGCATGGCTATTACCCAGAATTCATCATTGATAGCATCATTGATATTTTTGGGTTCTAGTTGTGACAGAAAAGCTTGATGTTCAACCTGGTTCCTTAGTGAAGCTCTAGTTTCCTCTATCAAGATTACCAACAACTGCATCTAAAGGATGATTCTTTAGAATCTTAGTCGATTTGGTAAAGGTGGGAATAGAAACTTCAGGTTCATCTATAGATTCGGGTTCAACAGAAGCAGATTCTTGAGAAAGTCCAGAAATGGATGTTTTTATAACAGGTTCTTTAGATTTATCATTAAGGTCCAGAACAGACAAATCTTCTTCAAGATTATCAAGAGAGGTTTTAGGCGCATGTGGATCAGTTTCATCGAATTTGATGTGAACAGATTCTTCCACACATTTGGTTCTCTTATTGAAAACTCTATAAGCTTTACTTGAAATAGAGTAACCCAGAAAAATTCCTTCATCGCTTTTGGGAGCAAAATAATCCAGATTATCTTTAGTATTAAGTATAAATACTTTGCAACCAAAAACTCTGAAGTAATTAACCTTAGGCTTTCTATTGTTCCACAAATCATAAGGGGTTTTCTTAAGAACAGGTCTGATCAAGACTCTATTGATAACATAACAAGCTATATTAACAGATTTATACCAAAAGTAAATAGGCAGTTCATATTCATTGAGCATGGTTCTAGCTATTTCTTGAAGGGTTCGATTTCTCCTTTCTACTACACCATTTTGTTGGGGTGTCCTGGGGGCAGAAAAATTGTGACTATAGCCATTGTGTGAGCAATAAGATTCAAACTCATGATTTTCAAACTCACAACAATGATCACTTCTTAGGGTTTTAATCTTAAGTCCACTAAGGTTCTCTACAGACTTGGAATATTTAATAAAGTAAGGGAAAGCTTCACTTTTGTGAGCTAGAATTTATACCCAAGTATATCTAGAAAAGTCATCTATAAGGACATAGACATAATGTTTCCCATTTAAACTAGAAGCTCTTGATGGTCCAAAAAAATCCATGTGAACCAACTCAAGTGGTTGAGAAGTTGAGACTTCTTTCTTTGATTTAAAAGAAACTTTGTGTTGTTTTCCCTTTTGACAGGGATTACACACTTTGTCATTTGGGAATTCTATCTTAGGTAAGTCTCTAACTAAGTTTTTCATAACCAGTTTTCTAAGTGAGTGAATGTTGCAGTGTCCTAATCTTCTGTGCCATAGCCTAGATTATTTATGAAAAGCATTCAAACAAGAAATATTTTGTCTGGCTAATGAATTTAAATCAACAGCATAAACATTTTCATTCCTTAGAGCAGAAAATACTAAAGAGTTTATGGAGTTAAAAACATCACACGAGTCATTTCCAAACTTGACATTGAAACCATCATCACATAATTGAGATATACTAAGCAAGTTATATTTAAGTCCATCAACGAATAAAACATTAGAAATTAATACTGAGTTAGTGTTACCAATCTGGCCTAGGCCGATGATTTTCCCATTAGAGTTGTCACCAAAGGTGACATGACCTCCATCAACATTTGTTAAGCTACTGAAGCAAGAATAATCTCCAGTCATGTGTCTTGAGTACCCACTATCTAAATTCCATATCTTCTTGTGACAGCACTTCAAGTAGGTCTCCTATAAAACAGATTTAAACAGGAAATGACTTTGGTACCCAGATTTTCTTGGGTCCAGATAGGTTAGAAATCATGGCCTTAGGTACCCAAATTTGTTTTATGGGTGCCATACAATTAACAGAAACAACAGATTTTGAAAGATAAACTTTATTTTGTCTATAACCATGTGAGAAACCTGTTGAATCATATGAATTTCCAAAACTGGAACTAGCAGAAATTTTTTCAGACTTAGGAATAAAACGTGTTCTAGTGAACTGTCTCTGTCCAGGTTGGTATCCCAAACCAGTAGCATATCTAGGTGCAACTTGCTTTCCTAGTTTTTGTGTTAACGCATCCTTTCCATTTGTGAATTTTTCAAAGTCCTTTCTAAGTTTCTCATTTTACAGTTTCAGTTCTGTATTTTCATTTAGTAATTGAGCATTCTTTTCCTTTTCTATATCAAGATCAGATTTATGCTTAACACTTAAAGCATACTATTTCTTTAAACCGTTGTATTTGTCTTTAAGCTCATTATAGGTTTCTTCCAACATATCACAGTACTCAAATAGTTCAGATTTTGACATGTTTTATAAATCAGAATCATCTCTAGAATAACATGAATTTAAAACAGGAGTCTCAGATGTTACCTCAGAAGTATTTGCATGAAACACGTGTTGGCTCGATTCCTTTCAGAGTCCGAAGATTCTGCTTCACTAGTGCTGTCTTCTGAAGCACTCCAGGTATCCTTCAGGGATTTCTTGTACTTCTTGTCATTGTAATCATATTTCTTTTTGAATTTTATCTTTTGACAGTCTTCTTTGATATGTCCTTTTCGCTTGCATTCATAGCAGACAACTTCATCAGTCCTGTCAGCCTTCTTCCAATCCTTTTTCCATTTTCCTTGTTGATCATACTTTCCTTTGTAATTTGGTTTCCTAAATAATTTCTTTTTCCTATAAAACGTTTTGAATCTCCTGGCTATTTGTGCCATCTCGGCATCACAGTCAGATTCTGAATTTTCACTCATTGAACTCTCAGTCTCCATTTGTAGTTTATCCTTTTCTTTACTCTTAAAGGCAGTTACAGATTTTCTTTTGGGTTTCTCATCTTCGTCTTTATTTACTTTAAGCTCTTCTTCATACATCATCAGCATACCAATTAACTCCTTGATAGGCAGTGTTCCAATGTCACAGGATTCTCTAATTGAAACAGATGTACCTCTCCATCTATCTGGCAAACATCTCAGTATTCTCATAATTTTTTCTTTTGCAGGAACAATCTTTCCGAGTGAGCTCATTGTGTTCACTATCTCATTGAACCTGAGATACATGTCAGAAATAGGTTCATCAGGCTTCATTTTGAAATTATCATATTTAATAGTATAAGTGTTTAATCTCATTTCTTTAAAATTAGTTGTTCCTTCGTGAGAAACAGCCAAGGTATCCCAAATTTCAAAAGCAGTTTTACATGCAGAAATTCTGTTAAATTCTTCATCTCCTAGAGCACAGTACAGATCATTCATAGCTTTACAATTATTATTGTAAGCAGTCTTTGTAGGTTCATCCCAAGTAGATCTATCAGTAGTGGGAACTTTATATTCAGATTCAATAGCATTCCAAATATCAAAACTCATGCTTTCTAGATGAATTTTCATTTTAAGTTTCCACTGTGCAGAGTTATTTCCATTAAAGAAAGGTGGCCAGTTAGTAGCAGCACCCTCAAGTTTATTATCCATTATAAGCAAAATTGAAAGAGATAAATGTTTAGGAATAACAGAAATTTTACGAACTTTAAAATACAACTAAAATCACAGTTGAAAACATAGTAATTTAGAAGGTATTAATAAACCCTCTGATACCAAATGTTGGTCGGAGTGGACACTCAAGAGGGGGGTGAATTTAGTTCCAATTAAAATTTCTGCTAAAAACAATTTCTATTAAAATCCCCCAATTTCAAAAACAGATTAAACTGTAGTGAATTTATACAGATTATAAAGGTTCAATTAGTATCTCAAAGATTGATTAGTTCTCAGTTAACTTAATCTGATGATTAAATTGACTTTTGAAACTAACTTACTGATTTATAATAAATATAAACACTTGCGAGTTTAACTATCAAAGTAGCTTTGAAGACAAATTATATTTCAAAGTAATAGCAGCGGAATATGAAATAGATATATATTGTTTGGATATAAACTTTACCTAAAAACACAGAGGAGTTAACCAAGAGGTTCAGTCTCAAGCCGAGACTTAGTCCTCTCAAAAGCTTATATAAGGATGATCCACACCCTGAAACGGGGTTCAACAGTTTACAACTGTCAAGGTCCAAGACCTCTACAACTGTTATCCGTGGGAAACAAAACAACAGCAACCAGCTATCCAGGTCACACACGACCTTTACTACTATCCACAGTGGGAAAAAGAATGAAAAGATAGTGAGTGAGGATTTACAAATCATCCATTTAAGGTTCAGGAGACAGTGTGTGTGTAAAATACAATAGACAACACACACTGCTCGTAATGTAAAAAGTAAATCACAGAGATAATGACTTAGAGATTAGAAATTGCTCTAGTGATCTTCATACAGCTCTTGACTCCTTTTGTTGATTAGAATTCGTTCTGAGTCTTCTTCTGGTTTTTCTCTGGAAAACAGAGTACCATCTGCTTCCTTGACTTCGAGGTTCAGCTTGCTTATCGGCTCAGAGAATGATGAGTTTTGTGTGGTTCTTCTTTAGCATAGATTGCTCGATGTATGCTCTATGTTCTGTAGGCTGGTAGTAGTAGTCTCGTGAGTGCAAGTTCTCCAGTTGATCTTGGGACGTTTTGAGCTTGATCGCAAGTGTGTTCTGTGTGCTTGATCTCTTCGAGTTTTCTTTCATGCCCCTTTTTGATACATACACGATGTCCTCTTTATAACCTTTTTTTTCTGACAAGAAGGAATGATTATACTTTTTGATTGTACTTGGTACGGTTTCCTGAAATGGAAACATAAATCATTTAATAACATTAAATGCATCAAAAGTAACAAATGTAACCGTTAGTATAATAAACAAATAGTGTTGAGGATATAGGATTTGACTCCACAGTTCATTATAGGTAGTCGTTTGTTTGTAGACGTGTACAGTTGACTCGGTGTAGGAATCTTCCATCGGTGGTTCTTTAAACTCTTATCAGTGGCTCTTATCGGTAGCTATTATCGGTAGCTCTGAGTGCATAGGTAGCTCTATGTGTGCATCGGTAGCTCTGTGTGCTTCGGTAGCTCTGGATATCGGTAGCTCTGGATATCGGTAGCTCTGGCTATCGGTTGCTCTGGCTGTCAGTAGCTCTGGCTATCGGTAACTCTGGCTGTCGGTAGCTCTGGCTATTGGTAGCTCTGGCTCTTGGTAGCTCTGGCTATCGGTAGCTCTGGCTATCGGTAGCTCTGGCTATCGGTAGCTCTGGCTCTCTGTAGCTCTGGCTATCGGTAGCTCTGGCTCTTGTGCAAACCACATCTAATTGACTTAGAATTGTTTCAAAGCTTGTATAAACAGGGATAATCGAGATTAACATAAATCAAAGATTATTTAAACATTATTATTAACTTGATCACTGATTTGTAAGAATTAAAATGTAGATCATCAGTAATTGAGAGTAGCATAATATATGAACACATAATTGGGATTATCAAAACAGTTGAGGTCAACAGTTACATTTTGGAATGTTCTAAAAATTAGAACTACTAAAAGGTCCATGTGATCTTTGGAAGGTCATATGAAAATTCATGGAATATAAGGACCTATATCCATGGGTAAAAGTGATTTTAGCTATGATATTGTTAAAAGAAAATTATCAATAGTAATGAATCATATCAAAGGGAAACAATAAGTCAATTATTCTAGTGTCCAAACAAAGACAATATTTTTTTAAATATTATTTATACAATCATATAAAATTTAATGATATGACAAAAACCAATCACTGGAGATTAATTAATAATCAATGATAATTTTAATTGTTTTAGGCATGTAATAGAAAAATGATATGTGATATATAAACATATGAAATATTATTTAAATGTATTTCAAATCCATATTGTATGTTATTATATTGTGTCGATAATCTATTTGAAATGGGAATCACCAAAATGTTAGAAATGGATAATGTAAAAATATCTTTTGTCAACCTGAAGAAATTATTATTAGGAATACTTTCAGTTTTTAAATTTAAATAATTAAGAAATATATTACATATAGATAAAAAAAGATGTTACCATTAAGGAATTCAATGCAATGCTAATTAAATATAGTCTAACATGATTCCTTTGGGATATAGATATTATCCTCTTGAAGAGAAAAGTGATTTTTTAAACTACCAATAATAAATCTATGGAGGATATAAAAACACTTTCCTTACCTCAAATGGATATTATGTGGTATGGAAAAAAAGAGAGATAAACACTCTCATTAAACTCTATCATGGAAAATGTAAATGGAATGATTGAGAAGAATAGTTAATTTCTGTTTGGCATTAAAAATCAATGGGATAATAAATACCCAATTTTAATATAATTTGATGGGTAAGTTAAAGGTTCTATTTGTGTATGAAAGACATCATAACCTCATGATCAAGAATAAACTCATTTACACTAGGATGGAAGTTACATTTAATCAGATGGTGTGTGTAACAAAATTATAGTCAATGTACTCATTAATGATTGGTAAGAGGAGGAATGTTAATAAATTCAAGTTATCAGGAAATAAAAATAACTTTCTTATTATAGTGGAAGCGGGAAATAGTTTTTATCAATAAAGGCTTAGCCACATTCATAAATAGAGCATGGAGAACTTATCCAAGATAAAGGTTGTACTGTTGTTGAACCATTTATGAATTATATTTTATTTTTTATGAATAGGTCATGATTATAGTTATAATGTTATGGAAATAATGTCATGGTGGATTTATTGAAGAAGAAACATTGGATTATATATTCTAGATACTACTTGAATAAAATATATATTAAATTTTTTTATTTTTTAGGTGAATGAGAATAAAACATTTCTTAAACATATTAAAAATTATGTTAATCATTGAATCCTAGAAGACTAATTTTCAGGAATATATGCTATAATGTATTACAGTCTTATACAATTTATTCATCTATATAAATGTATTTGCGGTTCTCTATGAAAGGATGAATCTTGTATGAAATGTATGAACACATTGTGTGATAGAATTCATTTAAAAAGAATACTTTATTTGTAAAAGTATCCTTTATTAGGATCATCGTAAGGATGATAATTACATTAAAAATCATCATAAGGATGATAATAGTAAGTATCATTGTAAGGATTAATGAGAACTAAAATTATTTTGTGAAAGAGTCATCAGTGGTTGTATATATGTAAATTTAATCAAATATTGAGTGATATATTTCTTAAGGATCTAATTTTATAGAAATCATTTAAAGGGTAATTTATGTTTTAAAGGGAAGGGGAAATTAATATTTTTTTATAATATTTTTTTAGTTGTTTAAGATTCATGATTTATGAATAATTCCATGATGGATTTGGTGAATTTAATAGAAATAATACATTTTTATTATTCTCAAGGTTTCAATAATTTATAGAATAGAAAGAGATTTATTTATAAGATTCAAAAAATTGAGTAACCGTGATTTATGGGGGTTGGTATCCATAGCATAGATTATGATCTCATTGTTTGTAAATGATTTAAATATCATTGTTTATTATTTTATCATAAATAAAACTATATGATTAACGGTGTAGTGTATGTGGAATTTCAAAGTAGCAAAATGCATGGAGATTAATGAGTCACATGTTAATTGATTTCATGTTTTTGATATTTTGGAACTCACATGTGTAGAAAATAGAGGAATACATGTTTTTCCACATTTAAAATATAAAATATATTCTAAAATAAAATATTTGAAACTATTGAATTGAGGAATTTGGAGACATAAATTTGAGAGATATCAAGAAATAAATTTGGGGAATTATTTATTCCAAATTATCTTGTTGTTATCTAAAATGATTTTTTCTATTAATATAAAGAAAAAAATGAAACCATTAACTGTAAAGATCGAACTCTATACTATTATCAGTATATGATATGTAAATCGAGATATGATATATTAACAAAGGTATTCCCTTTACACATCTGCACATCGAAAAAGATTGAGATAATTATGGTGATATTAGTGAATAGGAAGAAACACAACCACATTTGATATATTGATAATAGACAAAGTTGATGTAGTATAATAATGAGAGGAAATTCATGTTCTGAAATAATAAAGTTAATGAATTTTCCAATTAATACTAAAATGTATATGGAAGATAATGAGGGAGTGTTTTTCATAATATCGCATGGAAATATAGTGAAAATATTGTTCACAGATTAATTTTTAGAATTCATGTGAAGGATAATTCTATAGAATTCAATGTTGGCTGACCCATGTCAGCTGGAAACACAACATTGGTTAATTATTTGTTTTATATATCTTGTGAATTTAGATATATTTTCTTATAGATGTGAGTCAAAATATAGGATGTAATGTAAGTCATCATTTGGTGGTTGTCTAAAAACCATAACCATTGTAGGAGGAGTCACCTTGTGTAAGAGTTACCAAGCATGATCAAGAATGATGATTAGTCTAGTTAAAAGTTAATAGTTTCATCAATAAATAATCAATTATATGCTCATTATAATATCCTATTTAGATGAACCATATAAAACAATTAGTGTCCTTATGCATGTATTTTTTTTGTAATCCAACTTACCATTGTAGGAAAAATAGGACAAAAAACATTTAAAATCAATAGATAAATGAGAAATAATCAAAAAAAAAATATTAAATATTAATAATATAATGACCATAAAAATTATTATATCAAGATATATTATGGGTAAATTAATTTAAGGAGAATTAGTAAATTACTAAATGATTTCATACCTGCATTACTCAACCCCATCACGACATCTCACACTTCAGTCCCTTCTGAGACTAAAATGTGGATATTTTAAATATAATATGATATATTGAGAAGTCATGTGATTCTTATATATCAGGATATATGATTCAAAATATTTATGAATAATAGACCTAATCTACATCCAATCTTCTCAGTTGAATGTATGCATACATCTATAGTCTAATAAATATATTAGGAATTTATGAAGAAATGTATTTAATTATTTTTGTCGATGAATATAACAGAATGGATTGTGTCATGAGAAATGAAAAAAGAGGGAAGTGATTGAATTTATGAACATGAATAGGTTAATTGTGGAGAATGAAACCATCCACAACACCATGATATTTATAACTGATAATGAAAATTAGTATAAATCCTTTGATTTTGAAAATTTCATTGAAAAATTTACTATCAAAAATAAGGGTGGTTTGTTTAAACTATATAATAGAATTCTATTTTATAGTTCTGAAATTTGTTGGATAATAATATATAAATTACATTACCTCTTAGGAGTGGATTATGTTCCCACTACTAAAAAGGGTATTTGTAATTTTTGGTGTATACCCAAAACATGTATTGCATAGCCCCGAGAAAAGAGTAAATATATAAAACATAGAACTAAAGGATGGAATTTTTAAAACTTTTATAGGTATTCAAGAGAAGATGATATATTCATAAGAAATAATTAAATTTGGAAATGTTTAGAGATATAAAAGAATAAGTAATATTTCAATGATATTACATAAATAGTTAGACCTATAATTATTACATCAAAAGGCCAAATAACTTTTTTTAAATTATTGGCATCAAAATTATTTAGATGTATAATATCATAAATTTATATTGATGTCAATTATGATTAATAAGATCTGTTTTAACTAAACTAATTGTTACCCAATGATCCCCATGTGATGATGATTCAATGGAAACATTAGAAAGTGATATGATTTATAATGAAAAATAGTCAGCACCATTGAGGATAAAATAAATAACAACATTGGAATAATTATTTAAAATAAGGTATCATAGATTTTTAATAAAAATAAAATTATTAATGGGATTGATTTTAAATTAAAATTTTCACTTTTGGCTCGATATGAGTCAATTCGGGTTTTATTAGAGACTGGAATCTCAATATGTTTCAATATCTATCAGAAGGATGTAAAAACAACATTTCTAAATATTATTATTAATTTTGAATTATATAATGAATAAATAGTGGGTTTTTAATTTAATAATTGTTAAAAAACTGTGTGTTGATTGAATAAGGACTAGTATTGCATGGAAAATTTCATCATGATCATGATATGCATATATTTAGTCATATATCATGATCATGGAATTTATAAGTGAAGGAGTTGATCAGAATGATAATGTGAAAATATCAATATTGAAATAATTCATGTTATTATCTTTTTTGGATGGAATCATATTTAGAAGAATAAAAAAAATAGTGGGTGGATTTTATATATTAATGTGTTTATAAATTGATATTTCTTACATTGGTTAGATTATGTGTTTTTATAGTTTTCAATTGAATTACAAGAAGTGATGCACATTTTTAACCTAAAATATGTACATGATACATATTAAATTGATGTTTTTTGTGTCTATTATTAATATAATTTTAACTCTAATGGTATTTGAATATAATATATTGATTTATGATGATGGTAAATATAATACTCTAAACCCATAAAGAGGTATACTATTATACTTACTTAATTTTACTAAATCATTGAAACTATTATATTTTAAAAAAATTGGGTTGTTTCCATTGTAATCAGAATTAATAAAATATCACTTCTATTGAAAAAAAATCATGTGGTAGATTCAAGGTATTGTCAATTTTTACTAACTACTGATACATGGAAAAATTCCAATATATCATTGTCTTTTGATATCAAGGGTGTAGTTTTTTTTACTATAAGTCCAAAAGTAATTCTGGATTCATTTTTGGTAGAAAATGTGTTGTCTAGTTGATTAAAAAGTTGGAAGTCTATTAAATGAGAATTAATATACTAAATACCCTTCAGAAAACAAAATAATAACTCAACATCAATATATGTAGAAAGAGATAGAAGATATCCTTGAAGATGTACACTATCCAATCGGGAGATTATATGAAAACCACAGTAATGAATCTCATGATGAATATAGTAATGTAATCTATCAGTTAGAACATTGTGATCATTTATCACATTATGAGAATAGGGAACATGTAATCTAAAATTCTTGACCTGTTGAAACTAAATAGTATGTGGTATATATCTTGAATAAAAAAATTCACAATTTGGTTTTTTAGAGACATAAAACATGGTTTTAAAATATCTTCCTCATTATTTAGGGGTTCTAACAAACATATATCTCCACTTATTTTTAACAATTTCATAATATTTTAAATTTGTACATTATTAATTGAAAGTTCATATCCATTGGGTGTAATTTTCTACATTGATGAAATATAAACTACATTTAATCGTAATGTTTTATATCTTTGGATTTTCTATCAAATGGGGAGAATTTAATGTGATATTCAATGGAATATGTTGTCCTTCCCACCCTCAAATGAATTTTTAATCACAAAAAGTCATTAATTATTTTAATGATTTCATTTCTGTGATTTGAATTTATTCTTTATAATTTTTTATGAATAATTAATAAAGAATTGTTGAAATCATGTTGGACATGTTAAACTCATGGAGTGATATACATTGAGCTTTATAGATTCACCATGGTGTAGCACTCTACAACATGCCAAAAAATTCATAATACAAGATTTATGACATAGTGAGTTGGAAAATGATATAGTACATCTCAATCGTACTTCATCTTTGATAATCATGGTGGAAATTCTTAATATATATTCATGGTTAAAAATTAGATCGTAGAAACCTAGATAAATATACAACATAAGGTAAATATCTTCATCATGGGACTCCTATATAGTGTTTTTCCATGCTGCACTTTATAGGCTTAACCATTGTTCCATAAGAAATATTTAGACCATTTAAAATGATCCTACATGACTCCATGTTATTACTCTGATCCCTACACACAAATACCAACTGAATTACATACTAAATTTATCATTCCCAAAGAGGCGTTGATCCAGATCATTAATATAAACATTATATGGTGGCGAAAAGTAACACATAATCTTTGTAAAGTCATATCTCGAACCAATACATCCTCAAAACTCAATAGATCTATAAAACTATACCTCAAAATTATTTTCAATGAATTATTTATCCTTCTCCATTAAATTGAAATGAAAACGTACTATGATAACCTATTTTTTTCTCAAATTACCACTTCTTCGAAAATGATTCATTTTCAAACCATGAGTGTAATATTATTGTAAAACCCTGTCACTTTCAAATTTATTCTAATTATATCAATGTATTATTATTATTATATTTATAAAATCATGACCCCACTAAAATTTTAATTCCTATTGGAAATACAATACTGTTTCTCCTTCTTCAATAATCAGTGATCACTACCATAAAAGCAATAAACATCAGTTTTCTATCCAAAGCATCCAATTGTTCTGGGACTATTTCTCATTGATGTTTATAGATATAAAAATTAAATAGATAGTTCTTAATGTATTCTTATTTCTTGGAATAACCTAAAAATATATGGATTTTTAATCTTGTCTATCAATAAATACAAGAGACTAATAATTTAAATTCTCATGATAATGAGAGGGTGAATTTCCTAGATCTTCTATAGAAATTATTGGAATTAAATAGAAAAGTTTATTACTTATATATTTTAATAATTTTTATTTTATATTCACTTTTATAGTTCATTTAATCAGTTGTTTAATCTATTAATTCACTTAATCGTGATATTTATGTATTTATCATTATTTCTTATAAAACATACATATATATATATATTGATTCTTTTAACTCTAATATTTTTTTCATTGTGATTAATCATGAATATTTAATTATATTTAATATTTTAAAAAGTATTTTTATCAATTTTTTTATTTGTATCCTCTAATGATTTTGAATGTCAAATCCACCACCCTATTCCTATTTTACCATACATAATCTTATATTTGGAATTAGATGAGTCTTGAATTTCATTATATTATTATTTTATACATAATTTAAATATTATTTTATTTTATAAATAATTACCTAATTTTTAATGATATAAATGTATTTAAAATATATTTTATAAACACACATAGTTCACCTAAATGACACAAAATGGCTTGTGATCCCTTTTTTATGGTAACAATTGTGGATATTGTATAAATCAGATGTGTAGACATCATGCATATCTTGGTTATCCCATAAAAGATATATTTAGGTATAGTTATATCCCTACTATTGAAAATGAAGATAAATATAATGCAGCCTATTTTTTAAAATAAGATGGTAATGAAATAAATTCCATATATTTGGGTTTAGAAGAAGCTGTATTAAATAAAAAAAATTTCATACAACAACTCAGGATGATTTGAAACTCTTATAAATTACTCATGAAGGGAAAAATACAAAATTATAGTACCTTATTTATGATATTTTAAGAACCATTGTTATCAAATGTAGGTTTATGTTCATTTTTGGTATTATAGGAATCTGTGTATAAATGTTTCTATGGTTTTAGAGGGATATCTTTTGGTAATGATGGGTTTCACAATGGTTCAGTGATTTTTTTAGTATAAAGAATGTAAAAAATATTGTGGAGCTGTTCATTTCATGAAATAATTACATAAAATTAATCCACTATAAGGTTGATTTTGTGATTTATATTTAGATTGTCACAAACTACAATGAGTTAAACTTTTTATTTTCATGAACGGATTGATCAGGAATAATTTAAATTGGGGTGACACATTTTATAGTGATTTTTTAATTTATAAAATTTATAATGTGAAATTGATTGATGAGGAAAACCATACACATAAATTATTTTATGATTCTACATACATTATTATTTTGGTATTCAATATGTATGATTCCCTCTAAACACATATGGTGATTTTTATGCAATTTATTTGTGATATTTCTCATTTCAGATAACACTTCTTAGCATTAAATCATCATGGAATCTCATTCCCTCCTCTTTGGTAAGTGTTATTTTTTTCTTCTACATTTTTATTTCATGTGTAGGACTCTTTGGTTGCATTACTGAATTATATCTTGATGAATTTATGTTTTATATTAATTTATTGTTTTTTCTGTCACGCCTTATCCTATGGAGGTTGATCTAATTGATTCTGATCACCTCTGTTAGGAAAAAATTGGGTTCCTCCATTCGTGATGTAAGTGTCTCTACAAAATGGATTAAATATTTTATATTCATTTATTTTTTTCAATGTCATTGGTTTATTCCATGAAAATGAATCATTTTAATGGTTTCATTGGATTTGATTCATGTATTTAATGTGGTTTTCAACAAAATATGTATTTGTGCACAACAATTATTTGATTTAATTATTTAAATGGTGTTTTTTGTCTTTAAACAACTCTTAATACTTGTATGTGGAATAAATTTCTTTTGAAATTATTTTTTAAATATTATCATGGTTTTGAAATGGCATTTGAAAAACAAAGAACACTATGTAATTTTTGGTGCTTCAAGAAATAATCTTTCCACACTTTTGGTGTGTGAGATGCCATAAGAGGTTTCATATAACTTTTTTTTGTAATTTTACTATAGGTTACATTGGTTTGATCAACTATAAGATTGAATTGGTGATATTTTTTTCCATCCATGTTTTCACATATATTAAAGCCCCATTGATGTGATTTTTTTATAATCAATGTATCACATGATGGCATTTCTAGTTTTATTTTATCACATGCTTATAATTTGGAGTATACTTGTTTGATTAATTTTTTTCATTTATAAATGAAATATTATTGGATTTGGTAAATATGGAATGATTTTATGAAATACAAAAGTTTTTTAACTAAATAAATCTATATTATAAAATTTTATGTTTAAATTATATTTGTATTAGAGTTACAGTTATTCAAGTCTTAATATTAGATCATGTATTATTGGTTTTTTGAGAAGAAAGAAGTATAATATTAATAATGAAGATCAGAAGTCGTACATAAGCAGAGCCATGAAGGGATATTATCTAGCCATAGCTGGTTGACATCAAAGGGGCCTAACGTCGCCAGCTGATGGGCCGTATTATTTCCTTCCCTTTTGGTAAACGAGAAGGTGCAACAAGAGAAGCCTTCGCGCAGTGAGCGAATTCTCTAGACGATGAAGCAAAAGGATTGGAGTCCATCGTTGTTGTGGTTAATGGCATTGATAATAGAGAGGCAGTCAGACTCAATGATAATATCAACCCATCCATGTTCCGCAGTGAGCATCATGCTTGCTAGGATGAAAGTGGCCTCATCAACTGCAGGTTCCCAGGAGGCCTGATGGGATTCAATTTTTTCCACCACAATCTTCCCTAGATGATTACATGCCAGGATGCTGAGAGCAATAGGCCCATCCTTGGGGAGAGGAGCATCTACGTTAAGCTTAAGACTCCCTTCCGGTGGGGGGGGGGGGGGGTCCAATCAGGGGGGCATGAAGGGGGATCATCTGGCCCAATGTGTCCTTTTCAGTCCTTCCTTCCCCCAATCCAAGAAGTTGCATGTTCAATACATAACACAGTAGGGTGATGAACGTGGTGGAAACCCGAGTCATTACGCTAAACCCAAATGATCCAGGCCAGGGTAAAGCAGGAGATGGCATCGATCAATGACAGAGTGGAACACAATCACATCAGAAGATCAGGGAGATCAGAGACAATATCTAGAGAAGCATCCGAAGATGGGCCCCATTTGTTCTAGATTTCCTTGGCTCTCGGGCACTGAGTGATGGCATGCCAGGGAGTTTTAGGAATATTCAAGCAGAAAGGACAGGATTTAGCATTGGCCATGTCACTGTAAACAAGGAGGCTCATGAACCAAAGTTTAGTTAGTGTAAATTTCTTTATTACAATTATGCTTCATAGTAAAATCATGAAATAATACTATTATAAAACAATACAGACTCTCTATGTGAAGAATAAGTGAAATAAAAGGTTTCTTTAGAATTCAAGGAACATATAGCAATAATAACTGAACATTTTTTATATTAATGTGACCATCATGATTAGTGAACCATTCAATGTAACAGTAACCTATCCAATGAAAGTACAAATAAAATTTCTCTTTTTATAAGATACAATATGGTATAATTATATAATAGTATAAGTAAATAACTATTTTAAAATTTATTAATAAGGTGTCAGTATTTTTATAAGTCATGAATTTTTAATTACAATTTTATGATTATATTAAAAATTTCAATGAAATATTTTTTAATGAAATTTATTATTAAATTAATATCATTATTCTAAAGTGATTTTAACTGACCTTATGTAATTTATCAATGTGAGTGAAAAATAGTTTTTATTTTAAATTTTGTAGTTTTCAGGTAAATTATGATTTCAATTAAATATTACATTAATCATATTATATATTTTTTTTTGAAAAATGGAGTTCATTTTTTTATTCTACATGTTTAATAATGGTGGGGTGATTTTTTTTGGTAATTATCAGAAATACATCAATTTTTGTGTGAATAGTTGAAATACACTTTTTCATATAAACTGTAAATCTTAAGTTGCATCATTCATGATGTAATGAAAACATAAACATTGTTGAACATTATTTTCGCCCACTTCATAATTAATTTCATAAATGGTTATTTAAATTACAATAAAACAAATTTCCAAACCTTAAAAAACTTTCGAAAACCTAATATCAAAATGTGATTCCTTAAAAATTCTTTTCCCATTATTTTCACATTCTATTTAATATATTAATGAATTAGAATTATAAATATGATTTAATGTATAAAATGTATTATATTATATTAATATATAATATATTTTTTCAAAAAATACTATTACATGTCTATCATTTGATATAATAATTTACTTAATATTTTATTCTAAAATCCCCCCTCCTCAAGTATAAATAACCCCTCCTCATCCCATTGGAAAACCATTCCTCTCTTACATTACTAAGCCTAATATATGCCCAAATTCTCTTTATTAATCTTCTTAGAATACCGAGGGATGTTCAGTGGCCCTCCAACTCAAATAACCAATTTAGTTATTGTTTTGGGCAAGAGAAGCTACACCGAGGAGAGAGTAAGACTATTAAATATTCTCTCTTTTATTTCTTTTTTATTTGACCCAATACCTTTCAAAACATATTATACAAAATATATTATACATTAAGATAAAATTATATTAATTATGTTTACCTACTGTAATATTTATATTAATGAAAATTATAAATGTCATACTTCCCTCTCCCACAATATCGACAATGTCCAGTTTCAATTCGGTAAACCGTCTAAGGAGATATTTCCAAGGTAATTATCATAATAATCTTCATTTATGGACAATATAAATTATATATAACATATCAATATCAAATTAAATGTATTCAATTCTTAAGAAATTAATTATACTAATTTATAAAGTCTATTTAATAAAATGTGAAATCGTCGCAAGACGGGTAATTTTTTAAGTAAAATATGATATCAAAACGTTTCAATTTAATCAATGAATATTATTAAATAAAATAAAATGAATATAATTGATAAATATTTTGTTAAAATAATTATTTTTCACCTTTATATTATATTTTTAATGAAATTAAATTTGTTATTCAGGAGGGGTAAAAGAGATGATATTAAGTAGAAATTAAGATAAGGAATCCTCCAAATTTCAAATTTATTCAAGATTGTCCTCTATGTTATACCTTTTAATGAGAAATTCCTAGTGATGGGGTATTATTAAGCACCTACCCCATAATACCCAAAAGATTTATAAGTAATGAGAAATTCTATAATATCTTGTTAATCCTTCTAATGTACACATGATGCCATACAGGTGATACGTTATGAATTCATCAAGAACCACCTTTATTCCTTCGGGTTGCTATATCTTTATTCATTCCAAAATGACATTGTATTTTAATTTTATGTAAAAATTCTACATGATGTTTAGGAGCTCAAAAATCATGTTTCAATATCCAAACCTCTTTCTCTATCAGAGATATAGATTCTTTTAAGTGATTCCATCATCACTACTTCCCAAAAATAAGACTCATTTCAAGGAAACATTCCAATTTTTTACCATCCTCAAGTGAAAGATATACTATATTTTAATCCAATATTTTACTAAAATTATTCATTTTATCATGAAAATCTTCTTGGATTAATTCTATTTTTGTAAAAATGTTTTTCCCTTTTGTATTTTAAAATCCCTATGGTATTTTCCTTAAAACTAATGAAAGATGTTTTAAAGTTAAAAATTTTCATATTCATTTCATACATGTTGTCTCTTTTTTTACATCAATTACAATGATTTATAACTATTTTACTTTATAAACATCCATGTATTATTTTCTATGATGGACACTTTCATGATACACCCATTGTTTAAGCTTTATGTTATGATTGTAGTAGCAAATTCATTCCATGGGAAAGCCTTATGTTTACATATGATTGATTATATATGATTCATTATGTAAAAGTAATAGTCATGAACATTTTAATATGTGTGCTACTAGATAGCACCCATCTTAACATGTTCAATATCATGAGACGTTATGTGTGACAATATTTTCAGTTAGCCTTGGCTAGTTCTACTATGTGAATTGATATGGGTGCTTAGCCTTGACTTGTGATAATATGGGAAATGGTATTAACAGTTAGACTTGATTAAAAATAAATTCATATTCTAGGTTGCTACCACATTTCTATGACTCCATGTTTTTATGATCCCATGGTTAAAGGTTAGGATTCTTATGTTCCATGATTTTGTTATCACTGCATCATGCTTTCTATCACACGTGCTACAACCTTATTCTTATGTAAACTCTCATAAAAGGATTTTGATCTAATCCCTTTGTTTGTGTTATCACAATGTTATCTTGTGCATATGTTAGGGCTCAAAGGATATTAGAATCTCTTTATGCTGATGAATTAAAGAATAGTTTTTTAGTCCCATTTTTATGTATTATGTTCCTAGTCTTCTTAGACAATAGACTTAATGATCAATGTCTTGTACTCTGATGTAAAATTATGCCTAAAATCATGAAAATTTATATATAAAAGGATTGGGTTACTATATTTTTTATTAGAGCACGATCTATTTATTTTTGGATATTAGGAAAAGACAACATTAGTGAGAACCTTAAGGATTAGATTAATTATATGAAAACATACGTAAATTTTGGTGAGTAATGAGTAAGTGGGTTATAAAGAAAATACATCCTTATCAAGATAAGAGTAGGTAGAGGTGGATATATCATATATGTATCTAGGGGTAAACCCTAAAAATAGTACTTTGATCTAGACTCAAGGATAACATAGTTTCAATCATAAGGAATCACATCTAAGGATATACTTCTCCTATAAAGGTTTAAACATTTATGTTCAATATTTTACTTTTTATGCTCAATAAATAAGTAATCAAGAACTATAATTGTATTTTATTTTTCCTAACTAATGGAGGGAAATAGATGAACATGTTTCAAAAACCAATGTTATAGGAATTGTAATGATTTCTATAATGAAATCCCCGATACGATGGTAATGGGTGCTCAAAACTACATGACATTACTTGCTTAGATGTATCATGTTATAAATAATATCTTGAATCATGTGGAAAACCATCCTCCTCCATGGAAAGTGCATGTTTCCGTAGAATCTTTTATGCAGCAAAGGCCTCCCATGATAGGAAGATCTTCTGATCCCCTCCTCACAGAACAGTGGTATAACTCCATTAAAAAGATATGATATGTCCTTTAGTGCTCCGATTATGAAAAAGTTTTATTTTCTATCTTTCATTTTCATGGGGATGATTTTCATTGCTGGACACTTATCAAGAAAACAGTGTCCCAAGAAAAATCTTCTCCATGGATTGGGAGGATTTCAAGAGGATATTTTTAATATATATTTTATTTAAACCTTCCATCTCAGTATGGAAAGATCATTCTTCATACTCAAGCATAAATAAGATGTTTCCATCAGGGAATATAAAGAAAAAATTACAAGGCATGCAAGGTACACATATAGACATGTCCTGAACACCAAAATAATGGTGGACCACTTCATTAACGGGATAAATATGATTGTACAAAAGGTGTTATTGATTTAAGTCTTCAACATCACTGAGGTGATTTTTTTTTGTTTCATAAAGGATGAAATGGAGATTGGAGACACTCAGTTGTCTCATGATCTAGGTGATAAGAATTGAAAAATGGAGAGCAACATGGGTGGTTCAACAAACAAATCCGATGATGGAAAAAATCCCGAATATCCCACATGAAAAAATTATCGGAAAAAGCATAATGGGAACTGTTTAAAGGTAATCGTGAATTTATTCAAATGTGGAAATCTAGGAAATTTGGCTAGGAACATCAAAAATTATATGGAAAATACCACTAATTTTAAAGGGGAATGGAACGTTAAGATCAACTATCAGCCAGTGGTGTGGTATTATAACTCTAAAGAGCATGTGAATTATGCAAACAATTTCCCTAAGACAAGGATTGTGATATGAAATCAACAACAAGCACTAAGGAAACATGGAAGGTCTTAAGATATCACTACTAATGATGTGGAACCAGACAACGATGTGGTGACATGTACGCTAGTTATTCATTCAACGGTGGAAAAATTACTATTTGAATTTGGTTCTACACATTTTTCCATATCGTCCATGTTTAGTAGAACTATTCAAACACCACCTCAAAATTTTTAAGAAGTGTTATCTGTGAGAATAACGAATTGGGAAATCATTGACTCCATGGATCATAACTCCTTCCCGATTAATATTTGTGGGGTGAACCTCCTAGTTAATTTTTTCATAATTTCTTTAGTGGAGTTTTATGTTATCCTAGGAATGGACTGGCTATCATTATATAAATCCAATCTCAACATTCGAGAAAGAGAGATCACTCTTCACATCCTGATGAATCCTCCGATTCTTTACAAGAATAAAAAGGAAGATGAATTCCCATTAGAATCATCATCTCATCTGTGGATATTTCTCCCTTATGAGCAATCATATCTAGACCAAATGATTTATATAAATAATAGAATCATGCTTGAATACATGACCATCGTGAGGGATTACACTGATGTATTCCCTAAATATTTTCATGGAATTCCTCTTTAATTTGTAGTTGAGCTCTAAATTGAACATTTTCAGGGAACTCTTCCAATATCAATGAATACAAACTGAATGGCCATCATAGAGCTAGAAGAGTTAAAGATGTAATTTCAGGAAAATCTGGAGAATGCTTTCATATGCCCGAGTGCTTCACCATGGGGTGAACCAGTCCTATTCGTCAAGAAGAAGGATGGAAGAATGGTCATTTACCTTGATTATCATGAGATCAATAAAATCATGATAAAGAACATATATCCCATTCCATGGATATATGTATTCTTTGATCAGCTTCATGGGGATTGATATTTAATTTAGGTGGAACATTGTTTGGGATATCACCTATTAATGGTGAGGAAGGAATATATTCCCAAGACTACATTTCGAACATGTTATGGACACTATGAGTTCATAGTGATTCCCTTAAAACTCACTAATGATCCATCACTATTCATGGATTTAATAAATTGAGTATTTAGAGATTACCATGACAAATCTGTGGAAGTCCTTTTTGAGGATATTCTGATATACTGTACGAGTAAGGAAGAATATGATGAGTATTTGAACAATGTGTTAAAAACATTGGTATATGAGAATTTGTAGGAAAAGTACAGTAAATGTGAGTTCTATATGGAGGAAGTATCATTCTTGGGAAATGTTGTCACTAACAATGGGATATCTATGGACCCATCCAAGAAAAAACCGACTGTAGAGTGGCCCAAGCCAACATATGTAATGGAGATACATATCTATTTGGGTCTAGTTAGTTATTATTTATGATTTGTGAATAAATTTTCACAATTTTCAAATCTAATGACCAATCTAACATGGAGGTGAGTAATGTTTGTCTCGATTCAGGAATGTGGAGATTGTTTCAAGGAGTTGAAAATTAGTCTTATCACTGCACTAGTACTCAAACTCCCAACAAATAGATAACTCATTGTAGTGTACAATGATTCTTCAAAGAATTTCCTAGGATGTGCTTGGATGAAAAATGATAAAGTAATATCCTGCAGATCATGGAAACTGAAAATCCATTATAAAAATTATCCTACGCATGATCTGGTGTTGGTAGTAGTGAACTTTGCATTTAAAATATAAAATAATTATCTCTATGATGAGAAATGTATGATATATACTAACCACAACAGTCTCAAATATATATTCACATCAAAAGAGCTTAATATGTTCCATAAAAATTGTATAGAGATCATCATGAATTATGAATACTCAATGCACTACCATCCTAGTAAAAAAACAAGGCGGAAATTTCACTAAGTAGAAGTGATCCTTCATCTTTATTATTAATGAGAATTGAAAAGGATCCAATATTCATAGACTTTCAGAGGATAGACATGGGAATAATTCAGCAAGGGATATCATCAGTCCTTTCTCAATTGATTTTTCAACCATCCCTCATGATGAAAATAAAGGTTTCTCTTAGAATAGATGTGGAAATTTTTAAAAGGGACAAAGCTATAAAATTTTTGAAATCCTATGAGTTCATGATTGAAAAGAATAGAGTTGTAAGATTTGGAGCATGATTATGTGTACCATCAAATCCATCGATAAAGAATGATGTTTTGAATCAAGCACAAAGCGCGACCTTCTCTTTCATCTAGGGAGCGCAGAGATATATCAAAATCTCAGAAAAAACATTTGGTGGGAAAATATGAAAAGGGGTATTGGTAAATAAATATTAATGTACCTGGTATGCCACCAAGGAAGGATCAGAGGAAATTTCTAGGCGAATTATGCAACCACTACCCATACCAACATGGAACATGGAGAAAATAATCATTGACCTTGTTATTTGACTTCTAAGGATATTTATAGAAAAAAAATGAGATATGGGTCATTATGGATTCTCATAGAAAGACATCCTACATTATCATGATCCAAGAGGAATTCTCGTTAGATCAACATGCACATATCTACATCAAAGAAGTGGTATGAATACATGGATTACCATTGTCTATTGTATCTGATCGTGATCCAAAATTCCCTTCAATATTATGGAAAAATCTCCAACATGATCTAAGAACTGAAATGAACTACAGTAAGGCCTATCATCCAAGAACTGATGGCCAATCTGAACAAACTATTTAGAAATTTGAATACATGATGAGATGATTTCTCTCGACATCAAAGAAGAATGGGACCAACATCTTCCACTGGTTTAATTCTCATACAACAATAATTTGAACTTGTGCATCCAAATGTAGCCATAAGAATCCCTTTATGGGAAAGTTGCAGAGCACCAGCATGTTGGAATGAAGTCAGAGTGTGTAAGCTGCCAGAACCTTAATTAGTCGATGAAATGGGGGAGAAGGTAAAATCCATTCATAATCACATCAATATATCCTAGAGGCAACAAAATAATTATAGTTACAGGTGTTGATGAGACCTTGAGTTCTATGCTGTATACAAGGTATTTCATCGCGTATCCCTATATAAGAATGTCATGAGGTTTTCGATGAAAGGGAAGCTATTTCCCAGGTACATGAGCCTCTTTGAGATCTTTTATCACATTATAGTTGTGTCATATAGACTATCACTTCCCCTACCATATCAAAATTACATGATACCTTCCGTGAATCCCTCTTAATAAAGTACATACCAGATCTTTCAAATGTAATATCCTCAAAGGCGGTACAGTATTAGAATGAACATTATTATAAGGATAATCCAATGAAGATCATGGATCATAGAGATAATGTTCTATGTAACAAGACAACTCACCTAGTCAAGGTACTATGTAGAAACATTATGTTTGAAGTGGTAACATGGAAATTAGAGGAGGGAATGAAGGAAAAGTACATGCACCTATTTATAGACTAGAGTGTAAAAAATTTCAAGGGAAAAATTTATTAAGGGGGGAAGAATGTAATGACACAAAGTTTTATTAATTGAAATTCCCTTCCTATAATTATGTTTTATTGTATAATCACATATTATTTCTTTTAGAACATAATAAAAATACTCTATATGATGAATAAGTGAAATAAATGATATCTTTATATGTTAAGGAACATATAGAAATAGTAACATGACCTTTGGAATATTAATGTGACCCTTACGAACAGTTAACCACTCAATGTTATAGTATCCTCTCTAATGAATGTATAAATAAAATTTATCTTTTTATATGTGAAAACATGGTAAGATTATATAATAAAATTAATAAATAAATATTTTTTAAAAATTAAATAAGGTGTGAGTATTTTTATAAGTCACAAATATTTAATTACAAATTTATGATTAACATAATAATTTCAATAAAAATTTATTTTCATTAAATGTAATGTTAAATTAATATTTTTATTTTAAGTCAATTTTAAGTGACCTAAAGTAATTTTTCTAATTGTTAGAAAAACATTTTTAAATTAAAAACATGTATTTTTCATGTAAATCTTGATTTCAATTAAATATTAAATTAATCACATTTATCTATTATTTATTAAAAAGAGTTAATTTTTATATATTAAACATCAAAAAATTCTTATAGGTATTTTTTTGTTAATTTTCTGAAATACATCAATTTTTTGGTGAATAGTAAAAATAGAAATTTTCACATAACCAGTATATCTTAAGTTTCATCATTCATGATGTAATGATACCATAAACTTTCATGAACTTTATTTTCTCAATGTTCTATTTAATTAAATAAATGGTTCCTTAAAATACAATAAAATCAATTTCCAAACCTAAAAAGAAATTTCCAAAACCTAACATCAAAAAGTGATTCCTTAAATATCATTATCTATTTCATTTCACTTTCCTTTTAAATAATTAATGAATTGAAATTAGAAAGATCAATTAAAGTCTAAAATTAATTATATCAAATTAATATATTATTTATGTTGTCAAAATATTATTTTACAACACAAAAATTTGATATATTATATTATTTAATATTTTATTCAAAAAACACCCCTTCCTACAGTATAAATAAACCCTCACACTTTCTTTATAAAACAATACCTCTCATCCATTACTAAACCTAATAAATACAAAAATTTCCTCTATAATTATTTTTATAATACTTAGGGTCATTATGGATCCCTCCAACTCCAATCACCAACGGAGTTATTGTTTCATTCAAGAAAAGCTACACCGAGGAGAGAGTAAGATTATTAAATTTGGTCTCTTTTCTTCCTATTTTTTTCATTTATCCAATACCTTTCAAAGAAATATTCTAAAAAATTGATTAAAAATTTATTAAAAATTATATTAATGAAGTTAACCAACTTTAATTTTCATATTAATTAATATTATAAATTTCATACGTCCATGCCCCGCACTATCGATAATGTCCTATTAACGGTCGGTTAACCATATACTGAGACTTTTCTAATAAAATTATCACAAAAACCATCATGTATAGATAATATAAATTATATATAATATATCAATATCAAATTTCAGGTTTTATATTCTTTTGAAACTTATTAAAAATTTTTATAAATTCCATTTTATAAAAAGTAATATAGTCGCAAGACGGTAAAATTTTTAAGTAAAATATGCTATCAAAATTCATCAATTTCATCAAAGACATTATGAAATAAAATAAAATGAATATAATTGATAAATAGTTCTATAATATTAATAAAATTTACTTTTAGTTCATTTATTTAATATTCATAAATATTTAATTCAAGAGGTGCAAAAGAGACCTAATTAAGCGGAATTTTAGGTATGGGATCCTCTCCATTTCACTATTAATCAAGATTTTCCTCTATGTTATGCCCTTTTATATGTAATTAATAGTGATGGGGTATGATTATGAACCTTTACCATACTTCTATAATGAATTATATGTTATTATAAATCTCTTTGTCTCTCATTATGACCTCTTAAGTACACCCAATGTCGTGCTGGTGATCCGTAAGGAATTCTACATGAACCACCTTTATTCCATCATGTTGATTTATATTTATTTTTACCCAAATATAGTTGTCTTCTATTTTTGTGTAAAAAATTTAAATTATGTTTTAATTCTCCAAAATAATTATTCAAGATCCAAGCATCATTCTCTTCTGTGGATCTACATTCTTTTATGTTATTTCTTCCTTAATACTTCCCAAAACGTAAGGTATTTTTAAGGGAACATTCTAATGTTTTACCCAACATCAAGAACACTATATCCCATGTTTTAGGCCAACATTGTCTTCATAAAATTATTATTTATACCATCAAAACATACCTTTTCAATTGTGATTTTATATAGAAGATTGTTCCATTTTTTTTAAATCCCTATTGAATTTTCCTTAAAACCAGAAAAAAATGTTTTAATGATAAAATTTCTCAAATGAATTTCTTACATGTTGTCACGAATATTTTAAATAACCTACAATGATATATGTATATTTTATATTATTAAATTTTATGTATTTATTCCATTCATGGACACTTTAATGATATTCCCATTTGTTATGCTTTATGTCGTGATTATAGTACTCAATTCATTCCATGGGTAACCCTTATATTTATATATGATTGATTATGTACGATTAATTATGTTGAAATAATATTCATGAACATGTTAATATGGGTTTTCCCAGATATATCTCTAATGCATTGTGTGATGTTGAGTCTCAGGAGACGTTTTGTGCGACGATCTTGGTGGTTAGCCTTGGCATGTGACATTATGATCAACGGTGTAGGCGGTTAGCCTTGGCTTGTGCTACAATGGAAAAAAATCATGGTAGTTAGCCTTGATTAATACTAAATTTATGTTTTATGTTGTTCCTCATTTCTATGACTAAATATTATTATGATACCATGTTTATTTTTTAATATTCCTTATGTTCCATGATTTTCTTATCATTATATCGGCTTTCTAACCCTTGTGCTATAGGCTTATTTTTATGTATACTCCATTGATTGGGTTTTCATCTCATCTATTTGTTCATGTTATCCCCAGGTTATCCTATATAGATGTAAGGGCTCAAATGATGTTATAATTTCTTCATGAATATTAATTAAAGAATTGTTTTTCCCTTAATTTTGTATTATGTACCTAGTCTTCCAAGACACTAGACTTAACGATCCGTGGCTTGTACTCTGATGCATAATTATGCTTAAAATATTGTAATATTATATTTGAAATTTTAGGGTCACTACAATTTCACCAAAAACCCTTATTTTTCCCATTGGGAGGTTTTTCATGTTGTTTTTTGGACATAGGTAATGACAATGGCATTGTTTATCATGCGATCTTCTCTAGTTAGTTGTCATCCTTTTATAAGGATGTTTTGGAGGTGATGTTTAGGAATAGAGATTCTTTTTAGAATTGTAATGTTTTATATTTCATGTTTGGAATAATTTGTATGAAATTTTATGTCTCCTAGATATGTATTCATTCATTCACTTGTTTCATTTTTTCTTTAGCATTTTTAGTATTTTCATGAGAAATATTTCTTATATTTAATTTTACATCACCATATCGATGAATACCTTGGGTTAATTGTTTCGTTGACCAAGTTTCATTAATTATTAATTAGTATTAGTTCCAACAACTATCCTAAAGTTTTGTTCCATGACCTTGGTTTGGTTCAAGATCTTTGGAAGGCTTTATTTGAGACCATCTTATTTTGGATACTTAGTGTGGAAAAGGAGCTGGCTAGCTCCATTATATAACAGAACTCGAGTTTGAATGGGTGGTCAATATTTCATTCTGATCATGAGACATAGTAGGTGGGGTAATTTAAATGATCCAAATTTTTGATTTTTTCAAATGGGAAAGTTCCTTTCTTTTTTTCAGTAGTTTTTTTTCATAAAATCCAAAATTTAGTTGATTTTTTATTGAAATGGGTTGATATAGATACCCGAAGATGGTCTTTTGTTTTGGGAATATACCCAAAAATTTATTGGGTTATGACCATATGAATAAAAGGAAATTCATCCAAGAAGATATCTTCCAAATACGAGTGAAAAAGAAAAAAGATAGGTTGTGTAAGTGGATCCTATAGTAGGACCATGTTTTTTTGAAGCTATAATCCACACTATTAAAAATCAAGGTAAAAAGTTGTCATGAACCCAGGAAAAGTTGTGGGTTATGGATAGGAAATCACTATTAATAATCTTAACATCATCCATGGTGAGAATTTATCGTAGGAATTTGAGTACTAGAATGAGTAGATTGAGACGATGTTCAGTTTTCTAAAGACTCCTGATAACTCTTTAGTCGTATATTCTACATATATTCTTTAGTTACTGGAATGGAGGAAGTGAGACACTATTTTTTTAGATTTTTTACACATTAATATTACATTGGATTCTATCTAAGAAAATATTTGATGAGGAATATTTTCATGAGACATTACATGTGGTAGAAAACCAGTACATTCTAACTATAGAGATATGGCAGTTTACTATTCTTGGGTATTCAACACACTTTCATGGTTTTGTGAACTAGGATATAAATCTCGATATAATTAACTATTTTAATGCTTAGGGACTTAATATGTAGTTTAGGGCATATATTTATTCTATGATTCTTCTCATGTTCCTTAGAATATTTTTTTTGAGGTGGTACGTAATGAAGGTATAGTATAGTGCAATATATCTACGTGAATTGGTTTGGATTTAGATTAGTTAATTTGGTTATTAGTCAGGGTGTGTCTTCCGACCAGAAAAGGAAACACTATGATATATAGTTTTCTTCAAGATCTATTTTGGTGGATTCATTATGATATAATTAGGTTAATTTTTTTTCTTTTTGAAGTCCTGGTCAAACCAAAAATAATATTATAGGGGATCCCAATAATTATCATCATTTGTAAATATATTTCTATCTGAGACATTTTTGTGGATGGATTTCTGAAGGCAGTAAGCTTATACCTAATTTTACCAAGGGTTAAAAGGTATTTCAATTCTTCCAATGGATTTGGGTATTGTCCCCAGGCCATTGGGGAATTTCATGGGGTTATAAAATCTCAGGGAGGAGCCTATGATTGATTTATTAATGTAGAAATGTTTGGATTAATGGAATATGAATCAGGGTCAGCTAATACTATAGGTACAATGTTAATTTTATCTTTTATGGTGATATTTTTTTTTGATATAGGTGACACACAATATTTTATATTATAAAAATTATTTTTTGAGTTGATATTTCATTCATATCTTATGACATCATTTTTGAATCTCTCCACACCATTGGGAAACAATTATGAATAATGTTTCATGTTTCACACAAGTCAGGTGATGATAGATGGATTCAAAGTTGTTTTAGATTTCTTGGTTATTTATCTTTAATTTTCTATCTGATTATTTTTAAGTAGTAGATGATCATGATTAAGGTAAATATTGAATTTTATTATCATCACATTCACTTTTTCCCCTGATAGATTCAATCATGTATTTCTAGGGGAGTGGTATTCTAGTTTGTGGAGATTTGGGAATATTGTTACATATGATAGAGTGATACCATTTCACATTCTATATATATGACTTGATGTTTTTTATTGATGATTGAGACTTCAACATTCCTTGGTTGTGTGTCCATACCCTGAGGAAAATTTGGATGATTTTTTTATTTTACAGCCACATATGGGGGTTGAATTTAATATCCACCGTCTACCATGAACTATTCTGATTTCAATAATTCCATGACTCTTGCCTCCTACAGAGTAACATAAAAACATGGTTTTGTTTTAAACATCATAGATAAGGGATTTATTCATCCTAGTATTCCACCATGTGTTTTTTCATTCAACATTGCTAATAAAGAAGACATTAGCCTTAGAAAGTGCACAAATTATTGAAAGATAATCATTTTACCATTTAGAACAAATATCATTTACCATGTGTGATGATCTCTTTGATTATATTAGAAATAATATGGGTTTTTAATTATTTTACATCATATAGGGTACCCCCAGGTGACAGTCTAAGAAGAGGATATATCTAATATACAATGTAAGATCAACTATAGTCATTTCCTATTTATTCTTGTTCCGTTAGTACAGTTAATACTCTGGTGGTATTTGTTGAATTTATGAAGAATATCTTTCATCGGTTCTTGGAATCATTTTTCTATTCTATTCAATGATGATATTTTGGGATTCCTCATGTTAGAGTAAGAGGACATCTACTATTGTGGTGTCATTCATACCACCTTGAGTTGACACGTTTTCATGTAATTATTTCTAAATGTGAGTTCAATATTTAATAAGTAATGATTAGCACAGATTTTATATATAATAGGTTAATCCTTTTGGATTATTAAAATATAAAGATAATTTTCTTTCTAAGAGTATCCAATAAATTTGTTTCATATTTGATGCTTCATGGGTTTTTTGTCATTATAGGTACTTCATTCTAGACTTCTCCAAGATTACATTTCAAATGAATTTGTTAACATATGAGGGTGTAATTTATGAGTGGGATGAAAAATGTTATGGATATTTTGAATAACTTAACGAGACATTGAATTTATATCTTGTTTTGAATGTATTAAAAATTAGTTTGGGTTATAATTTATTTCTGATGCCTCTATTGTGGTTTTATGATATTTCATGATGTAAGTGAGATAGGTGGTGACACATGGCTATCACTCTTTATTTCCTAATTATAATAACAACCCTAGTTATGATCTTGAGTTGGAATAGGTTATTCATCCACTCAAAATGTGGCATCACTACCTCTATCTGTATTAGTTTATAGTATATGCTGACCATAAAATCTTGAATTATATTTTCACTAAAAGGGATCTAATCTTATGAGAGATTTACTAAGTTGAATATAGAAAACAATTTAATTATGATGTTTATTATACTGTTTGGAAAGGTAATTTGGTATCTAATGTAGTAACTATGATATTACAGACACATGCAGTGGAAGAATCAGAGGAAGAGTGGTCTAGTATGAGTTTGATTACAAAGATGGCCATGGGAGATGAAGAAGTTGGTGGGATTGTGTATTTGGATTTAAAAATGATGAATTGTCTATGGATGATTGAGTTTTGAAGAAGAAGTACATTTCCCAAATTTCCAACACATTAATAAAAAACTAAATGATGGAGAGACCTCGAGTGATTGGAATTAGTTTCCAGGGGAATATTTTTTTCAAATGTAGGTTGGTAATTCCTTTTCATCTGAGGTAGGATTAAATAGAATGATGACACCATTAATATTGGTTTGTAAACCTAGGGACTGTCATGATGTATCAATACTTGATATTTTAGTAATGTTTGATGGGGATGATTTGGATGATTGCACATATTGTATCTTTTTATCTGATGTTTCATAGAATTATGGTGGAGCACTACTATCCTGGTGTTTTGTTCCGTCCCATAGCAATGCTGTTATTGAATTGAGAAGAGAATTAAATGGAATTCATCATCAGATTAAATCATAATCCTAGTGGGAATTATTAAATGTTGGTGGTCATTGATAGAGTGAAGAAATCAATCCATTTCCTCCATATCAAGTAGATAGTGAATATAGAGTATCTCAGTGACATATAGGTTTGAGAGCTAGTGGGAATTCATGGGGTTCCCTATATGATTGTTTCTAACAGGGACCCATGTTTCATATTTAGTTTTTTTGAATGTTTTTAAAGAGTTCACGAGTTATAATTTGGAATTATAAATGAATTATAATCCATAGATTGTTGAATATATAGATATTCAAATTCATGATCATGAAGATAATATCCATGACTGTGTGATATATTTTAGTGGTTTATGGGAAAATCATATACCATTGGTTGATTTTTCTTAAAAACAATATTTGTAAGGAGTTTTTATTATGGAACCATTATAAGGGTTTTGTGGGTGTCCTGGTAGATATACCTTTTGCAAGGTTGAGTCTAAATAGGGTATCTTGGTAGGCTAGAGTATTGTTTAATAGATGATGGAAAATGTGAATTTTTCAAGAAGAGATAATTCTCAGTATAGAGTCATTATAAATCTTATGCATAATTTCCTCTTCGATTACTGGATTTTGAGGTTGGTGATCATGTTTTTTCAGTAGTTTTACCTCACATTATATATCATCAGTTGGGTGTGTAGGGTTAGATGGATCTGAGGGTTTTAACCCCTTATATATTGTGAATGTTCTTAGAAAGGTATAATATCGATTAGAATTAACTTCTTGTTGTACTTAAATACATGATGTTTTTTATTTTTCCAATTAGAGTAAGTATTAACCGGATTCATCACATGTGATGGAGTTGGTGAATATTGATCATGAGACCGACACCACTATGGTTTAGAAACCAATTCATATTATAGTTATTTAAGAGACCATATTGTACTTAAAAATAATTCTGTTATTTCATGTACAATACTTGTGAAAAAAGTTATGGCAATGAGATATGGGAGTGAAAAGTGTTCATGAGGGAGCAGTAACATTCACTTTTCGTATATCCATTATCATGAAGACAATATGTCAATAGAAATATTTTATGGGTGGGAGGATTATAACATCTCATTACCTTCTACATGTATATATTTTACCATATTTTTAGATAATATGAAGGGATGTTTGTTTGTTTTAATTATTAATGCTTGCGTATATATATATTTGAGGTTTAAATGGTGCTAATTGGGTTCACTGGAAATTAGAGTTGGCTTTGGGAATTTCTGTAGATTCTCAAAAACTAAATTCTTACCAAGAATATTCATATCATGAACAAGTTTTATTATTTAAACCCATGATTGTGAAGATGTCGTGAGTTTGGTTTAGAGTGTAAAAAATACAAGCCATCAACTCTTTTTGTGTTGTGAATGGGATTATTTGGATTAATTTAACATGAGGCAATGATTTTTTAATGATTTTCTATTTTTGGAATTTACAGCAAGAAAGGGATTCATAATGTTAATCTTTAATATCCAATATTATTTTTTAAGTCTCATGAATGATTATTGTTCCATTTGACATGAAGGATTAACTCTAAAACATTAGGGAATGATTAAAGTGATTTTTGGGACATTTATCCAATTCGATTGATCTATATTATTTTGACTACAGTGGAATATTCAACACTTCTCCCAGGTAATTTTCATTTCTGTTTGTTCGTTTATATGGTTCATAGAAGTTCTATTGTTTGTGTTTATGAATATATTTTTTCACCTGTTTGTGTTTTTTATCAATCCATTATAGTTTTACATTTTTCGTTTTCATTTAATGTGAAGTTTCATTTTTTTCTAATATTTATTTTCAGAGGTGAATGTGTTTCCTCCATTATTGAGGTAGTTCTCATTATAAAGGATGTCAAATCTTGAATTTTAATAGTTTCATGTAAATATTTTTTGGTTATTCCTTAAAAATTCAATATTATAATGTTTTCATTTGATGAGAAGCATGTTTTTAATGGTGTATTCATTAAAACTAGATGGGAAGACACTATGTGTTTGATTAAATAATTTAAATGTTGGTTTTTGTTAGAAAATTGATATTCTATTCTATAAGAGGAAATTATTTGATGTAATTTTTTTATTAAATGTTTCCATTATTTTGAAATGATATTTTACAAACTTATCAAATTGTTCAACATTTGATGTTTTAGGAAATACACAAGTCACTCATTGTGAGTTTGATGGAACAATATGTTGTATGTCACTATTGTGTGTATACTAAAACAATTTAATATATTGGCTAGAGGCACCATAATCTTGGATGGGGTATTTTCATTAATTTATCGTATGTTTACCCATATGTTATAGAATGAATATTTTTCATTATCATTTTAAATTGTTTATCACATAACGGTATTTTCATTTTATATGCTCGCATTTTTATCTTATGGTTTCTTCATGTTTTCATAAATGAAATATTATAGATTTGGTGAATATAGAATAGCATTAGAAAAACCAAATGTCTGTTTTACAAAAATGTGTTTATTTTATGAAATATTATTTCTAAACTAGTTTTTTTAATATAGACCTAGTGATTTGTTGAAATTAGATATTGTGAGGATTATTCGGTTGTATCCTACTTATATTTGAACTCAACCCTGTCATTTTAATTTTAGTGGTTATTGATTTTTTAAGGAATTAGCTAAAGTGAATGGAATTATATGGCATTCCATTTTTTTGGTTCCTCATCAACTTCTTAGTAGTATTACTTGATGGTGATGGTTGGTGACACATTGATGTTTTTATACTTTTCATGTTTTATCAATATATTTTTGACTATTTTAATTTACTCTATATGTATCATGGATTAGTTAACTTTACTCTTCATTTTTTAATTTGTTTTTTTTCATTGTTCATGTATTTCATGGGTCATGTTGCTTACGTTTGTTTCACTTCCCCCATGTGGTTGACCACCTTGGGTGACATTTTATGTGGACCAAGGTTTTTTTGTTACAAAAATAAAGTCATATATACAATATTTCTTGTGTTTTGACAAAAAACATATTATTTTTAAATGAATCGTAGATAATATATCACTAAAATATTGACTCGATTCACTATTATTATTAATGGTCGAATTGATCTTGGTTATTATATTTCTAAAAAACCATTAAATAAGAAAATAATTAATGTTTCACTAATAAATTGGTCATAAAAACACCATGTGATCCAATAATATTAAAACACAATGAATATTTAGGTTAAAGATATCACTAGCCATCTCCTGAAATATAAGATAATAGAAGAAGTACAAAATAGAAGGGATGAAAAAAGGATAATGAAACTAAAAAAATGTCCTTGAATGTAATCAAAATTGACTCACCTAATATAAATGATGATATTGATCATATTTACAATATTTTAATCAATTATGTAAATAAGAAAATTCTACTAAACACTTGAAAAAATAATATCATGAAATTGTAGTTATATGCTTTTGTTGAAAATAGAAGGGTTAAATCATTATAAATTTTCCATTGAACATAGAGCCTAAAGATAATGAGCATAATAATAATGAAGTAAAAGATTAAATATGAAGTTCTTGTGAGGAAAAACTTTTAATATATGAATAAAATGATAAAATTCCTATGTTCCTCATGGCTAATATCACGGTATGTGAAAAATTATATTTGACTTTTTTTTGTTCTTACTCTTCTATTTCTCTAACAACGTCATTAAGGCATGAAGATTATATTTATGATAGATATTAATGTCATGATGGTATTTTTTATATAATTAAAAAATTAATGATAATAGAAGAAATTAAAATCAAATTTCTTTAAAAATATCATATTTTGAAACAAAACATTGATTTTTTTTCAAAAGTAAAAGAATAGAAAAATGATTAAAATTTTAAATATCAATTTATAAATCGTTAAAATTACCTTTATTATTCAACCAAATGGGAATAAAACTACAAATAATATAGTAGGATCTCAACATTTTGGTATGTTTATTTTAATGCATGTTTTTCAAAAAATTGTAATTTTTAAAAAATTATAAAAAATATACTTTTGTAAAAGGAACATTCCAAATTTTTTTTTATTATTTCAATAAATTTGAAAATATATTTTATAAATTATGTTTTAATATATATATATATATATGGTATGATAAAGGTAAATAATATTTCATTTCATTTTTATAATGGAATAACATGTTTTAAATAGTTTTTTAATCCAATGTATTAATTGGATAACTTAAGTGGGCCTAATATATGGCTAAAAAAATCATTAGACTCTTAATAGTTTATTGAACAATCATATCATGAATAAACTGTAGAAATATACTTGGTTTATAGATGTTATTTTCTCAAGGAATTGGTTTTTTGATCAATATGAATTCAATCATCTAGAAAACATTTTTCCATATTTTTTATAGTATGGGTTGTTTAAAAATGTAAAATTTTTAGTATGGGTGCATTTGGTATCTTCAGCTACACTATAATTAATGTTGTTTTATATGATAATTGATTAAATCATAATTTTGTATTTATTATTAAAATATATCATGGAGGTATTAAAATTACGTTTTAAAAATTTTGTGTATTGTTTTTTATTCTAATTGAATGATTTTTTACCACATATTGTTTTCAACTACTCAAATTATAGATTTAAAATCACATACATGTGTAAATCTAAAGTGTTCATTTTCACTAGATAATGAGTATTATATTTGGTATATGTTAGCATGTCAATGTAATATTCACCTTCTTTTCAGGACCAATAATCACCAACTACAATGATATTTAAAAAATTATCCTTTCACATATAAATTTTTTTTTGAACCTTTTCATATTTAAGAGGTATAAAAATATTCTTTCAAATTTAAAAAGGTTTTTTCGTATTATAATCCTTATAATTACCAATCCTCAACCATATAGGACCATGTTATATTAATATTATGGGACATAAATCTTACAACATTATAATTATAATTTATTTCACAAGATTTACATGGGCGTTCCTATTGGAATAGAAATGTGAGGCCTGTAAAGTCATTATCAACAAATAAAGGAAATTCGAAAATGAAGAATCATATAAACATGTTTACTTTATATTTAACTGTATTGGAGAATTATATCACATGGAGTATAATTATTTTTGTGTTTCTAAAGGTTATAATAAGCAATTATCCACTCCTACAACACCTCAATAAGATGGTATTTTTTTAATGACAAAATATGTCCCCTCAATAAATGAGTAAAACTCACTTGAATGAGTTTAACATTCATAAATTTTTTTGGATGATGCTGTTAATAAAACTTTTTATATATGTATATGTTTTTTCATACGAATCATCTTAATAAAAAGAGAATATGATCTTCTTTAAGAAAAATAAAAAAATATGTATACTTTAATGATTTCAGTTGAAAATTGTTTATCTTTAATAAAAAGGATATTCAAGGAAATTTTGACACTAAATTTAATGAATATATCTCTCATTGGAACAAAAACATATTTAATGCAAGTAGAGTATTAGAAAAGATTACCAAGACCATTGATGGTTTGTTTCACATAATATTTAATGATAATATTTCTATATCAAATCATTAAATTGATGATGATGCTGACCAATTTTTTTCATGCCTGAAAGCAAGTCTGCTAAAGTATCTGAATATGTTCTAAAAATACATTTTATTCCTTCACATAAATCTTGGATTCAATAAAAATACAATACCCTTCAGAATTATATCATTGAATTATACTTTCTAACTCATGCTAAAAGTTAAATATTAGTTGAAGTTCGATGTCAATAAAAAATTGATCACCATAAACCACAATCCCATAATGATATATTAATAATGAGATGTGGTAACTATCCATAAAAAAGGAGTTGAAATTATTGTAAAGGGATAATGTTTAGTCTCTCATTGAATGACACAATAGTCATCCAATTATCGGAACTAAGATATTTTTTTTAAAGAAATGTGGTGATCAAGTAATTATAATTTAGAACACAACTTTATTTATTTATAAACACTATATTGTAAAAGAAGATATGGATTATAGTGAAACCCATTAAACTATTTCATATCATTATTATATTATAATATTGTCATAATTTATAAATGGTTTTTTATAAAAAAAAATTAATATATATTTGAAAAGTTTTATTCTTATTTTTTTCTGAATTATTTTTGACAAACAACAAGGTTTTTAAAATATTAAATTTCTAGATCTAGTTTTCTAATTATCCAAAACTCATTATGGTTTATAAAACCCCTCTAGCTTATTATAATAGGTTATGTAAATTATTTATATCAAATAAAATCAAAATATGGAATAATGATTTAAATCTATTTCTAAAAACGTTTTAAATCAATATATTATTTGTAAAATTCTGTGTTGATTATGTTTGTTTCAGATCATGTGAAGAAAATCATTTTCATGAATTCACTAATTTATTGAATGAATATTTTGATATTATTTTTCATAAAACAAAAAAAATATCTTAGCATTCGAATTTCACATAATATTAATGTAAATTTTAAATCTTTATTAAAGAAAATTAAAAAATAATAAATATGTTCTCAATGGACCTTTATAATGAAATTCTAAAACCAATAAATGCAACCTATAATATAATGTTTTTTGATGTTGATTAATTGGTTAAATATAGTAAATATAGAATAATTATTGGATTTATACATTACCTTAATACGACATAAGATGACATTATTATTATTGTTTGTTGTTATTATCAATATAAATCAAATACAAAGTAATATCTTTTAAAATATCTTAAAATTATTTTTTTTATAAATAAAAGGAAATACAATACATGTAATATTTATCCTATGAAAACCACTTTTGAAGATAATTTTCTTATAATTATGATTTTGGATAATTCCAAATATATAATAAAAGTACTAGTGAAAATTACAACCAACTCAGAAAATACCTTATCTCATGGAATAATAATTAGTGAAACTTGGTTTATCACTCTAATGATAAATAAAAATAGAGATATTTTGGGTATTTCTGATCCTAAATCATTTGGATGTAACGTAATATTGTTACATTAGCTCGAAGTATTATCACATCTATTTTAGGTGTTAAAACTATTTTTTTATTTATATACTTAAAAATACTACCCAACACTCTCTCACTAATAACATGGAAAAACAACACCATTTTCTATGATATCACATTAAAAAAGGAAATATTATTCATGATATTTTTTCACCAACGCTATACTTGATGATATATTTAATAAAACCGTAATTATTGATAAATTTTAATTTATATAGAGTGATTGGTCATGGTTACCTTTTGATACATTTATACTAAACATGGAAAATTTTATATATTTCAATTTTTATAAAAAAAATTGGATAATTATTTTCTAAAATTATTTCAAAACTATAAATGTTTTCATACATTTAATAATTTTAATAAATTTGAGTGAGTATAATAATAAATGAGTAACATTCATGTAAATATAAATAATTTTTATGTGGTTATATCATAGATTCACCTAGAGTTTATTACATTAAATTGGTCATGTTGTATTTTTAATCTAATCATCACCATGGGAAAGAACAATAGGATTTTACATTACAAAATGTTTGAAACTCTAATGGAATTTTCAATGGCTTAGTAAATAAATATTTTTTAAAAGATAATAAAATAATTCATGTCTTATTAAAATTATCATATAATTTTTTATATTTTTTAGTGGCTCATCATATATTAATAATAAAATATTTTAAAGGTAAATAATCTCATTAATACTAACATGATCCTAGAAGAAAAAAACTTTTATAATTTTTTTCAGATAATTATTTTCTAATTTAGATGCATCAAAATATATTTATATGTTTTATATCTCCCATTAGATATATTTTCCAATTAATTTTTTTTATTAAATCATTAGTTTTATGAAATATAACCATTTATTAATTTTTAGTTTTATAAAATATTAATGTCCTGGTTTTTGACACACTCAGAAGAACATTAATTATAATAATCTTATTTTTACATAATATTAATATTGTTTTCACTAACCTCATATATGAATTCTTTTTTATAATCTAAAAATAAGAGGTTTTTTTATAAATGGGGTATTTTACATAAAGGGGAGATTATAATGATATTTTAATTATTATTAGAGGGGTTCTCACATTAATTTACTTATTGTATATGTTATTTATCATTAATAGTGGGAGATACTTGAGATTATCACATTATTTTGTTTTAATGATCACAAACACTATTTACGGTGTCAAATGATCTCATTTATTTGACTTGATTTGTAACATGATGAAGTATCATTTGCATCATTAAATTATTTTTATTTAACTTGTTTTGGAATTATTTAAATCCAAGATTGAATCCCTTTAGGATTATAAATGCACAGTGGTGTGTCACATTGTGCCCATCCTCAATAGATATTGAATTGTAATTATGAGATAGTGAGAAGGACCACTCTACATTACATATTAATAAAAAATAATCTCTATACAGCGTGATTAATTTTTTTTATTCATTCCCTAGTTATACAACAGATCCAACAACCCATATAAAGTACATGCTAGAAGGTCACTATCTATGTTATAATTCTTCTATTTATGATTTTTATATTCCAAATCTTATGTTCAACCCTATCGCTTGATTGAAATATACTGAACATAAAAAATTATCCTAAATTATTATCTTGTAAATATCAAATCCATATACCATAATGACCACCTCCATAACAGAATGATCTTTTTATTGCTAAAGGATCCTAGGATCATGAACCATTATAGGAGAATTAAATGATGGTAAAAAAGCATCAAATATACTCATAAAATACATGTTTATATACAATAAATACATAATACTAATGAATCCTATAAATAGATACCTTTTAAGGAATAAAAAACAATAAAATCTTCTCGTCCAATCTACAACTCAATCATACTACAATCAATAAATTACACTCAATTTCTCTATTTTTTTAGAGTGCCTAATAATTCAATATAGACGGTGTGATTATTGAAAAATATTATCACTCTTGTATTCTTTCTCATAATAAAGTATTTCTTCATCATATTGTTTTTTAGAAACAATAATATATTTAAAATACATTTCCTATAAGATATCATCATTTATTTCTCTTTATTCTATCATCATTGCTTATTACCTTTAATATGGGGGACTCTGTTTTCATTCCAAAATCACTAAAATGAAAATGAAATTTTCTTTAGGATGTTTCTAAAAATATCTATTTAAAATATGGTTTCAATTGTATTATTTTTTCATAGATACCATTAAACCAGAGGACTAATATTATAAATACTTATGTGGTTTTTTGGGGTGGTCATAGGGTCCTCTATTGAGATATTTAAGGCCATCATTTCCAAATTGGTTCCCTTATTTACATCCCATTTTTTATTTTATTAGATTATTTGATTGTTCAATTGTTCTTTTATTTAATCTACCATTTAATTAATTCCTTAATTTATATGTTTTTCGTTGTTTCATTTTTTAAATTTTATAAGAATTCATATTTATGTCATTACACATTCAAAAATATTTTTTATCTGCTTTAAAGTCTTGAAAATGTTTTAATAAAATTTATTTTTTCATTAGAATGTTTTTACAATTTATTTAAATTATTTTTCACTTAAATTTTTATGGGAAATTCACCCATCCCCCTCATTCTATTTTACCTTACAAAAACCTATAAAATATATTTGGGGTTATTCAAAATCAATGGTAGAATTGATTTTTGTTCCAACAATTTTATTTAAATGATTTGATTCTCATGTTAAGAGGGAGTATATGTTTTTCAATTTAGGGGGGATACCAATCATAGGGAATGAATAGATGTTGTTTGAAAAATCATGAATATAGAAATACCTATAGAATATAGAATAATATAATCCATGTAATTCCCTCAATAATTATTATTTTTTATATAAATCATTATTTTTGAAAACATAGAGATATGGATGAGTTATTTCACTATTATCTGTGTGGAATTTAATCTCACTTATGATTTTTCAAAAACCCTATTGGGGAGAATATTTGAACAATTGAGGCTCTAATGATGAAAATAATGGGATATGATTTGGATATTTATATGATTTTGTCCTTAATTTCAATCAATCTATAAGATGATTGGGATATATTATTATAAGGATGATGGTTTTCTTGAATTTGAAGTACAAAAGTGGTTTTCTGTGATGATGGGGAATATATTCATGTGGAACAACAAGCATATAAAATTAAAAAAAATGATATTTTTTATGATAAACAAAAAAATATTTTTTATATAGCATGTGTGATGTAATTAAGGATGGTTTTTAGAGAATTATGATAGTTGAATTTCAATGAAGATTCATCGTATTTGTGTTTAATGTAATTTTATTGACTTGTAATTTTTTAGAGGAAATTTATATAAACATACACCTAGTCCAATGTTAAAAACATTATGAGATGTTAAAGAATATCCAAATATTATTTATATATATAAGGAAATCTAAAATTTCATTATATAAGTCTAGTTTGTGAATTAGTACAGTTTTCAATGTAAATGGGTTTTATAAAGGATATTCACAAAGGTTGTTTCATATAATCTATTAATAATGTGAAGTATATGATAAAATTTAATAATGTAACTTCATAAAATGGGTTATATAAAGTCATTTTGCGATGAAGGTTCTATGTGAAGTTTGTCCTCCTATTTGAGCCATGTCGAACATATATTTATTAGAATAAATATATAACATTCCAAGTACATGATGATGAATCATTATGATTAGTAGATAGACTTGATAAAACAATCATATATTGTCAGAATTTGGTAGAGGGCCTTTCATGTTAAATCTAAAACAAATTTAATATATGATATAATAACATTAATAGTTTCTTTATAGGATGATCATGTTGATTATCTAAATCATCATTTGAATTATAAACTCATTGTTACTTGAGGCTAAAAGTGTAGAATCCCTCTTAAGGTGATCAAAAAATGATCCTTGATCTCAAAATGTCACCAATGTATCTCATGTTTCAAGCGCATGTGTATCAATTGTATTGTTTCATTCATGTTGATATGGAAAAAAATTATATTGAATAAAAAGGATATTAAATATAGTACAATATTTAGGATTTTATATGTTTCCTCATATTCATTAAAGGTAGGAGATGATGGAGGAATCTCTCAGTTGTGATGTGAAACTCTAGAGACATTCTTTAGGGTGTAATTTCTCTAGGGATAAGGAATGTCATGAACAACCATCCCATTTTCAAAAATGTTATTATTTTGTAGAAATATATATTGGTTAGAGAATTTTTTATTTCACATAGGGCCTTAACTACTCACTAAATCATATGATAACCCCAAATCTATGTAATGATAATATCTTTATCATTGGATTGTCAAATTCATGTCCTACATATGATATAAATATCAATAAATAAAAAAACATTTATTTAAATGATATTTATTAAATTATTTTTGTTATAGGTCCATTAATATATCCCATCAACCATCCATGTAATTTAGCACACCATATATTATAAATAAATAATATTCATTCTATAAATAAAAATATATTATATTTATAATAAATAAAATATATATTTATATAATATATAACTCGCACATGAAAAGGTGTTTGGATATTTGTGAACAAAAAATAATGAATAAATATTTTTTCTCAGAAAAAATAATATTTATTCATACTGTTAAATATAAATAAAATATAATTGGGATCAATAAATACACTATACTTGTATCCCTTAAGGCCTATTCCATCATAGAATTAGGCATTTTTTTCTAATGTCTAGTATCCATATCTCAAAACACATAGAGGCACCATCAAAAGAAATACATAATGTCATAATGATGACGACCACTTATTAATATTCGTTGTGCTATATAATCATTCATCTAGATATCTCATCATGGTGGTTGTAAACATATATCATCAACCTATATTTTGACTTTTCATTCATTGACTACATAATATAAACCCATCAATATACCATGGCTAGTGATTTTAGTTTGACTATAAAATTTTAATGAAATTTATGACATAAAAAATTCTACAATGATAGAAGAGACAAATATTTCTTGAAAATAATAATTAAGAACAAATCATTTATGATGCATCCAATCAACCCAACATCATCATTATCATATATCATAACATTATACATAAAAAATATAAGTATTCAACTCATGAAATGTATTAATAATAATCATAATGCATGAGTATGATTAAACACATTTTCATATCATAATATCAAAAGACCATAAGACATGTTAAATTCATTCTGGTGGGTATGTTTTCATAACCTACTATATTAGATATTTCCAAGTAATAACTTCTTGTGATGATATATCATCCTTTTATGAGGACTCACATATAAAATTCAATATATTATGGGTTACATAATATGATGTTATCATACCATAAAACTATATTTATGAATATGAACATCACACAATAATGTTCTTATCATTAAAGGGAACTAGTATGACATTTTATATGAGATATATTTTTATAGGAAATAATCATATTAAAAAGACAAGGAAGATAAATCAATATATGATATTAAATATATTAGTACTTGAATGTATGAATATACTGAATATATAACCTAAACATTAGTTGGTAATATTATTCCAAGTCCAATGGTTTCCCACTTATACTAGATAAAACAACTAATGAATTTCAATCTTCTATCTCTCAGTTTATTTACATGTTTATATGGAGTATAGATACATTTATCATCCCCAGAACATCATTTCATGGCCATTGTTGGTTTTTTCACATGCATGTCAAGATAATATACTTACTATGACTTTATTCCGATGATAAAATCCCTCATGTTGTGATATCACTCAGTGTCCACCTCATAATCATTTTAGAAACATAAAATCATTAGTAATTCCATAATATAAGTCAATCATAAAATGATAATACTCTTATTGTTGGTATTAACCAAAATTATAACATGATTTTAAAAAAACTTTTTCAACTGCTTCAAAATCCAAAAACATACTATGATTTTATAGATATGAACATCACCAGTTGTTATAATGTTTCATTTAATATTACCTTAACTACACTATGATACTAAATAAAATTTTTCTAAATGAATAATATTGTTCAGTTACATTGAGAAAAATTTTTCTAACATCCCCAGGAATCAGAGAAAATCTCAATTCTACATTTTCATTAAATATCATATAATTCAATATTTAATTGATTACAGAATACATGGATTTATTTATTATTACCCTATAATTATTTATTACTCAACAATACCAAACAACATTATATATCATTTAATATGTGATAGAAATAAATAAATTTTCATTTTGATATTCTATTTGTCCCAAAAACCGTTTCTTATTCCTACCCATGTTATCTTGGAAATATTGCAAGTGTCATGACATCATAAACAATTTGGTCATAAAATTTTTAGTCATTTACCATTAACTAATTTTAATATGTATATACTATGAATAAATTTATCAAAACTATAGATATATTTTTTAGAAATTTCTCCAAGGACTTTTATTCAACTTTTTTTTTATTCATAGAAAATTGATTCATTATTATTAATAAACTAAAAATACAAGACAACAATTTTTTATATTTAATAAACATATATATCATGGAAAACTATTACTATTCAACTGAACACTTTTTTAACATGTGGGTTTTCATTATTTCATGTTAATATTTAATTATAACTATTTATGTTTTTTACCTAAATGAATTTATTTACTTCTTATATCATATTAGAATTTATTTATATCACAAACACTCTCTTTATATGATTTATAGACATGTTCCATTGCTCTGAATATTGGATTTAGTATATACAGATCTATTTTAACGTTTTCTCTAATGAAGTGGCATTAAAAATCAATAGAAAAATATAATGGATAGAGAAAAGTGATTTGAATAGTAGAATTATCAATTATTTGAGCATTAAAATTGGTGTATATGATTTTTCATAGACTATATCATGACATTGTATAAACCTATATATATTAGATCATTATATATTTTTTCCTTATTTTATAATCCATGTCAATATTCTTTTGATTACTCCCCAATAGTAAAAATATAAAAAAACATAGAATTACAAAGTCTGGGAATTTTTGAACATTGAATCCATTACTAAATTCAAACTTATCTTTCAATCATATCATGTTTCCATTTCAAAATTCTTCATTAGATTCGTTATTCTAAAATTATATCTATATAGATATTAGTGTGTATGTATCAAGAACTGTAATACAGAGAAAACTAGCTATTTGGTATTGAATTCCAAATCAACAAGTTTCTATAAAACAACTCCTCCTACTAATCCTAGTGGGGTCTTTTGTTACTATTCCAACTCAATTTAATATAGAACTATGACCAAATTGAAGTTAATAGTGATACGACTATATCAAAATATATTTTTTCCTTTATAGAAATATATTCTTATTTGACTTATACAATTATATCATTGTGATTTTAATATCCTGAATAGATATAGTAAAAATCATTTAGATTCACATTATATTTATTTATATATGATGTTGTATAAAAACGATCTCATTAAAAAAATTAAGTTATGAAAACATATAATATTAGCATATCAAAATTTAAATGATAACCATTTTTCAAAATAAATGGAATATATTTAATTTTTTCCTTCAATTTACAAAACATGTCATGGAAGGATACTTGGAAGACCTAAAATACTTATAAGAATCACCATTTATCTTCCTTCTACTACCATCAATAGATTTCTTTATATAATGTAATTTTTATTTAGGATTAAATTCACTCGACATGTATATGATTTATGATTACTATGTTATGATGTTTTCTAAAAATCCATCTTATAGGATCTTATATCATTAATAAGTGCACTCATTCACATAACTGATCATTTATTAAATTTCATAGTGTATTGTAAAGTAGTAAATGAATTCACCTCTAACAATTTTTCATTACATTTCACATGAAATTATTGAAAATAAATTAAATCATTTAGGGAATAACTTAATTTCTAAAAGTTTCATGATGTAAAACACAATAATAATTATTTCAGTATTCCTATTAACAAAACTCAACAGAGACTAAAACACATTATATGGATATAATGAAGTAGACTTCTAAAAAAAATTTACAAAAATTATATTTCCACAATTAGTTAATTGATTATTTTTTTATTCATCAGTATTTCTGGTATGATTCAAAGAATTATTAATCTACAAGAAATTATAAAATACTATAAAAATATATATTCCAACTATTATATAATATCGTATTATATCTTATTATATTTAAATTGACGCTAAATTTTTTTTCTTGTTATACTGAATTGAAAAATAATTAATTTCAATAAGTCTATCTTCAAATCCGTATGTTTTTCCTCATTCATTACAAATATATAAATCACATTTCATCAACCCTAGTGAGAATTAACCTTTATTCATAAAATATCAATCTAATTACACGGTTTCTGTATATTAAACTTTAACATGTGAAAAAATCTACAAAAAAATTATAAAAAAAATTAATGATGAATAAACAAAAAAAATCATATATTTTTTTATACTTATGTGAGTTTCAATTCTTCTTTTAGTGATCATTCATAATGAATGGGAAGGAAATCGACTATTTTTTTCTATTTTCAATTGAATCTTTAAACTATTTCAGGGATGTTGTATTAGAACCATTTATGATAAACTAGTTTTGAAAATTTTAATGATTTAAATTAAATAATTTATTATACATGATGAATAATAATGTTATATAAAAACCACTTTAGTATGGTAAAGAATATTTAAATGATTCTGAAGAGATTTACCTGTACTAATAACCATGAAATTTATGATAAAAATGAATATTTTAGGTGGTATGAATAATAATGTGAGATTAATGTATAATTTATTATTAAAAATATAAGTTTTTATAGATGATCAATATACTCCATCATTTGGAATACATGATCAGTTGGTAGATAATAATCAACTACTTTACATTGATACATTGTAGTCACAATATTATTTATCTATGGAATCAAATCATAATTTTGGATTGTTATGAGATGATATTTCATGGATTAAGATTCTATATTCGTATTGTATATCATATTATCTATTTATAAAGTTGATAACATGATACAAAAGATACAGGATCCATCATCCATAAATCCTTAATTGAGATCAATTTCACATTCACAAGTTTTCTTTGGAAGTTGATCATATATAGTCGATTATGACAGATAATACATATTTTATCATAGTAAATAAGTTCTTACAAATTTATATCACTATTGGAATTTTTTTTATTTTACATATTTGTTGAGTCATGGAATTAATGTAGTATTTCAATGGTTATACTTTTTTTATATAATTATCAAAATAGATTTATAATTAATTTTCTTAATTACCTATATTTAAATGGAATTATCATTAAATATCTTATATGGTATCTAACAATTTTATAATTATCTAATACCATAATCCTTCTAAAAATATCCCATAACATATATATTATAGTATAAAGGATCCATATTTTCCATTTAAAACATAGAAATTTTATTAGCAATATATTTTAAGGTAGTTAGGTTGGAAGTATTTCATGTTGTCTTCTAGAATCTCTTTCATCTATTTGTTAAAATCCATAATCATGAAATATTATTTTGGATTTCGTCAATACTTTCTCATAATTTATATCATGCCCCACTTTGGAAGTCATTATTTGAAAATAACTCAGTTATGTCAACCCTATAACATTAGTTATATATATCCTATAATGGAAAATCACACATACATTTTATAGACAAATACCTTGATCAAAGGATTCATGCATACCAATAGTAATAGAAATATTTTATATATAAATATTTATATGTGGAATTTATTATTATGAATAAGAATTTATACTAAATATAATTTGGATTTTACATAAATAATTAACCATGGTTGTTGATAATATTAAATTTTAGTTATAAACCAATTTATTTTAATTTCATCATACATGATAAATAGTAAATTAGTTTTTGTAATCATAATTAATAAGATATAATATTAACATTTCCCTTGATAGAAATAAAATAATTACTGTAGAAGGATCATGAGTTATCTAATGTTTGATTTATTTAGTGGGCAATAAACTAACCAATGAATCAAGGGGAATATAATCCTTGTGACAATATTCAATTGAGATGAAGAATTCTCCACCAACTATTGTATATTCTAGGATTTTTTACATCAGATCAAAACATGAATTGTCTCTTCTATAAAGATCAATATCCTTACATATAATTAGTCAAGCCCATGTGTTGGGAACAATTGTAATGGATATGAAATTTATATTAAAAAATTCCACACACAGGGTTCCTTCTATAATAAGTGGTGGCGATGACATAGAAGACAACATTTTAAATTATGAGTAATAATTATAATAAGTCATGTAGTAGGTGAATTAAATTAAATCTAACACATATGCAAGTATGTCAAGATCATGATCATCACTTCATATAACAAATTCACATTAAAAATTTTTAGATTAATTTTTTAATATATCTGTTAATTAAGTTACAATTTTAAATTAAGTTTATAATTAGTGGAATTATTAATTACGTAACTCATTATAATAATTATTAATAATGGAATTACTCTAGATACTTAGTTAAACATTCCACTGTAATATTAATAAATTTGAAAATTTTCTTTATATAAAATTATATCCATAAACAGTGTGTAATGGGAGTCAACATATCATGTACCCATCATATTTATGTAGAATATTTAGGGTACATTTATAGTTAATTCACAAGGAATGTTGAATCGATAACATGTCATGTAGATGCATAGTGTGTAGAACCACACCTAACCTATTGAATGTGTACCAATTTTAAATCATGTGTAATGTACATGGGGTATATGCCACAACATGGAATATAGATATACATTATAATCATAATTAATTAGAAATTAATTATTCTATAAAACCAAATCACACACCATACACACCAACTAATTTCTATTTTGTGCAGTTTCAATTACACAATTATCTTATTTCAATGAAATTTTATTAACATGTAGACCACTTGTGTTGTCTTATACGCCACATAAATGTGATTTATTCCAAAAAACTTCCATTGGATATACCTTGTGCATATATTTCTTACCATTCCCATGTTTCATTCATAGGGACTCTAGGTAAAATCCAAGAAGGATAAACATGGTTACACGGTGTGTTCCCTAGCTATATTCCCTATAGGATAATAATCTCCATATTAGTCAACCACATGTAACTACCAGTCATGTACTTATTACATGTCATGTTTATTGTTTACACAGTTTGGAAAAATTTACTAGGTAATCAATTTAGGGTTACACATTATATAAACTAACCATTGTTTTTGTAACCACAAAATCTATATTCATTGTATCCTATCAACACATGGTGTCTAATTACACGTCACGTGAAAATTTTTTTCTTGGGGATTATGTATCGATTAAAAATTATGATCTAGTGAATCAAAATACATTTTATGCGCTATTAAGTTACACTTCATATAGGCTTGTATTCCAATCAGAATCGTCATTTCCTCTTAATGTTATCTTTATTCATCATTTACTTGTTCATGGAATGTTATAGGTTAAATGAATATGAATGACAAAGTTATCTTAACTTATAGATTATGAATGATTATTAAAATGAAATCAAATGAAATAACTATGATAATTGCCCCAAAAATTAAAGAATTATAAATATGAATGTGACATATTAGATGTAATTTAAATATCATGAATGTAGTGGATTTAAATATTGTGTCCATGACTAACATGTCATTCATAATAATAAATAAATAATTTTCAATGTATATATTTAATAGTTTAAAATATATTGGATATAAATGATGAAATTGACATAAATTTTGATGTCGTAGAGAGGATCAATTACATTTAATTTATAATTAATTTAATATGAAATATATAATAATTCATGGTTTAAATATACTGTGAAGATATTGATTATTTGAATCATATTAGGAGTATTAATGTCATTTTACAATTATGATTTATGTATAGTATATATCTATCTGAGATCCACTCATTTAATTTTATCACAAAACATTTCCAATGGATCATTGGATTCTCTCATTGAGGTACTGATTGTATTATATAATCATTTTTATGATAAAACACTATTGAATTTTTATTTAATAGATATTGTTCATTAAATCAAAAAATATATGAAAGTGTCTATTTCATACATCCATGGTAGAAAAGTGAATGTCGATGATTCTATTTGTCTTGAGTGGAAAACTATAAGAAATTTTTAATGGAAATATTTATGTAGGCTGAGGGAATGTTGTGTACAACCAACCCATTTGGGAAGATGATATAATTATTTATAGATAAAGCAAGGCTAGATAAATAGTAAATTCATATAGTCCCATCATTGATCATTGATTCCTTAGTGAAACCTTGTAGGGTCCTGAAAAACCCATAAAGGAGAATGTTGATCCCCTTTAAATCAAGGGATATTCTACCCGATTTCCCCTCAAAAGGATTGGTAAAATGTGGATAATACTCCAGGATGGTGAAGGACGAACCTGTCTGCAAACCGGTTTAATTTCAGTGACAAATGGCCGGTTTCGTGAACCGTCCCTCCTCTACAGACCATTGTTGTTCGCGAGAAGGAGGGGGAGATCCTCTGTGGTCATGAGGCGGGACAGGTGCCAACCCAGTTCACCATTATGGACCTCCCAAGCTGTGAGCCTTGTCAACCGGCCCAAACTGCATCCTCTATCATTTGGAAAATGGAGGTGGAACCTTCCACGACCACGAATCACTCCCTGAGTTTGGTTCACGGAGGAGGAGTGTTTAATGCACCACGGATTGCGGATTGACCAAGCCATTGGTGTACTGGGTTTTAAGTCATGGGACACTGAAAAAGGTGCCGCATGACCATAGATACAATCTATTCCCCACTCTATAATAGGAGATTTGAAAAGAAGAGGAGCAAGGAGAATGGAGAGGATATTGGTCAGATTCTGAAGGAAGGATTTCTAAGGAAGGCTTAGGATTTCGGAAGTTTCAGTTCATGAACCAGAGCATGTATGAACCTGTGAACGAACTAATAAAGTGCAAAAAACGCATAATAACTTGGTAAACAGCGAATTCAAAATAACAAAGAAGTGAAAACCACAATCTAGGGTCCCTCTGCAGATGTACTTCCCGCAGACCAGGGAGATTATTCCTCTTTTCTGATCCACCGCACCGCATAGCACCCTCCTATGTGGGCGAAGCCTTGACCGACGAGCCTCTAGCTGGCGACGCCCTTACCCGCTACTGCTCAAATGGACCCCTCCACATACCATCGTTGTACATGGACTGAACCCAAATCCGTGAACCCTCTTGGTTCATGGGATGCCAATCAGTCCGCAGACCCTCCTTGTTCGCGGATGGCCAATCAGTACACGGACCCTCCTGGTTCGCGGATAGCCAATCAGTCCACGGACCCTTCTGGTTCACAGATGGAAAATCAGTCTATGGGCCACCATGGCCCACGGATGACCTCTCCCGCCACGTAGCACATCCCTACGCAAAGGGCACCACCACCAATACCCCTGTGTAACCATCCAAAACCATAAGTGTTCCCATTCCCGACCCAAATAAAATCATTCCATTTCCAATCTGGCATGATCCTTTGCAACCTCCTCATTGGCCTACTCATCATCCCCGAGTCTAGGTCTCCACTAGATCCACTGGATTCGTGTAGTGTAACCAACAGGCACATCAACGCACCATTTTGAGTTCACATACCCATGGTAAATAAGGGCAAAGGGGTTACCCCGACCCTTGGTAGGATTCCTGAAGCATGCCTGGGTTCACATTCCCATAGTAATGTGGGGTCTGAGCCCGAGAGACCCCTTTATTCCTCTACTCGCTAGGATGGTGGAATGCACGCTTCAATAGTCGGGAACTTCTCCACTCCCCGGAGAGGGGGAGACATACCAATCTGAAGGAATCCATCCACATGCACCTCGGTACTTCCCCGGGGAACAAGAGAGGTGAAGGGCACAGGAGCACCCCTTTCCCTCTCCCGCTGCAATTTGTCTCCATGGGTGTCCATCCTGTAGTAAGCCCCGACATTATGGGCCACCCTCATGCGTAAGTCCTACTCCATCTCTAAAGGACATGGTTGCACCTTTCGCGACATGATCCTCTGGTCCCTGCCGCCTCTTTATTCTCACACCGAGCATGAATCACGTGGGCTTAGAATAATCATCGACCATGACATACTCTTTGGGGCCTTCTCATAGTGTAATCCCCAATCCATCACACTAGGCTTCCTCAGAGCGTACGTCCCAATCCATTACTAATTACGTGGACTATGATCCTTTCTCTTAGGCAGGGTACGTAGGAAGCCTCCCAGAGGTTCAAGCCCATCATCCACACCTTTGGCCTCCTCATAGTGTAATCCCCAACCCATCACTCTGGGATAACACAGAGCGTAATTCCCAAGCCGTTACGAGCTACAAGGACACTGATCCTTATCTCTTAGGTAGGGTACTTAAAAAGCCTCCCTGAGGTTCAAGCCCATCGTCCACACCTTGTGCCTCCTCGGACTGTAATCCCCAATCCATCACTCTGGGAATCCTCAGAGCATAAGTCCCAAGCTATTACGAACTACGTGGTCTTTGATCATTTTCTCTTAGGCAGGGTACGTAGAATGCCTCCCTGAGTATCAAGCCCATCATCCACACCTTGGTCATCCTCTATGTGTAAGCCCCAATCCATCACGTTGGGATACCTCAGAGCGTAAGTCACAAGCCATTACAAACTACATGGACTTTGATCCTTGTCTCTTAGGCAGGGTACATAAGAATCCCCCCGGAGGTTCGAGCCCATCATCCACACCTTTGGCATCCTCAGAGTGTAAGCCCCAATCCATCAGTCTGGGCTACCTCAGAGTGTAAGTCCCAAGACATTAAGAACTACGTGGACTTTGATCCTTGTCTCTTAGGCATGGTACATCGGAAGCCTCCCTATTGTTCAATCCCATCATCTACACCATGGGACTCCTCAGAGTGTAATCCCCATTTCATCACTCTGGGCTGCCTCAGAGCATATGTCCCAAGCCATTATGAACTACGTGGACTTTGATCCTTGTCACTTAGGCAGTGTCTGTAGTAAGCCTCCCTAAGGTTCAATCCCATAATACAGACATTGGGCCTCCTCAGAGTGTAAGCCCCAACCCATCACTCTGGGATGCCTCATAGTGTATGTCCCGAGCCGTTACAGACTACATTGACTTTGATCCTTGTCTCTCAGGCAGGGTATGTAGGAATCCTCCATGAGGTTTAAGCCCAACAATTGGTCGATCGACTATCTTCACATCGGTTCCCCGTACAAATCCCAGCGCCGCCACAATGAGTTCCGTCTCCATGGGGTCATTAATCCAATGAGGGATGATAATCCTCAGGACTAAATGATTTTGGACCCCTGCGTTCAGCTGACCATTGCCAACCAGGAGAAATCTGTGGATACTATGCTTGGGCATAAACCAAATATTTGTGAAAATATGAATATGTCAAAAATCTATAAGAGAGTCCAGAATAAGAAATAATTCCCCCCTAAAAGGGTACGATGATCCTAAATTCCCATCCTCTCGACCAATGCGAGTTCTTAAGCATTGCTAGCCAAACCATCCAGCGAACGCCTGCCTTTGGAAAGAAGGTCCATGTGTCATCAGATATGGAACTATTGGGTATTTTGAGACCAACCCAAAACAAAAATGGTGAACCCGACGTGAATGTTCAACCAAGCATGATGGATTTAACCTAATTCCTCTATGTGCCCACTTTTACTCACATGGAGGGCCAAGCAAGGTCATTAATTACGTATGGGGTCATGAGATGCTGCTTTGACGGGTTTGCTGCTTGTATTTTCTAAAATGGTTTACAGGTACTATCTTCAGAACTCCCTTCGATCCAATGGCGTCATGAAGGAAGTTGCAATTGCACACTTCAGGCTACGCGATGACTGGACATCCTCACTAACGGAGGACCCCTTCATCCACCCAGTCTCTTCAGAGCTGGGTCTCGGAAGCATTGATTCGAGAGTACCAACTGAATGGTACTATCCCAACAGTGGAGGCGACCAATAAATCCCTCCAATTTATCATGATTCGTCGGTTTCCGGCTCATCAGCGGCAAAAATTGCAGATCTAGACAGCCCCTGTTGCTGTCTCCGACTGTTTTGGGAGTCTATCCCCAAAATGGGACAATGCGTAACTCCCTTACCTTATGGAGGGGGATGAGGTTGATGCTGAGGACTTCATCCCCACTGAACGGGGGTTCTGCTCCCAGGCACCCGCCGGTTGGCGTCATCGTGGTCATGTCGTGACTGAACATCCTCATGGCGAGGTGGATGTCTCCCCAAGGATTCAAGCCCACACTCCCCAAGCTCCGGCCCCTCAGACCACCTAACGAGGGTGAAAGACATACAATCAGGGACCGGTCATCACCCTGGTCCTTGAGGAGGAGCTCCACTGCCTAGCCACAGAGACATACCACCAACATGCACGTACACCTATCCACTCCTCCCGAGCCTACCATCCATACATGGCGGCATCATACGAGCCGACGCATATCCCTGCCGAGCTCCATCAAGCCCGTCGCTCACACAGGACGACACTTACCTGGATGGCACCTCTCCCTGCCCAGGGTCGTGATGCCCACCAGCATGACATGGTGGCGACCCAGATTCTGCAGGACCGGCTCCTAGTAGATGCTATTAATGCCCACCATCCTGATATTGTGGCGATCATCAAAGCCCGCCACCCAGATGTGGCGGAAAATCATAGGCGGGTACGTCTCCCCGCCAACAAAGTCCACTGACTCGATACGGTAGGAAACCAATATATGCAGGGCTAGCTCCCTAAGGATGCATGTAAAGTCCGTCATCCCGATGTGGCAACAAAAAGAGAGATAAACCAGCGTATCACGGTATAGTGGAAGATTCTTTCACCTACACCGACACAGGAGAATTGTCAGTACCCACTGACCACCGGAGGACCGGAGTAGGATAATCCTAATCTGATACCGGAATGGGCCTTCATACCCGTTCCAGCCAATGATTCCACTATTCATATCCTGGAAATGATGGCGTAGCAGGTATCGATCCCAAATCATATCTTGCAGACTTTCCATAATATAATTGCATCAGTAGTAAAAATACGGATTCGGGCTCGTGAGCCTATCTCCCCAATTGAGACGACTCATCTAAGAGAAGAGATAGTCGCCTTAGAGAAGATCTGAATCCCTGATCCTACCTAGGTTAGTCGTCGGCTATATTCCGCGATTCAAGGGAAACCAGATCGAGCAGATTCACTCATTCCAATTGGGGGACGCCCGTCCATCACGGTGGATGATCTAGAGTAGGCATATATCCCTGCTAAAAGTCAATATGTTTGTCGTCGTATCCCGACAGCATCACGAGACCCAATTAGACAGGGACCCAAAGGTGAAGGTCGTTGTCAATAGCAGACGATCCCTACTTCCCCCAAGGGAGTGCCCCAAACGAGCCAAAGGCAGCCAGGAAATAAAGTGTGGGTTCATGACTCTGCTCTGTTGGAAGTTGGGGTTCCCAACCCCGCTAAGAACACATTTCTGTCTTAGAACCCTGCTCATACATTACCATATTATGGTAGTGGAAGTAGCATTTGCGATGGTCCTCCCCGCAATCTCACTACCAGCAGCTCTGAAGGTCCTCCCCAGAGCACCTGTGGGAGCCTCCCCCGCGGGCATATAACGATCGATCATGAGAGATCCAATTTTGATGCGAGTCACAAAAACCCTCCATGTGGCTAGAAGATCGAGCAGTGAGAAGGTCCTCCCCTTGATGCGGTCCACCCTGAAGGTCCTCCACAGGTTATATGATACAAACACTCTCCATGCAGTGGGACCACATATTATGATAGTAGTCTCGATATCATAGTCACAAGTGCAGAGGCCCTCCCCATAGTGACATATCATTACGACAACATGGTCCTCCCCTTGTCGTAGCCTGCCCTGAAGGTCCCCTCCCAGGGGTTACACTGCAATAAAACTACGCGCAGCTGAGCATCAAATCACGGTTGTAGTCCTCTCCACCCTGATAACGGAGGTACTCCACATAGAGACTTCAAGCAACGAGAAAGCCCTCCCCTCGTTGTGGTACATTATGGAGGCCCTCCCCAAGATGTATCCCACATATATTCTCCCTACAGCAGTAGTACTGGTAGTCATCTCCATTGTTGCGGCTATGATGGTAGTCCTCACCACCATGGCCGCCATTCCGAAGGTCCTCCCCGCATTTCCCTCAAGTAACAAGTAGTTCCTCCACTTGTTGCAGTGTTCCCTGAAAGTCCTCCCCAAGATGCACATTGAACGTCATTCCATAATGGTCATCCTCACCATGATAGCAGTTGTTGTGAAGGACCTCCCTGTGACGACGCTACACAGCCATAAGGTCCTCCCTTTGCTGCGGCATGCCTTGGAGGTCCTCCCCAGGGTGTGCAATGCAAAAGTCCTGTATGTAGTGAAGCATCAAGTAGTAATGGTTGTCCTTGCCATTATGGCCGCCATTGTGGAGGTCCTCCCCACGATGACATATCATGTCGATAGGAAGGTCCTCCCCCTACCGAATCCAGCATAGAAAAGCCCTCATATGCTGAGGCACTCAGAAGGATGGGATCCAGCATGTTATATTCCCTATTAGTCGCTGACGAAATCCATCTGCAATCAGGAGACGGTCCAGGGCCACGTTCATCCTCTGACCACCTTGGAATTTCCCACATAATAACTCATCACCTACTGGTCCCACGGCCTCTGACCACATTGGCAGTGAGCATCTCAGTTGGGCCGACCAGGTAGAGGAGTCACTAGCAGGGGAGTACACCGATATGTTGCACTAGAGTAAACGATTGGCCAGGGATGATATACCAGAAATAGTTTGGCCTATGAACACCTCTCATATCGACATACCTAGAGAGTTATCGGAAGAATGAATGCACGACATACGCCATAAAATAGGGACAACCCTCCACTGACTAAAATCAATATTTCACCCCTTCGAAGGGTATGTAGACCACATCAAGACAATATGATACCTCTTGCATCACATCGAACTAGAAGCTCTTCCTTCAGCACATAAATAACAACCCGATAGGAGTAATGGAAACATGGAGATATCCTGCCTCCATGCGCTACACCAGTTGCACCGCCACATCGGTGACACTCCAATGGGAGTCCATATCAGATGATGGGGAGAACATGGAGCTCTACATTTCACTCCACTCCTCACCCAGAAAAACCTGTTTGGCATGGTGTCTTGCAATGTCATCACTTAAAGACGGAAATCAAGTGGTCTTCTTGTTTAGGAGAGGCAACACACCCAACAAATTCACACCATGAGTAAGTCCCAAAAGCGTCAGGCCTGACGAGAACAAGCCATTCATGAACTATTGAATCCGGCCACTGAGAGCATACAACATGCCTCTCACCTAAGAGTGGCTAATCAATGATCTTTTCCTGGCTCCCCAGAATGGATAGGTTCATAGATGAATTCGACATCAATCCACGTTCACCCTCGAATGGGGGCACACAAGATCAGGAAGGTAGCGATAGCTGCAGCCACTGCCACGTTCAAGGGTCAACCCCCGCCTGCAGGGCTAGGGGAATTTTTAACAACAAATTCCCCTATAAGACCAATAAAAATGGATGGGGACTCAACGTACAAGGAACGGAACCAACCCCAGCCCTCATGGCTGGGGGAATTATTACCCCCTCAACAACTACCTCCCCCACGATATTTAGTATTCTCCCATATATGGAGGGCATTTAGAAGAGAAGGTTCCCATCCTATAATATCATTTGAATCATCATCCCCTTTGAGGGGAAGGAGCACTTTAAAGTCACATCAAAGAACTCTTTGTGTCACCCTTTGTCAGGAAGTCCGAAGGAAATCCCAGTTCATGAAAGGGAAGGCCATCAGAAGGTGCAGGAGATCATCTTACTGTTTGGAAGATGATATCTTCTCTGCCCCATGATATGAATCTATCAACGTCATAGAGGTTAACCCCATGGGTGACACCAGAGATGATGAAAATCGGGATGGGTCGGGAGATGATGGTTCTGGTAAGGCTGTGACTCACAACGAACCCCCAGGTGTGCACACAAGGAACCAGGGGTCCGCCCTAAATATGGTCATCCTTCCATCCAACCCTCCTCCACCTACCCAGTGAGATTCTAATAAGGATAATAATAATGGACTGTTTACCATTAACCATCCTCCTTCTCATGACAAAGATGAGCCATTCATGCTCGAAGAGAGATTTGCTCAACAGGAAGAAGAAATGAAAGAATTGATTCATATCAATGCTGAACTACTCTAGCGGAACCACCTTATTGAATGTGAATCCCAGGAGGAGCCACATCATGCACTCCCAATAAGTGAACCTCAAATAATATGTTTTTCCCCGGAAAATGAAATACAGTCAGGGCTCCCGTCCAACAAGGTGCCCGGCCCGTCCAACTACCTCAACATAGATTCAGATGAATACCAAGACTTCCCTCCAATGAGGAAGAATCTAGAGCGATTACACCTAAACCCAACGAAGGTGCCATAAATGGCACATGCACCCCTTGTGCCAGCCAACCCAGATCCTCATGCAATGCCTCGGGCTACGCCTGCCGAGGGCCAGGCCCAGCAGGATGTAAACTAGGGTCTCACTAACACCATCGAGGCACTAATAGCTCGATTGGAAGTGATGGAAGGTCGACGTGCTCCGATACATCCAGAGCGGAAACCCTACCTCGATTGGGTGACCAGCACACCACCTCCACCCAATTTTGGGATCCCTGTATTCCATATTTTCGATGGGTCAGGTGATCCAGAATAGCATTTGATGCACTATGCTTCATATTGTGACCCTATGATGGGGAATCTGGAACAACAAGGAGTGGTAAAACTCATATGTTTCGTACAGACCTTGCAAGGATCCGCCTTCGTCTAGTATAAAAGCCTACCAACCCAGTTAATAAAAAGCTGGGAGGACCTTCGGTAGTAGTTCATGTTCCACTTCAGCTCAACGTTCCCAAAAACAACGGTCAGTGACCTCATGAATTGCAAGAATAGGGAGAACGAGACGGTCTTAGATTTTATTGCCAGATGGAAAGGTCTGACCTATTCCCTGAACATGCCAATTCCTCAAGATGAGATTCTAGCCATATGCATCGATAATCATCGAGATGAGCTGCAAACACTGCTCATACCAGTGGAGTGCACTACTAGATTCAGCCATCTCTCGGCCATTGCCCAAAGAATTGAGGACTCCCTGTAGAGGACTAATTCGATGTCCTGAATAACCTTGAAGGCTCCTATAAAAAGAGCCCCTAGAGCTGAAGCGTTTGCTATCACACTCAAGCCGGCCCCTGTGCCCGCTCCACCACTCAGGCCTCCACCAAATCATCATGAGCCTCCTGCATATCAACGACCACCTCCTCCTATACGGGACGATCAGAGGGGACCGAAGCAGAAGTAGTATGAGGAAGGAAGACAAATAGTATACTCATTCTGAGACGATCATGTCCGCGGCTACTTCATTGTTGCCATAAATTGCAACTTGCTCTGCCTCCTAGAGCCAAGGAAACCTGCAGAAGTCGGTCATGATGACAGGCCAGATTACTGCCCCTACCATCGACTATTGGGATACAATATCCGAGAAAACTCTGTCTTCAAGGACCTCATACAGAGGATGGTAGAATCCAGATAGGTCGAGCTGGGACCACCCCTAGCACATGTGGAATGTATCTCTACCACTGATTCCGACAAACAAGAGGGGTGGTAGAAAGTCACCAGAAAGTAGGGGTACAACTAGATGACTTTCAAGACTATCAAATGATCCCAGTGCATACTCCGAGAACAACTGCAGTAGCCGGTGTTGCCACCAACATCCCCTGAAGACGTAGAGCCGATTGTATCAGCCTCACAACCCTCCATGAGCAGGTCATCCAGGCATAATTGAAGAAGGAGGAAATAATCACAAGAGGATCAGTTCACGATGGGACTAAATTTAGTCCCAACCATAGCAGATTATATGCCCTCAAATTTGGCACCACGGGCACCGACCCACCAAATGGCACAATTAGAGAAAACCGACCGGGTTGACCTATTAGAGGATGAAGAGACAATATTTGGTTCTATTAACGTCATCCATCTCATGGAATCGTTGGTTGACGAAGGGTACGGTTATGATCCTGAGTTCCCTGCACGAGGAACTAAGAGGAGGAATCACAGAGGTAGGGGATACCAGGGGAGGTGATGCTGCAGCCAAAACCAACCCTACGGTTGGACCCCGAACCAAACCATTAATATCACATAATCACATGGGAGAGCCCTTCAACAGACTCAGCAGGAGAAATAATGCTGCACCACCTCTACAAGCAGCCACTCTGGCCTTGTTGTTCTGTGATACCCACCATAGGAGGAGAAATTGTTAAGCCGCCAAGTGTGAAAAAACACACCGGCTGGTCCAAGTCCTCAAAATGTTGGATCATCATCGATATTCAACCCCACGGCTGGTCCCTCCTTGTCAAATTATCCAGCACCCAAAGCACCCTCTAAGACTCTCCCTCCAACGGATAAGCATCGGCCACTAGAGCAGAAATATGATATCCTTAAGCAGATGGCATCAGTACTAGCCAAGATGACAATCCTCAAAGCCCTAAGTCTGTCAAAAGACCTCAGGGAGGCGCTTGTAGAAGCTTTGATCAGCCCCCAGGAATTTCAAGCTGAGGTAGCAGCCACCGAGATTTACCAGACAGAGATTGAACCACCTGAATGCAATGTAGTGATTTCCTTCACTGATAAGGATGAAGATTACATCATGAAAGGAAACATAAGACCACTAATGTGTCAACCACACTAAATGTTATTGAGATCCGGAATGCCGTTATAGACAATGGCTCTGGAGTTAACCTCCTTCCCCAATGGGCACTCCATATGTTGGGATATAGTGAGGATGATATAATCCCCTCAGCCACAACTATGTTATGTTATGACAAGAGTGAGCAGAAGACAATGGGTAAAATTAAGCTAAACACCCATCTTGGTGACTTGGTAGCCTACACGGAATACCTAGTGGTCTGGCAGAGAACAGCCTTTAATGCATTGCTGGGAATGTCGTGGCTCCATAAACACATGGTCGTTCTTTCATCCAACCACCAATGTATCAAGTACCATGTCAATGGAAAAAGTGGAATGTTACACGCTGACAAAGCCCCCTTCGAGCTATCCGAGTCACATTACATTGACTTCGGGTTCTATGAGCAAAAGAAAATGAAGCCTCTGGTCGATGGTGTCGACTGAATCCCCACTCCAAATGGCCTGGAAATGGTTCCTGGTGACTCACTCTAGCATCTTGGTAGTGATTATGTCCTGCCCATCAACCATGTTGATAGTAGGAATTCATGTTCGGGAACACACTTGGATGTCCTCATGACTTCAGCCACAACAGCCGAGTGTGACAATGTGGGAACATCCACTGACCCTCAATCTGGGGATGAAAACTCGAGTAAGGATGCCGACGATACCTCACCTCTGGACTCCAAAAATCCTGGGTCAGGAGTTCTTTCCTCATAAGATCAAGAAGATGAGGATTTGGAAGAAGAACAGGGGGAGATCTCAGGGATGCACCTCTTACAATTGAGGGTTGTCTCTCCACCACTATAGACGAGCTCAGAGAAAAAAACCTGGATACCGAAGAAGATCTGATGCCCACTCTCATTAGTGAAGCCATGTCTCCCGAAGAGCATGAGGTATATACCGCCTTCTTAAGGCAAAATCGAGATGTGTATTCCTGAAATTACACGGAAATGATGGGACTCGATCCCATAGTGGAAACACACCACCTAAGTCTGCCAGATGACCACCAAAACTATAAACAGGCTACCAGAAGGACACACCCCTCACATGCTGCCAAAATAGAGGATGAAGTCGATATGCTTATTAATGTTGGCTTCATTAGGGAGGTCCAGTACCCTATTTGGTTAGCCAACATCATCCCCATCATGAAAATAACGAGAAAATTCACATCTGCATTAATTTCAGAGATCTCAATCAGTATTGTCCGAAAGATGATTTCTTGGTCTTAGTCACTATGTTATTAATCGATGCAACAACTAGGTATGAGGATTTATCTTTCATGGATGGATATTCCGGGTATAAAAAAAATCAAGATGGCCCGATAAGACAACATATCCACTTCCTTCAGGGCCCTTCAAGGGGTATTTTGATACAGGTTCATGCCCTTTGGTCTCAAGAACGCTGGCGCCACATATCAGTGTGCCATGCATCGGATCTTTAAACCATTCCTAGGGAAATTCTTTGAATGTTACATGGATGACCTGGTGGTCAAGTCCAGATAGCACTCGGATCACCTGTCAGACCTTGAGACTATCTTCAACAAACTTCGATATCATAGCCTAGAGATGAACCCCTTGAAATGCGCCTTTGGGGTTACCTCAGAGAAATTCATTGGCTTCATCGTACACCATCGTGGAATCAAAGTCGACCCTGAGAAGACAAAGGATATCCTTGGATTACCACCTCCCAAAAATCTCACCGAGTTGGGGGGATTCCAAAGGAACCTGGCCTATATCAGGTTGTTCATAGAAAACTTGGAAGGAAAATGTTTTCCCTTTACCAATTTAATGAAGAAGGGGGTCACGTACCATGGATAGATGACTGCCAAGAGGCGTTTGGAAACCTGAAGAAGTAATTCTTAATACCACTGGTTCTAATGCCCCTGGTCGAAGGAATACCTCTAATCCTATACGTGACAACCCTATAAAGGTCACTGGAACCCTTCCTCGCACAAAATAATGAAGATGGCAGCGAAAACAGTCTCTATTACCTCAGTCAAACCATGATTGATGCTGAGACTTGATACTCAAATATCGAGAAGAACTATTTGGACTTGGTCTTCGTAGTTAAAAAGTTGCGACATTATCTATAACAACATGATGTAAATTTGATCTCGTGATGTAACCCTATCAAGTACATCCTCATCTGCCTGATGATAACCGGACACCTATCCTGATGGTCGGTTATCCTGAAACTATTCGACATCCGGTTTGTGCCCCAGAAAGCCATCAAGGGCTAGGCATTAGAAGAATTTCTAGCATAACACTCTTTGATAGGGACCACTCCACCAGACACTGAGCTACCTGATGAAGACATCATCTCGATTCAAGAAGAGTTCCCAGCATGGGAAATGTACTTCGACGGTGCATCCCGAAGCCTAACTGGGAAGAAGATGGATGATCCCAGATTCAACAAAGTGTGTTTGGGGATAATACTGGTGTCCCCAGAAAAGGAATTCTAGCCATATTGTTTCTTTCTGTTAGTGGGATGTACGAACAATGAAGCGGAATATCAAGCCCTCATTGAAGGCCTAGAGCTCACACTCCAGGCACAAGTACAACACCTTAAGGTAAAAGGTGACTCAGAGCTAGTCATCAAGAAAGTCAATGGTGACTATGCTATTAAAAATAAAGAGTTGATCCCCCTATTTGACCATGTCCTAGGGTTAATGACGGAATTCTCCACAGAACCAACACTGACCTATATTCCATGATCTCAGAATGCATAGGCTGATGCATTATCCAATGCAGCCACAACCCTAGCTGACCCGGACCAGGATGAAACGGTTATAAGTATTGCTCACCGTTGAATTGTATTGTTGTTTGTTCAAGATAAGAACGATGTAATCCATGAAGTTAGTCATGTCCCCGAGCCATATGCTCTTTCCACTGTATGGATGACCCCCATTGCAAACTACCTTCAACAGGGAGAACATCTATCTAATAGGTCTGAATGAGAGAAAACACAGAGAAGGGACATCAACGTTGTCTTATATGGCGGCGCAGGTCAACAAGAGGTCCTCTACAAACGTGGCCATGATAGAGTGCTCCTCAGATGTATTTATGGAGAAGAAACCACCATCATAATGAATGAAGTACAAGTCGTATCATGTGGAGAACATCAACCGGGGACCAAACTTTCCCATCAGGTTCGAAGGATTGGGTACTACTGGCCCATAGTGGCCTGAGACTGCGAGCGTTTTACCAAAAAATGCTAGTCATGCCAAATTCATTCCAACCTCAAACAGCAACCCCTAGAGTTACTTCATCATGGCAAGTACTCCTGACCATTTTTCGTCTGGGGGATGGACGGTGTGGGACCATATCCTCCCGCCATGGCAAAACAGCTGAAGTATATCCTCAAGGCAACTGACTTCTTTTCCAAATGGGAAGAAGCTATACCCCTTAAGGATGTTAGGGCAAGAAATATTGTCAGCTTTGTGAAGACTAATATCATCACCAGATATGGTGTCCCTTATAAAATACTGACAGAAAACTGTACCAACATCTGCTCTGTGAAATTGGAGAAACTATACCACGAGTATGGTATCAAGGCTAAGCACTCATCCCGCTATCATCAAGCGGCCAATGGACATATAGAAGCTTTCAACAAGACCTTATCCATCATTCTACAAAAAATGGTGGATGAAGACAAGATGTCAGGGCCAGATAAACTCCACCATGCATTGTGGGCTTATCAAACCACAATCCGCACAGCTACTCGGGCTACACCGTACTCATTGGTGTACGGCACCGAGTGGGTTCTGCCCATTGAACTCCAACTTCCCTCACTCCGTGTTGCCATTTTTTATCAATTATCCAATGATGAATAATCAGAAAAGGGGATAGGTGAATTGAAACAGGTGGACGAGAAGCGGCTACACACTTTGCACCATCTGGAAGTCTACCAGAACCAGATCGCACGAGCCTTCAACAAAAAGGTTGGTCATCAGTCTTTCTTGGAAGGATAATTAGTGTTGGTCCTCCAGACCCCAATGATACCCAGAAAGAAACCTCAAAAGCTGGAGGCCAAGTGGGAGGGACCATACGGTGTACACAAGGTCTACTCAAACAGAGCATATACCCTGATCTCCATAGACGGGCAATTCACCACAGCTCCTACAAATACATGATTCCTGAAGAAGTATTTCGCATGATAACTAAAGGTGTATTCTTCATCCGAGCTGCATGACATTAAACTGCCAAGATACCAATGGTCCAAACTCTATGACCTTAAACTAAGTGCATTTCATCCTTACAACACGACGTTAAACTGCATGGATAACAAGAGTTAAGAATGCTCCCTTTCCCCCATGTATGAACCAGACTTGCATGGGGTGTATTCTTCGTCCGAGATACATGACGTTAAACTGCCAAGCACCCAATGGTCCAAACACTATGAACATAAACTAAGATCATTTCTTCCTTATAGAATGATGTTAAACTACATGGATAACAAGAGTTTAGAATGCTCCCTTTCCCCCATGTATGAACCAGACATGCACAAGGTGTGTTCATCGTCGGAGCTACATGACATTAAACTACCATGCACCCAATTGTCCAAACTCTATGATATTAAACTAAGAGAATTTCTTCCTTACCTCATGACATTAAACTGCACTGATAACAATAGTTATGAATGCTCCCTTTCCCCCATGTATGAACTAGACTTTCTGGGGGTGTATTCATCATCTTAGATGCATGACGTTAAACTACCAAGCACCCAATGGTCCAAAATCTATGACCTTAAACTAAGAGCATTTCATCCTTACTGCACGATGTTAAACTGCACGGATAACAATAGTTAAGAATGCTCCCTTTCCCCCGTGTATGATCCAGACTTGCACGACATGTATTCTTCATCCGAGCAGCATGACGTTAAACTGCCAAGAACCCAATGGTCCAAACTCTATGACCTTAAACTAAGATAATTTCATCCTTACCACACGACGATAAACTACACAAATAATAAAAGTAAATAATGCTCCCATTCCCCCGTATATGGACCAGACCTACACGGGGTGTATTTTTGCTTCCTTACCACACGACGTTAAACTGCATGGACCGCGTCCTCACCACATGATATTAAACTGCACGGATTTCAAAGAACTAGGTGCGGCTTAATTATTTCCCTCGCAGGATACGTAGTGACGACGGGATCCCCTATCCCAACCCAACCACTCCTAAATGAAAATATTGTTATAAATTCCCTTTCCCACTTGTATGGACCAGACCTGCACGAGGTATATCATCGTTCAGAGAACTACATGGGGCTTGATTACTGCCCTCACAGGATACGTAGTGATGCTCAAATTCCACACCCTGGCCCAGCCACCTCGAAAAAATTTCCCCTTCCCCCATGTGCAGACCGTACTTGCACGAGGTGTATTGTTCGTCTTTACCGCATGACGTCAAAACGCATGGATGTTGTCCTAACCACACGACGTTAAACATCATAGACCCCACTTTCCTTTTATGTTGGGTCACCTTCATCTTCACCACATGACATTAAACTGCATGGAGTTCGTCCTCACCGCATGACATTAAACTACACGTACTTCAACGTCACCCACCCATGATATACAGAAAAAGGGGAAAGGAATACTCTTGGTGCATTTGGATGCTTCCTTTTGCATAAACTAGACTCCATGACCTGGATAATTGCGGATCTTCATAACCTTCCATGGCCATCGGAAGAGGAAAGTCATAGAACCATGGACACCTTTTCATGACTATGAATATCATGCCCTCAGTGGCTCTACATATTGATAGCCCCTGGCTCGCCTACCAAAGGCATGATTTCCACGGGATACACTCTTCCTAGCTCCGTACGCCTACCGGCCTCCGAGCCCCTGTATCACATCTCCCGATCCAAAAATTTATGGAGCAATGGTTTACAAGTTCATTCCCGTTTTCACATCCAAATGTTGTCAGGGTACCCCTACCCAGTTGGCCTATGTACCTGACCGTGGTTCACATGACAACCTGCATCAACAAACATCAAGCTAGGACTAGGCTACATTGGCTCAACGGACAACCGCACTGAAGATGTTTCTCATATGCTTAGACACCTTTATCCCCACATACCAAACTCTGTACTGTGAGAAATCTCAGATTGTCATAATAATTCATTGACATCAGAAGAGGAAAGTCATCGACCCGGGGACAGCTTTGCATGACTATTCATACCATGCCCTCAGCGGCTCTGCATATTGATAGCCCCTGGCCCATCTACCAATGGCTATATTTCCTCAGGCGATACTCTTCCTAGCTCTGTATGCTTACCGGCCTCAGAGCGCCCACCACTACACTTCCTCATCCGAGAAAATTCAACGTTACAGTTTACGACATTCATCCCCACCTTGTTCCAAGTATATCAGAGTATCTTGACCCAGTTGTACGTCGAGTGACTACGACAATAGTCACTCAATGGGTCGAGTTCTATGACCGCAAAACTAAGAGTACCCCATCCTTACCGCATGACGTTAAACTTCATGGAGTGAAGGTACACCCCCGAGCGCAAAATAAATCAGTATATGGAGCTCATTAAGCCTTAATAGAAACCAGGGACGGATATTCCAAACTTGTTTGGACATTTCCTTCCCTGATGAATAAATTTTTTTACCTGGATAATTTGGATCTTCATAACCATTCATGGAAATCGGAAGTGGAAAGTCATCGACCCGGGGACACCTTTGCATGACTATGCATACCATGCCCTTAAAGGATCTGCATATTGCTAGACCATGGATCGTATAAAAAAGGAATGATTTACTCGGGCGACACTCTTCCAAACTCTGTACACCTACCAGCCCCAGAGCCTCCATGTCATCTCTCCTGATCCAAGAAGCCCCGGAGCCATGATTTACACCATCAGCCCCCTCCATTTCTTGGACATGCAAGGATACTTGGACCAAGTTACACTCTAATCAAGAGCGGCCTTTTTAACTACGTCCTTGCTGCATGACGTCAACCGGCATGGAGCACATCTTGGCCGCTTGGCGTAAGTATGAAAAAACCAAGCATTAAACATCCAAGGGAATGCCTCCAACAACGACAATTTTCACCGGTTTAGTAATGCTCCTCATCCTTACCACATGACGTTAAACTGCATAGTCAATCTTCCTTGATGCATGACGTTAAAATGCACAGCATTGGAAAAAGAAATGAAAATTCCCCCCATCCTCGCTGCATGACATTAAACTGCACAACATCCTTTAATAATGCTCTTCGTCATTACCACATGACGCTAAACTGCACGGTCAAACCCGTCAAGGGTTCTGTAAGGAACAAAGGCTTTTATCTATCCTTCAGTGCAGAGGTCAGACCGGAACAAGCCACCGTCTCACACCCGCGTGAGAAGGGATTACTTCTCCCACTACCGGGATGTTTAGTCTATATGATTCCCCCATATCCAGGCACCCTTTCATCAAAACACATAATCTGTAGATAGAAAAAGACGGACTCTCATAATCCACCCCTAGTGGTCCCAAATATCAACTCCCCGGATGTTTCTTAGCTATCGGGGGAATAAAATAATTGACCTAAGGACACCTTTGCATGACTATGCTTACCATGCACTTAGTGGATCTGCATATTTATCTCCCTATCTTTCCTACCAAAGGCACAATTTCCTTATGCAATGCTTCTCTCTTATGCCTCTTGGCATCCGAGCCCCTTGTCTATCCCGGGATTCGGAAAACCTCTAAGTTATAGTTTACCAACCTCTTTCAGAACCACACATGAATATGGTGGAACATCTCTGACAAGATTACCGGGGACCAGGAGAAGTTGTTCCATTCTAGATTATGTCCCAGCTGAATGACTTTAAACTGCACCAATCTTCAACCATCCTATACGTTGGATAAATGCGTAGGATAGAAACCTTGCTTCCACACTCCTGATCGATGAAGATGTTCTCAAAACCTTTCAGACGTCACATACCCTTTCTATGCCTCCCCAGTTGGTTTTCATAATTTTCAACGCCACCCATGGTGGTTTCCATAAGCCATACTTTCATGAAGTATTATTTCCATCAAAAATGGAGATTCATTGACTTAAGGACACCTTTTCACGACTATGCATACCATGCCATCAACGGCTCTGCATATTGATCGCACCTGGCCTGTTTACCAAAGGAACGATTTTCTTAGGCAATGATCCTCCCACCTCTTCATGCTGATACGGCTCCCATGCTTTGAGACATGCCCTGCGTGTCGTTCAAATATAAACACACTCCATCCACATGCGTCTGAAGGACACTGAGACAACTTTTAATCAACCAAAACTCATTGGGGCCCTTTCCCCACCATACATTGTCAAATCTATTCGACCTAAAACATCAGTAATGATAGTCTTGACGGTGGAACTTTAAACCGCCCAAGAAAAGAGGCACAAAGCCTGTTAGGCCGAAAAGCCGGAAAAAGTGACCTAAGAAAAAGTTAGGCCATACCCACTGTGTTCATTCTAAATGAGCCTAGTAAAAATTTGGGCATTAAAATAAAAGACAAAAAAATTGTAGGGTTTTTCTACAAAACCCTATAAATAGCCATACTATTGCTTGTTGTACCCCATGGTCTAGGAAAAAGTTAGAGTTTCTTTTCCCGATTTATGATTAATTCTGATTCAGTGGGTTGTTATTTACACAACAATTGTTCAAGTAACAATCAAATTTTACAGCGACAAGTGATTGACAGAGACTGTATTTCATTCGAACAAAAAGAGAAGACATCCACAAGTTGGGGTCTCTACCACCCAACAAAAGAGAGGGGTAAGAATACAGAGAGTAGAATAGTGGCTCTGATAGTCATAAAGGAGCCTGACTCACTTTCTCTACTTGATGAGGGACCAGGAGGCGGAGGTCGTTGCATGAATGATCTAAAACGGCCTTCCCCCTACCATCAACCAATGCCACAAGGCGAGTACACTCCACTGTTGTTTGGAGATCGTTGATCCCTTTTCTAGTGGCTTCAAGACAACCAGTCATTGCTGACAACTGATTCCTCAGTATCACTACCTGTTCTACACATTCATGCAACTCGGAGGATAGGACGACCGACTGATCTCGAGAGATCGCCTCCTATTATATCATCTAATGGAGTTGTATCGTGGCTTCCTCCACAGCTCGGGTCCCGCAATGAGCGGAAACAAAGTGAGAAAGTTTGCGTTCACTAGTGTAAACATCCTCATGGTCCATGAGAACATGGAAAGAAAGATAATAGAACTGCCGATAGTCAAAGCCAGTAGACCCCAAACCAAGGAAGAGCAGTCAAAGATCTACAGTTTTAGTTTCCATATCACCTAGAGGAGTTTCGGAAATGATCTTGCAAATCTGGGGCCAGGCCCACCTACGCATCGCCCGGTGGTCCTCCATGACACGAGGATCTTTTGTATCCTCACCAAATAGTACGAGAACTAAATATGGAATTGAAACCAGCGCAGGAATGTGCTCGCTAGAATTTGGTTCCAATGTTAGAATGTCTGGAGCATATTACCCCGGTTCAGGCTTGAGGATCAAGTTGCTAAGCCCGATATCGACAGGAAAAACATCTGGGATTGTCACGCTGGGACCCGGAACCACAGGGTCGTCCTCATCCACATCCAAGATGGATGAACCCGTCTGAACATCGGCCACCGCAGGGCTAGGAGAGGAAATTCCCCTGAGTCTATTTGATCGACGAGCCATCAGTCGATCCTCCCTTAGATTTGATGAGGAAGGTGGGGTGGACGCAATAGCTACAATACCTCCTAATTTGGGAACTTGTCGTACAACCTTCCCTAGGATCCCATTGGGGTAGCGTTTTTCACATGCCTTTCCATACTCCATGGAAAGGCCAGAAGCCTCCCCCATGCCAGGTAGAGGAATACTTGTGTCAGATCCCTCCCACATCAGCATCATCCACCATTGACGAAGTATGGATGGGTGCAGTCCTCGAGCCTGAGGAGGGGGAAGATAAACTTGGACTTGCATGCACCCCAACTGGTGAGAAAAATGATATGGCACATACAACTCGCACTGAGAAACATCATCAATCTGCACAGACTGAAATCCATCCTATAGAGAGATCATGTTAGAAATCTCTTCCAGGATTCCCCGACGGTTGTCAACTAAGACGCCAGAAGGGTTGGGGATGGGAGTGAAAGAAAACTAAGAGAAGTCACTCAGAAGCTCGAGGACATCACCAGAGCTGAGGGACCTAAAGCGAACACCACCTATATCAACCAGAGTAGGCCAAAAATTAGGAAGAAGGATGACCGTGATATGACAATACTCATAATAGTGGTAGTGATTCACTATCCAGAAGTATAATAACTGAAATGGCCCACTAAAATGATAGGGAGACCCTCCCTCCTACAAGTGACTCAGCAGCTCATAAATTTGAGCTAGAGTGGGCACAACTAAGTTCATCGGGCAGCCATATACCAACTCAATTACCAACATGAATGGGCATGCTCTGACGCCTGGGTTGATATCCCAAGAAAGGAATAGTCACCTGCTTAAAAACATATCAAACAAACCTTCCAGCTAGAGCTTAGGCGGCACACCAAGGCACACCTCATAACCCCATGAAAGGTAGTCACCCGCATCCAGAACTGCGTAGTAGGAACTTGGGGTGGTTCGTGACTGTTTAGAAAGATGAGTCCAGGGGAGCCTGATCTTTGGCACAGGACTAGTAGTGTTCGGAAATATTACTATCTAGGTACTATAGGGAATAAGAGAGCAGGCACACAAGGTCTGACCCAGTGATTGTTCCGCCATAACTAGCTGATCCCTTGCCAATAAATTCACTTTTTCAACATCGTCCCATGCGTCAGGGGCAGCCAGAAACTCATAATACATCTCACCGATAATCTGGATCCCTCTCAATTCATAGTTGTCCCACAGAATAATGCCATCATCACCATGGGCATGGTTGAAAGTATTAGTGCTTGACCACCAATGACTGAGTAGGTCTGGTAGGATCATGGATGGTGGGTAAATAGAAAATAGGGAAGCCCACACTACGGAGTATAAATTGACTTCTTCTAGCGACTCGGGAGACTCCTTGTAGAGATGATGGGCTATGAAAGCCCATGACCAGTCATTTGAGAAGAGCCCGCCGGACCAAAGATCCCACCTAGGAATCCAACTCGCATCGTGACTTACTCGAGAAAGGTTGATAATAGAAGGTTAACTATTGAAGATAGATTCTTGAGAAAATTATTGGGAATGCTGATCACTCTTAGTCCAAACATAGCCTCTCATGATGAAGGTTTCTTTCTGGTCAGAGTCAGAAACCATCTCCCCAAATTAGGTAAGGTTCTCCTAAATACACTTTGACGATGCATCAAAGAAAGGAGAAGGAAGACCTCAGAAAGTGGGGGGGAATAGGGACATCGTATTGAAGACCTAATCCATAAAGTAGAATCTAATTTGATAGTGGATAATCCATGATCTCATGAGGGAGCATGTCTTTCAGGACACCATCATCAGGAATGATGGACCGACTAGGGTCCTCTTGGATGTTCTCCGCTCTGCGAATCATAGCTAAACGTCTCTATGAACCAATTGGGAGAGGCTCGGCAACATGACTAGGTTAAGAACAAGGGGGAACCATATTTTCTCCCTACACACCAAAAGACAACAAGTGGTTAGTCTAGAATTAAAAAAAAATTCAGAAAAAAATACCAAAGTCCGCGATGTGGCCTCATAGGATGGTTCGCGAGGACAACATCCCATGAACCAGCCTTATGCAGAATGTGTCCATGAAACCCTGGCCTGAGGAGAATTGTCTAGGAAACCGAGGACCAGGTTGCTCCACAGAATTTCAATCCTGAATTTAAGTGGTTAAATTTGGAAGACTTATAAATTTTTAAAGTTCAGAAGATTTTAGTCTGCGGAGCACCAAAACCACAAAAGCGAGTTCCTACACGGCCCATCATGACATATTTTTTATTATTTAAAAGTGTTAGTTTGCGGCTGGGGAGTTGGTCCATGGATGAAGAATGGCGCAAACAAGAAATGATTTGTGGAAGTAGCAGCCAGTTCGTGGATGAAGCGTTTCACGAATGAACAAGCACGCGGAGGCAGAAAAGCGATGGAGCGCTGGTATTTGCGAAGAATCCGGTAGAAGACAAATGATGGGCCCTCCGTATTTATAGGTGTGGTCCACTACTACGTCGACCTCTCTACAGTGAACTACCCGAGTTTCAAGACCACTCTGCATCGGAATAGCCTCCTCTTTGTTCCGATCGGACCCCATTCCGATGGTGAGAATTTGGAGGATCTAGAAAAATCCTCAAAGGAGAATGATGATCCCCTTTAACTCAAGGGATATTCTACCCAATTTCCCCTTAATTGGATTGGGATAATGTAGAGAATACTCATGGATGGTGAAGGACGAACCAGTCCGTGGACCTGTTTAATTTTAGCGATACAAGGTCGGTTCCGCAAAGCGTCCCTCCTCGGCGGACTATCGTCGTTCGCGAGATAGAGGTGGAGATCCTTCGTGGTCATGAGGAGGGACAGGTGCCAACCCGGTTCACCATTCCAGACCACCCCAGCCACGACCCGTGTTAACCGGCCCAAACTAGCTCCACTGTCATTCGTGAAATGATGTTAGAACCCTCTATGGCCGTGAAGCACTCCTCGAGTTTGGTTCGCGGAGGATGAGTGTGTAATTCCCCGCGAATTGCGGATTGACCAAGTCATCCGTGAAATGGGTTTTTGTTCATGGGCCTCCGCAAAAGGTGACTCATGACCATAAATACATCATTTTCCCCACTCTATAAAAGGATATTGAAAAAGAAGAGGAACAGGGAGAATAGAGAGGAGATCGGTCAGATTCGAGTGGAAAGATTTTGAAGGAAGTGTTAGAAATTCGGATGTTCCAGTACGTGAACCAGAGCAGGTATGAACCTGGGAGAGAACTAATAATGAACCAAAAAATGCATAATAATTTGGTGAACCGTGAACTTAAAATAAAAAAGAAGAAAAAACCATGAACCATAGTCCCTTCGCGGATGTACTCCCCACGAACCACGGAGTTTATGCCTCTTTTCTGATCCGCCACACCATGTAGAACCCTCCTATGCTGGCGAAGCCCTGACCGACGAGCCTCCAGCCAGCGCTACCCTTGGCCGCCGCTACTTGCATGGAGCCATACACGTACCAACCTTGTATATGGACCGAACTCGAAGCTGTGAACCCTCTTTGTTCGTGGGATTCCAATCAGTCTGCGGACCCTCCTGGTTCGCGGACAGCCAATCAGTCTGTGAACCCTCCTCATTCACCGAAGGCCAATCCATCCACGGACCATCCTGCTTCGCGGATGGCCAATTAGTCTGCGGCCACCCTGGCGCGCATACGGCCTCTCCAGCCACGTAGCACTTCCCTACGCGAAGGGCGGCACCACCCATACCCCTGTCTGGCCTGCGAAAACCATCAGAGTTCCCATCCCGTGAGCCAGATAAAATCAATCTGATTCCAATCCAGCCTGATCCTTCAAAACATCCTAATTTTCCTACTCAACGGCCCCGAGCCGAGCCCTCCACCAGAACCACCGGATCCGTGTAGTGTAACCGTCAGGCGCATCAGCGCACCATTTTGAGTTCACATACCCACGGTAAACAGGGGCAAAGCGGTTTCCCTGACCCTTGGGCGGATTCCCGAAGCATGCATGGGTTCACATGCCCATGGTAATGTGGGGTCAGATCCTAAGAACCCCCTTTCTTCCTGTACTCGCTAGGATGGGGGACTACACGCTTTGGAGGTCGGGCACTTCTCCCCTCCCCAGAGAGGGGGCGACACACCAATCTGAAGGTAGCCGTCCCCATGCACCTTGGTACTTCCCTTGGGATCAAGAGAGGTCACGGGAACAGGAGCACCCCTTTCCCTCTCTCACTGCGCTTTGTCGCCATGGGCGTCCATCCTAGAGTATGCCCCGACATTATGGGCCACCCTCATGTGTATGTCCCACTCCTCCTCTCACGGACACGGGCACACCTTTCGCGACATGATCCTCTGGTCCCTGCTACCTCTTGTTTCTCTCACCGAGCATGACTCACATGGGCTTAGAGTAAGCATCAACCGTGACATTATATTTTGGGCCTCCTCAGAGTGTAAGACCCATTCCATCACTCTAGGCTTCCATAGTGCGTATATCCCAAGACATTATGAACTACATGGACTTTTATCCTTGTCTCTTTGTCAGGGTATGTAGGAAGCCTCCCTAAAGTTCAAGCCCATCATCCACACCATGGGCCTCCTCAGAGTGTAAGCCCCAACCCATCACTCTGGGCTGCCTCAGAGTGAATGTCCCAAGCCATTAAAAACTACGTGGAATTTGATCCTTGTCTCTTAGGCAGGGTACGTAGGAAGTCTCCCTGAGGTTTAGGCCCATCATGCACACCTTGGGACTACTCCGAGTATAAGCCCCAATCCATCACTCTTGGATGCCTCATAGCATAAGTCCCAAGACATTATGAACTATGTGGACATTGATCCTTGTCTCTTAGGTAGGGTACATAGGAATCTCACTGTGGATCAAGCCCATCATCCCCACCTTGGACCTCTTAAGAGTGTAAGCCCCAATCCATCACTCTGGGCTGCGTCAGAGCGTAAGTCCCAAACAATTATGAACTATGTGGACATTGATCCTTGTCTCTTAGGCAGGGTACGTAGGAAGCCTTCCTAAGTTTTAATCCTATCATCCTTACCTTTGGCCTCCTCAGAGTGTATTCCTCAATACATTACTCTAGGCTGCTTCAGAGCTTATGTCCCAAGCCATTACAAACTACATGGACTTTGATCCTTGTCTCTCATGCAGGGTAGGTAGGAAGCCTCTCGGAGGTTCAAGCCCATCATCCACACCATGGGCCTCCCCAGAGTGTAAGCCCCTACCCATCACTCTGTGCTACGTCAGAGCGTGACTCCCAAGCCATTATGAACTATGTGGAAATTGATCCTTTTCTCTTAGGCATGGTACGTAGGAAACCTTCTTGGGGTTCAAGCCTATCATCCCCACCTTGGGCCTCCTTAGATTATAAGCCCCAACCCATCAATCTGGGATGCCTCAGAGCGTATGTCCCATGCCATTATGAACTATGTGGACTTTGATCCTTGTCTCTCAGGAAGGGTACGCTGGAAGCCTCCATGAGGTTCAAGCCCAACAATTGGTCTATCCGACTACATTCGCATCGGTTCGCCGCACCAATCCCATCGCCTCATCAATCAGTCCCAACTCCATGGGGTCATTAATCCAATGAGGGATGGTAAAACTCAGGCCTAAATGATTCCTGACACATGCATTCAGCTGACCATTGACAACTAAGAGAAATCTGTGGATATTATGCTTCGGTATAAACCAAAGATTCTCGAAAATATGAATACATATTAAATCTATAAGAGAGTCCCATAACATGAAATAATTCCCCCCAAAAGAGTGGGATGAGCCTGACTTCCCATCCTCTCGACCAATGTGAGTTCTTAAGAATCACTGGGAAAACCATCCAGTGAATGCCTGCCTTTGGAAAGCAGTTCCACCTGTCATCGGATACAGAACCATTGGGCGTTTTGAGACCGACCCGAAACAAACCTATATCTAAATAATAATAATATAATTACTATTTCCTTAACTAGATGATGTCTATATATATATATATATCAATAAATAAATTTATACTAATTTAAATGATATTTAGAATACAATTTATTTTCTAGAGTATTATTTTATCCAAGCACATTCATCATCTTTTACCAAACCATGAATAATTAATTAATATTAATCATTTGAAAAGAAGATAAATTTTATACTCATGATATGGAAAATAATTATATATTTAATATTCAATTTAAAAAGAAAATTATTACTAAATATTGATGATAAATTAATACAAAAATATAATATTTTCAATTAGAAATAATATTTAATCCAACCGTTAATTACAAATAGTGTATTATTGACACTAATATAAATACTATATGTATGACCCTCTGGCCTCTTCCTCAGTGGAATTAGGTATGATGGACTAAATATTAATAGATGTATCAAATAACATATAAATCCACCCATAGCTGAATTGTTTTATATCACAATGATGAAAATGACATATGAACACTCAATGAGTAATAAATTTATTATGTATCAATATCTCATCGAGTTTTTTGCATAAATATCTCATGAGCCTATATGCCAAATGTGACATTCATTGGCTTTTAAAAATTTACATTCCAATACACTGTAGACATGGAAAATAGTTTGACTAAACCATTTAAAGAAATGGGTTCATATGTTGAAATATATAAATATGAAGAAAAATAATCCAACCTCGAATAATTCATTAATAGAATATCATTCTTGATGCACCCAATGTTCCCATAATTTTTGTGAGCATATATAATCACGGTTTATGGAAATACTCTAGGAATGTGAATTATTACATGTATTAATAATAATCATATTGTTTAAGGATCATTAAACACGTTCCTAACCAAAAATATATAATGATGCATAGTCATATGGAATTCTTACTATTGGTTCACTTATCTGAACATAATATCTTAAAGATTACCATGTGAAAATTTTATGGGTGAACGTATCATCCTTTTAGGATTACTAATGACTTATTGTCAACATATTATCCATGTCATGATAAAATATTATCATACTATTGAAAATCATTAATGATAACATCATAACACTTCATGATTCTAATTTTAGTGGGGAAATGGTATGATCCATTCAATAAATCATGTATTCTAGGTCATTATCAAATTAAATTTATAAAAAATCTAAATTAATATTTGATAAAAAATATAAATATTCAATCACATGATTATAATTGAAATTGAAATCATAAATTTGTTTGATCTACATAACAAACAACAACACATGAAGCATATCTTGTGAGGAGGTTTTATGATGGTAGTTTGAGACGTACCATATGTGTTCTAGAATTCCATAAATAATTTTATTAAAAGGAATCTACTGAAAGATATTCGTGAATAATAATTGTAGAATGGTATTATCAAAAGGAATAGGGTGGCTCATTAGGATAGTGTGTGGTTAATAGTGTTCCATGTGGTACATATTCATATATGTATTCAGAGAAGGAATTTCTATAAGTAATATTTTGGTTTGTTTTATTGATATCGAAGATATCATTGAAGGATAATAATAAAATATTCATATTCAAAATAAATGAATATTTTCATAAAAATGTGGATTTTATAATAGATAATGAATTTTTAATATATTTACCCAGGATTTCAAGGAATAATTCTATACTATTTATATATTTTAAAATTAATTTCATCATTTATATACCTCAATAATACTTTTTAATATTTTATAAAATGGAATAATTCAATATATTTATATTTTAATATTCATTATGAAATTATGTGTATAAATAATTTATTTAATATGGAATCACATGATAATTGTTTTTGTGTGTAAGGTGTATTTTTAAGGATTCAGACAATTTGATGCTGAAAAGAGAGGATTTTTAGAAAATTCATCAGATCCACATATGTGAATTACCCACATATGTGTATTAAACTACTCATTAATGCATACAAGTATATGAATTTTTCAATATAAAACAATGTATATTAATTACCCATGTATACGAAATCAGTTACACATAGATCCATGTATCTAATCACCCACATATTGGAATTCCAAGAGCTCCTGCAGGAAAATAACTTTCATTTATGGATAGAATATCAACTACATAGAGAAATTAATTTAACTGAATCCATAGACAAATGAAAAGTATCATATATATAAAATTAAACTATGTTGGAGAAATACATTTGGGATTTTTAGATATATAATAAAATATTCAAGATTCATGAGAATCCTATACAGAAGAAAATATAGAATCGTCAATTGTTAATGATGAGGCTTTTTGGGTTCATTTCTAAATTATTCTATCCAATATGATATAGCCACCATGAACACATAAATTTAATTTATATAAATCATTTGGAGAACTCGTCATCTTAAATAATGAATCATGTAGAATTAATTTTGAATGATTGATTTTTTAATATTTTCAGAGACCATAATGATTATTAAGATATTTAAAACTAATGAAAATAATATACATGAGTGGTTTAACTAGTCCAAAGGAAAGGTAATTTTTTAACTGTAGAAATCCATGTATATAAGTGGTCGTACAACTATTAAGATAAACACATGTTCACATATAATTAAGCAGGTTATAGAAAACCGATATATATATATATATATATATATATATATAATGGAAGATAATTTATCCATGATAGGCTAAACCCTCCAATGGTGGACGATAGTGGAGATATAAGGGATCCTTTTTTCAACTATTTTATTATTCATTGTAATCTACAAAAAATTCAAAACAATATTTTCATTATCGAAAAAACAATTTATATATTTAAAATTTATTCTCATAGAGTATACACTAGATGTTTATTCATATAATTAAATGTAAATTGGATTTTATATATATTTAAATATATTTTGGAATGTATTTCATCTAATCATACATAATTCCTATAGGTTTTTCTAATCAGATTTTATTGATTAGTCCGATCACATTCCTAGAAAGATTAAAAATTATATTGTGTTCTATATATAATTTCTAAGGAATATTAGGTGTTCTCATTATGGTTTTGTGTCATTAATTGAGAAATATAATATGATAATTCTTACTATTGTGATTTAAAGGGTGTTTGAAGTGTTTAAACAAGTCCACATTTTCTATTTATTGAATTTGATCCCCATTTTTCTTCTTTATCTGTATTTAATCATAATTTTCATTAATTTCCAATGATTTTATCCATTTTTACAACTCACCTTTCATCCCAATATTATCCATTATAAATAACTTGTAACTAGAAAAACATTTAATATGTGACAATTGAAATGTTATTCTACAACCTCTTTGTGAGACAAAATTGGTTAGTGCTTTACATCGCTATATAGAAGATAAAAATATTATTCTCTATGATCCCTGATAAATTCCACCAATCCTCTTGTCTTTTTTTTCTGGAGATTTTTCTTATGAAAATTAGTTTTCTCTTAAATTTATAGAATTTCAAACCTTAGTTTATCGGTTTTATATCCAAAAAATAGTCATACAAATTCTTTGATAATTATGAATGAGAAAATTGTTGAATCTAATTGTGTAATCCTTAATAGTAAAGAGGACCTAAGGGAGAAGAATTCATCTTATAATGTAACTATATAAATCCTAAGTGATCATATGATATCCACTGTTAATAGATTAACCATTAATGAGTTATTTCTATGTAGTTTTTCTATTCAAAAATCAGGTGTAGTTAGGGATTTGAATGAATTTAAAATTATATTTCATTGAAATTTTATTCACTATTTCTAGAATATCAGTGATAATAAAGTAGATCTAGGGAATTAGGAGAAATCTAAGAGAAACCATTAATGAATATAGGGAATGAGTCAAATAATTCCATATTAGTTTCCCCCACGATTAGATCAGTGCAGAACTCATGGTTCATTATCATTATATGGGAATTCTTTTAATAGATATGGGAATGATTGATTTTTTATAGGAGTTTCCTTAGTAAAAAACAACTATTTCATAGAACATAATTGAAAACATGGACCAATATTCAAAAAAATAAAAATAGGATGTTTTTTTATGTTAATGCTTTTCATGAAATGCATATTTCTATATCATAGAATATAATAATTGTATGTTTAAAAGGGATATTGACACAATGGTGAGACCTATTATTCTTTCCAACACCACTCTACCCAAGCCTCTTTCTGAAACAAATTTTCCATAAAAAAATACATGGTGGGATCTGTGTTTCTAATAACCACCACAGTGATCAATCCCCACAAATGCAAGAACAATCAAAAAAGTCTAAAGCTATTTTCTAGTAAAACCCATTTTAGCCAATGAATGTAGATTATTTAAATACAAATATTACTAGAACAAAAATCTAAATTTTCATTGAGATATCTTGAATAACCAAATATATCTTTCCAAGCATATTCAGTAAATTCAAAACCAAGTCAATATAATGAGGAAAATAATTCTCAAACTGATAGAAATTTCCATCATATTCAATCTAATTATTACCCAAAAAGAAACATCGAATAAACTATTAGGGAATAAATAATCATTTAATGTAACGGTAGGAATAAAATGGAAAATTTTCCATCCACATTGTTAGCATAAGGAATCATATTAGGGGTTGATTGAAGGACCCTAGAACACCCTGATAAAGGAGGGGTGAATCAAGTTGTCAACTATTTCTTTTTAATGTTTTAGATTTTATTTCCACCTTGGTAGGAACATGTACAACTAGTCAAACAAAAGCAACCAGGAAGATGACACAGTACTTCTTCATGGTTCACCACAAAGGGCTACATCCAAGGAGCATATACCGACAGGTTTTTGGTCATACTGAAATCCAATAAACTAAACTATCTGTAGAATACAATGTTCGGGTATAGCTACTCTGTACAAGGCTCAATGCCTTTAAAAAAGTTCAGGGATAGATCACTGCATCCATCGGGCCACTGTCGTTGAATCTCCCATGCTCACTGACTTTGGTGAGGTCCCACTCAGCTTATAGAAGTGAAGTTCTCTTCATCATCGCTAAGGAATACATCCTCTGTTGTATCTACATGCTCTGTTGAAGTCCAACTTCCACCCGTAGATGAATCTCACTTTACAACGAAGGTATCGGGAAAAATTCAATCATTCATGTTGCCCCAAAAAGACTGGCGTGCTTCAACCACACCTAGAACGCCTCTCCAAGCTGCCGTGCAAGTTTTATGATGGCGCACATGTTCACTTATACCACTTGCGCGACACTTTCTTTTTTAACCCCAAACTTGCACATCACACACTCTTTTCTACCCAAATCAGTTTTGGCACGCAACTGAAAACTATCGCACTTATTCAAATTCTGGCGCACAGGTGTCACCAAACCAGCTACATGACACCTCCTTTACTAACATCAAACTTGGGAGACTCACACCCTTTCTCTCCCAAACCTCCTTGGACGTGCATCAAAGAACTATTGTGCAACATCTACTTGCGCGACCAAACAACCACATGCACGACCACTAAACCTGCGTGACGAGAGGTCTGAATTTCATTAATTTTTGAACGTCTTTTTAAAATAGGATGTGTGGTCCTCTATTTATAGGCATTCTAGACACCCTGTGCGAAGACGCACATGTTTCCTCTCGGTGCACAAGTCCAGCCACCCTAGTCACTTCTGTGCTAGTCACTTGCGCTACCAAACCCAAAACATGGGTGACCCTACTTCCTTTTCCATATTTTGATGATCAATTATTTAAAAAAAATATTGCGTGAATGTTTTAAACCCTCTATGTCATCGGTGTGAAAGTCCATATTTTTCTGTATGATCACTTTGCTGTCACACATTCTGAACTTCCACTGAGGATTGACAATAAACACAAACCACACTCCAGTTCATGCATAGAACGACCATGGTTCCAACAATTTCCCCATTTGGGTTTGTTGGAAATCAATAAATAAATTCAATAAGGCACCAGCCATAGGAAAACCACATATGCAACAATCAACTCAACCTATACTCTATGTCTACGTGAGCAATGCTCGTTGTAGAATACAAGAGAGGAAGCTTGAATTGGGTTCCCGTGTTTTGGAATTCTCAATGACGCCTAAGAAATTCTCTTACAGTGTCACATAAGCATTACATGTCCAATGTATTCCTTCCCATCCTATCACAAACACTATATTCTATACATTTCATAGGATGCATGAAATGGGATCCCATATTTTAGAATTCTCAATGACACCCAAGAAATTTACTTATAGTTTCCTGGAAGAATTACATGTCCAATGTAATCCTTCCAATACTATCACCGACACTATATTTTAAATGTGTCATAAAATCATTACATGAATAAATTTATTTCATTCCCACCCCCCATTGATAGTAAACCCAAAGACATGTAAATGTTCATTGTTCATCTCAATCCACACTCCCTCTGGATAGTATCTCCCCCACAAACCGACATCGCATCCAAAAACAGATTAAAAACAATTAACATAACTAGGGAGAAGGGTATTTCATAACCTCCTTATGCACTGGGAGGTGGCAGAACACCGAGGTTCAATTGATACTTCTCAAACACAGCCACTAACAGTGGGTTGGTCAGGATATCAGCCACTTGTTCATCATTTCCCACATGATCCATTCTAATCACTCCTTCCACAACTTTTTCATTGATAAAGTGATACATGATTTCAATATGTTTTGTATGATAATACTGAACATGATGCTTCATAAGATCATTTGCACTCTTGTTATCACTGAAAATTACCATTGGTTGCTTCACCTTATCACCAATATCTGTTAGTTTTTGCATCATCCATAGCAGTTTAGTGCATGCATTTGTGGTAGAGATATACTCAGCTTCCGAATTACTAAGAAAATTACTTTCTTGTTTCTTGATCAACCAGCAAACACATATATTCCCAATATAGAATGCTCCACCACTGGTGGATTTTATGTCCACTACATCGCCAGCCTAGTCAGCATCAGAAAATACTGAGAATTCAATGTCTCTTCCTATAACAAAGAATAAGACATAATTGTGAGTACCTTGAATATACCTCATAATTCATTTTATTGTTGTCATATGTTCCTCCTTTGTATTTCTCTGAACGCGGGCCGCTAGACAAGTTGCAAAGACCATATCTTGTTGTGTCATTGTCAGGTACATCAGGCTCCCAATTATCCTCTTTAGAAATGAATGTTTAATCCGGCTTCTGAATCATCTGCAGCCCCATGAAATATGTGATCTCCCCAATCATAGAAATTGTAAATTCTTATTTCATGTGATTTGCAAATTCATCTACTAATTTATGCCTGGTTCCACCGAATATAATGTCATCAACGTAGACTAGAACCATGAACAGATCTTTTGAAGAATTCCTCACATTTAGATTGTGGTCTACTCCTCCTCTTTTGAACTCTAGATTCTGGAGATATGATTCTAGTTCATAATTCAATGCTCGTGGTTCCTGCTTCAAACCATATAATGAATTCTTCAGTTTTTAGACCTTTTTTTCATCAGTACCTAGAACAAAACCCACTGGTTGTTCAATTTAGACTTCTTCTTGGAGTAAAAGATTCTATATTTCTATCTTGACATCCATTTGATATAATTTATCTCTTCATTGGAGTGCCATGGCAAGGAAAAGCATGATTGACTCCATTCTAGCCACTGGAGAAAATGATTCTAAAAATATAAATGCCTTCAATTTGGGAGTATCATTTACATACTAGTCGTACCTTGTGTCTAATAACACTTCCATGCTCATCAAACATGTTCTTGAAGATCCGTTTTTTACCAATAACGTTGTGACATTCGGGTCTCAGGACAAGATCCCATGTCTGATTCTTGTCAATATGATCTTACTCTTCATTCATGGATTTCACCCATGATTCATTCTTTGCAGCTTCCTCCAAGGAGGATGGATCTATAGCTGAAAAAAATGTAGATTGTGTGTTATTCTTCCTCCTCCTTGTTTGTGTGGGTGCACTCGTGTCCCCAATTATGTTATATGGATCAATCTCAGCGATTCGATTTATCCTGTGAGATTCAGTTTCATTCTATCCAGCCAAGGTTTCCTCTTCAGAATCTTCTTCTGAGTCAACATCATGATTTGAATGCTGAGTTTTTTGTCCACATTCCTCTATTCTAGTATTTATATTTACTCCATGTTCATTTTCTTCCTCTCTTTCTATCACATTAGTATGTGAAATACGTGAAAAGTTTGTGGTTTTCTCTTCAATGGTATTATCATCACTTCATTCCATGATCCTTCTTAATATCTTATTGAAACACTTGTAGTATTTTTTGTTTATTGAGTATCCAAGGAAAATTCTTTTATCGGCATTGTCACCATACATCCCTTGATTTCCTTCTTTGATCCTGATGAAGCATTTACTTCCAAAAAATGAATGTATTTTATAGAGGGCTTCCTTCAATTCCAAAATTCATATGGGGTCTTCGTCTCACCCATATAACGTCTTGTTTTATTTTCAATATACACTGCAGATTGAACAACATATTTCCTATAATGTCATGGAATACAACTCCCAATCATCGTAGTTCATGCCACATTGTTCACCTGTCAATTTGTATGTTCAACAACTCCATTTTGTTGTGGAGTTCTCATAGTAGCCACCTCATGTTTTATCCAATGCTTCTCTAGGTAATTTTAAAATTCAATGGATGTGTATTCCCCTCCATTGTCAGATCGAGACACTTTTATTGTTCGTCCAGTATTGTTCTCGGCGATTCACCGATATGTTTTTATACAGTTAAGCACCTATCGTTTCTGGTGAATGACCATTACACATGTCATTCTACTGTAATCAACTATGACTAGGACAAAGTAACTTTCTCCATGAGTTCCAACAACATTTATTGGTCCACATACATCTATATGAATAGGTCAAGAAGATGATATTTCCTTTCCTTCTTTGGAAAATATTAATAGAAGACCAGCTTCCCACGAATTCCAGCATCACAAGACTTTTCATGCTCACACTTTAGGTTGGGAATGTACATGAAAATCCCCAATTTTGACATTTTCTCCATGTCTTAGTGATTGATGTGTCCCTGTTTCTGAAGCCAGAAATTATTTTCTTCTTCAACTGTCATGTAACATACATTTTTTTCTATCAACCTAATGCAAATATACTTCTGTTTTGCATCCCTTCATAAGTGAATTGCCTATCCTTCCATTGATAGTGCATCCTTTCTGATTATAAGTATCTATAAGTCCTAAGTCATAGAGTTGACTCAAACTGAGTAGATTATGTCATAGACCATCAACATAATGAATTTTAGTCATTTTTAACTCTCCATTAGCTAATTCCGTACTTCCACTTCCTTTGATTTTTAGAGCTCCATCATTACCAAATCGTAATATACCATTATCCTTTATTTTGATATCTCTTAAAAGGCTAGCATTACCTATCATATGAGATGAACAATCGCTATCAGGAATCTAGGTACTGTTTCTTTTTGTATCTTTGAGGGCCACCTCTGTAAGGTTGGTTTTTTCAATTTTCTTTCTTTCCATGAGACATTTGTTAGAGTGTAGAGAACTGATGGCCTTTAAATTATCTCATCTGTGTACATTGGTTCTTCATAGTCAAAGACTTCATCGAGAGGGGAAACCTGTTTGTAAGAGAAAAACTATCTTTTTGACGAGATTTGATAGGTCTCGAACTCCAGTATGAGGTGTCCATGTCCCTTCTCTACCTGCAATTAATAGACTTATGACCAATGTTTGAACATCCAAAAAAATATCCATAGAAATTTCATCTTCTAAAATAATTAGGATATGAATTTTTTATCCTCCGTTGAACTTTCATATATTCTCTATTCAAATATCTTCTTTCTTCATCATAATAAGACAAGGTATGGCCCAAATATCCATAGAACTGAGACTTCAAGAGAAAAAATGACTTCACACATCTTTTTATCCTCATTACTTCATCGGTGGGATAAAAGTTTGAGGCTCCCTTTTCAAAGGATGCTCGAGGATAATCTTCTTTTCTTCATTCAGATTGAATTGGGGGATTCTATTTTATAACTTCAAATAAATTTTCCACATCACCCACTTTCATCTTGCACTTTTTTGGTTACATTTATTTGTAGCATATGACTTCTCTGTCACACAATCAATTCCACTATTTCCCATGCATGCATCTCTCTGATCATTTAAAATCTTTTCAACTCCATTAGAGCCATGTTTTGCTATTTCCAACAACTCATCATCTGAGAAGCTTCCAAACGGTATTTTCAACCTTGAATCTTTTTAAATTGAACCTTTTTCAAATTTAATCCTAATTTATCAAATTCTTCAACAAGACACTGAACAGTCTTGGACTTTTCCTCTAGTCTAGAGGTGAGGTCATGGATGACCTTTGCCTGCTCTTCAATTCTCAGATTCAGATCCACTACATCATCATTGCTTTCAAGTATTTTTTACTGTAATTTCACCAATTCTGAAAGTCAATCAATTTCAGCTTCAAGTTGATCAACATATTCGGTTTATTCTTCTACAATTGATTTCTATTTATTGTAATGCTTAAATTTAATCATAAGCATACTAACAACATCCTTAAGTTTCAACTCGGGATTGGCACAAGTTTTCAACTGATTTTTTCCACCAGTATCTTCTGATATTTTAATAGTGTCCATCATGGAAGCATGGTTCCCAGTTTTAAATTTTGGTTCTTCTTCATCATAGAATTCATTATCATCTTCATCCTCATCATAGAAAAAACTCTTATTTGTTAATTTCTTTCTAGATTTGAAGTCTCCCTTTCTGGAAAACATTATCTAAGGCTTTTCAATGTCTTTAGCATCGCTATTATCATCATCGATCTTTCTTAATCACTGATAGGCAATGTGACCAACATTTTCACAATGAAATAAAGCTAGAGGTAACATCCCTTTGAATTTACATTTTCCCTTCTAGAAATTCTTTTCAATGAGAGACAAAATATATTTTTCCTCTTCATCTTCACCACTCTTATCTATTGAGAATTTTAGTTTCTCAATTGCTTTGAACACCATTTCCTTGATCACTCTAGTGGTAACATTTTATGGTTTGACTCTCATTTAATATGCCACCAGGCTACTTAGAAGATCATCAAGAGAATGTTTGGAAAGATATCATTCCTCCAGGGCTGACACCATTGCATTCTACAGGGGCGGAATTCCTCTCAATATTTTCTTCACAATGTCGACATCTTTGATTTCTTCTCCTAGACCCTGAAAAGCTCCAACCACTTCAGTAGTTCAATTGAAGAATGAGTATGCATTCTCATCCGGATGCGTCTTCATATCACCAAACCTATTGTGTTGGACTTGTAGTATTTCCTCCTTCACTTTGATATCTCCTTCATAAATATTTTCAACATTATCCAACAAGGATTTTGTCGAGGTGCAACTCATCACCTTTAGATAGATATAATCAGAAAGAGTCGCGGTGAGATCATTTTGTGCTTTAGCATCTGCATCAAGAATATTCTTGCCTCCATCAGTCATAGCTAGGCATGTTGGATCGGTGACTTGTATTCCATGAACAATAGAAAAAGGGCTTCCATTCAAAGAGATATTAGATGAGTTCTCATCATGTTCTTCCAGACCTGGAAATTACTTCCACCGAAGAGGGGGACTCCCCTAATATTGGGCGAATTATCCATTACAAAATATGATAGATCAAACACCAGTGAACCTCCATTTGATACCACATGAAGGACCTCAGAACACACTGAGAGGGGAGGGGTGAATCAAGGTGTCAAATTTTTCTTTCTAATGTTGTGCATCATGTTCCTACATTGGTATGAACTTGTAAAACATGTCATACAAAAGAAAGAAGGAATATGACACAATACTTTTACTTGGTTCACCACAAAGGTCTATGTCCATAGAGCATATGACGACATGTTGTTGGTCATACCAGAATCCAATAAACATCACTATCTGCAGATTACAATGTTCGGGTACAGTTACTTTGTCCCAAGATCACTGCCTTTACAAAAGTTTAGGGATTGCCCACTACATCCCTCATGTCACTCCCGTTGACTCCCCCTAGCACACTGACTTTGGTGAAGTCCCACTCAGTTTATAGACGTGAAGGTCTCTTCATCATCACTAAATAATACATCCTCTATTGTATGTAGATACACTATGAAGTTCGACTTCCATCCGTAGACGAATCTCACTTTGCAACAAAGGTATCAGGAAAGCATACAGCTTTCGCACAGCCCCAAAAAGACTGTAGTGCTTCAACCACACCTGGCACGCTACTCCAAGCCGGCAAGCAAGTTTTCAGATGACTCACAAGTTCACCTATACCACTTGCGCACCACTTTCTTTTTCAAACTCAAACGTGCGCGACACACACTTTTTTCTGCCCAAAATGGTTTTGGCACGCAAATGACAACGGTCGCACATCTTCAAATCCTGGTGCTCATGTGTCACCAAACCACCTATGTGACACCTCCTTTACCAACTACAAACATGGGAGACTCACACCCTTTCTCACCCAAACCACCTTCGATGCGCATCAAACAACTGTCGCGCAACATCTACTTGTGCGACCAATCAACCAATTGCGCGACCACTACACCTGCACGACGGGAGATCTAAATTTCTATAATAAATGAACTAATTTCTAAATGGGGAGAGTCAGTCGTCAATTTATAGGCCTTCTAGACACCCTGCTTGATGGCATGAAAGTTTCCTTTTGGCACAGAAGTCCTGCCACCCTAGTCCCTGTCACGCTAGTCACTTGCGCGACCAAACCCAACACATTGGCGCCCCTATTTTATTTTCCATATTTTGATGATCTAATATTTAAAAACATATGGCACCCATGTTTCCAACATTCTAAGTCATTGTTGTATATGTCCCTTTTTCAGAAACACTTTTCATCATTTGTCAATTTTGAGGTCCAGAAATTTGCCATATACTAGAAAACGATGCCACCTTTAATACTGTTATCTTCTTGTTCGGTATGATCACTTTTCTGGAACACATTATGAACATTCAATGAGGATTGACAAAAAAACACAAACCATTATACAGTTCATGCATAGAACAACCATGGTTCCAACATGGATTTCCATCACAACCTGACATGAATCTTAAGGATAAAGGGAATGAAAAGGTTGGTTCCATAAAACATATGAGTGATACTGAAATAAAACTCCCTCAATAAATAAATTCCAACACTACACCATTACCCATAATTGATGATGATATGTACAAACCATTGAGACAAAATTTAGGATTTAATGAAGTGGGGAAATTGATGTTAATCTAGATGAAATTTCCAAACCTTTTTTAAGAGAACCCCCATTTTTACAAAATCATGCTATTCTATAAAAGACAAAAAATTACTAGAGGATATTTATAGGAAATAATATTCAAAATATTAGTGCTCTAAATGATCCTATAGAATATTGTCCCCTACAGTAATATCCTAATATTACACCCCAAATAAATAAGTTAAATGATTTCTAATTAGATAACGATATTTTAGAGACATTTCAAAAATTTATAATCAATATCCCCTAATTTGATTCTAGAAAACAAATTCCACATTATTAAAATTAATAATGTAAATATTTTCTTGAAAATTTAAATTTAGGGGAGGATTAAGATTCAACATAAGAATAAATGTTACCTCCATGATCTACAATTCCTTATAAGTCAAATTCAAACAACCATATATCATTACAATTCCTTGAACAGAAGAATAATTTCAATTTATATATGTCTTGTTAGACTAGAGGTCCTCCATAAATGTCAAACCCCTAAAAATATTCTCATTTATCTAATTGGGAGAACTAAAACCTCCTTGAATATTCATACATTTAGGCAATTGAAGAATAAAAAAACCATATGGAGTTATTTATTATGTTTGGTACAAGTAAGAGACATTGTTTTCCATAATAATATTTATGTTATAGATATGGATTATGACATACATAGTACCAATGCACCCCCTATAATTGGGAGTCCCATTTAAAATATGAAATAGAAATCATCATCTTCCACAAAGAAACATTATTACATGAATTTGGAGGAGAAGTGGATCAGTGTATTGTTTTTTAATCTATGGAACAAACCAATGTGAACTATTATTCCCTTCATGTGAACAAATTATATTGGGTTTTCACTGATTTATTACCATATTTCACATGTTATAATCTTAAACTATCTTATATTAAAACAAACCTATAATTTCAATTCAATTTGACTTACATAATGAATAATATGATACTTTTTTAGATAAAAAAATGATGATCATATTATTTTTGACATAAATAATATCAAAATAACTAACTATTATTTCATTACAAACCATGAGAAAATGAACATTACAGATCCATTTAAAACGATGTTGAAGATAGTGTTTGTTTTCTATGTTATGAAAATATAAAATTCATCAAGTCATCAAAAAATGAATATGAGAAATTAAAACACACCTATATATTAAATCGTAAAATTCCCTCTAAATATAGATTTGTAAATAAAAGAAGACAAAACCTATTTTAAAAAATATTTACTACAAAAACTATAAATTTTTTTATTGATTGGATGCTAAAATAGATAATGTTGAGTTAGATAAAAAACCATTATCCAATGAAAACACATCTTTTTTATAGTTGAATCAACTTCGTGAGAAAATAAATTATTCTTTCTTATGTGGAAATAATAGAATTTATGTATGTATTTTTGGTGGATCCTTGGCCGTCTATTGGGTGATTTCGAATCCTGCTATTAAGATTGTTAGTTTAAATGATGGTGTGATTGATTTTGTATGTTGAATGTGTTTTTAGGTTGGGTATAATATTTTGGTCAATGGTGTTTTTTGTTTGTTTGTTGTGATGTCATGTATAGTTTTCCACTTTTCCTCAAATGTTTTTGTTTGTTTCTCACTTTTTCCTCATAAGTGTCTGAAAAATAAAAATTTTATTTTTCAGTCAGTCATAAAAATGGAAAGAGAACCAACTGTTATTAATCCTTAGATATAGCGACCTAACCTTTTCATACATTAGTATTACATTATTATAAAGATAAAAATATTATAGATTTAAACTATAAGGATATAGAGGATTAGGGTCTTGGGATTACTATGACCAATCATTAAATTTAAAACATCAAGCATAAATATTTATTTAATTACATCTTCTCTAGCTTTTTATTATCTCTTGACCTCTCTTTAGTGCTTGTAGAAACCCGAGGATATACATAAAAAAGCTGGGTGAGATAATATAATAGTAAGAGGATAGATATAAATAGTATAACATTGGGTGATCATAATCATAAAATAGGAAAAGGATCATGAACATGAGAGGAATTATTAATAAATGACTTGAAATGTGGTAATGCATACAAAATAAAACATCATATCGTAGTGGTTAACTACCACACATAGTTGTGAACCATGCTAGAAAATTTTTCACATATCATTTCTCATTTAATCATGAGATTCATCACATTACACAATTATTTAGAGCACAACATAATTTTATGCACACCAATAACATTAAAATAATCATATTTGCGCTTTATAATTCCAGGCACACTCGTCATATCATAATATTTACATTATCATGCTTGCCTCATAAATAATATGAAAAACATGAGCATAATAAATCCCATAAAAAAATTGGTTTCACATCATAAAACATAATTTTATAATCATTGTTCCACAAAATAAAGAGGGAATATCCTTCTTTACATACAACCATTAACCGTGGCTGAATATTAAAACAATGCTCAAGTAGTAAAATGGCTGTGTTTATTTGAAAGATGAGTTATTTTGGAAAACATTGTGTTTTTTATACAATCAATTAGATAACATGTATATCCTATAAAATTTTATATAATGATGAAAAAAAAATTATTGAGTAACCATACCATGAATAGAGTTAAAGAGGGAGAACCCAACGAAATAAAGTTGGGTTCGAGAATTTGTGTTACTGTCCTGTATAACCAAGTTGGATTCACTAATTAACAATTAAATATCCTTATGTAAATTAATATGGTTTATTAGGGTTTTATTAATTTATTTTATGTTCCCATGGATGAGTTATATAGTTGAAAAACAGTTTTTGGGAAATATTGGTTTTTTGGTTTTCTTGAGCGGTTCACTTGTATACAAAAATAGAAGTTCATGTAGTGCATGGATAAACATAAAGAACTGATATGTCATGTAATAAATTATATTCAAGAATAATAAATGATATTATAATGAGATATATTATATACCAAGTGGATGAATCAATAGAGAAGGATTAAACAGTGATTGTTTGGGTTAATTTGCCGGTTCATCGACCACAATGAACTTGTTTTGTTTAATCATTTTAAAATATGTACATAAGTCAGATACAAACATTAAATAGTATATAATACTTATAAAATATTCTACATCAATCATAAAAATGGTTTCATGAACAAATATGAATGTATAAATGGGAAAATGAAAACATGTCGTTCATGAAGGTGATAAATTATCACCTCACGAACATCATTTTATTTTATAAAATAAAAACAATATGAGAAAGGGGTTGAAAGATTTTTTATCCTGTTAGTTTCATAAAATTAATATTTTTTTGATATAATAGAGTTACTATACCATGTTTATGGGGATAGTTGGGGAGAGATTAAGAAATGAACTGGAAATTGAAATGAATTTAAAGGGAAAAGAGAGAGGGAAGAATTACCTCTTGAATCCTCCTCTTGAGATCCTCTTTAAGGAAGCTAGGTTTGGTATTTTGATGAGACAAGAATAGTTAGGACTTGGGGAAGGGGATATGGTAGATGTTTTTTCTGAGTCTAGAAAATTGTTGATGCTCGAGATTTGTGAGGAAATGAGGGTGTGAAGGGTGGTATTTATAGTAGAGTGGAGAGGGGTTTTCTCAATATAATATTCATCAATTTATTATTTCTCTACAATACAAGTAATAGTTATTCATTCATGACTAATTACAATAATTTTATTATAATAATTCGAAATAATTTGTATTACATAAGTAGAACATCATACATGACTGTATAATTAGTTTATTTAGCTTATTTTGTAAATTATGGTATTTAATTTTCTAAATATAATTAATTTAAGTTTTAATTAAAATCATAATTTACTTGAGAAATATGTTTTTTTAAAATTAAAACTAATTTTATAATGCTTTAAAAAATTACATAATATCTTATATAATTATTTTAAGACAAAAATACAAGGAATTGTTAATTTGTAAAAACTTTTTAGTAAAATAAATTTTTTAATTTAACTAATTAATTATAATTATTTATTTATGACTTAAAAAATACCCATACTTTTACTATAGTCAAATTTTCACTTATAAGATGCTTATATTTTATTTAATCTTTCAATGTTATTGTTTCAATTATTTTGAATGATTTACTATTCAAAATGGTCATATTACTATTCATAAGTGTATGTTACTATTCATAAAGATTGGTTACTATTCACAAAAAAATGTATGTTCATTCTGTCGGACTCCAAAACATCTTACTGATCGCAATGTTGTGTGTTAGATTTTAGAAATTCATAATATAGAAGTGGAAAAATTATTTTTAATGATCATATAGTATTAAGTGTTATGATATTTCATTGTTCTTCCTAATAAAATTATACTATAGTGAATAATTATAAGAAGGGGTTTTAATTGATAAAACATATGGTCATCAAATTCTTCCACCCTTATGATATATTTCCCTAAAATATCATTTTACATAAATAGGTTAGGGTACTTCACCTTCTTTGGCTCCTCTAGTTGACAAGATTCCCCTTCAAAAAAATTTCCCCCACAACTCTTTGAGAAGTTGGGTTGTTAGGTTGCATAGAACCTCATCTCTCCGGTCCAGAATCTTTACTCGCTTATTATTATAAGAGAAATCATCTTCTAGTTGTACCACTTATGTGTTATGTAAATTTGAGGGTTTGGGTATGTACTCCCTCAGAAGTGATACACGAAACGCATCATGAACATGTGCCATATTCAGGGGATGTGCATGATGATAGGCCACTTTTAATATGGAGTCAAGGATCTCAAAGGGCCAATGTACCTTGGTCGTAGCATCTATTTTGTTTCAAATCATATGAATCACCTCCATAGTAATATTCGAAGGAAGAATTTATCCACAACGTCTAACTCCAAGCCCCATTGGCAGTTGTCAGCATTGCTCTTTTGGCGACTCTAAGTAGCTTGATGTGTTCCTGGATGACTTGAACCTTCTCTGTCATCTTCTACACAAGATCAGGTCCATTTATCCTTGTTTCTCATACTTCATCCCAATAGTTTGGAGTTATAAATTACTTTACATACAATGATTCATATGAAGCCATCTTAATAATGGAGTAAAAGGTATTGTCTTATGAGAACTCAACCGATGTGAGATTTTGATCCCATCCACCATTGAATTCAATAGTGAAGTCTCTTATCATATCTTCAAGTGTCTGAATAACCTTTTGATATTGTCCCTCACTTTGGGGGTGATAGGTCGTGCAGAAATTTCTTTCTGTACTCAAATCATGTTAAATGTTGATCCAGAATTTATATGTGACTCATGGATCATGGTCAGAGTCAATCGAGTGTAGAACACCTTCCAATCTCACCACATCATTCACATATATCGTCGAACGTTGTTCAAGTGAGAAATATTCCGAAATATTAATAACATTTGTTGTTTTGGTGAGTCAGTCAACCACAACCCATATTGAATTATATCTTTTTGATGTCTTCAAGAGTCACATGAAAATGTCCAAAGTAACATTCTCCCATTTCAACATGGTTATAGGAATTGGTTTCATCATCCCTTTGTAAATTTTTCACTCTTCATTAAATTTCGGACATACCAAACACCTTTATATATATTATGAAATATCCTTCTTCATGTTATCCAACCAGATGTGTTCTCATAGATATCAGTACATTTTTGTTCAACTCAGATGGTTATATAATGTTGAGCTAAGTGAATTATCTAATATCTCCTTCTATATCCAGGGTGATAAAGGCACGCAATGCCGTGTTCCAAACCAAATCACACCATGATCGTCATTATAGAACTCATGAAGCTTCCATTCCTTTACTATATTCACTTTCTTTTTTAACTCCAATTCATCACATTGTGCCACCTTAATCATCTCTTCAATTGATGGCAGTGAAATAATTTTGGAAAGGTAGGATGTATCCCCTGTGCTTATGATTTCCTAATAAATCTATTTCATAACCATGAATATTGGGTATTTCTCAATCCATAACATGGATAGTGCAGCAGGTTCATTACTACATAGAACATCAGCTACCATTTTTTCCTTTCCCAGAATATTGTGAATAGAGGAATCCGAGTCATTAATTAGCTCTAAATATCTCCTTTGACGCATGTTGAGATCCTTTTGTGTGAATATACACTTTAGGATTTTCTAGTCAGTGTATATATAACACTTCTCACCATAAAGGTAGTTCCACTAGATTTTGAAGGAAAAAATCATGGCTTCCATCTCTAGATCATGCTCCTGGAAGTTCTGCTCCTATATCATTAAATTATGTGAGGTGTAGGCTAAAAAATTATCATTCTTCATGAGTACACAACCAAATCAATTATGGGAATCATAACTGTATATCAAAAAAAACATTCTCCACTTATTGTTAATGGGAGTAAGGTGCTGTGATAAACCTTCTCTATAGATCCTTAAAGCATCCCCCACATTCTTCTGTGTAGACATAAATTACATCTTTCATTGTTAACATAGTTAGTGTGTATGAAAATCCTGAGAAATTTCTCACAAAACTTCTCTAGTACGTAGCTAATCCAAGAAAACTATGGATTTCACGGACACTAGAGGGTCTGGCCCATTCCTCAATCGCCTTTTCTTTTGAAAGGTACATAGAAATTCCAGCACTTGTGATCACATGTCCCAAGAACATGACTTACCTCATCCAAAAATATTACTTTCTAAACATGGAGTATAAATTCTCTTTTATCAATGTCTCCAACACACGTCATAGATGTCCTTCATGTTCTTCTATTCCAATATAGTAGATGATAATATCATTGAAAAACACTACCCCAAATATTTTAAGGTAATGTATAAAAACTATATTCATCAAATCCAGGATGATTTTAGTGGCATTAGTAAGTCCAACGGGAATCACCAGAAACTCATAGTGCACATACCTTATATAGAAGGCTTTCCTCTAAATATATTATATCTTCACCTTTATCTGATTATATCCAGATTAAAGATCCACCTTTGAGAAGTATTGATATCCTATTAACCGATCGAACAAGTATTCAATATTTTTGAAAAAGATACATGTTCATTATGGTGATATTTTTGAGTTCCCGATAGTCGATACAGAACCAAATTGTTTCATACTTCTTATTCACAAAGAGCATTGGTGCACCCAAAGATGATGCACTAGGGTGTATGAACCCTTTGTCCAATGGGGCTTTAAGATTCTTCTTTAACTACTCCATTTTGATATAATTTATTCTATAGGGACACTTTGAGATAGTAATATCTCCATGTATGAGATCTATTTGGAAATCTACCTCACGATCCAGGGGAAGTGTGAGTATCTCTTTAGGAAATACATCACCTTATTCCTAAATGATGGGAATGTTTGCAAGGTTGTATCTTTCCTTTGAAAAAACCATTTTATTGATGTATTCTTATTCATATAGAATCAACACTCACACAATTGAAGGATTTCTCAAAGAGGATTCATGGTATTCCTTTCATTTGTATAGGAGCATGGGATGGTTCGAAATATGAAACCATATTCCTTTTTTCAAATAGTTGATACATGCTCTTTATAATAAGAGCCAATCCATTTCCTTTATAGTATCGAATTCCAATAAGGTAATTATTATGAGATTCGCTGGAAGCATCTTCCCACATACACCATTAGAAGAAGAGTCAAACAATTGGTTGGAAATGATTACACCACTTAGTGATTTTACAGATATATCTACATCAAGGTTTCAGGGTTCCAATTCTATAGTTCAAGAAAACATTAATGATATAAATGAATGCATAGAACCATAATCATGTAAGACTTTTGTCATTCTTGAGTGTATTGGAAGTGTGCCTTGTATGAAATCATTATATTTCTCCAATTCCTTAGCAGTTATGGTATAAGCCTTCCCTTTTTCCTTTGTCATTGGTGTATGATAACACGATTTAACCTCGAGGACTCGAGGTTTAGTCCACCAGCTTTCATAGTACCCTTTCAACCAATAATTTAGCATTAAACCATGGGTGGTTCTCTCCTTTATTCCACAACAATATTTTTCTTTATCATGTATTTTTGACACTCTTGAGCATGGTGTCCTTCATTCCAACACTTGAAGCTTTTCCCCATACCTTTGAGGCAGTTCCCATGATGCACCTTCTCACATTTTTGGCATTTGGTTCATTGAGTTTTCTTCTCACATATATCATTATATCCCCCAACATGAAACTTCATATTTCATTTCTTATCACCATAGCCATGTGACCATTCTCAAATCTCCGTATATACAGTTAGAGCACAACGAAAAACATTATCATAACAGCAAAAGTCTACAATTACAATATCTTTTAAAATGTGTGGTTTAAATCAACTAAAGAATCTATCAATATTGCTATCATTTTTTTAACAAAACCCGAAGCATACCTTTGAAGTCTTGTGAAATTTTCTTCATTAGTTGTGAAATATTCTCATTCCTTTTTCTTGAGCTCTATGAATTCTCTCAACATCTTCATATAAAGATGTCATGGTAAATACCTACTAAGAAACATGATCTTAATGTATTACCATTCCATCAATTCAATTTAATCAATTGGATTGGTGTTTTACTCAAAACCCACCATTGATCAACCTCCCCATATAGACAATATACAACTAGAGTCACCTTATCTATCTCGAAAAAGCAAAGCACAGAAATTATCTTCTCCATTGAGTTGACCCATTGTTCCGCAACTACTAGATTGGAAGACCCACTAAGCATCGGTGGTCGTTCCCACCTAAAACACTCGATTGCCAGTTGATACCTATTTGGTGAAGGAGGATGTTCTCCATTATTCTATTAATTTTTCATTACCTAAGCTAGTCTTTAACACCCCAAGCATCTACGGTATGCTTCTCTTTGAATAATGCAATATCGCGTGTCGTACACAACATTGAGTTCTAACACACCAGAACCAATCAAACTAGCCATTATGAATTGTAATATCAACTTTTTAAAATTTATAAATTTTATTTTTTAAAATGGGCTTCATTTTTTTGTTCGGAATATCGAAATTAGCATAGGGTGAATTTTTTGTATTTTTCTGAACAACTTCATTTTTTGATGAATAGTGAATCCACAAAGTGGTAGTTAAAAAACTGAATTTTTCAAGAAACATAATTTTACTGCTTCTGTGAGTGGAATTTCGAAAATCCGAGAGACACTGTTAATTTCAATGAGTAAAATTTTGTTCAATGAGATGAAAATAATTTTTGGTGAATAGTAACTTTGTAATTTTATTTAATACGGTTAAAAGTAAATAGGGTAATTAAGGGTAAAAATGATATTAATATTACCCTAACACAAGTCCTAATTCTCTTGGACAAGTGTATCTTGACCAAAAACAACCTTAGGAATAAAATATTATCATTTTGGTCCACATTGATTAGATTTTGACATTTATTATTATTTAATTCAAAGAAGATTTAAAAGAGTTAAAATCAATGTTTATTTACTAAAAGTTTTTTAATATATGGTCACACATAAGATAAATTCGATTATAAATATTAAGTAGAAAGCTAAAAATATTTCCTACATAATTACATTTTATTTTAAATTTTTAAACATTAATTAATTTAATTTATTTAATGACATAATGATGATGCAGTAATTACCATAATTGTGAAAAATTAAAATAATTGATATTATAAATACCCAAATAAATATAATTTGAGACTTTTTATGAATTAAACTAATTTTATAGGTTAATATGACATTTTAGGAATGATTTAATTAACTGTTTTCGAATTAATCATTCTGGTATGATTTTCACAAAAATCAATTTTCCAAATAGTGTCAAAATTGACATAAAAGAGTTTTTGAAACAAATATTATATTATTAATTGATATTCAATTCCTAAAAATATAAGGTCTGGAAAAGAGACTTATATCATGATAGGTGTATCATTAATGGACCACTTGGGGGTCTCTTGGAGGTATATTGTATGTTTATTAACTATATAATATAAAAATACCAAGTGACACGGTAACTGTCAAACTAATTAACTAATAGTTAGAACTAAAAGATAAGGTTAATATAATGACCAAAACCTGCCTAAATTATATTGGTTGAGTGGTTTCCGACCCATCTCCACCTTAAACATTAAATTATCAACTTTGGAGCCATTAGAAACAGAATATGAATTTATTATAAAATAATATTTCTAGCTTTTCCAAAGGTGCCCATCCCCCCCTTATAGAAGGACACCATTATAACCAATTATTCACACTGTCAAAGCCTTTTGGTTCGGCCAAAACCTACCCAAATACTCTCTCCAATTCCCTCACATTAACCTAGAGGCCATATTTTGATCAGAAATTAAACCTAAGGAGTCATTTTGATTAAATAAAAATACAGAACCCGAACAGAAGGTAATGTTTTCACCACCCTTTTTCTAGTTCATTTCTTCTTAAACTTATTCTTTTTTTGTTATTACCATTATAAAATAATAAATCCAGTATCTCCTATATATTGTGATGTTATTATAAATATTGTACAACCATATTCATTATTTTATCCATCCTTTTAATGACATGACACCATACGTGCGTACGTACGACTTACCGTCTCCACGTCGTGGTGTAATTGTCATTCAATATATTATTATATGGATGGGTATAATAATGATGTTTAATTCATGTAAATAATAAATATAACAAGATAATGATTATTTATATATGATATACCATCCAATTATATATTATTTTAATATCAAAAGGATGATATTGTTGCTCGTGCATACGTACGGACTACCATCTCCACAAATGCGATGAGATTCAATCCCCATCGTATCCATTCAAGAATAATTCTCATTTGATGATAAAAAGTAATGTTATAGAACATTATATCATTATGGGCATGAATAAGATAGAACCTATCCATAACAAACACGACTTATGTAACAAAACATATAAAAGAAAACGAGTAAGTTAACACCCGAAACAGTGATAATACTAAAGTATTATTAACAATGCATTATTAGAAGATAATATATTATATCATAATTATATATATGGTTCTTGAATAATTTAATAACAATTATTTCACCATTATATGGGAGGTTATCCTAACCTCAATCAAGGAAAACTACAAGGTAATGGTTTATTTCGCAATCTCTTCATTATCTGAGGTTGTTTATACGTAATAATCAGTTGGGATCTCTTTAACATCCACATCCATGTTTCATAAAAATGTTTTTCAAAACATTATTTTTATTTTACAGAATATGGGTTAAAGTCATTTATACCCTTGTTTTAATTTTTATAAGATGTTTATAAAGGAATCTTTCTGTCGTTTTCAAAACAAGGTCCTTTTTATCCTTTTCGACAGAATTAAGGTAAGAATGTTTTTTTAACTTATACGGCGGGTGCGACTATTTTCCACCATTATAAAATTGTTGAAGCTTACCTTACAATCTTATAAGAATATTTTCAATGAAAATGTTTTCATTGATAGTTATGTGACATTTAATGTTTTAAAAAAAAGATATTTTTCTCAAATATTTTTGATTTCATATATGTCAACATCCTTTGATGGATTTTAAGCTTATTTGAAGTTTATATATTATGAAACAAAAATTACATATTGTATTGACGGTTTTGGGATATGTTTGATTGTGGATGCGTTATTTTTATACCATTCATTGTTTATCATGAAAGTATTTACATTTCATATGCTAGTTTTAATATAATGTTTATGTTATGTTTAAACCTGTTCATATGAGGAATGCATTGGACTTAATAAGTGAAGGGTGGAGCCCACTATAGCTCCTCGATGCATCAGTAAGTCTCATGTGACAAACTAGTGTCTTGGTACATGGCCTAAGAAAAATCTTATTTTTAGTCTTGGCATGAGGCCTTGGCTATGTGGTTATGATAGTCTGGCATTATGCATTCCATCATTATGAAAGTGGTTATTGATATTGAATGTGATTATTCGATTAGTAGAATATCCATGTGAATAAGTAATTGGAATTATTTCATTTTATTTTTTCCATACTATGTTGAAGTTCAATTTTAAAAGGCATTTGTTTTAGTTATAAATTTCCTTGAATGTTTATTCTTATTTATGAAAGATTCCGCTATTTTGTTATCCTTACTGTGCATTTGATCTCACCCCTATTCTATGTTTTATTTTTCCAAGGATGTGAAGATGTAATTTATGAATGACCTACAGGGATAGTATGAGGGGATAAGAGTGTGGACTATAGAGACTATATTCATGTAGTTTTCATTTTATGATATAATGTAAAATTTATTATTGTTTCTAGTTATTACAAGGCTACTTAAGTATTCGGTCATTCGAGACATGATCTTTCTTGTGATCATGGAAATGTTATGTAATAATGCACCGACTCTGGGTATCTAGGTTCAGGGAGTTACAGTTGGTATCAGAGGAATTTTGGTACAAACCTTGGATGCTAGATTTGGATAAACTTTGATTAGAGAACATAGATTTAAGATGGACTTTGAGGATTAGTATAGAAGAACTTCCTATAATTTTGGTATTGTATTGATTTTGTGAGTTTTCTGAGGAATACATCCTTGTCTGGAAACGAGAAGGTAGACGCGACTCTGGCACAAAAGTACCTTGCGGTAAAACCCAAAAACACCGCTTTGAGCTAGACTTGAATGAGAACTGGTGCACGACAATGGGCTTGCTACACTCTTGGTTACCACAATCCAGTGCGATATGAATAAGATAAATCTCATTTTCTTTAAAAAATCATTATGAAGGGTTTATAAATATATACTTCCTCAAAGAAAACATTTTTATGATTATGGATTATATCCTTAAATAGTTCAATTTATGATAAGTGTTTTATACGTATAGAATTATGTATTTTGATTCATAAACTGATCTAGTTTATTCCATTGTTTAGAAATGGAACATAGTGGACGAAATTGAAACCTTATCAATGCACACAATCCATGTAGAAATTTCCCTCCTGCTCATGATAATTATAGTGGCGCTGGTGATGCAACTGGTGTTGATCAACTAATCACCATACTGGGACAACTCACTTAGGTTATGAATAATAACCTTACCCATGTGGAGCACCCTGATCAACAGCATGGAGGATCAATGTTTGATCGCTTCATGAGGAAACAACCACCACCATTCAATGGGAGTACAAATCCATTGGTATCTGAACAATGGATAAGTTCCCTAGAGAAAATATTTCAGGCTTTGGAAAGTAGTGAAAGGGAAAATGTTATCATGGAAGTTTACTGCCTCACTGGAGATGCTAATCAATAGTGGTCATTGATTCAAAACATGAAGGAAGATGATGATGTATCAAATATGGAAAAGAGAGAGTTCAAAGATCCTTTTTTAGAAAAATACTTTCCTTTTGACCATCGACCAGATATGGAAAAGAAATTCTTGAGTCTATGACAAAAAGAGGATGAGAATGTCCCAAAGTATGAGGCTAACATTACAAGGTTAGCAAGGTATGCTGGAGATTATATACATAACCCCAGAAGTAAGATTGATCGTTTCTTTGATGGGTTAAAAACATTTCTCCATTTAGGATTAGTCTCACATTCCATCTCTTCGTACGAAGACATTGTCTCATTTCCTATCAAGATAGAAAAGGAATTCTCTATGTCTTATGACTTTAAAGCAAAGCAAGAGAAGAAGAGATATGCTGATCAATCTGGGAATGGAAATACGGGGAAGAAGGGAAAAGTTGAATATCTAACCTACAGAAAATGTGGGAAGAAACACCCCGGTACTTGCTTAAAAATAATGGGAGTCTGTTACTAGTGTGGTGAAAAAGGAAACCAAGATCATTATTTCAAGGGAAAGAAGGAAGCTACTGATGTCCGATGCTAGAATTGCAGGTAGATGGGACATTATTCAATTGAATGTCCTAAGTGTCAGGGGAACTTACATCAAAAAGGAAAGGGATCAATGCCAAGCTTATGCTATCACTACTATTGAGGTAGAAGATCCAAAAGACATGGTGGCAGGTAATTTAATGGTTTCCTCAAGTTTATAAAATGAATTATTTGATGCTGGATCATCACATTATTTCATATCTTCTCAGTTTACTATGAATATTAGATATTTCCAATTTAATTAAACAAGGGATTTTCCAGGTAAAATTCCTAAGGGAAGTATCATTGTAACAAATTTTTGTGAATTAGTCCCCATTAGAGCACATAAATGTTCTTTATCTACTGATCTCATCGTCATACCTATGGTTGAATTTGATATAATACTCGATATGGATTGGCTTTCGGACCATGATGAAAAAATTTATTGTATGAAGAAGGTGGTTACTATTTTTGATGATGATGATAAGGAACACCTTGTCATTATAGCGGAATCATCACCACATAATTCTTATCTAGATCCACCCCCAGAAGCTCAACTAAATTCAATTATTGGGGGAGGAAGAGAATGAAATGATTGTGGGTGAGAAAAAAAAAGTTCAAATAAAGGATGTACCTATCGTGAAAGAATATGTAGATGTGTTTCCGGAAGATTTACCTGGACATCCACCAGAATGAGAAGTTGAGTTTTCCATTGATTTAATTCCTGGATCCAGGCCTATATCGAAGACACCTTATAGAATGGCCACTGTTGAATTAGTTGAACAAAAGAAACAACTTGATGAATTGAGTAATAATGGATTTATTCGCCCTAGTGTTTCTCCGTGAGGAGCCCCTGTTCTTTTTGTTAAAAAGAAAGATAGATCTATGAGGTTATGTATCGACTACATGGAGATCAATGCTATAATAATAAAGAACAAGTATCCCCTACCTCAAATTGATGATTTATTTGACAAACTACATAAATCTCAATACTTTTCAAAGATTGACCTCCGATATGGATACCGTTAGCTGTGTGTGAAGAATGAAGACATTCTGAAGACATCATTTCGAACCTGGTACGATCATTACAAGTTTACAGTAATGCCTTTTGGATTGACTAATGCACCCTCTGTATTCATGGATCTGATGAATAGAGTTTTCATGGAATATCTAGATGAATTTTTGGTGGTATTTATTGATGATATCTTGGTATACTCCAAAAGCTATGAAGATCATGAAAATCACATACGCATTATTGTGAAGACCTTGAGAAGACATGAATTATATGGGACGTTTAGAAAGTGTGAATTCTAGCTTCAGGAGATTTCTTTTCTTGTCCATATTGTCTCTAAAGCTGGAACTCTTTTGATCCTTCTAAGACCAATGGATTCCAAGAATGTCTAGCACCTATGAGTATAACTGAGGTACACATTTTTATTGGTTTAGTAGGTTATTAGCGGCCTTTCTTCTAGAATTTTTCCCGATTGGCTAACCCATTAATGAAGCTCACTCGTAAAGGGGTTAAATTTTTTTGGACAAAAGATTGAGAAGAATGTTTTGAAGAACTAAAGAGAAGATTAGTCAATGCTACTATATTGACTCTACTATCAGGGAATGATGGGTTTGTTATTTATAGTGATGCATCGAAGAAAGGACTTGGTTGTGTCCTTATGCAGAAGGATGCAATTATTTACTATGCATCATCATAGTTGGAAATTAATGAGCAAAACTATCCTACTCATGATCTGGAGCTAGAAGCTGTAATCTTTTCTATGAAGATATGGAGGCACTACCTCTCTTCTGAAAAATGTGAGATTTATACTGATTACAAGAGTTTGAAGTATATTTTCTCACAAAAAGAACTCAACATGAGGCAAAGGAGATGGCTTGAATTACTCAAGGATTGTGATTGTACGATACACTACCACCCGGGGAAAGCAATCAAGGTGGAAGATGCTTTTAGCAGAAAAGATCATGGAGTTTTGAACAATATGAGAATTGAAAGGGATCGAATTTTCATGGATCTAGTGAAGATGGACATGGGAATAACCATGGAAGGTGAAACATCAATGCTTTTTCAAATGGTTTATAAACCATCTTTAGTAGAAAGTATTAAGATTTATCAGACTGATGATGAAAAATTTCAAAAGATGATTAAAGATATGAATGATGGGATATTGATAGACATTGTGTATGAAGAAGGAATTTTGAAATTCGGGAAGAGACTTTGTATTCTCGATATACCTGATCTAAAAAGGGAATTGTTGGATGTTGCTCATAGTTCCAATTTCTCTATACACCCTGGGAGCACCAAAATGTATAGAGATTTGAAAGAACATTTTTTTTGGGAGAACATGAAGAGTGATATTGCTGATAATGTGTCATGATGTATGGTTTTCAACAAGTGAATGCTGGAAGGCAATAACCTGGTAGAGAATTACAGCCTCTTCCCACACCTGAGTACAAATGGGATAATATCACGATGGACTTTGTCATGGGACTACCAATGATTCCTAGAAGGAATGATGCAATATGGGTTAATGTTGATCATCATCACATTTTCTTTCTATTAGAGAAGATCAACCACTAGAACGTCTAGAATGACTATATATTGATGAAGTTGTGAGACTTCATAGAGTAACCCTATCGATTGATTCTGATCGTGATCACCATTTTACTTCAAGATTCTGGAAAAGTCTTCAGAAAGGCTTGGATACTGAACTTCATTTGAGCACTTCCTACCATCCTCAAACAGATGGACAATCAGAACGAACTATTCAAACCTTAGAATACATATTTAGATCTTGCTCACTTGACATTCAGGGTATGTGGGATCAATATTTACCTCTGGTAAAATTTTCCTATAACAATATCTTCTATTCGAGTATTCAGATGGCACTATATGAAGCGTTATATGAAAAGAGATGTCGCACAACAACCTGTTGGGATGACGTTGGTGAAAGAAAAATTGTAGGCCCAGAACTGGTGGAGTAAATGATGGAAAATGTGAAGGTAATCAAAAACCATATCAAAGAAGCTCAATGTAGTCAGAAGAGTTATGCCGATAATCGAAGGAAGGATTTGGAATTTCAAGTCGGTGATCATGTTTTTTTGAAGGTATCTCCATGGAAGGGAGTAATACGTTTTGGTAAGAAAGGTAAATTGAGTCCCAGGTGCATGGGATCTTTCAAAATTCTAGAACGAATTGGGGTTGTAGCTTACCGATTGGCAATGCTGCCATGTCTCTCCAAATTCACAATGTGTTCCACGTATCACTGTTGAGGAAATACATGCCTGACCCAACGCATGTAATCACATATGAGAAATTAGAACTTGAACCCAATCTATCTTATTGCGAAGAGCCAGTCATGATTCTTGATATGATAGAACAAGTACTGAGAAACCGTACGACTCTTCTGGTAAAAATCTTATGGAGAAACCATAAGATGGAAGAGGCAACATGGGAACCCATGGAACTTATGATGAAGAACCACCTGAGTCTTTTCATGTGGTAGTATTCTAGAAATTTTGGGGACGAAATTATTTGACGGAGGGGAGAATGTATCACCCTAAGCATCTACGGTACGCTTCTCTTTGAATAATGCAATAGTGTGTATTGCACGCAATATCGAGTTCTAACACACCACAACCAATCAAACTAGCCGTTATGAATAGTAATACCTACTTTTTGAAATTTATAAATTTAATTTTTCAAAATGGACTTCATTTTTGGACTCGGAATTTCGAAATTAGCCTAGGGTAAATTTTTGGAACGTTTCTGAACAACATCATTTTTTGATGAATAGTGAAACCACTATGTGGTAGCTAAAAAACTGAATTTTTCATAAATCTTAATTTTACCGCTTCTGTGAGTGGAATTTCGAAAATCTGAGAGACAGGGTTAATATCAAGGAGTAAAATGTGGTTCAATGAGAGGAAAATAGTTTTTGGTGAATAGTACCTTTTTTACTTTTATTTACAACGGTTAAAAGTAAATAGGTTAATTAACGGTAAAAATGATATTAATATTACCCTAGCAAATGTCATAATTCTATTGGAAATGTGTATCTCGACCAAAAATGTAACACCCCAAGCTTTCATGATACGCTTCTATTTCAATAATGTAATAGCTTGAATTGTACGCAAGTTCGAGATTATAACACACTGCGACTAATCAAAATAGCCATTATGAATAGTAATACCCATTTTTTGAAATTATATATATTTTTTATTTCAAAATGGACTTCATTTTTGGATTCAGAATATCGAAATTATCCGAAGTTGAATTTTTTGTTATTTTTGGAGAACTTCCAATTTTTTATGAATAATGAAAAATACTTAAAAACAACTTTATTAATAAAAATAATTTATAGCGATAAATTATAATATTTACTTGTTTTAAAGTATAATTAGAATATATTTTTAACATTTTATCCAATGGTGTTTATTAGAATTAATTTCACTTTGAAATTGGACATAAACAATTGTCAATCTTTAGATATGTATTGTTTCCTAAAAACACGCTATTTGTTGTGACAACAGGAATTAATTATAAAATAAATATATTAAACTTATATGTTCGGAATTTTGTAAAATAGACATCAATTTTGAATTCGCAATATCAATTATAGCTTAGGGTGTAATTTTGGCATTGTTCTGAAAAACCTCAATTTTTGATGAATAGTGAAACCACTAAGTGGTAGTTAAAAAACTGTTTTTTCGTTTAAATGAAACATTACCACTTCTGTGATTTTGTTTTCAAAAATCTGACATACATGGTTGGCATTAGGATGTAAAATGTGGTTTAATGGGATTAAAATAATTTTTTGTTGAATACTAACTATTATGTTTAATAAATCGCAATTAAAGGTAATTAGTGAAATTTAAGGTAAAAATGATATTACAAACATGTGTTGTTTTATTAAACAAATTATTACATGGGGTTATATAAGTTAACTTTTTGACTATAAATATTCATTGGAAATCTAAAAATATTTACTACATCATGATATTTTTTTTATAAATTCTATACATTAAATAAGTTAAATTTTTTAGGACACAATGATGATGCAGTGATTACCTCATTAATTAACGATTTAAATAAAATGAAACGATAATGTAAAATCTAATGGATAAACTTGTCTAAAACCTATTGTATGGGAATATCTAGAACCCTTATCACATTATCCTCAAAACATTTCATTGTGGGACCTTTAGAATCCGAAAAGCATTTCATAATAATGTAACATTTTAATCATTCCAAGAGTGCCCTCCTCTCCTCTTATAAAAGGCCCCCACCACTACCAAATTATTCACACCATCAAGCCATTTTGCTCGGCCAACCTCTGCCCAAATACTCTCTAAACTTCACTCTCTTACTCCTAGAATCCTCACTTTGCGAATAATTCTTCCCAAGGAAGCATTTGGCTCAATTGAAAAAAGAGTTACCCGATTTTAAGGTAATGTCTTCTCTTATGTTATTTTGTCATATTTTGCTTCTAAAACCCATTAAACTCTTTTATTCCTTTCGTTTGTAAAAAAACCAGTATCTAAAATATACTATGATGCAGTTATAAGAAGTATTAGAGCTACACTTACACACACCTACATCTAATGGTTAATGAATATACTGTTTTTGTGGATGGTGAATTTCTGCCTCACGAAACGATGATTGTTAAACACTCATAAAAAACCTTCAATGGTGGCCATTAAGATGTCACTATATTTATAAATGATATATAATATGTTTATTTTTTCCTTAAGATTATGTATTTTTCTTTTATGTCATACCTTTATGGTTTCCATTATGGGTAAATGTGATATTTTCATTTTAGGAATTGTGGACTACCACCCCCTCAAAGTGATTTTAATCATTAATGCCATATGTGAGATGTATAAAGGATGGAGTAAATGGTATTATAAATTATATTATACTATAATTATATTATAAATTTATATAATTATAACTTAATTCCATTAAATAAGAAATAGAAATGAAAGTAGCATTAATGCGTACGTACGGCTTACCGTCTCCATGAACGGTGCATTTCATTCCTTACCTCTAAATGTTATTTAATATTATTAATGAATGTATATACTGGATATATATGATGTATATGATATATAAATCATGAATATAATTATTGATATAATGGATATTTTACCACAAGAACAATGTGCAATTATAAGAAGTATATTTTTGACTCAAGTACCTACGATTGACAAAACTGCCATTTTTAACTTAAATAATTACATAATATTCATAACATGGTAATAAGTGATATGAAACGAATAATGAACTTCAAAAATGTTCTTAATCAGGTAGAGATTAACTCTATTTTTTTATTCAGGAGGTTAAAGAGTGGTCGAGTCATGTCGGACATGAGGTAAGGGAATTTCTTAACCCAATTTCTGTTCTTTTGGTTAATCTCCTACTTTTATATTACATCATGATATTATTATGTCATATATTGTATTTGAACTTTTTTTTATGTGTAATTATAGTGAATACACATAATATATCTATTTTATTTAAAAAATGATCTTTGTAAGGGAACTTCTTAACCTAATTTTTGTTTTTTGGGTTAATCTCCTACTTTCAAATTATGTCATGATATTATTATGTCCTATCTTGTATTCATAATTTCATTATGTGTACGTATAGTGAATAGACATAATAGATATATTTTATTTAAAAAATGATCTTTGTAAGGGACTTCGTCTCAATCTCCTTTCATTGAAACATATTTTATTTTATACACAAATTTCTTTTATACGATCCTTTGACTTTTACTTTTATTCAAACATAATATTTTTATACGAAGCATTTCTACTAAACAAGAAAAGGAATGTTTTTTCATATGTATTACGCGACAACGACTTCTCCGCCGCCGTGACTATTATTTGAGTTTCGGATTCCTCTATAAGCCATAACTTTTTAAAAAAAAATAAATACCATATTTAAATTTTCTTTTATTTTGGTATTTAAAATGGTTTTGATAATGTTTTTATTATATCAATGTGTTGTATTGATGTCTTGTGATTGAAGTGTGGAAATCTTATGTTTCCTTTATGCAAGTTTTATGTGATATAATTATGTTATGGTTTATGATATGTTTAAACCTGTTCATATAAGGAATGCATTGGACTTAATAAGTGATGGGTGGAGCCCGCTATAGCTCCTCGATGCATCGGTAGGTCTCATGAGACAAACTAGGGTCTTGGCACGAGGCCCTAAAAAATCTTATTTTTTGTTTTGACACGAGGCCTTGGCTACGTGGTTATGATAATTTAGCATTATGCATTCCATCATTATGAAAGTGGTTATTGATATTTCATGTGATTATTCGACCAGTAGAATATCCAAGTGAATAAGTAAACAGAATTATCTCATTTTACTTTTGCCATATTATGTTCAAGTTCACGTTTAAAAGGCTTTTGTTTTAGTCATAAATTTCCTTAAATGTTTATGTTTATTTATGAAAGCTTCTACTATATTGTTATCCTTATTGAGCATCTGAGCTCACCCCTTGCAATATTTTATTTTACCCAGGATGTGAAGAAATATTTTATGACTAACCTACAGGGACAGTCTGAAGAGGATATAAGTGTGGACTATGGAGACTATGTTATTGTGATTTTCACTTTATGATGCAATGTAACATTAATGAATGTATCTAGTGTTTCCAAGGCTACTAAAATAAATGGTCTTTCGAGACTTGATCATTTGTGATCATGCCAATATTACGAAGTAATGCACCGACTCTGGGTAACTGGAGTCCTGGGCATTACAGTTGGTATCAGAGAGCAGTTTAGTACTAACCTTGGAAGCTAGATTTAGATAAACTCTGATTAGACCACATATCCCAAAGATAGTCTTTGAGGATTAGTGTAGACGAACTTCCTAGAATTTTCGTATTATAGAGATTTTTTGAGTTTTCCGTGCAATACATCCATGTCTAGATACAAGCAGGTAGAGGCGGCTCTGGCACAGATGTACCTAGGGGTAAAACCATAAAACACCACTTTGAGCTAGACTCGAGCGGCAACTGGTGCACAACAATGGGCCTTGCTTCACTCTTGGTTACGACACTCTCAGGGGATATGCTTAGGATAATTCTCATTTTCGTTACAAACCACTATGAAGGGATATAAGTATATACTTCCTCAATGAATACATTTTTATGATTATGGATTATATTAATAAATAGTTCAATTTATGTTAAGTATTTTACAAGTATGGAATAATGTATTTTGATTCATAAACTAATCTATTTTATGCCATTGTTTAGAAATGGCACCTAGTGGAAGGAATGGAAATCATATCAATGCACGCACTCCGTGTAGGGATTGCCCTCCTACTCAAGATAATTATTGTGGATCTGGAGATACAACTAGTGATGATCGACTTATTACCATACTGGGACAACTCACTCAGGTTATGAATAATACACTTAATCATATAGATCACCCTGATCCGCAACATGGAGGATCAATGTTAGACCGCTTCATGAGGCAACAACCGCCAATATTTAATGGTGGTACAAATCCATTATTAACTTAGCAATGGATAAACTCCTTAGAGAAAATATTCCATGACTTGAAGAGTAGCGAAAGGGAGAAGGTTGTTAGCGCAGTTTACCGCCTTACTGGAGATACAGATCAATGGTGGTCGCTGATTCAAAACACAATGGAAGTTGAAGAAGTATTAAGTATGGAATTGAGAGAGTTAAAAGAGATTTTCATAGAAAAATACTTCCCTCGTGACCATAGAGCATATATGGAAAGGCAACTTATGAGTCTGAGGCAAAAGGAGGATGAGAATGTTGCAAAGTATGAGGCTAACTTTACAAGATTAGCGAGGTATGCTACAGATTATATACGTAACCCAAGAAGTAAGATTGATCATTTCATTGATGGGTTAAAACCATATCTTCGTCGAGCATTAGTATCCCAATCTTTCTCAACGTACGAAGATATAGTCGCGTGTGCTATCAAGAGAGAAAAGGAATTCTCTAAATCTTATGACAATAAACTAAAGAAAGAGAAGAAGATAACGGTGGAACAAGAGATAGATAAAGGGAAAATGGAAGGAAGGATTTTCCATTATGCGATAATTTTGGGAATAATCACCCCGGTACATGCCTAAAAGGAATGAATGTTTGTTATAAATGTGGATAAAAAGGTCATCAGGCTCGTGATTGAAAAAGAATGGAAGAGGCTATCAATGTAGAATGCTACAATTGTAGGGAAATGGGGAATTATGCAAATGAATGTCCTAAGTGTCAGGGAAACATACCTCAGAAAAGGCCAATGGATCAAGGATAATCTTATACTGTTACTACAGTTGAAGCAGAATAATTAATGTATTGGTGCTTTTGGACTCAAGGATTAAATCTGTTTATAAGGATATTGTGATATATATATATTAGGATTGTAATGCAGTAATTTTTTTTTTCATTAAGGATTTATTATGATGAAGGAAATCATATTTTGAGTATGTGACAGTAATAGAAACATTATCTTGTTTGGGGAATCTGATGTTACAATTGATTTTGGAATTTAAAGACCTTTTAAAAAATGTCTGGAGATTGGTATTTTGGATAACTATAAAGGATGGAATGGATTAAGTTGATATTTGGATAGTATTTTTTACGGTTAAAACATTTATGAAGATCATTTTTGGAATATTATAATACTATAGTTTTAGGAAAAGGACAACCTGTAGGTTGGGGGATAACCCGTCGCGTCGGACAAAGCTGCAGGAATCGAACCCACAACCATAGTGCGACATGCCTTTATTACCTACCACTAGCCTACAAGAAGTCCATAGTTATTAAAAAATATTTTTCCTAATCTAAATTGTATGTGGTAATATTTGGAACCTTATACAGTTAGGATAAATAGAATATTTTTGAGTTCTGTTACCATTTGGTGTGAAAGATGGGTTCGTGGTTAAAATTTATTAAAGAATGAAAGCCTACATGACAAGTAAGTTTATGTCCTTATGTTCTTAGTAAATCTATTAAATAAATTTCTCAACTTTATGAAAGGTAACATAAAACAAAAATGTTGTTAGTTAACTTTACCAACAGGGGATTCAATGACCGTTTAACCAATCACATGTTTGTGATTTTCTTGTGGTTAACTTTCTCCTAATCTTGTTTTCTACAACTCTCCATCAAACCTTGATGGTTTTTTTTCCTCCATATCCATATTTTCATATAGTCCTAGTATGGGCTATCTCGGGTGACTTTTGTAATTATCTATCTTTCTTTTAATGTTATATTTTTATTAACACTATTTCCTATGTGGGTTTTCCACAAAGGTATTTTCTATTTTCAACCTTTTATTTTCGAAGAACATTATCAAATTGTGAGGACTCAATTTATTGAAGGAGGGGAGAATGTAACACCCCAAGCTTTCACGATACACTTCTCTTTCAATAATGCAATAGCTTGCATTGTATGCAAGTTCGAGATTCTAACACACCGCGACTAATCCAAATAGCAATTATGAATAGTAATACCCATTTTTTTTGATATTATATATATTTTATATTTAAAAATAGACATCATTTTATGATTCTGAATATCGAAATTATCCTAAGTTGAATTTTTTGTAATTTTCAGAGAACTCCCAAATTTTTTATGAATAATGAAAGATACTTAAAAACAACTTTTTTAATCATAATAATTTATAGTGATAAATTATACTATTGAGTGGTTTTAAAGTATAATTTTAATATATTTTTACCATTTTATCCAATGGTGTTTATTAGAATTAATTTCACTTTGAAATTGGACCTAAACAATTGTCAATCTTTTGATATATATTGTTTCTTAAAAACAGGCTATTTGTTGTGACAGTGGGAATTAATTATTAAATTAATTAATGAAACTTATATGTTTGTAATTTTTTAAAATAGATATCATTTTTTAATTCAGAATATCAATTATAGCTTAGGGTGAAATTTTTGCATTGTTCTGAAAAACATCAATTTTTTATGAATAGTGAAACCACTAAGTGGTAGTTAAAAAACAGATTTTTCGTTTAAATGAAACATTACCACTTCTGTGATTTTATTTTCAGAAATCCGACATACATGGTTGTCATTAGGATGTAAAATGTGGTTCAATGGGATTAAATAAATTTTTTTGGTAAATAGTAACTTTTTAGTTTAATTAATCGCGATTAAAGGTAATTAGTTAAATTTAAGTTAAAAATGATATTATAAAAATATGAAAATACCCTTACACGTGTCCTAACCATATTGGATGATTCATGGACGACCACGAAAATCCATGGGTCAACCTGGGGACCCCATGGATCCACATGGGTAAGAAAATGACATTAATAACTTTTTATTTAAGGTAAAAATAAAATTGTAACAAACATGTGTTGTTTTATTAAAACAATTATTAAATGGGGTTATATAAGTTAACTTTTTGACTATAAATATTCATTGGAAAGTTAAAAGGATTTACTAAATCATGATAGTTTTTTTATAATTTTTAGTAATTATATAAATTAAATTTGTTATGACACAATGATGATGCAGTGATTACCTCATTAATTAACGATTTAAATAAAACGAAACGATAATGTAAAATATAAGCCTTAAACTTGTCTAAAACCTATTGTATGGGCATATATAGAACCCTTATCACCTTATCCTAAATATATATAATTGTGGGAACTTTATAATCCAAAAATCATTTCATAATAATGTAACATTTCAATCTTTTCATGAGTGCCCCTCCTCTCCTCTTATAAAAGGCCCCCACCACTACAACATTATTCACACCTTCAAGACATTTGGCTTGGAAAAAATTTTCCCAAATACTCTCTATGCTTTCCCCTATTACTCCTAGAAGCCTCACATTAGGCAGAAGTCTTCCCATGTAATCCTTTGGATCAAATAAAAAAAGAGTTACCTGATTTTAAGGTAATGTATTCTCTTATGTTATTTTGTTTTATTTTTCTTCTACAACCAATTAAACTCTTTTTATTCATTTCTTTTGTAAAAAACCAGTATCTTAATTATAATATGATGTTTTTATAAGAAGGATTCTAGCTACACACAGAAACACCTACATCTAATGGTTAAAGAACATACTGTTTTTTTGGATGGCGAATTTCTGCCTCACGAAACGATGATTGTTCAACACTCATATAACACATTTAAAGGTGGCCATTAAGATGTCACTATATTTATATATGATATATAATATGTTTATGTTTTCCTTAAGATTATGTATTTTTCATTTATGTAATACCTTTATGGTTTCCATTATGGGTAAATGCGATATTTTCATTTTAGGAAGTGCGGACTACCGTCCCCTCAAAGTGATTTTAATTGTTAATGCCATATGTGGGATGTATAAAGGATAGAGTAAATGGTATTATAAATTATATTATACTGGAATTATATTATAATTTTACAGAATTATAAATTCATTCCATTAAATTCGAAATAGAAATGAAAGTAGAGTTCATGCGTATGTACGGCTTACCGTCTCCATGAACGGTGCATTCTATTTGTTACCTCTAAATGTTATATAATATTATAAATTAATGAATATACTGGATATATATTATGTATATGATATCTAAATCATGAATATAATTATGGATATAATGGATATTTTACCACATGAACAAAGTGTAATTATAAGATGTTTATTTTTGACTCAAGTACCTATGAACGACAAAACGATCGTTTTTAACATAAATAATTACATAATGTTCATAACATAGTAATAAGTGATATAAAAGGCATAATGAACTTGAAAAATGTTCTTAAGCAGGTAGAGATTAACTCTAGTTTATTATTCAGGAGGTTAAAGAGCTGTCGAGTCAAGTCGGACACGAGGTAAGGGAATTTCTTTACCCAATTTTTGTTCTTTGGGTTAATCTCCTACTTTAAAATTACGTGATGATATTATTATGTCCTATATTGTATTTGTACTGTATTTATGTGTACTTATAGTGAATACACATAATATATCTATTTTATTTAAAAAATGATCTTCGTAAGGGAACTTCTTAACCTAATTTTTGTTCTTTGGGTTAATATCCTACTTTCAAATTATGTCATTATATTATAATGTCCTATCTTGTATTTTCAATTTCTTTATATGTATGTATAGTGAATAAAAATAATAGATATATTTTATTTAAAAAAATGATCTTTGTAAGGGACTTCATCTCAATCTCCTTTTATTGAAGCATATTTTGTTTTATACACAAATTTCTTTTATACGGTGTATAAACCACTTTGACTTTTACTTTTATTCAAAAGGAATCTTTTTATACGAAGAATTTTTACTAAACGACAAAAGGAATGTTTTTTCTTACATATTCGGTGACAATGACTTCTCTGCCGCCGTGAGTATTATTTGAGTTTCGGCTTCCTCTATAATCCATATCTTTTTTTTAAAATGAAAAATTAATACCGTGTTTAAATTTTCCTTTATTTTGGTATTGAAAATGGTTTTGATAAAGTTTTTATTATATCAATGTGTTGTATTTATGTCTTGTGATTGAAGTGCAGAAATATTATGTTTCCATTATGCATTTTTAATGTGATACAATTATGTTATGGTTTATTATATGTTTAAACATATTCATATGAGGAATGAATTGTACTTAATAAGTGACGGGTGGAGCCTGCTATAGCTACTTGATGCATCCGTAGGTCTCATGAGACAAACTAGTGACTTGGCACGAGGCCTTGAAAAAATCTTATTGGTGGTATTGGAATGAGGCCTTGGCTATGTGGTTTTGATAGTCTGGCATTATACATTCCATCATTATGAAAGTGGTTATTGATATTGCATGTTATTATTCGACCTGTAGAATATCCAAGTGAATAAGTAAACTGAATTATGTCATTTTAATTTTTCCATATTATGTGGAAGTTCATGTTTAAAAAGATTTTTTTAGTCATACACTGCCTTAAATGTTTATGTTTATTTATGAAAGCTTTAGCTATATTGTTATCCTTATTGAGCATCTGAGCTCACCTCTTTCAGTGTTTTATTTTTCCCAGGATGTGAAGAAATATATTATGACTAACCTACAGGGATAGTCTGAAGGAGATAAAAGTGTGGACTATGGAGAATATGTTATTGTGATTTTTCACTTTATGATGTATTGTAACATTTATGAATGTATATAGTGTTTCCTAGGCTACTAAACTAACCGGTCTTTCGAGACTTGATCTTTTGTGATCATGCCAATGATACAAAGTAATGCACCGACTCTGGGTAACTGGAGTCGAGGCGTTACAAAAAACAACCTTACGAATAAAATATTCTCATTTATGTCCACATTGATTAGATTAGGACATTTATTATTACTTAATACAAAGAAGAGTTAAAAGAGTTAAAATCATAGTTTATTTACTAATACATTTTTAATATAGTGTTACATATATGATAAATTCGATTATAAATATTCAGTAGAAATCCAAAATGATTTCTAATATGATAATATTTTATTTATAATTTTAGACATTAAATAATTTAATTTATTTATGACACAATGATGATGAAGTAATTACCATAATAGTGAAAAATTAAAATAATTGATATTATAAATACCCAAATAAATATAATTTGACACTTTTTATGAATTAAACTAATTTTCTAGGTTATTATGACATGTTAGGAATTATTTAATTAATTTTTTTCGAAGTAATAATTCTGTTATGATTTTCACAGAAATCAATTTTGCAAATAGTGTCAAAATTGATATAAAAGAGTTTTTAAAACAAGTATTATATTATTAATTGATATTAAATTCCTAAAAATCTAAGGTTCATAGTTTTATCATTAATGGACCACTTGGGGGTCTATTGGGGGAATATATCATGTTTATTAACTATATAATATAAAAATACAAAGTGGCATGATAAGTGTCAAACTAATTAACTAAGAGTTAAAACTAAAAAATAAGGTTAATATAATGACCCAAACCTGTTTAAATTCTATTCGTTGAGTGGTTTTTAACCAATACCCACCTTAATATTTAAATAATCCACTTTGGAGCAATTAGAAACCGAATATGAATTTATTATAAAATAATATTTCTATCTTTTCCAAAGTTGCTCCTCCTCCCCCTTATAAAAGGACACCACTTATAACCAATTCATCACACCATCAAAGACTTTTGGTTCGGCCAAACCTTGACTAAATACTATCCCAACATCCCTCACTTAAACCTAGGGGACTTAGTTTGATCGGAAAGCCATCCAATGGAGTCCTTTTGATCAAATCAAAATGAAGAACCTGAAGAAGAGGTAATGTTTTCACCACACTTTTTCAAGTTCATTTCTTCTTCAACTTCTTATTTCTTTGTTATTACCTTTCTAAAAAAATAACTCCAGTATCTCCTATATACTATGATGTTATTATAAATATGCTATAACCATATTCATTATTTTATCTATCCTTTTAATTACATGTCACCATACGTGTGTACATACGGCTTACCGTCTCCACGTCGTGGTGTAATTGTTATTCAATATATTATTATTTGGATGGGTATAATAATGATGTGCAATTCATGTAAATAATAAATATAACATGATAATGATTATTTATATATGATATAGCATCCAATTATATATTATTTTAATATCAAAAGGATTATATTGTCGCTCATGTGTACCTATGGACTACCATCTCCACGAACGCGATGAGATTCATTCCCAATCATATCCATTCAAGAATAATTCTCATTTGATGATTAAAATTAATGTTTAAGAAGATTATATCATTCTGGTTATGAATAATATACAACCTATCCATAACAAACATGACATATGAAACAAAACATATAAAAGAAAACGAGTAAGTTAACACCGGAAACGACGATAATATTGTAGTATTATTAACAAAGCATTATTAGAAGATCACATATGATATAATAATTATGTATATGGTCCTTGTATAATTTAATAACAATTATTTCACCACTATACATGAGGTTAACCTACCCTCAACCAAGGAAAACTACAGGGTAAGGGTTTATTTCTCAATCTCTTCATTATCCGAGGTTGTTTATACGTAATAATCTACTAGGATCTATTTATCATCCACATCCATGTTTCTTAAAAATTATTTTCAAAACATTATTACTATTTTACAGAATATGGGTTAAATTCATTTATACCCTTGTTTGACTTATTATAAGATGTTTATAAAGGAATCATTCTATCGTTTTCCAAACAAGGTCCTTTTTAACCTTTTCGACAGAATTAAGGTAATAATGTCTTTTATTAACTTATACGAAGAGTGAAGATAATTTCGGTAGTTATAAAATCGTTGAAGCTTCCCTTAAAAGATTATAAGAATATTTTCAATGTAAATGTTTTCCTTAATAATTATGTGACTTTTAAATGATTTCATGAAAAAGATATTTCTTTCAAACAGTTTTGATTTCATCTATGTCAACATCTTTTAATTGATTTTAAACTTATTTGAAGTTGATTTTTTATGAAACAAAACTTCCACATTGTATTGAAGGTTTTTTTACATGTTTGTATGTGTATGTGTTATTTTTATACCATTCATGGTTTATGGTGAATGTATTGACATTTCATATGCTAGTTTTAATATGAATGTTTATGTTATGTTAAAACTTGTTCATATGAAAAATGCATTGGACCTAATAAGTGATGGGTGGAGCCTGATATATCTCCTCGATGCATCGGTAGGTCTCATGAGACAAACTAGTGTCTTGGAACAAGGACTTGAAAAAATCGTATTTGTATTCTTGGCACGAGGCCTTGGCTATGTGGTTATGATAATCTGGCATTATATATTCCATCATTATGAAAGTGGTTATTGATATTGCATGTGATTATACAATTAGTAGAATATCCATGTGAATAAGTAAATGGCATTATTTCATTTTATTTTTTCCATACTACGTTGATGTTCAAGTTTAAAAGGCTTTTGTTTTCGTTATACAATGCCTTAAATGTTTATTCTTATTTATGAAAGTTTTCGCTATTTTGTTATCCTTACTGAGCATTTGAGCTCACCCCATTTCTATGTTTTATTTTTCTGAGGATGTGAAGAAGTAATTTATGAACGACCAGCAGGGATAGTATGAGGGGATATGATTGTGTACTATGGAGACTAAATTGTTGTAGTTTTCATTTTATGATGTAATGGAAACATTATTAATGTATCTAGTTATTCAAAGGCTACAAAACTAATCGGTCTTTCGAGACTTGATCTTTCTTGTGATCATTCCAATGTCATGTAATAATGCACCGACTCTGGGTATCTAGGGTCGGGGCGTTACATAGTCGGGTAATCATCAACACGATGTTTTGAACTCTACCTCCCAATGACTTGGGGATGTCATTTAGGACATTGTTGCATTGGCCCTCACACAAGTTGTTGGCCTGGTTTCTCCCGGTTCCAACCATTTTCTAAAATAAGAATGGTTAGAACAAAATATAAGCCAACAAGTCTTGAATTAATTATTAAATTATATAATTTAAACTAAATGAAAAACTTATGTGATCCCTTTGTAAAGAAAAATTTGTGTATATTATTTCTTGGTTTAATAATAGAGGTTTTCTATAGTGATCAATAATCCCAATTCCTAAATTAACTAACCCATTCCTATAATACCAAAATTAGACACCTAGCATTTTCTAAAATTACTATTACATCATTATGAAGACAAAAAATATAATATTATTACACCATGAGGATCCAGAGATTTAGTTTATTTGGAAAACTAGGACAACCCATTAAATTTAAAACATTAAGCACAATCATTTATTTAATTCTTTCTTCTCTAGCTTCCTATTAGCTCTTGACCTCTCCTTAGTACATGTAGACACCTGAGGATATACATAAAAAAGGGTGATATAAAATCCCAGTAAATGATATATATGAACAATATAAAATTGGTTTATCATAATCATAACATAGGAAAATGATCATGATCATGAGATAAATCATTAATAAAATACTTGAAATGTGGTAATGCATAAAAAATGAAACATCATGTCTTAATGGTTAACTACCACCTAATGTTGTGAAAAATTATAGAATCATTTTCACACATCATTTCCCTTCTGATAAATAGATTCATCACTTTACCCAATGAATAAGAGAGCTGTAAAATTCCAGGCGCACCCATCACGTTCAAACATTTATAATTGTGCTATATAATTCCACATACACCTGTCACATCATAATATTTTCATTATCATGCATTAAACATTAAAAATATGAAAACATGGAAATAAACTAACCCATGAAAAAACTGATTTTCACATAACAAAACATACTTTCATAATCATTTGGTCGCCAATAATAAATAGGGATTGTCATTCCTGACATATAACTATTGACCAAGAGTGGAGAGCAAAAAAATAATCATGAAGTAAATAGGGTTCGTTTATTTGAAAGAAGTCTTCCTCTAGAAAAAATTGGTTTTTTCATTAAATAAATAATATAACTTGTATATCACAAAAAAGGATAGATAATGACAAAAAATTTATTTTTATGGAGTAACCATACAAAGAATGGAGTGAAATTGGGAGAACATAATGAAAGAAAGTTGGGTTCGAGAATTTCCTCAATCCTTGTATCTGAACACTTTACTCATTTTAATGTCCTATATAACCATATTATATTCAGTAATTACAAATTATATAACCTTTTGTACATTAATATTATTCAATAATAAAATTTAGGTTCCTTGGTATGAGTTATATAAACTAAAAACATTTTACGGGAATGTTCGTTTTTAGGGTTTTCATGAGCAGTTCACCTGTAATCGTTAATGAAAGTTCTTGTAGAAAATAGAAAAAACATATAGATCATATCATTCATGTAATTAATGACATAAATAATAGATAAAATGGTCTTTTAATGAGATATATTATATACCATGCAGATGAATCATTAGAAAAGAATTAAACAATGATTGTTAGGGTTAATTTGGGATGTTTTTCCACTACAATGAAGTTGTTTTGTTTAATAATTTATTAATATGTACATAATTTAGATCCCAAAAATTAATTAGGATTAATTCGTATAACATATTTAGATTAAGCCTTAAAAATGGTATCATGACCCAGTCATAATATATAAATGAAAAAAAAACATGTTGTTCTTGAAGGTGATAAATTAACACCTCACAAAAAAACATTTTCTTGTATAAGATAAAAAGAAGTGGATAAGGGGGTTGGAAGATATAATATCCTATTAGTATCAAAATATTATAGTGTATATTAGATAATGTAGTTTCCATATTATGTTGAAGGGGATAGGTTGGGAGAGATTAAAACAACTCGAAATTGAAAGGAATTTAAAGGAAAAAGAGGGAGAGAGGAATTACCTCATGAATCCTCATTAAAAAGTTGTACTTCATCTTTTGATGAGACCAGAAGCTATTGGTCATGGGAAAGGGCTAGGGATGATGTTTGGGAAGAGTATATACATGTATTGAAGTTTGAGAGGTGTGATAAAATGGGGGTGTGAAGGGTGGTATTTGTAGTGGAGGGGAGATGTGTTTTCTTAATATAATATTCATTAATTTATTATTTATCCACAATGAAAGTAATAGTGAGTCTTCCATGACTAATAAAAGTAATTTTATAATGTGAATCCTATATAATTGGGCTTATATCATGAAACAATCATACATGACTCTATAATTATTTTATTTTATCTTTTTTTGTAAATTCTGTTGATTCATTTTTCATAAAATTTTTAAGTATTTCAGAAAAATCCCAAAAATTCACCCTAACCATTTATCAATGTTTAGAATTCAAAAAATATGATGATTTTTCAAAAATATTTTTCTAAATAGGATTAATTTAATTTTTAATTTAATTCATAATTTACTTGGAAAATAATTTTTTAAAAAATTTAAACTGATTTTATAATGCTTTAAAAAATTAAATAATGTCTTATAAAGTTATATTAAAAAATTACAATTATTTTTTAATTTATAAACACATTTTATTAAATTAAGTTTTATTTTAATTAATTATAATTAATTATTTATGACTTACAGAAACACCAATACTTTTAATATGGTTCATTTGTCAATTATAAGATGCTTAAATTTTATTTAATCTTTCAAGGATAAGGTTACTATTATTTGGGACGATTTACTATTCATAAGTGTCATATTACTAATCCTAAGGGTAGTTTACATTTCATAATAATAAGTTACTATTCATCAAAAATTATATTTGTCATGTCGAATTCCAAAACATCTTACTGATCGCAACTGTGTTTGTTAGATATTTGAAATTCAAAATAGAGAAGAGGAAAGATTATGTTTAATGATCATATAATATTTAGCGTCATGATAGGCCATTATGATTTTTAATGGGATTATACTATAGGGAATAATTATAATAATGGATTTATATTTATAAAATACCAGGTCGTTAAATTAGAAACCATAATATAGATTTTTGATAGACATTCACACACCTGATTAGGAATCTGGTTTTGATTTTGCATCCATATTATTTTGTTCGAGGATAATATAAAAATTTTGAATGAATTAATATGTGGAATAAATCATACAATATTAAAGGATGCAAATAAGGATTTAAGAACATTTTTTTCTTCTATAATAATTTTTACCATATCTATTGGTCGATGGGTGAGTCGCATTTATGTTGTTCATAAAAAGAGTCGATTCACCATATTAAATTATAAATATGAGGTTCTTTTACGGTCAATGTGGAAAAATAAATTTTTGTTGTATATTGAATATATCAAACATAATTTGGTGTATAAGAAAGAACATTTTACACATTCCATTCTTCAAATGTTTCATGAATTCCATGAAGAAAATACACACTATTACTTTCGTTAAGAATCCTACGGTTACATTCAAATACATTTTACACATGAAGATCAAGATAAAATTATATTTATGTTTCCATTTTATATTATTATTATATAAAATTAATTTTTTTTATTTAATTCCCCTTGAACATTATAAATTTTTATGATGAACATTTAATATATGAGTTCATATATTTTTAAGCCCTTTTAGGGGTGATTTCACTATATATGGATCCTCATTTGTTACCAATTTGGAAATTATTTTCATTTTATTGAAACTAGTATTGAAAAAATATAATAATAATTATGAAAAAATTAATTTCATCATGGATTAAAACAACTTATATTCCATATAGCTTACAATAATGGAATTCTTGTTGATAAATCATATTTTGAAATCATTTCATCACTATAATAAATATAAACAATAATGTATGTGATATTTTCATTCTTCATGCTAGATTTTATAAAATATTATTAAGTAATTTAATAAATTATTATGCATATGTCTATGTTGCATTATCATTAATCCCATTTTTTCTTTGATGAGTTTTTTAAACAAGTCCTCATGGAGTTAAAGAAAAATATTTTATACCATATCATCATACATCCACCATACTCAGACCTACCATTTTAATTAATTGTTGACGCATGTGATTCTACACCAGGATAATTTTGATGAAAAAAGTGTATAATAAATCTCATAGCATACCTTGTTACTCTTTTACATTATACTATACCCATTAAATTTACCCAACCACTAAGAAGGATATGGATGATAAAGTATTTACCTTGGATAAGCTTTAAAGTTAATTATTGTTATCTAATGTGATGATTTTTACAATGTATTCTCTATTATGATTATCAATTAATATATATGGTAAAAAGTCTATTCAGATTGATAACATTGTTACAATAATTTTTTTTCATATAAAACATAAGAAATTAATAGTAAATTTACTGATATTCCATTTAAGATGTTCGTCAAATGATTATATGGAGGATCTTCAGATTGATACATGCATTCAAGGAACATTTTGAAATGAAATATTATGTGATATTAAGTATAAGAGGCCATTTTTTATCTTATTAATCTATTGTCTAATAGTTATTCCCCCCCATTATTTTTCTAATAAAACAAATTTCTATCATAATTAGTGATTTGAGTAATTATATTTTGGATGATTCTTTCTTATGTAAAATGTTTAGTGATCAAATAATAAGTTGATACAATATTCATTATGATGTTCCATCCATATTGAAAATTTTACACATGTTAAGATACACAAGACATTTTTTATAATAAATATCCACTACAAATATACTATCTATATTTGTTTTTATCCCACCACTTTAATAGATTCTTTTAAAATTTTTAATTATTTGAAAAACATCAACCTATTAGGAAATATTTTTAGATGAAATGATATTCCCCCATAACTAATTTCAATTTCTTATGTGTTTGATTTATGGGTTTAAATTTCATGGGATCATTTCAAAATTACATATAATGTATTTACATATTTATTTTTATTCATTATACTTACATGTGGGTTGTGTTTTTTCTCACAACAATTGATGTTGGAAATGTTTTTGAAAATTTTATTAAAATAAATATGTTTTTTTATTTATATTACATGTGTTTTGACCAATAACCAAGGTTACCATTATTGTATAAAAAATTTGATTCTATTTCTAATGAGATGTGATGTTAATCCTAGAGTTTGTACACATAGTCACCCAAAAGATGAAATTTAAAATAGTTAAATAAATAAATTATGGAAAAATTTCTATACCAAAATAGGATAGATTGGAGTTTGTGACTAGATGATTCAATTTTTTCTAATCTACCACAATTTTCAAATCAAATTATAAATTTATCATTTATACATATTCCTAGATACTCCTATATATTTCAAGTTGAGTTTAGGTATAAATATTTATAGGTTGTAAATACTTGAAACATGATTTTTTATATTGGGATAGAAATAATGTTTTTTTTCAACAGATTGAATCCATAAGAAAGTTCATATTAATGTTAAAGTTTAATACAGGATATAACTATGTATTTTAATTATATAATAATCCTCAATAAATAGTTTAATGTAGGAGAAATTAATTTCTATTTTCTTAGTTAGATAATATTTTTTAGGTAAATTTCATCCTATATAGTCTGACCCTTTATATGTAACTCTTGTTTTACACATTTGATTCATACAAATAAATGAACATGAAATGGGAAAACAAAATACTGTTATTTTTAATATTTTTAATCTGTTTGTAAGTAATTTTCTAGATCCCCCAAAGAATCTGTTAACTTTTAGTATTCGATGTATAACTCCACATCTAGATGTGTCCTTCTTTATTTCACAATTTTTTTGTATTTATTAATTAATTACATAGTTCATCATCAAATTTATTATATAATGGAAAAATTTTATAAACAATTGTGGTGGTGGAAAATATTTTATTATGTTAATATTCTATTTTTTTCATTACATTTATGTTTCATTTTTTTATTTTCAATTTTTTGTTAATATTTATGAGTAATTTTGAATAACTGTTGTGATTTTTAAATATTGTAATAATAATTTCCATACGCTTGTCATATTTGATTCTCATAAAAAAATTTAACTATTTTAGCTATTGAAAATGTTTTAAATTAATGTTGAAATCTGCAATGTTTATATTAATAATTGTGGTTGAATTCATAAGAATACTTCTGATTTTTGAATCTCATACTACAAATCACTATCAAATTATTAATTGCCTTCATATAAGTTTATTGATCAATTATTGACATTTATTTATATTCACCTCAATTATTGAGTGAACCAAATATTTATTATTTAATAGATAATTTTACTTGTTTCTATCATAATATGATGGTTAGAGTATGTTATTTTTAACTGATAGAGGTAATTAATAGGTTTTAATAGGACATTTTCAAGCAATCCTTTTACTTTGGCCTAAATTTACATTTAATGTTTGTAAGCCCTGACTATCCATTAAATAACCTTTTTATATGATAATTACATGACTTTTCCATAAGGAAATTACTCTATTAAGTGTAATATATTATCTCATTTACCTTAATTTTATAATAAGTAGTTTTATTAATATAGAAAAGTTTTATTAAAAATACTACCTAGTGATTTTTTTTAAAAAATGATTCATTAAAATATTATTTCACGGGAATAATCCAAGAATGAATTAAATTAAAATATAGTGATTAAAATACGAAAAAACTATTTATAATTAAAATGAAGGGGTGGATGTTAAATATTCATTTTAAAAATAAAAATAGACCTCAATTCTTCTAAACATTAAATTTTGAAATATCTTAAAAGACTAAAATTATTAAATCAAACATGTCATGGTAGTTGAGTGGATTGATTTCATTACTAAAATGCTAAATGGTGTGTATTATCTAAGATGATTCTCATATTATGTAATATAGTTTTCTAATTTTTAATGTAAGGAATAGACTGTCAATTTAGTAATAATTATATGAACTGTTTTTTTAATTTATAATAGATCGAAGTCATCCTAATTCATCCATAATAATTTTTGAAATTGAATACAAGTATCCCTATTACACTTAACATAACCTCAAAAATCCTCATGATAATAATGAGTCCTTGACGAACATCAAGTGGAGGTTTGGGGACTTATCAAGCATATCATGACCCTTGAATATTTTTATATTAGAATTACTATTCTAAATCAAAATCTCAACAAATGTTATAAGGGAATTATAAAACGAGTTATTGGTTTTGGGTTCATAGGAAGATGAATGAAATATAAATTGATCAAATGAAATAAACAACAAAAAATTAGACAAATTTTATTAAGGAGTAATTATAAATTTACATTATTTTTGTAAAAAAATTAATATCATGTTAATTTTTCATGATATTATATTAGACATGATCCTAATACTTAATAATCATGGAATCCATGTCCCGTGTATTAGGGAATTAATTTTACATGAATTTTAAATTTATTTTATCTAAAATATTCTTGAATATATTTACACAATTTTAATAATTTTAATATAATTTCATCATTTTTTGTTATCAGGAAAATTTTGGAATAAGATTTAAAAATGGATTACCTCATTATTTTGAGTCATTATTATTCATTTTATAATTATTTTAATAAATTGTATATTAAATTTGGAATTAATAACTAATTAATAGAGGTGTTTAGATTATATTCTAACTATTAGGAATTCTTGGAGATGAAAATTTTCATTTTGGAAAATTCTATAGTTATTTGTATAAGAATTACCCTCAAACAAGAATTAATCTTTCAATGATCCATCCACATATAGAATGTATTCTATGAAATCATCCATCTATGTAGAAGAGTTAAACTACATAAATCTATGTATGTTAATTACCAATATATATGGATTTATCTAAACACAGTTCCATATATCTAGATCGTTCAATATATATGAAATCTAATTTAAAAATATCCTCATATATGATCACTCACATAACATAATTAAAGGGGATCCATCATATAACCATATTTCACAACTGTAATGAATTTTAAATATGTATGGGAATTAAAATATGTGAATCTATCGTCATATCAAAAGTAAAACATTTTGAAAATTAGAATACATTGGAGGCCCATGTAATAGAGTGCTGGCAATAAAAGAAAATTTTATTAATACATGAGAATACTAAACACTTGTGAATATTGAATCATATGCACCTAGATATGAGGCCTTGGGATTCCATATTAGTATCCATGAATCCAATTCTATTTATTCATATGGAAGACATGAAATTATCTTATCAAATCACAAGGATATCCCCATGGATGAAATAAGAAAAAGACAATATACATTTGAACCCAATCATTTTATTGAATATTTAAAGACCATTATGATTATGTAGATATTAAAAATTGATTTCTGTGGGGATATCTATAGGTTGAATAAGTCCAAAGGATAAAAATAATAAATTTTTAGGAATTAATATAAATTATATAGAAGTGATCTTCTTAGATTCAAACATATACATAAATAATTACACCAGTGTTGGAATCAAGAGATAAAGAGAGAGAAATTCACGGGAGTTTATCTTTCCATGCCGGGATAAACATCTTAGTATCAATGGGAAATGGTGATCCAATGGGACCTATTTTTTGTTTTTTTATGTTTTTTAGTCTTCTAGATATTATTTCAATTTGGGAAGAATGAATCTTTTTATTTTTAATTTATTCACTTTAATATTTCAATGGATAGTGAATAAATTATTTGAATGTGGTGTTGATGTACTCCTTGTTTTAAATTATATATTAAGGTCCTTTCATTGAGAATAAAGAATTAATCTATTTTTATCTTCTAACTGATATTTGGGTAGTCAGATCAATTAATTTTTATTATTAAAAATTATATTTAGGTCCATATATAATTTCTAGGAAATATTAGCTGTTTTCATGTGTTTTAGGGTATTTCATTGAGGAATAAAATCTTATAATTCGAAATACATTAAATAATATGGTGTTTAAAGTGTTGAATATTATCAATAGATTCTGATTCTAAAATTTTATACAGTCATTACATTTCATTATATCTAGTATTTTAATTTTCATTGATTCATTCAAAAAAATATTGGTTTCCTATATATTTTATTAGACCAAAATAATTTCAATTAAAAAAACATATAAAAAGAAAAAATTAAGAAAATTTACCATTGAAATCATAGTAAGAAACCACTTTAAGATACAACCTTGGGAATTTATTTCCTACACTCTATAAAAAATAATAAAAAATTGTGGGGTCAATGAAATATATCATTCTTCAAGGTCCCTACAAGTATATAAAGTAATAATATATTCATCTCAAAAAATGTGTAGAGGTGGAGTTGATTAAGGTGATCTATGGGTGGCATTTTATTATTCATTAATTCATATATAAATGAATTTTTCAAGGAATTGATATACCATGTATGAAAATTTTTAATCCAAAAACAATTACGTATAATGAATCCTAAAACAATTAACACAGTATTAGTGAGTTCTCTATGGATGATAACTTAGTGTATGAACCTGTAAAACATTTCTTGTTGTTTTCATGTATCTATATTTTTTAATTTATATATTTTTATACTAAATATGATAGGTTTAAAATACTTTTTCATGCTTGGGGAATGAAAAATTTTCACCATGATTCACTATCCCCCTCTCTCTATGTCTCAGGATTCAATACGTCACATGCTAAGAATGATAATTGATTTAGTATTCATATAACATGTATTTGGACAATATTGAGTTATAAAATTGAATTTATTGGTTGGAGTAGTTTATATATATTCAGCGTTGGAATTATGGTGGAATTGAGGTCAATAAAAGTTAAATTACAATTGTGTTGATTAAAAAATGATCATAATACTAACTATCTTTGTCACACAAATTTCTTCATTTTTTGAGTTATGATCCAGTTCATTGGTAATCTAGGCCTTTTTCTCGAGTTTTGGGTGTGAAAGGTGTATATTTATTAAGGTGTATTCTCATTATAGTTTTTCCCTCATTATTGATCTTTAATTTTTGATGGGAAGAGATACATGATAGATATTTTGTAACACCCATGGTGTCACTATATTGTGTTTAAACCATTCAAGGACCATTGGTAGGGAATCCCTAGTCTTTGGGGTGTCATTTAAATGTTTTGGCCAGTTTTTTAGGTCACACTATTTGATCACATGTTTCCCAAACCGTGCATCCTTAAACAAGAGTGATGCATATTTTTTTCTAGTAGCACTCACACGGTTTGCGCACCGTTTACGAAACACTACAACAAAACCGTATTGATCATTATGGGATATATAAATTTTATTCTAAAACCCCAATTTATGTGATTCAATATTTAATTTTATTCACTAACTATTTTTTATCGACTATATGGTTCCTTCTATTTATTATCCTTCATGTTGGGAAACCTTTTGGGTGATTTTTTAACAAAAGGTTATTGATTCTTCATGATTTCTTCACCAAATCCTTCATTTTCTTCTTCCCCCATTTTATATTTAATATTTAGTTTCTATTCACCTATATTCATTTTATCCTATGGTTTGGTTCTCCACTTTATGACATTGGTGGTTTTGTTCAATTATGTTTCATCTTCTAAGACCTAGGGATTTAGAACCCTCGAGGAAGGCTTTTGGGTGTGTATTTCCCTTACGGTATGGATTGAAATAAGATTCCACATACACATTCCATTATTAGTTAATATTGATAAATTTTATATTATTTTTACCTTAATAATTTTAAAAATATTTTTTGTGATACTTATAATAATTATTCGGTGTCCAAAGTAGCAGTTTATGCCCGTTTTTGGTTAAAAAGTGTTTTATTTTTTAAAATTTGAAAACTAAGTCTTTGTTTAAACGTTTTGTTAGATTTAACACATGACATTTGGAGTAAAAAAGGTTTGGAATAATTAATAATCTTATGCAGTGCAATTGGCGTTTTGTACATTCTTATGTGTTTACTGTTAAATGTTATATAAAATATTGCATGTCTTATTTTCAGAAAATTTCCCAGTTGTCCTTTATGTTCTAAATCTGATATAAAATTATTTTTTAATTTATTTATCAATTGGATGAATTATAAATGATATTCTGAGGTCATTTTATAGGTTTCAAAAGTGTTTTTTGTTATTACCATGATGGTGTATTGATTATTAAGGTGTTTTGGTGTGTGTTGTCGGTGAATGACGCAATGGGTTTTTTATAAAAAAAATGGATTCATGTGTATTATATGTTGTACCATTTGGGTTCTTTTTATAATTAATGAAATGGATTTATAAATGGGTTTTTGGTGGCTAAATCCAATTTCTTATGGTTTGGGTGGGAGTTTGGCATTAAAAGGGCATTTGTTAATGGATTTTATGTGCAAAGCCTTGTTATAATTCATGAAATGGTTTAATGAAAAGTAGTTTATTGTAAAACGTAATGGTTTTGAAATGTGATTTGGTACTCTTTGGTGTGTTAATAACATAGAAAAAGAATTCTTATGAGAAAATAGTATTTTATAACATGTGAAACTTGTTTGAGAACAAAGAAGGATGATCATGTATCTTTGTGGGATGACTATGACCAGTATACTTGTGATCTGGTGTGGCCTCATCCCTGTTTCACATAAAATGATTTAAAATTACAACACTAACTAAATTATGATGATATTAGGGGACCACTATGTCTCTTAATTTTCCCCCTTAGTGGCTCGTGCCCGGGAAATTTATTGTTTAGGGATACTTTTACATTGAGATAAGATGTACCTAAGGCCCCATTTCAAGAAAGTTCCTAAGTGTGTTCCTATGATAAGTACACAATGGTAATATTGTACTTACCATCGGTATTCAATGATATTGGTAAGTAATTTCATCATCAAGTGTGTTTTATTTAAATGTTTTCATTCATAATAGTTTCCCACTTAAATATGGTGTTCATTTAATGTTGCATTCTATAAAATTTATTACTTTTATCTCTTATTTATAGAAACATGAATTAATTTGGTGTTATAATTGTTATATCATGGAATCATGGTGAAAAAAAATACTTTTATATAATTTAGTTCAATATTTAAAATAAATTTTTGTTTTTTTTAAAGTAATTTCATTGTCAATAGTTCATCAGACTAGCCGACTGAGTTCTAATAATCATGATAATAATTCTTTTCTCTTTTTATCCCTTGTGCTTGTTTTATCTATGTTCAGTCACATTGGGTGATGTGTTATTTTTGTCACGAAGAGTGACCATTGGGGTCATGTGGAGTTATTTTGGTTGTCAGGTTCAGTTGGTTTAGTTGTGTTGTTTTGTTATTCATATAGTTCCTTGAATAAATGATGTTTAGTTTAGTTTTATTTATGTATATAGTTGGTTCTTTTATGTCTTTCCAGTTTGGGTTATTATTAATTTATTGGGAGAAATTGATACCATGTATACTCTAATGATTCATGGAACTAGTTTCTAGCCCACGAGGTTTAGGAATTCCCTTCAGTTTATGCCACATATCAGCTCAGGTGATTGGTTCGTTGTCCACTTGTGAAGGATCAAGACAAAATAGTATCAGAGGAGTTCATCTCATAGTAGGACATGCTTTCTAGAGAATCCATTATTTCATGGGTATGTCAAGGCAATTGAAGTAAGATTTTTTGGACATGAGGGGTACGTACTGGAAGAGAATCAGGAATTATTTCTCATTATGATCCTTAGGTGTCCTTGGGAAGTCTGATTTTATTAGTTTTTATTTGTCTATAGGTATTATTTGGTGACTGTGATATGATAATTGGAGTTGGACTAATGATATCCATGAGCTCGTATGCCTTGGAATTCCATGTGGAGTTCTTTCATGGTCCTAAAAGGGTATACATTTTGGTTGTGTGTTTGACATATGACCTCCAACTATGTGGTCAAATCACCCACTAACAGTAGTTACCTATTTGGGGTCTCTTGGAATATCCCTGAATTTTGGAAATTATATTGAAATCCTTGTGTGAAAAATTTGGAAATATGTTTTAAAAGAATTATTGGATTTTGAAAAGTGTTAAATGTGTTTTTAAAATTTAAAATAATATATTTTTTTGACAGATGGGTTTTGTGAATCAAATCTTAGAGATAACGTGGAAATGATTTAACAGGACTGAATTTTCATAATCTAAACTTGTGGATAGTTGAAATAAAATGTCTAGAAATCATGGATAATGTTATAATGATTCTAAAACATTTTTTTCAAGGTTATATTTTGGGTTGTAAAAATATGTTTCAATTTTATGAATTGGTTTTGTAAAAAAAAAATTAGTGGGTGGTGTTTTTCTAAAAAGGGTTATGATCATTGTGGCTATCAGTCTATGGAAATAAGATTATGTGAAATATTGAAAATGGGAATGGGTTGTTTTGAATAATATTTTTTTGGGAGTTCTTTAAAATGAAAATGATTTTTGATAGAAATCTATGGGGTTTATTTTTCAATCATGGTGAGTTTTTTTGTTGTGTGGGAATCTGAAAATGATTTTTTTTTGACATGGTGGTTTGGGTGATATTGGATATTACGTGATTTTTTGAAATAGATTTACTGATTTGAAATGGAAATTTGGGTTTTCTTTTATCCAGTTTTGAGCTCATCATAGCTCACATTCATAGTTGTATATTTGAATATAGATGGATTCCTTGTATGGAATGATTTGATGGGTGCCCGGGGTGGCATGAAATATCACATGTGAGTAAGGCTCGATGGAACTCCATCAGGAAATGAGAAAAAATCCACAAAGTTTATTTTTTGTCTTCCAAAAGTATTTAAGCAACAGATTTATACTGTTTTAGAGAATCATCGGATATATAGTTTGATTTTTCATGTCATAGAAGTGTGGTTCGTTTGGTTTGCTTTTTAGTGATCTGGTAGTGATACTCTTATTGTGTCTTGATAATGAATCTTATTGGTGGCACACTTTTTGAGTAATGTCTAGTAGGTTTCTAAATATTTTTTGGATGTTTTCATTTGGACATGGATGGTTCTCTACTGGCATGCCATACAGTTGATCAACATAATTATTCATTCAAACCATAAATCAACTCATTCAGTTGATTCCTTAACATTTTTTTTGGAATAAAGAGCTATTTGGGATCAATTTAAAGTGCCTTCATGGTATGGTGTTTCTCATTGTCATGCCAGTGGATCTTAGTGATGATGATTCTTTCATTCGTTTTCTATATTCATTATTCTCCAAATTAGGTGATAGTGAGACTTACATTGTGTTTTCTCAAGTCCCTATTAGGGTGAATCTGTGTTGTTTGAAGAAGTGAGTTTGTGGTGTGTCACAATCATTTGTTTCCCTCTAGGACTTTTATGTTGACCCATATGGAACTAAGGTAAAGAGTTCCTATTTTGAATAAGTAGTTCTGGAATGAGAGGCAATCAATTCGTTAATCATCTCAGCACTATCCACTAGTCACAGAGTGAAGCTGGATCATAATATTGAATCCTGGCATTGTGGGAAGTCTGGTTCAGTTTGAGCATCCACCATTGTAGTGTGGAAGTTCTAGTGTTTTATTGTGTTTTGTCATCACTATGAATTTCTTTTTGTCACAAAGAGAATGTTTCACATACCCTTGATGTAGTTTATATGGTTATTCATTCTAGTATGTATGTCTCTAGTCAATGTTCATGTGTGGACAACCCATGTGAATCGGGTGTTGTCTAGGATTTTATCTATCCATGGGTGAAGAGTGGTGGGTGGTTTTCAGTTTTGGGTCTAGTGTTCATATCATTTGTCCCCTTCCCTCAAATCCCATTATAGTGGGGTTTTTTTGGCCCATGTGGGATGATTTTATGAGTTCTTTTCCCCTGTATTCATGGGTCTGTAGTTTAAATTATCTTGATTTGTTCTTCTAAACTTATGCCCTTCTTTGCTAGGGTATTTCATGGTGGAATAGTTTGGGTTTGCATGTGTTGGAATGGCCTGATAATGGTTCAATTTGAATTTTATTTTGGCTATTATTACTTAGACATTAATGGTGTGGAGACATACTACGGGTCTCATTAGATTTTCTCTAATGAATTATATAGGTGCTAGTTGATTTGTAATGATGGAGAGTCATTTTGGGAGTCACATTTACTAGTCATCTTTTTCTGGTATGATTTTTTTTAGACCTGTTTTATGTGTATTATTTTAAAGATGATAATTTTTTAGTTTCCTTCATAGTTTGGCTGATATTTGGGATTATTGGGAGAAGGCCTGACAAACTTTTTTATTGGTTGTGCATATGGTGGATTGATACTTCCTTAGTTTTCGTAAAGTAGTTGTGGGATGTCGTTAAATTTGGAATAGAGGGTTTAACTTATATTAATATTGGGTGAAATGTTCTTTTCCCAAGAGGTGGGATCATGTTGATGTGGAATACATAACAATTTATGAATTAACTATTAATTATTTTGTCTTTCTGGGGGAGAAAAGTGTTAATGGTGGTTAGATTGTCACACCCAGCATTTCATTATTTGGTTTATGATCTGACTCATTGGGTATCCTGGTAATTTTGTTTTGTTATAGGTGTGAGAGATTTTTTGTTTTTAGGTTTTCTGTTTATATTCATTCCCCCATGGCTGATCTTCGGTTCATGTTAGAAGAACATTGCATATTGAAGAGTTTGTGGCAACCACATTATAAGTATATTATGTTTAAATAATTTAATGAAAATGTGTAGGATTGTCTAGTATTTGGGATAGCATTTTAGGGTTTTGGGCCATATTTTCTGGTCACACGATTTGAGAATATTTTTCCCAAATCATTCCACATTAAACCAATATCTCTAATGGTTTCTCCAGTAGTACTTTCATGTTTTGTGCACGGTTTACAAAATCGTGCAACAAATATTGTAGACCATTTAGGATAAATATCATTTAAGAAAACCTAATTTAATTTATTTCACCACTCATTATACCCTTACTATTTGGTATCTACCATATGGATCCTTTCATTCGTTATACTTTCTTTTAGGTAATGTTTTATTGGATTCTTTAATAATGGCTAGTGATTATTCTAAATTAATTCATCAAATCCTTCCTTTTCCGCTTCCCCTCTATTCATTCTTCCTTATTAATCTATTTCATATTGTGTTTCACTTATCACATGGTCTTGTTGACATTTTATATTGTTTTGCCCTTTCTTTTGTTGAGAATTTATTCTTTTATGGTTCATCATGGTAGATCTAGGTTTCTGGAACCCTTGTGGACGGTTTTCATGTGTGTGTTTCCATTCCACCAGAGACTGAGGTTAGATTCCATTTCCATTTTCCTATTTTATTTAATATTCATCTATTTCATGTTTTTTAACATAAATTATTTTTATAATATTGTTTTTTGATCCTTGGAATAATTACTGGTTGTGAAATGTAGCGGTTTATGCCGCATTTATGTTAAATATTGTTGTTTTGTTAAAAATGTTCACACTTAGTGTTTTTAAAATGTTATGTTAGCTTTCTCACACGATGTGTAATATTTAATATAGGGTTTTTCATCATTATTAATATTATGGAATGAAATTATGGTTTTAAAACTTTTTTTATGTTAAATGAGATTTCTTTTTTTACATATTTCATGTATTATTTTCGGTAAAGTTCCTAGATGGTCATTATGTGCTAAATGTGATATTAATTGATTTATTTCTTTTTATAGATGTATTTGCCACATGAGAACTGATATTTTGAGATCATTTCCTCAGTTTAAAATGTTATTTGGGGTTTTATAAAAATGGTATATTGGTTTTTAATGTGTTTTGGCATGTGTTTTTAGTGAATGGCATGTTTTGTTTTATTTTATAAAAAATTGTTTTCATGTATATTACTGGTTGTATGATTTGGGGTAATTTTATCATTTTGGAAATTTATTTATTAAATGTTATTAGGGATTAAAAATATTGTCTGGATTGTTTTGGGTGGTCATTTGGCATTAAAAGAGTATTTTTAATGGATTTTATGTGAAACACCATTTTATACATGTTGGAATTGTTTTTGATCATTTTAAGTGGTTTATTGAATTAAAAAAATGTGTGAAACGTGTTCGGGTAATCCATGGTGTGATTATAATTTATAAATGTTATTTTTATGTGAAAATTGTATTTTCTAACATGTAGAACTTGTTTGAGAACAAAAATGGATGCTCAGGTATCTAGGTGGGCGGTCTAGGACTTGTTTTCTAGTGATCCAGTAGTGGCATCGTCCTTATATCACATAGCTAGATTGATCATGACTTTACTAAAAAACTATGATGATGTCTGGGGACCCCTATCCTATTGGGGTTTCTCTTCGTAGTTGTAGTGCATGAGAAAGTTGTTCGTTATGGATACCATTACATGAGATATGATGTTCCTAGGGCCCCAAAGCTAGCTAGTTTATAGGGGTGTTCTCATGACTAGTTATCACTAGTAATATTGTATATACTATCTGTATATGATGTGATTGGTTGGTAATATTATCAAAATTTGTATTCCTTTTAAGTATCCATCTTAAGAATGGTTTTCATCTAAAGTTGCATCCTATAAAAAAAATTACTAGAATTTTCTTTTTATGAAAAAGTATTTTGTTTTATAATGTTTATATCATGGAATCCTATTGGGAAACATACTTTTATAAATTGTAGTTCAAACATGAAAAATGATGTTTCTATTATTTTAAAAGAAAGTATATTTTGGGAATATAATATTGGGCTATCCTACTATGTTTTAATGCTAATGTCAATAGTTCTTTTCTATTTGTTTCCCTTGTATAGGTTTCATCTTGAGTTTCATCACCATGAGTGACATGTGATAATTATGTTGGAGAGTGTCCAGTTGTTTTACATGGAGCTGTTTTGGTCATCATATTCAGACAGTTAAGTTGTATTGTTCAATTATACTTTTGGTTCCCTTTATAAATGATGTTCAGTTTAGATTTATTTATTTATATATTGGGTTTTCTAGTTTCATTCAACTATTGATTATTTTTTATTTATTGGGTGAAATCATTCCATTTTATACTCTACTGATGCCTGACACTATTTTCTAGCCTTTGGGGATTGAGAATGCCCATCGAGCCATGTCACGAACCGTATAGAGTAACAGGTTCACAATTGTCTTGGGTTGGAAAGTGACAATCTTAGAGTTTTATTCATAACCTATAAAAATATAGGTACGTTATCTCTCACTCTATTGTTAGTCTTTTGGGGATTATTTAATTATTAAAATTATAAGACAATAAATTAATTTTTTTCCAATATATTATGCATGATATGAATTTGGATATGCGTGAATGTAATTGTATTATAATTACAATTAGATATATAATCTATAAATATTTAAATATTTTCACATATATTTATTTTTAATAGATTTATAATGTTTATGTAAAATGATTGTAGGAAAAATCATATAAATCATGAATACATATAATGGAAGTATATTAGATATGATAGTGACATTAAATCCCCTTTTGAAATTGTATGTATTAGATTCCATTTAATGATACATTTTGTAAGACATCATACATCCAAACTAAAATACCATGTCAAATTTGGGATCCCCTATATTATCTAGTGTAAAGTATTAATGTAATGATGTTAACCAATCTATTAGATGGCTAGTTTTTGAAATATAAATTAGGTTACACTTGAAAAAAAACCTTAACAATTAGGATAAATTGGAATATAAGTGAGTGAATACATATGATATATTTGGGTAAAGAGTCATCTACTCAATTACCCATGATTCATACATGATATGATTGTCATGAATTTCAATAACATAGAGTCATGTCATATTTATGTTCTTATATGATATAATTCTTGATAAAATATTGACCGTGCCCCAATAATTGATAAGTTATTATAAAAAATGATGAAAATTCATATTTGAAACACATTAAATAAATTTATATATTAAATGAATATAAAACAAGAAACTCATTTGATAAAATATTACATTATATACAATAATCATCCTAATTATCAACATCAAACATAATATTGTGATAAATTAAATAATAATAACATTATGAAAATTAATAACATCTTATAAAAGTGATGAACATTAAAAAAAATCTTCTATAAGAATTTTAAGTAAAGGTATTATAGAAAATCTCAACCTATATAATAAATATACCTTTGTAAATCGAGTGAATCTAAATGATTATGGGAATATTATATTAACTCAATCATTTTTTCAAAAGGAATTTGATACAAAGTTATATATGTAACATTAGTAACCACTAGTATAACCAATTTGATTAAGTGTTCAAATGAGTTGGTGGGATTGATGTTTTCAAATATGGCTATTTATAGATATAAAATTAATTTTTAATAATTAAAAATTTTAAAAAATATTATTGAGTACACAAAATTTTTACCAAATTTTATAAATATTATGTGTATAAATTAGATGGGTATGGTATTTCCAGGTTCTAGTCTAGTATTTAAAATACTAAAGGGTAATGGTTTATGCTAGAAAAGAGGATTCTGTTTTCCCAATATTTAACATTGATTACTATAACCTAAAGGAAGATTTTGGAAGGATGGATATTGTTTCTATATGTTGTTGTCATATATGATATCATTATTGGTTTTGGAAACTAAAGGAAAACATCATTTCAAATTTTAGTGTTATTGAAATATATTCATCAATTTTTAAGGGTATATGTTATCAAATGTAAACATTATAAATGTTGTAAATATATAGACATTCATAACCAAGGTAATAATTGATAGAGACTGTTTTTTATTCAACTGATAATGAAAATGGTATTGGGATCCTGAAGTTTATTTAATATGAGTATATTAAGCATATATAGATCTAAATGAATGATTTATTTAGTAATATTATATATATTATATCATAATGGAATTTTTATAAAAATAGTATTATAGTTCTAATAAACATGGTTTATGATTCATCATATTTTAAAATATGTTTCAAAAGGAAAAATGTTAAAAATAATCTAGAATAAAATATCTTATCATCCTATTTTATAAAATATGGGGTATAGGATACCATAACCCATTATTTTCACATTCTATAGAATAATATATTTTTCATCAAAAAATCAAGTCATATAGAAAAGAAATTACATATAGATACAATAGTTCATATATTGAATATTAAGAATTAAAAAAAATTATTTCCTAATATAATGTAATAATTTTATCTGAACAATATATTGTTAAAATATTATAGATTCATATTAATGATTGGGAGAATATTTTTTCTTAGAGAAGTTAAAAAATTAGATTATAGTATTAGTAAAAATAAGAATATAATATCTCTTAATATCGTAAAAGGTTTATAATATATTTGTAAAATTTAAAAATAAAGAATTATAAGAATTACCAAAATATTTTTAATGAAACTGTTTAATAAAAAATTTCTACAATTGATGATGATGATGATCTCTTAGGGATTATAATTATAAAATGAAAAAATTTTCATTTCCATATTCAATGTTGTAATGTTAAAGTGTTTTAATACATAATTCATAGATTTTAAAATTATGAATATGATACCTATGCTTCACTACTATATATAATTCCTTTTGTCATAGATGTTACTCAATATTAAATTAGTGGATGAGTTTTATTGGGTGGCTCCATGAATATATGGTATGAATTGAATAGAGAGGTAATGAGTTGAATATAAAAATAAAATTGTAGAAAAAATATATTTGATCTAATATATTACCCTATATTATAAGACTATATATTTTAGTTCATATGGTTCTGGTAAAATATTTGGAATTTAGTTTAAGAATATAAAATATTTCATGTTATAAAAAGGTGGTCTCTACTTATTTGTTCATTCATTTTAGCAGTATATACTTATAATGTAAAATTATAATATAACTCTCAATGTATGAATACAAACCCCATAATTTAAATGGTATGTGTTTATTTTGATTCATTCAATTATTTATTATATCTTTGGAGGTTATGGGAATTTGGATGATGAAAACATGAAAAATATAGAATTACTTCTGGAACAAAATTATTTTTATCTGCGCCCCCCAACTACATGATGGAAGATTTGGGGATACAAAATAAATTCAATGATGGTGCATAATATCCTTAAAAATACATCGATACTATGAATGTTCATGTATTCTAAAGATATGATTTCATGTTGAGCATGTATTTTCTCAAACCATGTCTCAATACACATGACATTCCCAAAACAATTATATTCATATGACTACATTTCAAGTACCAATTTTAATCCCATATTTTCTACTATTAATTTAAATTGAACACCATATAATCCTTTATATGTAATAAAAAAAATTCATCAATCTCTTATGGTGACCTATATATTTTCTAAATGGGGATCTCTATAGTAATCCCTTATTTCTTCATCTCTTTCCATTCTCTCTTCCTCTTGATCATTCTTTCAACTTTTTTTCATTTTGGTAAACACTATTTACTTATTATTTTTAACTCTCAATGGTGGAAATTATGTTAAATTTTAATTATATAGTTTTTAGGCTTATTGAGCATCATTCCACCCAAAACTCAAGACATTTGAAGAAGGATATTTGGTTTTAAATATTCTAAGGTAGGTGCCTCTATATAATCACCTTTTCCTTAGAACAGTATTGGTCCACAACACATCTAAGTGTTAATTTTATCATATTATGATGTAAATAAATTTTTATGAACTGTTTTTAAAAAATTCATTATGTTCCTTGGATTAATGTTTTTCAATGTGTGGGTGGCAATTTTATTGAGTTTCATGTGATATTAATTTGAGAAAAATATATCTATAAGGGTGTTAAAAAAAGTATTCAAAGTATATTTTCATTTAAAAGAGATTTTCCAAATAATTTTTCGAATGGATTAGTTTATATAAAATATATAACATAGATTTTTTTATTTAAACCCAATAAATACTTGTTTAGTTAGTTAGTTATTTTTTATTAAAATGGGTTAATTTGGGTGTATCTTTTGGGATTCTTTTCATATTTTTGATGATGGATTTTTGGTGGTTATTTTTTATAACCTCTCCATATAATGGATAAACATGTTAACCATGGGTAGTTGTATAAGATGTTGTTTATTAATGTTTATTCATAGTTTTTGGACATTAAACCATCATATTTAACACTTGATTCAGGATTTAATAGATTAGTGATTTTTCATAGATTTAGTTATATAGTGAAATGTTAGGATTGAAAATTATCATCATGGATTTGGTGTCAAATTATAATACTTATTTAATTTAATTCACATAAATAATTTTTATGTAATAATATTTCATTAATGGATGATTTCAAAATCAATAAAATATTATACCATTGAGTAATCATTTTCCAATTAATATTATCAGTCATATAAATGGGAAAAGTTTTAGGCATGGACTAACTATTCATCTATTAGTGATTATTTGCCAATATATTGAATGCTATATCAGATTGGTGGTTTCACATCACATTGGATGGTTGATGTTGGCTTACAGGTAGTCAGTGTTTCTGAATGACTAGGTGGGGACCTCAATAAAAGAAATGGTGGAACCTCTTTTCTATATATAATTTGAGTGATGTTATAATTTTTGATGGCATTCTGAATGACTATACAACCACAAGGATTCTAACTTTCTTCTTTCAGAGAAATAATGTCTCATAGTCTTATCCTATGGACATAGGATGATAATCCAAACCATTTAAAACTAAACTACTACCGATTTAATTTCTTTTCTTCTGTGAATTAGTGTTTCCTTTTGTGTCTTAGATTAGTTTATAGATAGTTATTCAGTATCCTTCTAGGCATCCAATTTTCCAGAAAATTTATTCAATGATGTCATAGTGTGCTACTGTGCATGATGTCACAATATTGAATTTCAAGTGGTTTATAGATAATAACATCTACTGTATTAACACCCAATGAATTTAAAATTTTACTCATGGGTTTACAAAAACCATGTAGTAATAAAAAATTGTTTATAGATAAATTAATTCAGTATAATATGATATTTTCTATTTTCCTACAATTATTATTTTTTGTAATATGAATAATTTTTTGTACAGGTCGTCATAAAAAGGTAATGTATTAGAGGATTGGTATGATGGAATGGAATTTAATTTATAGAAGAAAAAAATATAACATTATATGATCTAAATATATCCTTATAAACTATTGGATTGATCTAAAACATGGAAAATTGTTAAGTCTAAATGGTTGTGGCTAGATAATAATTATCCTTATTTAATTCGAATAAAGTTAGCATGGAATTATTCTTTAATCATCTATCAGAAGATGCCAAATATGGAAATAATTTTCTCATTTTATGATATGTATTATAATATAACTTTTCTCCATAATGTGTTTATTATTTTGGGTTATTCAATAAGACATTTTCATAAGGGAGATCTTAGGGGCCTATTTAATAACATTAAAATTTTCTATATAAATCTTAGGATAGTGAATGTTTCATTTTTTGATTATATTTGAGTGATTTTTTTTATTTTCCACGTTTCTACAATTGAGGGATGTGGTGGAAATTAAAATGAGTAATTATTCAAGTAAAATTTATTTATTTTTATAAGACATAAAAAACATAAACTGAATTATGATCCCTTGATGAATGATTTCTAAGTATCTTATGATATAAAAAATGTTGATATAATAGGATTATCAACTAATAAATGGAGTTTGATATGTTTTTTTGGTAAATATATATTGGAATTTGAAGTAAATTTTTATGGATGGGCACTAAAATAATCATGTATGTGATTCATGTACACATGAATGCGTTGCATGTGATATATATATATATATATGAAATTATATATGGATTATATGTTTAATATATGGATTTTATAGATGTATTATTTATTCATTTGATGAAGAGTAATAAGGAATATATATATATATATATATATATATATATGTATATATATATTATTTATCCTTAATTATTTTTCATTATATATTGTTTTTAATGATAAAATAAATGATATTCAATAAATTCAACAAAAATTTTCAATAAAACACATTTGATGAGAAGGGCCTCAAGCATGAACTAAAAAAGATGATGATATCCACTTATGTTAGTTATGGATAATGAAATAACTCTCTACCTCACAAAACATCATTTGTCTCTTTTGAAAAGGTGTTATAATACCTTCAGATTATGGGTTTCCTCACAAAGTATTCATAGAACCATTTGATAGTGCCCCCATCAGAGTTAAGGTGACATTGGTAGATTGTCCCCATTATCATCCCACAGAACACTCAATATAATGAAGAATGAAGCCACTGAATTGTTCAAATACTAGTTACTATGTTTATAGAATTATTTACATGTAATTATTCTTTATGATGGATCACATGTGGTTTTGGGGTTACTTTCATTGTAAATGATAATGTGATGTTAATACGACACCCATTAGTGGTATGAGAGTATCTCTACTGGTAATTTTAATGTGTTTTGGTTACTTGGTATTGAAGAAAAATTTAAAATTTAAAATTCAAAAAATTTAAAATGTGTCGCATACACTTTTGTGACATTATTAATTTTAAATTTTTCATACCATTCTTCAGGTCCAATATGTAATGGTAATTACCTTATTCAGTTTTTATTTTTAAGGGAAATCATAATGTTATTGTTTTAAAAAAAATTGTGTAAAATTAAAACCTTCAAGTATCACTATAGCATGTTATGTTAATGTTTTCCCCTTTATACATTAAATATACCCTTATATAGATTGTTATCAAAATGTTGACCTCCCAGATTAACATTACAAATGTTTTTTTGTAAAGGTATTAACTATATTTAAAGCGTTTACGTATGGTTCATGAGCACTTTTACCCTTACACATAAATGTAACAGAGCTATGTAAAGGTCCCTTTTGTCTACCATTACATTGTTTAAAAAAAATATTAATACCCTTATGCAAAGGATTTGTGTCAATGTAATACCTTTACATAGGGGATTTTTATAAAGGTAATATATGTATTATCATCAGAGGGTGGCATAATAATGTTTAAGGGTAAAGGTTGCCTTTATATAGGATTTTAAGGACCTCACTGTCCCCGTCAAATGGTGTCTATGTATGGATTTAAAGGGCATAACCTAGTCCAGAGAATCGGTGATGTGTAAGGGTGGATAGAAAATTGTTACCAAAATTAAGACATTATATGTTTTTTATTATTTATAAATTATATATAAATAATTTTAGAAGGTTTTTATGGAATATTTAATTTATAGGTATTTCAAAACTAATTAATTCATTATAACTTTTTTAATTAATTAAATTTATTTTTATGAAACTTGTTTCCAAAATATAATGGGTTCCAATTTTAAAATACCTTTTAAAATTTCATATGTAAATTCATTTTTTCTATTAATAAATGTTTTCATTTATAAATCATAAAAAATAATTTATAAAAGATTATAAAAGATTATATAATTATATAATAAGAATAATTTAAATTTATAATTACAAATTCTTCATAATTAATTAATGTAAAATTATTCAAATTATTGGAGCCTGATACAAAATGTCATTTATGCCAAATGAAATGTTTTATAATGATTAATATGATAAAGGATTAAATAATAAAAAATAATATGATAATTAGATTTTGTATAATGTTAACGAAATACAATTTTAATTAAAAATTGTTTATATGTCATAAAATATGATATATATAAAATTAACATTTCATATGGCAATAAAATATGAAATTCTTAATATTGAAATGAATAAAAAAATTATATTTTTATAAATTATAATGTTTATTATTATTTTTATTTATTATTATTTCATTAAGGTCTAATGTTTTAGGAAATATATTAATTTTTTATTTATTTGATAAATTTCAAGGATATTAAGGTTTATTAAATTATTTATTGAATATAAATATTTCTTATTTTTATTTATATAGTATATTACTTCTATAATAGATCCTATTATATCATGATAGGTTTGGTATCATAATTTTTAGTTTTTGTCTACCATGACTGTAGTTCGTAATGGAAGTTATGATCTTGAGAATATTTTTTGGGCACAATTTGTGCATATTAGGTGTTAAATATTTCGTAAGTTATACTCAGACATGAGTAAAGTATCCCTGGTTAGAGAGACTAGAGGTCAAACCACCTGCATTCATATAGGCTTTCCATGAAATGGAAATTGAATTGTGTTTCCCATCAGTCACTACAATAATCCTCATGTAGATTTCTTCAATCTTATATAAAATCAATTTATTTCAATGAATCATGCATATAATTATTTATATATAATAAATTTAGATATATAATAATACACTAGAATTATGTTTTGGTGTAATACCTTAGGGTTATGGTTTTTGAAAGTAGTTACACATTAATGATGTTTGATCACATTAATTTTGTGGTTAGAATAATATTTTCATAAACTAAATAGTTGGAAGCATGATTACACAAAAGGAAAACAAACATTATAATATAATGACAATATATGATGTAAATGTTATGAATTAAATATTAATATGATTTATATTAAATTGATTTCATTTAAATTCCAAAAATATTAAGTGTGAGATCCCTTCTAATACAACACTTTTCAACACCTAAGACATCCAATCAGAGAGATTTGTGTCAATGTCGGGTTCCCATTGATTATCATGTTTAAGGAAAACATGTAATGAGTGGCATTGGATTTTAATATTGGATAGGTTCATTCGTATGTTAGGTTCCCCTATATTGTTCATTTATAGCTTTCTTTTGGTGTCTTATTTGGTTTACACTAGATGTGAATCCATAATTATTAGGATTACAGTGGAATATCAGTTGAAAAAATCCTTATGATATATTAGGATATGTTGTTCTATTATCATCTTCCAATAAGTGATGATTTGTGTGATTGATATGATTCCTGACATAAATAACTATGTACATATATGAACTCCCAAGAATACCCATTACATATTGAAATATAGATCTTGGGTCACTAAATGTATAAAATTTATAGAGTCATCAATTTTAGTGGGATCACATTCAGTAAATGACCATAATGAAATGATATAATACAAAATACACGCGTACTAATATGTATTTGATATATATTAATGAATAATTCCTACTAAAAATTTTAAAATCTTTAATAGGTATAACCTATAAAAACTGAAATCCGGAAATCAGGGATTGGGAAGGAATTTGAAGGAGAAACATTCTGAGTACCCAAATGTGAATGTTAATAAAATAAATTTCTCAAACTCATGATTATAAATATTAGATACTAGGTTTGGACACATATTTATCCTAGAAAACATATACATGAAAAATATGTAGGAATTGAAAAAGGGTTATGTATAAAATAATGTCACTAATAAAGGCAAAATTATATCATTAGAGGTCAGAAATTTCTATCTAATTATATAATTAAGACTCATACAAGAATTAGAAATAATTATTTAGTTCCTTGTATAAACATAAAATTTATTTCTATGTCTTATTTTTACAAGACGAGATTCAAACTCATTATTAAATACAAGGGTTGTTCTATATATAAATATAAAATGTTTTAGTGAAATAGAAATACAATTAATGGTTTTTATAAACAATCCACTTTATAAAAATCATATAATTAATGTCAGGGATGATTCAAATCTCACCTACCAATTTATTTGCATCTGTTATATTATAAACAAAAAATATTTTCAAATACTCTATATATATTGATTATTGGACTCATTAGATTTTGAATAATTTGATACATGTGATTCATGTTTATTGTGAATAAAATGAAAAAAACTCTTTTTGGAAATAATTTCATAGGGATTTCGAGTAATTGGTCTCATACATATTGATTTATATTAACAAATGTGTGTAGAAAAAAAATTTGGTTTTGGGTACGACATTACATTTATCGATACCATTAGTCATTATGTATATATTTTTCTCACAAAACTCATTTAAAAAAACAAATTAAATTATAAAAAGTTTAGGGAGGAAGTATATAATCTCTTTTAAAAAGGTATTAAAGTCTTTCAATTAGATCGAGATAGAGAATATATGAACAAATCATTCATATAACATTTAAGTAAATGTTGAATTATTTTATCACAAACTCCACCCAGAACAAATTAATTAAATTGTGTATATAAAACGTGGAATTTTACCTTGTTATAGATTGTTTGTTTAATGATGAGTATATATCACATTATTATCTCATTCATCGGTTATGATGAAATAATGGTTGTATTCTAACTAAATATCATTCAATATAAAGTACTTAAAAATAAACTAGAAGATATATTTATTTTGAAAATTCCACTAATGTATATTATGAGATTTTTGGGTTTTGAATAATTTATTAAATTAATTAAATTAGAAAAAAGATGATCACGGGTTTGATAAGTTTTAATTTGTCGGTTATTTGAATGAGAATAGGGGAAATTACTTTAAAAAATCTAATTCATTCATTTTTTAAATATTTTATAAAGATAATCCTTTATGTAAAAATATATAAGTTGAGGATTCAGTGGGAGTAAAGAAAAATATAGAGAAGTTGAAGAATAAAAAATAGGATGTATTTATGAGATGTAGGTTGAGCTGATTTGATCATCAGTTTTAAAAGAAAAATCACCTCATGATATTGATAGACCTTATAAGTATTTTTGGATTCATAAGAATATTTTTAGATATGGATTTCTAATTGAAATTGATAATTATGTAAAATTAATTAAAGAATAGCATATATCCCACCAAGAGGCCATTATGAATTCCGATATGAATAATTTGTTAAAATCCATGGAATCAGATATGGATACTGTGTACACTTACCTGTTTTATAACATGGTGGATACTCTAGAATGGGTAATACACATAGGGTTAATGTGGGTTTTCTAAAGTAAAACTAACATGCATTGTGGAGTATCTACATATAATCATACCTTTTGGAAAATAATTACAAAAAAGTTCATGGTATTAACAATGAAAGGGCCATTTAAACCTATTATGATGAGAAATTCCATCATTAATATTCTATCCATATTAGTTCATTATGATTATTTGATATATAAAATGGTTTCCAATACTATATTCCATAATTTTAATGTAGTTGAGGATGTTTATATGATATATCCTGAGGGTTTTGATGTTCTAAAAGACACTTCAATGGTTTAAAAGTTACAACCTTCCATTTTTAGACTAAAGAATGATTCTTAGATTTAGAATAATTTTTGGATGATGAAATGAAATTGTTTTTTATAATGAATTTAGATGATTATTATTGATAATATAATATTGTTAATAATAAAGTAGTGTTTTTAATAATATATTTAGATAGAATACTACGAATTAATAATGGAATTCTAATAGTTCACTCATTGTATTCATGGTGGTGTAAATGTTTTTGGATGAATGACATGTGACATGTAACTTATATAGTAAGTATTATGACACATATATATATATATGGTTCTAAGCGGTTTCTTAGAAAAAGTGAAAAGAATATTTGGGTAAAGTGTTAATTGTTTTTAAAATGGAGAACTCTAATAAGTTTATATTACAATTGTTTCTTGGCCCGAATCATAAGATGATTCTGGAACCTTCTAAAGAGTTAGATAATATGGATACGAATTTTTTTATGTCTTCCAAGGATTTTATCATGTGTTCTATGTTTTTTAATCAACATGATGTGACATATTCATAGATTGTAACACATAGATACCACTACAATTCTAGTGGGATTCATTGTAATGTTTTTATTAACATCCATAAGTACCTGAGATGGATTAAAATAAGTTTCATGGTTATTATATAAGAACGTGATATTTTTAAAGTAGTATATAGACTATTGTTTCCAAACTGAAAAAAAGATATGACATCCCATTATAGGTTTTTTCTTTAATTGGTGGATAAATTATTTATAAGAGTTATAAATGACTGAAAATAGTAGACTCAACAATAAAACATGAATTAATATCTTCATTAGATATTATGATAGATTATATTTGGATAAATAAGCTCATTTATGAACATGGAGTTCTTGTTAGAATCAAGATAGAAAACAAGCTATTTTTTAAAATTAACTGTGCAGTTTATCAGGATAAGAAACACTATTCAAATCAATAGAATTCACCACACTTTTCCAATACCATCTTATTTTGAAAAATATTGAGAGGGGAGATATAATTATCAATTAGGTAGCTATAGAGGATATTGTATCATACTAGTAAATCAAACCATTATCATAAAATAATGAGGTTCATCTACAATCTCTAGCTATTTGAAACAAATTAGATTTCATATAATTGTTGTAAATTTATCATTTTATAATAATGGTAATATCCCATTATAATTCATTCAATTGTGTTGTTATTTTAATTTATAAGAATTGTGGAATGATAAAATCCCCCCAAATAATGACATTGAATTACCCTTAACCAATTATCATTACTATCTATAATGAGTTGTAATAATATGTTAAGGTTTTAATCAAGAGAATATTATTTTCATTGGAAATATTTGCCTATGATATATGAAGAACAAAATCATGAGGAAATAAGTATATACATATTACCTTGATTAATCCACTAATATCTCATAAAATATCATACAATCAAAATTATATATAGTGATGAACACTTGTTATATATCATTCTTACTGAAGGTTGGTGAGATAAAAAACATTACAAAAATCCTACCTTTATACCCTAGTGATGAAATTAAACATTTGAATATAGAAAATCATGATTTGGTTGGCTATATTTTTATTCATGTCATAAAATAGAGTATAACCATTATGGTATTTTGTCACTGGTATGACATGTGAGAGTCGTATCGACCTTGATGTAATTAGACTGATGAAAATAATGGAGTTAATTTTTGTTTAATATATTATGTTTAAAAAAACAGAGATGAAAATGCATTGAGGGGCCAATAATTTATAGACATGTTTCATGTATATTGGTCTCTCAATGTCATGGAAATGATGATTATATAGTGTAAATAAAATGTAACTACTAAATATTGTGGTGGAAATATTCATATAGACACATGTGTATCTTTTATGGATATCCTATATAATCCCTTAGTAAATTGAGTAGAACAAATGTTTCCATAGAGTCTACTGTATGCTTGCATTTATGAAGAATAGATTCCATAATTTTTGTCTCCATACCTAATTCATGTAGGGACACACTATTCTATCCATTGATAAAGATAAAATTTAATATGAAGTGTTTTTATGAAGAATATATTTTGATGCAAAGAATTTCAACAATAGTTTGGATGGATTCATAATGAATTATAAATATTTACATAAATTCTTTTTGGTATTTTTATAATATTGGGAGTTTGTTGGATGTGAACTATAATATACATGAATGTGATTCATTCCAATATGAATATGTTTCATGTGAAATATATAAATAATATTTTTTCTTTTACATGTCGTGTATATTTAATATTTTCATTCGGTGCAAGAATTATTTATAAATGTGATGAAAAGGAATAAAAAATATTTATGTTGGTATGTGATATATATTTAATATTATTTCACATGTATGTTTTTTAATGTGTTTCTGTTCTTTTTGGGGGAATAAAATATATTCATTAAATTCATGGAAAACATTCAATGAATATTGCACAATATTATAAAACAATAATTAGATGAGGATCATCGGACATCCTCTATAAAAAATGATGAGATCCTCTTTTTTGGGTGTGAATAATTAATGTGTTTCATCTCCCCTGAAAACAAATTTATATATTTATATAAGGTTTTATAACCCCTTTGGAGAATGTGTAACCACATGAATTGTTTTTTGATACATTGGTTGGGGTCCCCCTCACCTCATATGTCGGATTTTTATATTTTTTCTTTCTATTATATTACCAAAATAATATTTGCTGAAGGAAAATAGAAGATTCTAAACACTTATATACATATAACTTCGTTTATATTATTATTTAAATGTTATTATTAATATATATTGATATCCTATGGTTTTGGGTTATTTTATATAGTTTATAAACATATCATATTCATATGAAACCAAAAAAACTGACCAAAACCGACATTGAATCTATTCATTATAGGATGTGGGGAAACCTCAAAAAATAATATAAGGATAAAAGTGATATCAAAAGGATATATTCTAGATGATCGTGTAATATAAATCTTATTGTGAAATAGTTTATCACTATATAACATAGTGATAATTTAATTAAATTGCATTTATCAGAAGGTGAATCTTTTCTTATAGTGGGAAATATAGATGTAAATGAATGAATTTCAAATGGAATCCTTCTATTGAAAATGTATGTTTGGTATATTCATTCCTATTTAGAGAATGATGTATATGATTCCCAATTGGATGAAGCTGGATTTGGAAAAATAATTCATAATAGAGTACGAATGATCACTCATGGTTTCCTAGTAATTTCTAGAGAGATTATATATGGACATTTCTACCATATCAAAATAAAATAAGGATTAAAAATTGATTGTGTTTCATGTAATATAAGATCATATTTCTGTTACTATTGGTTGGATCATCTCAATAAAAATAATATGAAAATTTTAGTGGAAAGTAGAATGTTAAAGCTAGACTGGGAATACTTATAGAGTTCCAAAATTTGTAATCGTGGAAATAATTAAAGTGGCATTTCAATATTAGTATAAGTACTCCTAAGAACCAAAAGCAGGTACTTATACATTGTGATATCTAGTTACAATCCCCAGTCAAGTCACATATATGTTGATGATACATTCAAATATTTATTGATGATTCCATGTGGAAAATAAAACAAAATTTTTAGAAGGACAACTAAAATTTATTCTGAATATTTTCTCATTGGGATCAAATGGTTGATAGGGAAACAAGATGTATGTTGTTGTGTTTAAGATATAATAATATATATGTGTTCATATATATGAATTTCTATAAATAATATAGGTATTGATGAATGACAAATAAAACAAAATATTCATTGAATACATAAGAAACGTTTGTTGATCATGAGGATATCAAAACACAGATAGAGAATGCATGCAGTATAAAAGTTCACTCTAGAATATATAAGGGATTTCTTTGTATAATGTTGTGTTCAAGGATGTGTACTTAATAAAAAAAATTATTTCTTCGATGGAAATTTTATAGTTAACAGAAGATTAGTGTTTCAATAAAATTTAATAAATTTATCTTTTTAGGATATTTGATTTTGTTTCCAATGTTCATGTGGATGGAAATGTACTAAAAAATATTAAATTAAAGTCTTACACATGTTTATTTGTAATATATTGTAATTAATAATTCATATTCTGACTTTTGGATAATATTACAAAAGATGTCATAAAAATTATAAATTTTCTTTTTAATGCATTGGTTCTTTTGGAAGGAATGGAAGTGGGTGGAAAAGAATATGAAAACAAATAATCATCTCAAATCCATTTTACAATAGAAAAATGTTTTAGAGTATTTATAATTCTAGGAAGTTTAAGTGATATGAACACTATTAGAAGTTATTATATTTAAAAGGAAATTTTATACAATATTATCAGAATTTTAGATAATATATGTGTCGAAATTTTACTAAAATGTATAGTTACTGTGGAATCTCAGGATTTGGAGAAATTATAGAAGATTCAATATAAACAATAGTTGAAATTAATGTATAAATAAGAATAATATTGAGGATTAGATGGATGGTATAGCTGTATATTGTTTATATTTACTTCATACATATAACATATCATGGATAGATAGATTGTGTTGAAGATAAGGATTGTACCAATTATTCTACAATGTAGTACTTAGATACGAAGAATGAGTTGGATTTTTTAAATACAAATGAAATCCATGAGCTACAAGAGCTTCCAAAAAGAATGATGGAACCAAGAAATAGTTTTCCTTTTTTTTGAAAGGTTGAAATGAATAGATGTGAGAGAAATAAGACAATATTTATGGTAATTGTTTTTCAATAAATTGAAAGAATTTACATTTTTGAAATGTTCTCTACAGTTGTTAAGAGTATTACTATTATAATGGTGTTTACGATGGTAGCCTCCACAGATCATTGAATGGAAAAAATATATATGTACCCTTCCTTAAAAAATTACATTATACTTATTTATTTATAATTAAATTAAGATTTTATACATTTCTAGAGAATTATAGTTTAGAGCTTTATAGATTAATGTTAATAATATTATATGAAATTCCCATATATCATCAAGTTGAAATTTATTCATATTATCAAAATTTCACACAATATAAAACTTTTAATAGGAAAAATGTTTTATTTTACAGAAAAATCATCATGAATTTTGACAGTACATTTTATTTGTCTATAATCATCCATAATCACCATGGGAGACATTTAAAATAATGGGATGAACAAAAAAGGCATATTTAGTCACATAAAAGAAAAATTATGTTAATGTAGTCAAAAACATAAAAGCCCATAAAACATTTGACATTATCACATTATTTATGTTACATATTAACTGGAATAAATTACACTTTAAAAACACATTTTTTTCTTCGGAAAAAACTTCAAAATAGAAAGAATGTTAGTGGAAGCACTTTTAGGAAACATAGAGTATTATATTAATAAAACATGTCAGGAATAAATGAAACCCAATTAAATACATAGGATACAATTATATAGTTAAATTAATTGATACCATTGATTATAGATAACATTATCAAATCAATTAGAGTGATATATCAAGGTGACACATTTTATATGCTATTTTGGGATTACCCATCACATAAGGTGTATAAAGATCACTCGTAAACAAGATTTATCAGGATCACATTTTTTTTATAAAATACTCAATTACATTATCAAAAAAAAATTATTACACATTTTTATAATTACAATACTTAAAAAATAATTTGAATACATATGAAAAATAAATTATGATATCAAATTACTCATCACATTTAAATCACCATTTTGAAAAATAAAATACATAGAATAAAGGGAATGTGGGTTTTTATTTTCCATAATCATAATATTATTTAAATAAATAAAAATAATAATTTTATGGTGTTGGGAAAATACATATATGTTATATATGTCAAAATAAATCATTCATTTTTTAATTTTCAAAGAAACTCAAAACATTTCATTAAAAATATGTAAAAAAGAATCTTTGGGGAAAATTTTTAATAAATTCAAAAGGGGCATAAAATATTTTTCATTTTTCATTTATATATATATTAATAGATGTATAATTATTTTTTAAATATATACATGAATGAAAATTATTTTTAAAATATATCATTTCAATATGTAAAATGAGGTTTTATGTTAAAGGGCCCCTTACCTCAAGTCTGACTCATCACATGCATTATTTAAATTCTTGAATAGTAAAATTATGTTTTAATTTTTTTTTTCATAAATATTTTTACAATTTAATTATTCTTTTTATTTTATTTATGAATATATTATATTACATTTAATTAATCATTTAGTATCATGTTCTACATTTTGATGATATTCATCACATATATATAAGACAACATTAGTAGGTTGACAATGGGGAAAGATTTAATTGTTCAATAATCTTGATACTCATTAAAATTTCGTAAATATAATTTTTATAGATTAATAAATTATTTATATCCATCCATTCTTGTTATATAAGATAAAATAATCACATGTCTTCATGGAGATGGAAATCCACAAGTATGGATAAACAAAATTGTCATTTTTCAGTGGATGGAAACGTAAGAAATTTGATTATGTATTTTATTCACATAAAAATGATAATGTATTAAATATCATATATAAATATATATATTAAATAAATCATTATATATATATATATATCATTGAGTGGTGTTGATGGAAAAAACACAATTATTTTTTGAATTGGTTATCCACACATACAAACGAGCATTGTTTTTATATACCATATGATGGAAAATAGGAAAAAATGGTTTGTACCATAATAATAAAAAAATAAAAATAAATGTAACTAAATTGTTTTATTATTCCATCATGGTTAAATAATATTGTATTGTTGCTGGAGGTGAATTGTACTTGAAATAGGTTTTCCATGATTTTTTTCATCTCATATGATAGCCATGTTGATATACACATTATGACTTCTAGTTTCAGTATTTGGGTTAGAATATGGCATCTTGAATGTGGGGAGTGATGTTTTACTGATATCTGGGTTAGTTTATACCGAAATATAGTGCCAAAACATAGTGAAAATGAGACGATAAGAAGATCCCTTTATTAAGTGTGGGGATGAGGACTTTGGGGATTATATAATGTATTAAATTAATATAATTTTATTTTAATTTGAAAATGTAACAAAATTAAAAAAATACTATTAAATTATATTGATTTCCCTAAATAATAAAACACAATAAAATTTGACCAATTTTATGTGATTTCTTCACTCGTTATCTCTTTTTTTAACTCTCATTATCCCTTTTAATGATTATTGTGACATGAGGTTTTTTTACAATATAGAAATAATGAATGTTAAAGGAAAGAAAAATTAGATCATAATTAGATCATGGTTTATATTCTATGAAATATTCCATTACCTTGGATGATGAAAATATTTTAATAAATGTTATATCATATAATAAAATTTTGTTTATTAAAAAATATTATTAATTTCAATTTTGAAACTATTTATTTAATTTTACATTAGCTACATCATGATAGTTGTGTGATATTAATATAAAAAATTTAAATGTATATAATATGATATAATTATCTATAAAATTATTGGGACACTATTAATCACTCAATCATTATCACTTTTATGTTTTTCAAATAATTTACGTGATTTGTTTCAGCATGAAAAATCATTGTATAAGATTTGAACAAGAATTTAATGAAATTATTTCAACACTAAAAAATAAATATAAATTACCATTATAAAAAAATAATCTATATTTTTAGTAACCATGTATAATGAAAAAAAAATTAATGAGAAAATTTGAGTGATTTTAGACAAAAGAGCATGTCAAACTATTTTTATTAAATATTTAAAATAATATTATGGACATTATCAATGCAATGTGGAAATAAAATTTCTAAAATTTAAAATATTTAAGGTCATGGGTATAAAAATGCATCCATAATAAATATATACAAATGTTACGGAGAGTTTTATGCCTTATCATTTTATTTTAGTCATTAATTACCCAATTTACGCATAATAAGTGGGAAAATATTTACTTTTTTAATAATTAATAATGTCCAAAAAAGGAAAAAATAAATGAAATTGAAATAATTTTTACTAGTATTGAATAAATTTTAGAATTTTTAATTTTTAAGTGTTATAAAATAATTTTATATAAAAGAAAAAATGAAATTAATTTTTTTCTATCGAAATGATTATATATGCAAGAAAAATGAAATTTTGACTTGAAATTCCCTTTTTATGTGTCTGACATAATGAAGCCCATGATCATCAGCTCTAACAAAGATGATAACCTCATACGAAATGATATGAGATTAGGGAATATTTTGAGGTTATCATCTTGGGTCTCTCATCAAGAATGGATGTTAGCCACATCATTGCCATGGCATAGTGTATGGTTGATGGTCATGTCATTACTCATATGTAGCTTACACCTTCTAGTGGAATTTTAAATGGACCAAGGAATATGACCCTTATTAGTAATTTGAGTTTATATTGTATGAGAATTAGTTTAAATCTACCTTATTAGAATATACATATGATTCCAAATAAAAAGGCCCATGAGGATAGTATGATCTTACACTTGAAGGGATTGACCATTCCTAAAGAAAGTTCGAAAATCTAAAAAAAATGATCCAATGAGGACTCTGATCACTCCACCACCCTCATAAGTCCTATATAGTAAGAATCGTTAATGATTAACTTATTCTCGTATTTTTGAAATTTCATCCTCATATATTTATTCAACACATAAACAAGGAGAAATTTTTCTATTAATGAATCCCATGTGGTTTCGTTCACTATATAGTGGTTTCATAAAACCTTATCTTTTTGAATTATTTATTCCATAACATATTTTCTTCAGTTCAAATAATATGTACTAGTTCTTCCCCAAAAATGCTTTTTATCCAATGAACTACTTCTGGTCACAAAACCTGAAATGAAACTACCTTATATTTTTTTACAATGAAACATGAATTATATCATTTAACTGAGATAAAATCATAGAAAAATCTAGTCAGTATGTAATTGGTCAAACATTATTCATGATTACATTTGGTCTAATGAACAGTGGTCTTAGATTTAACTTTTTACGAGAAAGGTATAATAGATTTCATTAAAAATAATTTCAAGAAAACAAGATCACATTTCTCAAAAGATATATCTTTACTCCACTTATCCACTTAAATTTTCTACATAGTCTCAGTCATCTTCACATGTAACTGAATCATCTTATCTTTCTCAATCACTTATTATTCAATCTTATTCCCCAACAATTTCCTTGCTACAAAATTATCTCAACATGATAGTGTTCAAAATCACTTTCTATATAATGCCTCATATGATGCCAATTTTTTACTACAATGAAATGTATTTTTTTTAATATATACTAATGGAAGTTGTTTTATTAACTTCACTGATGATCCTTGGAATAATAATGAATCATATATTATAGATTCTAAATCATTATCATGGATTTTTCATTAGGTTGATGATGAAATATTTTACTAGAATTTAGTTTAGTAGACAATAAATTCTCATGGGTTTTCTAAGAATTATAAGTAAACATGGGATCCAATTTAGATAGAATGGAGAGAGAAACTCCATATAACCGTTCTATATAATTGAGGTAAAATTGGGAAATATGATATAATTAAATACTATCTCGATTTGAAATGAAATGTATAAATTTACTTAATTAATTTATAATCAATGAACATTCATTTTTTCTCAAGATTTCTGTTATAATACCACCATGAAATCCATCAATATATTTTAAAGTTTCCACACTAGAACTGGTAAAGGGTAATGTATTCATTTTGGTAATTAATATTTTTCTTTATATAATGGATAATTAAAATATTAAATGGAAAAATATCCAATGTCTTTTTCATTTCATATCATAAGTAATATTCTTGAAGGCATCAATTTATAACATCTCGGACATGAATTCCACTAATGGTGCCTAGAGCCATATTGGCCACATGGCCTCAACCACAAATCCCCTATAACCATTGGCTATAAACTACTAGAGAGGGCCTATGATGTGTTCTTGGGGAGACTATTCAAACATTACCAACATTTAACACAATTATATACAATAAAAGATAAGTATAAGAATCTATAAATCAATAATAAAATATATAGTATTTATGAATGGCATGATAAACAATATGAAAAGGAAACTCATATAAAGATGATGATGATGATGATGATACATGTCACATGTCTAAAGAATGGGGAAAAATGTATACATGGAATTAGTATAATGCATTAACGAAAATAAAAAAATACTAAAAACAACCCATCTAGAATCATGAGCCTTTTCTCGGTCATGTGGTCCACTACTCCTTAGAAGAAATAATAAAACCTATAGAAAAGAGTTTTCCCTTATCCATACTAGCACACATACAATCCTTCTGGGTACCCATCGATGGCTTGAACAAGGTGTGAGATAAAATCATAGTTTGTAATCACCCATGGTCTAGTTCTATCTAGTTAGTTGATATGTAATAATAACAGTGTTCAATCCCTAATAGAAAATGTTATGGAATCAATTAATGTAAACAAACTATAATGGTTTAGGTTCCCATAGACATGTGCCCTCTACTAACTACTTCATGATAGCAAGAATTTCAATGAATAAATTGTAGATCATGAATCAATTATTATCATGTTAATTTAATTATTAAATATTATTTAATGAATATTTCTTGAAACCAAGAACAAAGCCTCGCATTCCATGTATAAAATGTGGACAAAAATACATAATAACCCAGCAATAATGTGTACGACACCGACCAAATCCAACCATGTGCTTTGTCATGGATGATACTTTGTATAAATCATTCCACTATAGATTAAATTACGAACCTGATCTCATCCAATTAATTCCTAATTTGGAATTGATGTATTGATCCACATTTATAATAAAACAAGAACCTTACAAGCTCATCCATAGTGATCCTCATAAGAAACCAAGTACCACTCTAGGCATGGTATAACATCACCTCCACTCAATTCTATCCATGGTATTACACTATAGAAGACCTAGTATATCACATGAAATATATAATCAACTAACCCTTTAATTCCATCCTTGGTATCCCATATTAGGATTCCAATTTTTATTTCGTTGTATAACAGTAAAGTCCCAGTGTTTTTCCATGGAAGTCCTCTAGGGATTGCTAGGGTCACTTTTTCATAAGCAAGGAAATATGTAAATGAATCCTTCCATGGAATATATATAAGAACATGTGTGTCACCCAATGCATATAATCATTCAAACATTATATTTTAATTATTTCGTGATCATCACTATGAAAATTTCAATTCAATATTACTTAAAATGGTGATTCCAGAAACCAAATAAGTGTAGAAATATGGTTCTATTAATTAACTCACATGGTTATTTCATTATAAAAATAAAAAACATTTATAAAAATTAAATTAAATGTAAATCAAAGGGCAATGGTCATTCTATTCCCTTTATTTAGTCAATTCCATTTTCAATTCCAATTATCATTCTAATTACACATCATTTCCTAAATTGAAATCATATATCAAGGGTAATATAACACCTCAATGATCACCCAAATCATATTCCACACATGGTGGTTAATTTTATTATAAAACACGCTTAAGGGGTGGTTTTAAATAGAGTTACATAACCTTTAATCAATTATCCAAGGGTCTCATTAATTACACAGGTCATGAACATCAATTTTATTAAAGGTTTCAAATTAATTTCAAGGGATTTTCTCTGATAATTGGACGAATGAAAGAATGGAGTATATATAAACACATTTAATTTGGTAGGAAATAATGAGGCCAACAACCATAGGAATGTTTTGGGGTTTTTGAATAGTATCATCTATTCGTTTGACTCGCATTTGGAGAAAAATTGAGGTACAGATAATGCAACCTACAAATAGGGAATATTACCTTGAACCTAAAAAGAAAAAAAATAATTTCATGGAGAAACATTAATATATAAAATTATTAGACATCTTACAAATGGAGATCCAATTAGATGATTAGTTCTTCAATCTGAGTATGAATATAGATTCAGTGGAAAATCCAATAATATCCATCAAAGAGGGCTCCAAAAGGTGATATTAAATTAAGAGGAAGAAATGAGAAAAAGATGGGTTATAATATTTAATTAAAGTAAATTTCATAAATTCTCTCAAATTACTGGGTCAAATGATTTTGATGTTAGGTTGGAGAAACTGTGAAACAATTGTATTCTGACTCCTGTAGGAAGGGCACTTCACATAATTAGTGTGCATTGTTTGACAAACCATGCACAACCCATGTAAAACTCTCTTGTCAAAAGGTGACAGTGTTGGCATGAATTCGCATGACATATAACTACTTACTGTCCCGCCTCACTTGGTTAAAAGTAATTATGTATCCTGCCTCACTTGGATTCTACTAACCACATGCTAGGATGGTTTTTCTACAAAATCAAATTTCTAGGTTATGAAAAATAGTCAAACATGCCCCAACACCTCCATGAACTCAAAAAGCATCGACATTAGGCCACATTTAGACATTTACCAATAAAATTGAAATAAATTTTTTTACCAATAAAAATAACCATGTTCTAAAAACATCCACAATTATGGAAATTAATTCATGTATTTCCCTTCCATGGATAGTGAAGCACGATCTATGAACAACTGTGGCCATTTTTCTTGTACATCATGCTCCCACTCCCAATTCTTAATATGTTAGTGATCTTGTTTTCACAGCCCCCATAATAGTGGAACATACTATAATCTGATATCCATCCGGCCATGATCAACAATATCAACATGATTCCCCTAATAAGATGCATCTACTTATAACTCAACATATTTGGGATTAAAATCTAGAGATGAGTTTGAATGAGAGTGGTATAGATGAGATGAAAGAAAGACATCATGCATATCCTAGTACCACTAATTTAGATGAAAGTGATAGGGTACCATCTTGACTATCTCCTAAATCTCAAACAACCTGAAATATCATTTGAAATGATTACCCAGTCCTCCAATACTCATGTGTCCCACCCTCAGTGAAACATTAAAAAAATACCTCATCCATGACCTCAAACTCTATGGTTCATATATGGTGATTGGTGTAATATTTATATCATGATTTCACTGTTGGACGGAGAAGATGATGGCAAGAGGGGGGTTGAATTGCCTTTTAAAAAATAATTAACAATTTAAAATCAAAGTTAAAGGTGCAGTGGAAATAAAATAGGCAAGACAAAAAATTGATAACGGAGTTCGGCTTAAACCCAAGCCTACGTCTCCGCTCCCAACTCAACCGTTGAGAGATTTACTACCGCTTTCTTTTTAATGGTTTTAGCAAGAAACCCACTAGACTTTAAGGTTAGTCTAGAACCTATTACAGCTTGCTTTTAATGGTTATGCAAGAACCCACTTGCTTTCAATAGTTGAGCAAGAACCATTAGCCTTCTTACAGGTGAAGGCTAGCTCACCTTTGATTCAAGCCTTTTAAAAGGGAAGGCATGACTAACCTCTTCACACCTTGAAGGTGGTGTGAAAACCCAAAAGAGAGGATGAGAGAAAGAGATGGGGGTTTGTAGGCACAAACCCAATTTGATGCTCAAAAAGATAAAACAATAAAAACCGTAATGGGAGAAGCCTTGGGTGCCAATGGATTGATGGAGTTGATGTAGAGCACTCCCAAGCTTCTTTTGTGGTGCTCCTTGATTGTGGAAGTGAGTTGGGGCAAGTGGGGTTCCTTGAAGGAATTTGCCGGAGGTTCACCAAATGATGTAAAATGTGTCCCGTGGGCTTCCTTGAGCTTGGTTTGTGTTCCAGGGCTTCCTAGTCCTTTATTTATAGAGGGGGAACCCTGAAATGGCCTTTGGGAGGCTTCGGAGCCGTTGGAGAGGCCTTCGGAGCCGTTGGGAGTCAAGTGGACGAGTCTGGTCAAAGCCCAACGGCTAGTTTGACAGGCTCCACCGGCTGACCGGTGCTAGGCCACCGGTCGGCCGGTGCTTTGAAAAAGGAGAGGCCTTCGGGCTCAGGCACCACCGGCTGGCTGGTGAGGAGGCCACCAGTTGGCCGGTGCTGAGGCAGTAGCTGACACTATTTGTCTAGGTGCCACCGGCTGGCCGGTGGTGGGACACCGGTTGGCCGGTGGTCTGGACAGAAATGATGCCTTCTGTCCAGGCTCCATCGGCTGGCCGGTGGTCTTCCACCGGTTGGCCGGTAGGACTGAAATCAGTCTACTTTGGCTTTTCTTGGCCCAATTCCTTGGCCACCTTTTGCCTATCAACAAAAACACTTAAAACAAGATTAGATAAATAAGAGAGTGATTGTGATCATGAAAATTAAACCACGAAGGGTACGAGGGGTACAACATTCACAGCCTTCATACACTTCCAAATTATGTAAACTGGCTCTCTGGTCTCTTGAATGAGATGATGTGAAAGCATAGTTGCCTCTCCTTCCTCTAACAAGCAAAAAGGGTGATAGACATGACCTACCGTAAAAATCCTCCCAAGGACCCATCTGTATAGTAGCATGAAATATATTAATGTAAAATAGTCATATAAGGTTATATACCTTTACCAATAGGCACCAATATCTAGGATGCATGTTCAGAGAATTTCATCAAGTACTTATATTATGTGATCTGACTGGACATCGTTCTTAAGGTGGTATTTTAGGATCAAAAGAACCTATGTACCCAACTCCCTATACAACCCTTTATAAAACCATGTTATAACTCATGAACCACTATTTGAAATGATATTATGGGTGACCGCATAGAGTCGTACTATCTTAAGGATATATAACCACCAAATATCATCATCATAGATGGTATCCTTAATAGGTATGAAATGAGAATCCTTTTGGAGGATATCAACAACAAACCAAAATGTATCATTCCCTTAAAGAGACCTCAGCAAACCTATCATAATATTAATCACTATGTAAAAAAATTCAACTCAGAAATGGTTAGCTAAAATACATGTTTGGCTTCTTGTTGATGTTTCACCTTAACATGCAGATATGTGGAACATGAAATGACAAAACCTGCTATATCTCTATTCATACACATCCATCAGTATTGGTGATGTTAATGATGATATTTATTGGTTACGTCCAGTTGTTCTACCCAGTATAAAGCATGAATGTCTCTCATCTGCTCCTCGTGTATGTCTCTTGAACCCCATATGTGATCATTTATACACAAAATATCAAACTATCCTATGGTCAAACCAAGGAAAGGTTCCACGTAATCTACACTCTCCCATATAAAGGGAAAATCATAATTTGATGGCTTCTTCATTCTCAATATATCCATAATGGCAGATGTAACAATAAGTGTGAAATAAAAGTCTACCCCTAATTTCCCTCCACCTTCAAGGGAATCTCAGATAAAAAAATCCATAAGATTCCACTCGTTACTATCCTACTGATTTACTTGTTTTTGAGTCCATCAGCTTAGTTCATCGGCCACAACATTGCCTTTAACATGCATGTAGGAATACACGATTTCAATAGAGTGTTGGTATTCATCCCACCTTCACATCATCATGTTTAGATCACGATTTTTTAATATTTACTTGTGGATTTTGTTGTCCTTATACACCACAAAACTCTCTCCTAGTAAATAATGTCTTTATTAATTGAAATCTAGGAAAACTATAGCTAAATAAAGATCATCCATTGGTTAATTCCTATCATATCAAATCAGCTACTGAGACCCATATTCTATGCCCTTACCCCGTACATAATTTCTACCCCTATCCTAATATATGATACATCATAGTAAAAATGTAATTCCTTCATGGATCTGGAAAAAACAGTATCAGTGTTGATGTCAATATCCCTTTCTCCCCGAAAGAGGCTAAATTTCTGGTACCCGACCATAAAAACATCATAACCATATTATTCAAGCCTGCGAGTGGTGTTTGTAGGAGTGAAAATTACTATATGATACTCTTGTAATATCTATCCTACCCCAAGAAACTCTTCATCTCAATGAAATTATTGTCTTTTACCTAGAAAATATAGCTCTCATCTTCTCTAATTAAACTAATACATTTATCTCATTGATAATGTCACAATGGAAGTGAATCTAATCGATCTAGAACATTAACTATGAAATCATATCATACAAATGATACTCTCTCAGTGTATCCATTCTAATTTCATCATGTTTAGCATGGTCATGTCAAGTTTGAGAATACACCTAAATATCATCCAAGGATATCATGACAAAAGAATCCAGAAAAGGATGGAAAACTCGATTACTTAATTCCTAGAATAATATTGGTATGTTCACAAGACCAAATGGAATAACCAAATTCTCATAATGACCATACCAGAAATGAAATCTTGTGTGAGGTATAACAGATGGTCTGACACACATATGATGATAACCAAATATGAAATAAATTTTCATGAAAACACAAACTCCACAAAGATAATAAATAAGTTCATTTATATTTGGAATAGGATAAAAGTAATTAACAATTATTTTGTTTAATTTTTAGTAATAAACTCATATAATAAAAGAACCATCAACCTTTTTCACAAAAAGGACAGGCGATCCCCATGAGGAAGTACTGAGTCAGATCAACCCCTTAGCCTTTAAATCATCTAGAAACCTCTCAACCTCCTGTGTCTCAGTAGTATCCATCTTGTAATGGGTGATGGATATTGGTGTGGCTTCTAAAAATATCTCTACTGAGAATAATACCACTCTAACAATAGCTAATCATGATAACTATTGTTGGAAAGGATTCCCTGAAATAATCAACCACGGGAGGAAAATCTTCTAGACATGTTCACTGATAATTCAAATATAATATCACATTAAGGGATATCACCCTACCAATCCAAATATTACTATGTCCAAATAATCTCACCGTAACATCACATTCTCCCTTGTGAATAAATTGACTTCCCTCCATTGATGTGAAGGTCATCCTATGGTGATAACAATCCTCAAAATCATGATAGGGAACCAAAATAATCCATCACAATAATGATTTAAAAATCTGTCATGCTGAGGAAAAATAGGTCCCATAAAAAGTTATATGTTTCAATATCATGGGGAACATTCCACATTTATGTACATATTATGTTTTAACAAACAACAAAGTATCATGAATCGTAACTCTATCAGAACACATAATGATGGTCCCAAGGCTCTCCATAATAGAAACAAATATAAATCTATAGGAATTTATTATATAAAATATATCACATACTAATGTATCGGTTACTCGAATAGTACATATCAAAGTAGAAGGTCCCAAATTCTTCAAATATTGTGTCAGATATATTGTGTATATCTGGCCTAATCAACAACCCTATGGTATAGCCTAGAAACCCAGAGCAGATCAACTCTACTATCACAAGGTGTTTGGGTTCTATCTATTATGGAAATGACTAATGACTCATCCTAATTGGCCACTGGTACTCTATCTCCCTTTATAATGATAAGGTATTTACCCCACTCTTACATGTAGAGTCTTTGTGGACCCTATCTCACTTGAATATGGAGGAATATTTTTGCAAAAGAGTTCTAGATGGTTTATCATGTCCCAATATCGGCACATGACTATGTCTCTAATGAATTGATGTCTCATATACCATGATCTACTGGAATGTTGGAATCACACATGGCTAAGTGATTATTTTCTTTAAAAACAAGTCTTTCCATGTGGAAGCTCCATACATTTCATCCAACTACCTATCGATGTAGAACAAGGTCTATATGGAGAAAACCGTAGATCTCACCCCCACCATCTCTCTGGTAATTCTATTTTATATTTTCTTGATTCACTATTCTAAATATGGTAATCAGCTAAAATACATTAAACTATTATTGGATGTCTTACCTGAGACCACCCTCAATCTATTGGCTTTAGATAACCCATCACCCATTAGAGTAGGTACACTGTGATATAGCTATATAAAATGGTATGAATAATCTATTGATGATAACACACCCTTCCCCATGTGCATGAGATTGTGGGCTATATCATCCATCAATGTCTTGGAAAAGAATTAGTCTTATAATTCTATATAAAGATAACTCAAATCCATCTCCCAATGAAGCTCCATCCAACTAATGAAATTAGACATATCTTGGAAGAATCAATTAACCTATACATAAAGAGTTTTAGCATCCTCTCAACCGTCATCTCCAAATACTATAAGATATATATTATGAAATGTATTCCTTACATCATAGATTGTGGTTCGCCACCCCTTAGAAATATGGGCAGATGCTGCTACCATAACCCAAAATTAATCTCTTCTATAGTTAAATAAGGTTGCAATGCTCCCTAAATGATCTTCATGAAATTATTAAGTCTCGGACAAAACAATACATCAGCACTTGTGTCTTGTACCACTACATGGGTGACAGCTATCACTAGCCGAGGAACAACTAGTATCCCATGAACCACCTCCTTTAGATTGTGGTCATCTCCACCATCCTACCATATGACTGGCATCCATCGTGGGTTCATGTCTCTTCATTTCCAAAAAAATTCCTCAGATAAAAACAATAACAAAATTAATTTCTAAAATCAAAAATATTACGATTTCTAGAATCCATAATATATAAGAACCCACCTCTCTTCCTAGCCCATGAGTTATGTATGGGTGACGTACATGTCATATAATGTAAGATATAATTCCTACTACCAACTAATAATGTTTAGATTATGTCATGTTCTATACATTAAGAATATTTTAGTTTCCTTTTAATTAACCTATATTTCTCAGTTCATTTCCAATATATCTTGATTAATTATAAATGATTGAACTATCTGAATCACATAATTCTAATCCATAAGGGTCCATACACTACATGAACTGAAATATGGTGTCCAACTAATTAACACCATAACACATTCTAATAAATGTGAATCAAGGTATACAATTATATGTTCCACAATTGGATTCATAAGTGTTTATTGGGGCCTAATCAGGATAACACAACATATTTTATGGAATGTACACTTTGTTCCAACCATGTTCTTAACTCCCCTTCACTAAAAATCTATCCCAAAATAGACATATCAATCATGGATAATATCAAAACAACATGAAATTGATAAGTGAATCCTAAATGTAACAGAATAAGGCATGGAATGTCATTTCTAACATGTGCCTAAAATGATTATTGAGATGGCGTTCCCTTGTCGCATTATTTTGTAAAAATTTAGAATCCAAAATTATATTAATAATAACATCATAATTTATGTGATTCATCCATACATGGAATAAAATCAATTATAATTGTCAACATTTTAAAAAAATCCATTCAAGGAAAATTGGATTTTCCCAATAGATGGTTCAATTATTCCAAGGCATATTTCATTACCAAATTCTTATTCCTTCCTATCCCTTTATTTTGTTAGCAAATTGTAAGGAAATCAAAAAAATTCCTCTGATACCACTTTCTATTATCCCAGATCTGGATGACTTTCAATTTTCCCAAAGCCAGAGTGGCCACTTTTCCTCATGTGAATCAGCCCGAACTCCAAAGGTAGCCCAGTATTAGTGAGGCCCTTGGGTGTGTATGTGTGTAGACTATTCCCTCTTTACCAGAGTGTAACACAGTCGAATAGAATAAAAAATTGGTAACATAATTAATTCATAAATTAGGTGATATACAATATCCAAGACATATATGATAAACAATACCATGAAGAAACCCATATATAGGCGGTGATAATTATGATGCATGTCACATGTTTACAAAACATCAAAAATAGGTATAAATTACATCATCATAATACATGAATATTGGCCAATAACACAAAAAAAAACTTTCCTTGTATCATCGTGTTACTCAACTGAATCTTGTGCTCCCCTACTCTTAATCTACATTCAGAAAACTATAGTAGGTCTCTTTCCCCTATCCACAGCTACAACCATATAGTGTATCTGAGTACCCATCGACAGCTCGAATAGTGTGTGAGACACAATCCCATTAGGAAACATCCTATGTTCTAGTGTCATCTAGTTAGTGAATACATAATGATAATAGTCTAATGTTATTTATATAATAGATAGTGTAAACACTATATTCAAACCACCCGTAATGGGTCGAGTTCCCAAAGACACACATCCTCTTCTACCAGCTTCGGTCTAGATAAAATGTGTCTAAATAAATAGCCATTATTATTTCCATTCATTTTATGGTAATTTTATTATTCAATCACAATCAGTAAATAGTTATCCAAACCTATCACATATCCCATCATTCCTCATAAAAAATTTTAATAGTATATGCCTAATCAAGACATCAATCATGTGTAAGACATTGACCAAATTTAATCTTATGCTTTGGCTAGGATGATGTGTCATATAACTCATTCCCTTCCATATTAAATTTTGAACACCGGATTTTCAATAGAAGTACTTATTTGGAATCTAGTTATTTGTCAGGACATATCATAAACCAAACACCTTACAAGATCATCCCCAGTTACACTTATAAGAATTGAGGTATGAATCTAGTGTTTGTAAAACCTTACTCCCACTCGATTCACCCCTTGGTGGTCCACTAATGGAGCCCAAAAATCACTCATGAACTATAGGGTCAATTTAACCTTTGATTCCTCCATTTTTATCCCATATAAAGAGTCCAAGTAACAATCGTTCATTTAATTATAAATTCATTAACTCTGTCGTTGGAATTACTTTATGGAGTCCAATTTTCACTTGGTAATAATAAAAGAAATAGATATAGGGTATTTTCTATTGCGTTTGTATAAGAACCCATGTGTCATGAAAGGTATATAATCATTAAAAAAATACCATTTAATTATTTCAAGGTCATCACCATTACCATTTCAATTAAATCTCTAATAAAAAAGTTTCTCAAGGAATGGGTTAAGTATACAAGGCTTAGTTTGCTAATTATATCCCATGAGAATTTCAATATATAAAGAATACTCATTATTAATCAAGAAATTTCATGTAAAGCCTATGGAAATGGTCATTCCATTACCTTTATTTAAACAATTAAATTTACAATTCCAATTACACATTAATTTATAAATTTAAATTCCATAGCAAGGGTAATGATACAAATCATGCGTGACCCAACTCATATGCCAAGTATGGTGTGATATTTTTTTATAAAACACACCGAAGGGGTGTTGTTAATTCAACATCCATAACCATTAATAAATTATCAAGTGGACTCATTAACAATATTAGTTATTGTTATAAATTTTATTCAAGGATTAAATTTCACTTCAAGGGTGTCGATTTGATAATTGAGCATACTTAACAACAATATATATATATATATATACATTATGATATTAATTGAAAATTATGATACCACCTAACGTTGGTATTTAGTGGAGTTATCAACCAGTATCAATTTCTAATTCGAATCAGATCAAGATAAAAACCAATGAACCAACAAAGAACCTAAAATTAGGGCACATTATATATCACCAAAATATCAAAATAGGTACTAAGTAGAATGAGTAACGGTACAAAGGGAATATATATCATATTTAAGAAAATACAATAAGATTATTAGAGATTGAATTCTAGTACATATAGAGATTCAGTAGAAAATACAAGGATACGTTTCAAATTGGGCTCCAAAAAGGTTATGTTTCTATAAGAATGAAGAAAAGGAAAAGGGATAGATTAAAATATTTAATTAATATTAATTTCTTAAATTCTCCAAAATTACTGGGTTGTAGAGTTTGGTCACATGGTTGTCCAAACCATGCACCAATCACACACCCACTATTGTAGAAATGGGGACTTCACATGGTTAGTGTGCATAATTTTACTAGCCATGGACAAAATATGAAAAAAATATATCAACATTATTTAGTTTTTATCATGAATGTGCACTGGATTTATCAAGGTCTTTCAAACCAATTATCCTATAGCTTCCCGCAATCTATCCCCACATCATCATAAGTAACCATATGACTTGTGCCACATAGTTTCTAATGACCATGTGTTAGTCTCATTTCATCCCAGAAACATGGTTTCCTGATTTAAATGAGCCATAGAAACCCATGATGCCTCCATGAACTCATGTTTCATTCACATTTCGCCTCTTTTAGACATTTAAACTAAAAATTGGTTGTATAAAAAAGATTTTTCAGATAAAAAAAGAACTAGGTTCTTGCACTATAAATCATAGTGTAGTAATGGTGAACATAAATGAAGGAGTTGTTAGATTTTATGAAGAAATAATTTTTAAACTCAAATATAGTTAGAAGAAACATCATTTTCCCAAATCCCATAAAACTACCATTTTTAATTTTTAATTTTTGTAAATTTATATCATTTACCAATTCCACATTCCTTATAAATCATGGTCTTCCTTTTAAGCTTTATAAATTTTCTCTCAAAATGTCAATGACCCTAAATTGAATATTAAAATTGGTAATTATCTTATAATCACAATTAATAGTTCATCTTTTATTAAATTATTTTCAATATAATCATGTTCAAAACAAGGATTGGTTCATAGTGAAATGCCTTTTAAACTCAAATTATATGCAAATTTTCTTGTTTTTTGTGGATGTTAATTAATCACAAATTCATAATACCTTTTCAGTTTCATCCATCTTTTCTCCCATACAAAAAAGATATTTATTATTTTACATACACATTAATTATTTATGATCACAATATATTTCATATATTACAAAATACAAATTATGCCCATAAATTTATCAATGAAAAACCAGAGAAGTCAATTCTAGATCATTTATAGTATTAGATAACTCATTAGGTTTTAGTCAACATGATGGATGAGTAATTACCAGATCATTATATATAATGAAAAAACTTATTTCGTTCAATTAATAATAATTTCATATAAACAATTCACAATATATGTAGGGATGATCCAAATATGGAGCATTCTCAAATATTCATTTAATTTCCAAGAAAAAATCATCACACACAGTATTCAAAAGGAATTTAACTCCATTTTATGTTAACATAGACAGTGGGAAAGATAAATAACCAAATAATTGATAAAACGAAAAATAGTAAACCACTAGTCCAAGAAAACTATCAATATCTTTGAATAATATATGTTATTTCATTTCTTCAAAAATAATAGTTTTAGAAGAGTTAATAATTATGAAATATATAAAAATAATATATTTCTACATGGAAGTATATTGCATGAAAATTTTACACATTTTAAATTTTCTTTATATATTATTTTCTTTTAAGGATTACAAAATAATCAAATTGTTTCTTTCATAATCCACCTGAATTTTAGAATATATTAATATGTCACTAGTAAAAAATATTTAACTTATCTAAATAGAAATGGAAAACAATATTAATATGATCCATAAATATAGTTTATTCATTACACAACCCAATGGAAATAAATAAAAACTCATAATTCCCTATCTAGTAAAAAATTTATTCATTAGAATATCATCCTCCAAAAACATAAACATATGGAACCTCAAGTGAATTCAATCTTCAAAAAAATTTAATCTTCATGGATTTGATCAAAAAAATAATCAATATAATGTTGAGGGTTCTTCTTCTTAATAGTGATGTTTTTCAGTACTCTATAATAAATTTAAATACTCATTGAAACATCTTTAATTATGAAAAATAAAATAAGATCCCCCCTTAATGATGTTATATTATTAATAAAATCATAATTTGAAAATTATCTAACAGTATTATAAATTCCAAAACGTTATACCTGATCAATTTTATAAGGGATTTATAAAAATGGATTTGGATCAGGTACTAAGTAAACAGTAAATACATATTCCATGATAGAAATAACATAAAGAAAATAATCAGAAAATTCATCAATATATATATTCACTAGAGGCACAAAATTAACCTAAAAAAATATTTATATTCAACAACATGGACTTTGTAATTTTCAATAAAGATATATAATCAATTTCTCATACTATTGACATGTTATAAAAGGTAATAAATTATTTTCTATAATTTTAAGAGCTCAGAAATCAATATTAACATGATAAACCAAAATATAATCCATAAATAAAACAATATCAAACATTACTATGGGTAGTGAAAAAATATTTTTTGGAAATAATATTCAATTAATAACAATTTGAAGATTCCTTCCAATTTTTTTAAATTTAGTACATCCACCCAATGTACTCAAAAACCCTTTTCTCTTATTTTCATGAGGCTATATTCCCATTTATCATGTAAATTGATTGGAAATAAAGGAATGTAAATATCTAGATTCAAACTGGGAATCAACATAATTTTAATAAACATTGAAATACCAATAACCACTTCATTTTATGGCATAATATCAATATTATTAGTACCAAATGATTTTCCATAACTTTTTCCTTTTGTTCACAATGATTTCTCTCAGAGCAACTAACTTCAGGCACACATAATCATAAATCCTCAAAACATTATTATTTAAACATATTATCATTGGTTGGATTTATATAACCCAATTATTATATTGTTTATGAATCTTTTATTTATATTTGTCATCCTTACGAACAATATTACCAGAGAGATAAAAAATTTCTTAATATTTTTTATACATTCTATGAAATGTTTTTTTTTCACAACCATATCATGTTGGGGGGGCTTACCATAGGATTTAGAAGATTATTTTTTCTGTATTTATTTTCAACATGGAATCTTAATACTAATATATTTTTTTGGAATATAAGTGTCCATAAACTCAATATAAATATTCGTTTTATAGTGAACCACATTCTCATAACTCTTAAATTATAATGAGATGAATTCTCATCAAAATCATGGTTTCAATCTGAAATATAATAATTAAATTTTAAAATGAAGGTCCTGAATAAATTTTAGTTAATATATATCCTGTCTTGAAAAAAAATTTCAAATAAATCTACTGAATATTTTTTCTTACATAGGTAACATGAAATTATTCACTATACGAATCTAAAAAACATTGGATAACAATTCACTTGGAATTGTTTTTTAGATCTATCGCAGTATTTTTAATGAACACATCTCTCTCCCCCTTAGTATTCATAACTAATGAACACAATCGATCATCCTCACCTTCAAAACCATACATGGAATGTTTTCAATTTTTTTATCCTAAACAACCCATGATATCGAATATCTTCTCAAGAGAATTGATTTGTACTTTAGCTACCATTGGATATAAAATTCCATAGAAAGCTGGAGTGTGTAGTTTAATGAAATGATGAAATATTAACATGATTATCTATGATAAATATTATTTATCTCTAACATAGATTCTACTCCACATTAACAACCTAATTTTTTTATGGAAACCCATTTTGAAAATACATATATTAGATGAGTCCAAATGAGAATCATAAAATACTATATCATTTCAACTTAACCATACTGTAGTATCTATCATGCTTATACTATTATCATTATCATATCCTAGAATGTTATCTAAGAATTTCCTCTAAGACCAACTATAAGTAAAAATCAGTAAAACATTACATATTCTTTATTTTTAGTCTATAATAAGTATTATTTCATTTTTAGGATCTTTATAATTAGTAGTTTTTGATAATTTGGTCATAAATCTTAAAAAAAACAACACATATATTATAATGTGTACACAAAAAATTAGTATATATATTTCACAAATTAAATTGATTTTAAATGAATAAAATTTTCCTTTTATGAAAATTCTTCATGAAATTCAACATGATAATTTCTTTGTCCCTACTCATCCATGAATCAATTAAAAAACTTTTGAAAACGTGGTATGTGAATAAGATCTTGTTATGTGATATAAATGCAATAAAATACATTATTGTAATTGAAAAAATGACACCCCATCCATTTTTTCTTTTACAATAGTATTCCTTGAGTATATTAAATATAATATTATCTGTATAGAAATATTTCTATATAATTAAATAAATTCTTTAAAACCTATATAAATGGGTCTAGCTAAGAAGGAATAACTAGGATACATTGTAGATGTATTATGATCTAGTTGATTATGTTTCCCTATTTCTAAGGACACGATATCTATACGGTCATTTAGTGACTTTGTTATATTTTGTAATGAATATTCTTCAATTTTAATGTAATATCTATATAATTCAAGCTTGGGTTGTTACAATTGGAATCAGAGGAAATATATAGCTAAAAATTGGAAACTAGGATACGAAAACATTTTTATATGCCTTGATATATATTAAAGGATATATCATAGAATGTCCAGTGGATAATTCTCTGTGTATTTTACTATCCTAGAGTTTTTTTATAATCATGAATAACCTTGGATTAATCCTATGATATCAAGGATTGAAAAATTATATGCAATTTACATTACATGAGTGTTTTAATATATGATATGTGTCCCTCAAAATTTTATTTTCTTCTTTAGTCAATATCCTTAACATGATAGAACATAGTTGAACTTGAATATTTTACATGTTGAAAGTATGGGAGTTGTGGAATCCTATTTCCTAAGTGGAAATTTTATAAATTTATTCATGAATGTTTTATAAGTATTGGTTATAATAGTGCGAATAAATACATTATAATGGAAATGTGAAAGGTATGATATGTTAGATAATTATTGTTAGAATTAAACCTAAAATTACTGGTCAGATTAAGGTTGAAAAACCACAATAAATGATTCATATTTTATAAAATACTTTGTTGATGGATCCCGAGTAATTGTGAAAGAATAAATTTGGATGATTGAGGTGTATATATTTCATAATTGAATGATTATGTTATATAAGTCACTAATTATATAGGTGTTTCCAGTATAAATTTTTCATTAGTGATTGGAATGGATATGTTAAATAGATCAAAGGATCAAGAAAAGTGATTTAAGGGTAAGGTGATACACATGGAGAACACCATATTTAAGGATATATAACCCTAAATATGTCCTCTATGTTAATATAATGATGTTTAGATAAATATATGATGGATTATAATAATAAAATTTAATTATTAATTATTTTAATGGAACATATTATGGATTTTTTCCAAAGGGTTATTATATCATAGATGAAGTATACACTATTTTTAGACTTAAGAAAAATATACAATAAGTTTTGGAATAAAGAAAAATGAATATTTTCAATAAGGTTATATGGTAATTTATGTTATAACCATGACTCAATAGAATACATGATGAAGGTGATCACATATTTGGAATGTCACCAAAAAGTGATACATTATTTTATGTTGGGGATAAATGTTAATATGAGTTAGTATACCCATTTCTAAAAGATTTATATGTTCATATTTCATAAGGATTGTATGTTCATCCAATTATGGAATGTATTAGTTAAAATCATAATGAAGATTGTTAGACTAATGTTTTATCTTACTATAAGTGGAATTATGAATATTTTATAACATGTTGTAACATTTTTTGAGATTATGATGGATAGATTGACCTATAATTCTATAAATGGACCTCTTGATCTGGAAATTCTTAAGGAATTGAAATTTCAAATTCCTCTATTGGAAAAATAGATTATGTGGGAGTTGATCTAGGTAGAATGAAACTATGAGATTACACATAATAAATTACGTATTTCATGCCATTATTTAACTATATGGTAGGAATCATGAAACCAAAAATGATATCCTAATACCTTCTTTAATGATGAATCAAATTTTCCCTTAGATCATCATAGATTTATGGATTTTGATTGATAACTTTCTCATAACGATGATCTCTATAACTCTTCATCATAACATGACATTTAAATATTCATTTCCTAGACATGTTTTAAATTTTCTCCAATGTTATACTATGTATAAACCTTGTTGTGAGTGACATTGGGGAACCATTTTGTTTCTAAAATTCCATTTTAAAAGGAACATTTTATTATTCATTTCTATGATGTGGGGTTCTATAAAATAATATTTCATTTTTTTAAAATTTTATAACCTCGATGAATCTCGAGTGAGGAATTCAATTTAAAGTGGGTAGAATGTACCACCCTATTATTTTAATAATATTGTTTTTAAAATTTAAATTCTATCTTGTGTAGTGCACTACACGAAAATAAACTTTTTCTTTGCACAACCCCAGCTTAACTTTGGGTAAACGCAACACTATGTCTGCATTATGTTATAAACAATTTCATGTTCATTTGATAAATGTCATTTCATGCAAGACCACACTTAATTGAAAAAAATTATTGTTATTTTATTTTTTAACGGAGTTATTGTAATGGATGGTATGAACAGTATTAGCTTTCTTCAGTAATACTATTTAAATGAAAATCAGAAAGTTTTAAAAAAATAAAACAACTATTAAAGGAAATTATTAATGTAATATATATATTAATATATTCAATATAACATTTTAATTAATATTATAAATTTTATAGACATGATATAAGAAATAAAAGTAAATTTTCGGATAAAAGAAATATTATCCAAAAAAATGCAGATTTGAAAACTTTTGATAGCTCAGACATTTTGAATCTAGTTCATTGTCACATTAATATATTACATATAACAAAAGAAACGTTTTATTTGTAATATAGATATAAAATTTTAGTTTTTACAATTATTTTATATTTTTCTGATAAGTTTATATGTTTTGATGAATAGTAAAAATATAAAAAAATTCATTGAAAAGAATTTATTCATCAAAATAATTTATGTGGATATATAAAATTATTTTATGGATTTAAATTCAAAATAGAATATATTTTTATAATTTACTATAATTTTTTAATTTTTCATTAATTTTATAATGAATTTTTTTTAAAAAACATTTCAATGTTTAAGATTATTTTTTCTTTTAAACTCATTTTTTGATCCAATAATGTGAAAATTATTAAATTAACTACTGAAAACATGGTGTTTGAATTTTTAAAAATCTATTTAATATTTTGAATTCGTAGTTCCAGATTATGTAATTATAAATCTTTTATTTTTTTGGTATTAAGAATATTAAATTAAATAATATTTATTAATATGGTAAAAAGGTATATCGGGTAATAGTGGGTAAATATAGTACAATAAAATTACAATAATACTTTTCCTAAAATGATTGGATGTTTTACTTTCAACCTATACCATAATTGGGATCAAGTGATGCCCTTTTATGCCACATTGTTGAGATTATGAAAATTAATATATTTTATTTACAGAAAAGTTAAATATTTCTTACTCAAGTATTATTAACATTAACATTTTAAAAATTTTGTTATATAAAAGATAAATTCAAGTATAAATACTCATTTAAATGATGAAATTTTTTTATTTAACATAGTTATTTATTTTTAAATTTTTTGAAATATATATATATATTAATGGTATACATTTTTATGATGCGGAAATTATTTAATTGATGGAAAATAAATAATCTAATATTTATTAAAATGATAATAACCATTAGAAGACCCAAACACGTGAACAAATCTTTTTTGTTTGAGTATATATCAACTATAATCATCCAATAACACATTTATTTACCATATAGAGCCTTAAGTAATAGATCAGGACACTAAAATTATTTTATTTAAAGTGATGTTAACCATATCACAATAATGATTTAAAAACTATAAAATCTATTATAATAGATTTTAAAAAAGATACATTCAACTAAAAATATTCATATAAAATATGTAATAATTATATAAATTATTTTACTTTATTTTTACTTTTCATTAATCCAAAAAATATATTAAATAATTATACAATACAGATTTTGTAATTATGTTATTAAATCAAATACCAAACTATTGTTATTAAAAATATTAAAATAATTATATATTGAGATAATTAAAATATCTAAATAATATTCAAGGTGACTATAACACCATATTTATATAAAAATATTTTATTAAAATAAAATATTATCATTATATTTTTAAAAATTCATTAAATTCAAAAGTTTCTAAATTGACACTATTGATTATTTATCAAAAATATGTATCATGAATTTGTTTAAAAAATATAAAACATTTTTAAAAATATATAATAATTATTATATATTATAAAATGTTGTAAATTATTCATTTATTGTATAATAGTCATCATATTATTATAAAAGCTACACAATTTTAATATTGAAATTTTTGTTACATTAGTTAAAATTAAAATAGAATTACTAAGGATTAATTGAATTGATATGGATTAAATTTATAAAAAAACTTATCTAAAACTTATTGGTTGATTAGATTACAACCTTATCTCATTCTATCATTTAATAAATTAAATTTTCGGGGTATTTGGATTTATATATAATTATTATGAATTTCTTTTTTGATGATTCCAAAATTGACCCTCATTACAACTATAAAATAGAACCTCATCCCTCACTTATTGACTTCAATTTGATCCCTTCATTTCATCCATACTCCTAAAATTTCATTTATCAACTTACTTACTTACATTATATATGTTCTGTTATTCACAAAATACCAACCATAGTTTCTTTAAGAAAATATCTGGACGGAGCTCTCCAAAGAATAGTTCATCACTTTTAGCGACATTCTCAAGAACATTTTTTATTCTACTTCCTCTTCCATGGTTAATTACATTATTAATTAATATATTCAGAACAAGTAAAATAAATATTTATTATTATGGTTATGGAACAACAATACACTACCATTTATCCATCCTATGAAAAATGAAATAATCCTACATGCATACATAGGACTTACATTCTCTACGCTGTTGTGTAATCAGTATTCCACCACCACCTTATGTGGACGAATATATTAAGGTAAATAAAACAATATTTTATTATTATAATGTAATAGTTATTTTGGAAACAAATATATAACATTCACTTCCATATCATTTTACGATTAGGGGAATGGTATTGTGCCTCGTGTGTTTGTACGACCTACCATCTTCATGATGCGGTGTGATTCATTCTATATAATATCAATTAAAATATGATTATATAAATTTATATAATGAATATATATGATATATATTGTTTTTATTAAATTTTTAAATTATTTAACTATTTCCTAATAAAGATAACTTGAACTTATTCGACGAAACATGCATACTAAAATGAAGTAGTTAATACATGAATACCAACTAATAATGAATTGTCATTAAAAAAACTGATAATATTATTATGTCATAAAGATGACTATGATTATGGAATATGTCAACGACATAATTTAAATCATTATACTTGTTGTTTGGATAAATACAAAAGATATCTGACCTAAGGAAAAAGATAATTTTGTCTCACTTTTATTTCTATGGGACATATGCCTAATACGCAACTTATTTATTTTGTGTGTTGTTTATGTTCCCTATGAATATTTATATGATAATTATTATCAATGTTATGATATTTATATATGAATATAATTTTATTTATTTTATGAGATATATGAATTTAATGATTATAAATATTTAAGGGATAATTTCACAATCTCACTATTATCTAATATTATTTATACGTATGTATTTTGTAGGGTATATTTATCATCAACATCCATGTTTCATATATATGTAATATTATTTGTATTATTCAATAAATTTTTAATGGAAATTTTAACCATTTGTGAATTTTTTTAAACTGTGTAAAAGGAGTCTTTTGTCATTTTGCGATATGTGGTACATTTTTTATTTTCCAAATGTGGTACACGAATAATTTATTTAACTTATATGGAATAAATGAATTTTTACACTATAATTATGCCTTATTTCAGTTAATCTTCCCTTAAAATATTTCGAGGTTATTTTTATAGAATTTATTTTCTTTTAAAAATTCATTGTATTTTATGAATATAAAATCTTTTTGAATAAGAAAAGATATTTTCCACATGAATCAATTTCAAGTGTTTTATCAAAATTATTTTCCCTTGAAGATTGCATTAATTAATAAGGTTACATTTCAATTAAACTATCTCTATCATTACAATGTTTTTTATTATTATTATAATGTATATCTATTTATGAAATATATTTGTTTTATATGGATTATGTTATGGTGGAATTACATTTACAATAACCCATTTTATTCTTTAAGTTATACTAAGGTGAATGATAAATGTTTTTATTGGAAACATAATAATGATTTCATTGTTAGATTTGTGTTACGAATATATCTATCTAATGAATTGGGTAATGATTTATTTCTCATGATATAGGTAGGTCTAGAACAATAAATGATCTTGGTACAATAATATAGGGCCAGAATGAAGAGTGAGCTCGATTTTGTAATGGACTTTTTCCATGATGATGTCCTTAGAAATGTGCCTTTAATAATGTCAAATTATTTTATATGCTTATGAGTATGAGAAAAACATTCATGGCTTATGTTTTGACTGTAGGGATAAGGGTCATTTATTCTTATGAATTTTTATTATTTATCACATGGAATGATATGACGGTCTATCATATGTTGTATATGATTTCTTAATGTTGTTTTTGTAAATGTTGTTATTACTCTATTTTTGATATCTCTCTATTTACACTTAGGATGCATCAGAGATCATCATTTATGTTTATTTTGTCTAGGTTATAAAGAAGGGAATCAGTTAAGACATGTCAAAAATGGATCTCGTGGTGAAGAAACAAGCGGGATACATTGTAGATGTCTTATGATCCAGTTATTTATGTTTTCAAATTTCTAATGGAAATATACCTATAAGGTCCTACCATAAAATTCTTACATTTTTCAATTAATATTATTTAATTCGGATATTATAACTATGTACGTCAAACATGGATCATTACGGTGTTAATTACAAGAGATATATTCATTAACCTGATCGGTCTATACTCAGAGAACCAAGAAGTTATGTGAAGCTAATGGGATTTATATACACTATGTTATGTGGTTAATATATTTCTTAAATTTGGGATTATATGAAAATACATTCTTTTATGTGATGAAACAAGTGGAAATATGTATAAGGATACATGGATTTGATAAAGATCCCAAGGTATACATTTTCATCATAACTATCACTTGTGTTTTTCTATAGGGAAATTTTTTATTCCATTTATGAATTTTAGATATAATTTTTTTTTCAATGTGAAGAACTTCCATGTGGTCACACATTTTGGAAAATGGAACATTAATTTTTTAGCTCAGATATATACCTTAAACGTGTTTTACATTTTATTCAAAATGAGTTTTGGATAGGTATTTATAGGGTATTACATATGATCTAATAAAAGGTGATGTTGTTGATATAATTCGAAAATTATTTTGGATGATTTCCAAAAATGTGTTTGGATTTGGTTTTAAACAATTATATCATATGATATGTCATAAGGTGAAACAGAACAAAGTGTGTGATCCTTCAGTTAAATTAGCATATTGAAGGAGATACACCCCGCATTAATTCAATATACGATTTGATTTATCCCATATCGTAAGATACAGTATACCAATTACATTGTGTATAAAAAAATTAAACCAAATGATTATTTTATTCTTTGGTTTAGGCTTATCATATGGTGTAAAACATTATATTTCACCATATTTGTTATCCATGTATAAATGTATGACATGGTCATAACATGATGTTTTAATAATGAAAACATATGACTATTATAACATTTCATAACTCAGTAGAAGATGAATGTTGATATTTTGTCATTTAATTCATTACTAGTGTATGCTATCATTACACGTCATAAGATTAAAATGAGTAGTGTATTATCTAGAGGTAGCAATGGTTTCAAAACTCATATGATATATATTGAATTATTTATTGAATGTTCACTTGGGGAGCATCCCTAAGAGAAATATATAAGGGAAAATTCCATGGATATTGTATTTGTTCAAGGATGCTAATGTCTCGTGTGATTCTATATAAATTTATCACATTATCTGGCCTTTATAATTCAAGATACATCAATTTTAGAAGATCTATAATGGTTATACGCATATGATGGGTGATTCAATTTCAACCCTCAGATACATTTTGGAGGAGGGAGTCATTCAGCTTCCTCTAAGGGATCATCATCAATTGCATGAATAGGGAAGTAGAATCAACCATTCATTTGTGAAAGCTACACAATTCATTCATTTTATGTATATAAATGGTTTCATCTTCACACATGGATCTTTTGAAAAAAAAATCATTCTAATTTCGTTCATTACATTGATTAAGTACAAATTTTTTCTTAAAACACAATAATAAGGTATGTGAGAAAATTAATAGAATAGAAAGAAATTTGATCAAAAAAAATTTAATTTACATGGTTAAAACATACATTTACTCCATGGGTGGAAATAGATAACTATAGGATTGATAGAAAAAATACTAGTGTTTCTAGATCCGTAGAAACCTGAAATCTACTCAAAAATAAAGAGGATTAAAATTGAATAGTATTGGTTAACAAATAACCCCACCCATTATTTTATATATTATTACATCAGATAATTATATTATTCAATACAAATAAAATATTTGGATTCCCCATTTATCGATCAATGAAATATCCAACATCCATAAATTATTATCACTACAACATAAAAATGTATTTGTAATAGTTCATACTTTTGAAACACATCTATATTTTTTTCTTTTCTTTAGGTATATGTTTTATGTTCTCCATAGTATCATAAATATGTATAATTCAAAACCATAACCATCTAGTTCCACATCATGACATATAAAATTACTCCATTTAATGTTATAAACACATAGCTAGAAAATAGTTTAAGACAACTATAACAAAAAAATATCCCATGTAAATAACTTTTTCAAGGTTTCACAAAGTCCATTGAGACACTCTATTTTTATCTCTACTTAATTATCCATTATGGTAAAATGGAATTCCACCAATGTTTTAGTCATCCAAACCTCCCTAAGGCACCCCAAAATACAAAAAATATCTTTTTATATGATCTATATCAACATGTATTATAGATTCTAATATTTATCAGCCTTTAGTAGATCCATCACTCCATTATCCAACAAATTCTAGATAAATTCATTCATAAGATGAATAAATTATTACAGAGAGAGATACATTGAATTATTCACAAGATGAATCATACTCTAACAGAAACAGATAATGTTTTACTTTCCAACATTATTTTAAGATACTATAATAACTGCATCAACTAAATAAACTAATTCCTCAATTTTGTAATATTAATGTACTAATCTTCTATTATACACCAGACAACTACTTTCTCATGTATGTATGGCTAAATCATAGTTTTAATATAAAGGTGAACACATTTCCAATGGTACATCTCTGTATTTCAATATCTGTTATATTTTCCCAATTTGTAATCCCTTGAAATGGATAAATCATTCCTAAATGGGTCCACATTCATGTTGAAATAGATATTCTTAGATATCCACAAAACGACATATCATTGTACATTTACCATGTTCATAATGAATATTCTAAATACATGCAACAAATATACAATATTCATCCTCAAATAGATTATAGTATAAATCAATATTCAAATATCTTATGAATATGAAATCCACACAATGTACTGAAGAAAATATTATGTTATTAATTAAATATCTCCATATAATGTGGATTTTCTAGGTATACCAGTTGTTATAATATTAGATTCACTTATTCCAAATATTTATACCACTTTCTAAATGTACACTAACTATTATATGAACAAATTTACATGCCTCAGTCATAATTTCATATTGATACCCAATATATTATTTTTTAACCAAGATTAATCATCTAAACCAATTAAAATAATTCATATTTCTTCTCTCTAATCTGATCTATCCCCAAACATGCAAGAAGAATATATTCTATATTGAGAAGAAGAATGTAGTTCTCTAATCAACAAAAACCTTATCGTAATAACAGTGATCATAATTTCCCATGACGAATTTATTGTTAACTATAAAGAAATTCAAATTATAGTTCAAATTACAAAGTTCTAGTCCCATACAATAAAAACAGTTTTTTTCAATCTCATAACCACGTCATTCTATTTTTTCAGAAAAAGATTTGGCAAATCCATAGATAATTATTCATAAAATTCACCATACAGTAAAGTGGTATTGATATTTAATAGATTAAGATGTGATATAATTTATAGAATCCATTTTAATAATTATATAATTAGTTTAATCCTTTACAAAAACAAAATATTTTTCATTAAAATCCAAATATATGATTTATTAAAATTCATTTCGTAAAAAATATTTCTTCTACTCCATACCAACCACATATTAATTCAACTTGTAGTCCAACAAATTCAATATAATAATTTTTTTTCATTAATATGTGTTTTTTCACATTTATAAAAAACACAAAACTAATTACATCATTCATAATTAACTATAACTATATTGAAGAACTAGTACTAGATTATTATATTGGGCATTCATGTTATCCTCCATTAATGTGTATAAATAAGTGAATGTCACTTTTGATGAACTTCTAGGGGAACCAAGCCCTACTATATCACTAGAACATAAATTGAGGCTCTTATCCATTAGAAACCCCAACATCTAGAACATCAACTTTTAAATATTGTCAATAAGCTTTCATGAAACCCAATCATTCTATTAAATTAATCCTTAACAATACCAATGCAGTCTCAATTCCATCGAAACCATTCCCAAAATAGGCGAAGCTATCTATAACTATCATACATGAAAAAATACATTGATATTCTAAACTTTCATGCACTTGATATTTATAAAGTTTTGTTTTCTATGTTATCCAACATATTCCACCATGCCTCGATCATGTCATTGGATATTTCAATTAAAGATAAAATTATAATTATGTACTAATTTTCAAAATTTAATGTTCTATAGGAAAAATCAAACGTCTTCATCTCCATACCAACAAAATGAATCAATTTTATGAATTTTCCTCTATATTTTAAATTTCCCTAAAACAACTGTAGATATAGACAATACAATTGAAATTAATTTTATTTGAGATATAAATTATCTTAATAGAAATTAATTCTTCCTAAATTTCATGTACCAATATAGTAGAATGAAAATAAATCCCTATAGTGGATACACTATTCAATTCCTCCACTAAAGGCTCATTGGGTAAGCTGGCATGAAACCACATACGATGTTCCCTTTCATTAAATGCCTAATTCATCCCCTTCATGATACCATTTTACCGTAGTTTTCCTAGAACAATTTTCTCAAACTATAATCCATTCTTCTATAAAACTTATAAAATTCATTAATTTCATGTTTTACCAATTATCATATCATTTTAATTTCAAAATAAATATTGTTTCCATTTACATTATGGATATTCATCTGATAAATGTTTCCAAAACAAAAACACTTACATGAGAAATAACACCCACAATTTTCTTGTTGCATCATCAATGAAGGTACAATATTATACTTTTTTCCAGAAATTGAAAATAATTTATAGCAATTATATATTTATATGAAAATTATATAACATATTATTCTTATTTTTAAACTTCTATAAGAATGGTAACCAACCTATATTTTTTTTGGGATACACTCTATGCATATTTCATACTCTTTGAATGTATATTTTTGTGCACCTTTGATAGAAATGAAATTCGTAAAAATATCACCCATTTGATAGGGACAAACATTCCAATCCTCACATATTCAAAGTTACTTCCCTTTAATAAATTACTCCTTTTAAATTCAGTGTAAGATATAATTTTTCAAACATACCATCTTTTACCACCACCATCGAATCTCTTGTGACATTCTATACACTACCAAGAAACCTAGTAAAATATCCACATTATTTAAACACCATATGGGATTTTATTTTTTAATAACCCATATCTGTTTCACAAACCATATTATATAAGATATATTCCATTTAATATTCCAACATTGATAAGATAAATTGCCAAAATCTTGAGTGTTTCAAAATATATAAGGTTAACCCTATCAAATATTGCATATATATAATTTATCATGAGCCATTTCCTAGATATAATCTATAAAGGAATCCTCATAGAAAATTATAATTGGCTAAATAGGTCTAGTGACCCAGAAAAAAGAACAATTTTTTCCAAAATTTTATTTTCATCAAATCCTAAAGTTGAATACTTTCAAGAAATTACTTCTTAATCTACACAGTGTTTCTTAAAAGAAATTTTTTCCCCACCATGCAAGAATATGAGTCTAGGATCAGTGGAATTTCATTAAATCCTATATCGTTTCTCTCCCCCTCGATATGAATATTATATGAAATAAAACTCTCCATTCATTCCACAATGAATAAATTCTTAATAGAATAGGGATATTCCATCCATTGAATTTCTCTATTTAGAATCTAATACTCAATGTCCTCAAAATCAATTTAATAATTTCAACTATAATTTCTAAGCATGTTATCAATATCATCTAATGATTATAAAATTGATGGGAAAAGGTTCACTTCCCATACGTATACTGAAAAAATCACCCTAATAGTCTCTTGCGGAATTAGATCATGTTTAATTTAGTCACATGATTTTCTTATAATGATCCATTGAATATATTAATGAGAAAAAATCAACCCCTCTAAAACACATTATTCATTGCGGTTTTATTTTTAAATATATTCTTATTCATTAAAATCAACATAATTGTGATCTTCATTTTCCAGATGTTGGAGTCCATGTTTTGGGCCTACATCATTTAAAAAAACTATCAGTGATATACAATTTATCTTTTCTAATTTTCATTTTGTAAATTCATCTATTATGACACCAATAAATAAATACAATAAATTTCTATGGAATTTATAATCATCATTCTACATCATAAAAATTGATAATATGACCTATAATATGCATTATTACAGAACTCAACCTCTACATATGCCATCATTTTGGAATCAATATTCTCCAACTAAATTTACATGAAAATATCAGGAACTAAATAATATATTTTTTACACAAGCACCTATATAAAATTATTTTCTATATCATTCTATAAACACTTAAATAGTGTATACCCTAAAAAACTCTTCATATGGGCTATTATATCATTTATTTGGATATAACCCTCTCATTTGAAAGTTTCTATCTAAATCTGTGAAATTGAGGAATAAAGGCTCACAAATAAAAAATAGATGAAAAATAATTTTTGTAATTATTTTCTATAATTATTCTCTAAAATAATTCTTTTGAATCACATTACATATACAAAGAGGAAATTCAACAAAAAAACAAATTGATGGAACATAGAATGAAATGAATCATTAATGACATGAAATTTACATAGATCAGACATAGTTATTTTTTGTTAGAGAAACATAAAAAAATTATTTAAGGATAAAAACACTCATTTTATAAAAACAAAAAAAATGTAATTCTACTCCAAAATAAATGAATATTATTACTAAATAGAAATCCTAATCAAGTTACCCCATCAACCTTTTTTCAAAAAATAAATCTAGTAATGATTTTCCCACCACCATTAATCATCCATTGAATAGTGGTTAATTAAAAAAACCATCCCTCGAATTATTTTTATCTTCTAGAACATGTACCCCACTATGTATAGTACTAAAAATTGGTTCCACTACAACCACATATCCAACTATTCCACACAACGTCTTTTTTAATCAATACATCCAAAAGTTCTGCATAGTTAACCAGAATTTGGATTTCACATAGGTAATCCTAACAATAAGAAAAATTATCATAAAAATATTAATAATAAATGATTTATGGATCAATTAAAAAATTCCCAAAATACCATCTTGGAATGGATAACTAAATGAAATTAGTATTCCAATTGCAAGGTATCATATCCTATTTCATTAAAACGATCCAAATGGAAAAACATATAACTGGTTATCTAATTAATAATATACCCAAGATCATATTAATCAATAAACAACTCAAACCCAGCTGCACATCTCACATATTGTGAATCCATGAGTAAAAAACCCCTCCTAGGACATATGTAGATTATATACTAGATTTAATTTATAATTCCATCACATCGGATAAGAAGATATAATAAACAAAATACAATGAGGATTCCTTGAAACAGTACCAAATAATCTTATAAAAAATATATTTCTTACACCAATCTATTCTAGAATAATAAACCACGTAAACATCATTGACCCTCATACTGTAACTCAAATGCACAAAAATGAACAAAATGAAACCTGAAATAAGTTATGTCTATGGAGGGGTAGAAAATAATTTAAAATAGATACAGAGAGCATGGATTACAAAAAATGAATATGCATGAACATCAAATACGATATAAAAATTAACATATATTTTTCTAAAAACATTTATTTTTTTTATTTTAGAGAATAAAAATAAAATAATAACATAGATTATTTATATCAATAATTATGGGGAACCCGTTTTCATCGTAGTCTAATCCCTCAAATTTACCTCGAAGTTATTTTTCTTTTAAATCGTTTCTAAAAAATAATAATAAATGTCAAAAGTATTAATTTATAGATTTTTTTCAATAAAGACAAACAAATTCAGTAAAATTTATACACATTTCCATTCAAAAGGTAAATAAGAAAAATGACTTACTGTTAAGAAAAAATAAACATTATATATAATGATAATAATTTACATAAATAGAACCTCAATATAATATAAGTTATATAAAAAATAAAATCATATATAAAAATATTTTATATGAATCGATAAACATCATACGATAGACATGGGTTTTTATAATTGTTCTTTCATCCAATGAGGATGAATTATACGTTGGGAGTCTTCTATAATAATATTCTACCAAATGGAATATACTTGTATCAAGGTATAATTGAATCATATCTATACAAAAATATAAAATAAAAAAAGTAAATATTATTCATCCTAAACAATGTTTTTGACCACGAGATTATATTGAAATATAGAGGTTGTTAATAGTACAGGTTTTATGGAGAATGGATTATATCATTCAGAAGAGTGGGGATGAGTTTATATCCCCTCTAATATTTATCCATAAATTAGAAAATTATTATAAATCACTAGAATAGCTAAAATTGAAAACATTTAAGAAGATAAACAAGTTAAGATATACATTTTAGAAAAGGATCCCTGAAAATAGGAATATGATCAAATCCCAATTGGATATAATGAAAAACATCTAAAATAGTATAATAGTCATGTTAAGATAATTTTCTCCATGATTAATTTTGAACGTTTTTTTGTTAATGAAAAAATATCATTTATAAATTATGTTATCTTTTATATACCAGATAGTTTAATCCCATCCATAAATGTGACACTAGGGTAATATCATATAAATATTAAATGGAAGACATAAAATCAATGTTATTTGAAATTGGGTTTTTATTTTAGTTTATGGAATTTATACTTTGAAGCTCCCCTACATTGACTGAATTCATTTTCTCCCCTCTTACAAAGAAAATTTATTTCCCTATAATGAGAATTTCATGTGTGGTATTCTAGATATAGATGGATTTATATAATCCTTATTTCATTTTTGTAGGTTTATTTTGACTACAGTTAAAGTAATTATTTTTAAATTTGGTTCCTTATGATGTTTTGGGATTTATCTAGTCATTATTGGGATGTCATGTGACTTTTTGATCAGCTTTGTTTTTACTCACATATAATATTTATCTACTTTTTATGGTTATGCATGAAAGCATCATCTATTTTTTAAAATTATATAGGTTTGGAATTATTGGAATCTTGTTAAGGGAATGTATAGTTTCCCACTAAACACAATGAAATATATTTATTAGAAAACAAAAAATATTGTTACAAAGAAATAAAATCATCATGAGATATGAAATAAAAAATTTATTTAAAATGTAAAAATTTGACTATTATAAAATTCCATGATTTATTTTGCAATTGATTTATATCATTAATGGTATTGATATTGGATTATCAATAAAATCAAATTACATAGTATATCAAAAATTGAAACGGACATGCATTGTTGGAAAAAATATAATAATTGTTCTCATTCACAAATTTTAGAATATAAATTTCATGTTATTGACATTGATCATCTTTAAATTTTTTTCCAATTTTCAATAGACTTTGTCATATTCTAATTAATAATTTTCTGGAAATAATTATTTTCATGTCTTCTAACAGAGTAGGATCAGTATGGATGATTGGGTTGAATATAGGGAAAATCATCTAACTCATATTCTCTATTTGTAAAATATAATCCTTTCCCTTGTCTATCAGTGTATTTCTTTCTTATGATGAATCATTTATTTATAATACTAATTAAAAAATCATCAAATTTTTATATAGTTATTTTGACCATTTACCATTATATATTTCTTCAATCTTATATACTCTAATAAATTTATCTACACCTGTGTATTCTTTATTCTTTATTTCTATCAATAATCATATCTTATATGAATACACTAATGTATACTGTATAAATAAATATATGTGACATGGTGGCCATGAATCACCATTTTACAGTATGTTTTATCAAGAGAATAGATCGAATTTCTTATGGATAAATTGGGGTCATGGTATGTAAAAAAATATAACTAACTAAATAGATCAATGTTATGTGATGAATATCAATGTGGCTAGTGTCTTGGTCAAAGTGATTAGTGTTAAAGCTAAAAATTACTTTGTTCAAAAAAAATTAATCAAGAAGATAGTAAATGGAGGTATCTATTGGATAAACCAACTATTGGGGATCCAATCCCATTGATCATAGAATACCAACCACTATAATCATTAATGATTGAAAAAATCATCAAAAGTATTGTAATTTTAATATTCCTTCAAAGAACATGTGTTGTATCATTGGAAGACATGACACACCAAAGGGATTAACAATATGCGTTTTGACATGGTTTGAACATTTTCTTTACATCCATTGGATGAAAATTCTATTTCAATTAATTTCATGGAAGTAGAAAAGATTATAATAAAAACCAATAAAATAGTCAAAATTGGATTACAATGTGTCACTATTTTAAAAGTGAAAATTCAATAGACATGTTCCATGAACTAACATATTCAATGTTTTTAATGGTGATAAATCTATCTCTAATACAAATATTTACTTTACAGGGACCCACTATAGGTCTCAAACTCCTTAGATTGCTTATTAAAAATTCTTCTTCATCCAATTTCACATGATTGATGAGAAAATTATTCTCATAAAATACACTAATTAATCAATCATAGTATTTGGAAGAATAATTTTTTACTCTCACCTAATGCAAAAATAACACCTTATTTATGTTTATCAAATTGATTTAGATATGATCCACAACATCTACACTCCATCACCTAGAACATGAAAACCATCACACCATGTTTCAAGGAGTCACTTCTTGACCAAGAAACAATCATGACCCATCCTAGTGCGGTTCATTCCATGACTCCCCAAGCCCGCCTCTAATAGGCCATGTGATGGTAACAAGTACCGAGTAGAAATAACACCAACATGGGAAGAATTAACCTTTTACATGTCTGCGCACACACATATCGAATCCTGTAAAATACTGAAATGTAAATACCATTATGTAAACAATGATTGAATACCACTATATCCCACAACTAAAGAATGTTGTAATGTAAAGTAAAGTAAACATGGTCAGAATATGAGACAACCGAAATGTATCTATAACCACAAGTCAATCCTATACGAAAAGGTATTTGGACTGCTATCTATAGCCATAGAAACACACATTAGTCTATTCGATCTCACAAAGAATAATTTGGTCCTGGTCCACCTAAGACCCTATAAAAAGATTGATCATCTACAAAAGAAATGAAATTTGTGAGAAACGTCCATTCATGGTTTAGTATAAAAATAACCAATAAGATACCACAAAACAATAAATAATTACAACAAAGGAAAGCCATAGTTATATCTACACATGTATATGTCTACGTCACACATAACAATTACATCCAAATACACTCAACCAAGAAAAATAGTGTAGACATAAGTCACAACCATTTTATAAAAACACGATGAATTTATATTGAATATTACACAAAGAACTCATCTGGGAGACTGCACTCCTGTGTTTGATAGTAATGGTGACATCTGTATGAGAGTTACTACTCATTAGGTCTCTTCATGATAGAGATACACTGATAGAACGGAAGAATGATATGACAAAACCCAATAGATGTGGATCACATATAGAGCCAAGAGGTGATACCAACAACTCAATCTATATTATCTTCCCATTTAGCGTATTGGAACCCATGTAGTGTTTGTCACATTGAAACCGAGAAATCCACCTATGACATGATTAATGAATATAGGATCCTACTCTAGGTCTCTTAGGGGATTCCAACAACTCTATATAGGATTTCATACTAAATAGATCATAGTTATATGAGTATAAAATGATTCGTACCAACCTTAGGTAAATGATAAATGAAATAATCTCTAAATAATCATGTCCATGAGAGGGAAGGAAGGAGAATAAAGCCATCTAGAAAGGAGTACATGACATGTAGTAGGGTTAAACGCCCTATCCCTTGAACCCTTGTACTACTCGGATAAAATGGCCCAACTCGTTACAAAATGTGTTTTTTTGATGTTGGGTAAACATTATGTAGACTAAGTCACACTCTGGGTCCTTCTATCCCGCATCCACCAATGTACTCCAACTGTGTGCCAGTACATAGTGTTTACTCGTGTATGCCAACATGTGTACCCATACACTTGATAGTCCATGTAATTGGTTCTAGAAAAGTTGTATGGGGTAGTACACACCATGTAGGTAACCATTGTACTCCACCCTATTATTATATACCTCTTAGGGTAGACGCTGAGTGGATTAATGATGAACATATGTTGTGTGTCTTGGACAATATGCTTTGTGTTATTGGTTTTCTAGAAACCATATTCTTCCTCTGCCTCACGTCAGGTGTTCTATTGGGTTCTACTTCAGTGCTCATTTCACCTCGAAACTCATAATCTGGGCTCGTTTCCCCATCCTAATAACAAAACAAGGGGTTTTGGGTCATCAATCAGCTCTTAAATCCATATTAATCTGTTTCAATACAAACTGCATAAAAAATAATTTCTCCTTACTCTCGTCAAACAATCTACCTCCTTCACCATCACACCTCCTTTGTGTCATCCTGATTCCTGATATCATATTTCATATCATTTCACTAAGAATATAGGGTGAAACATCAAGTTTTTATAGATTAGGGAAGAATGAAGAATTTATGTAAGAAATCGGGGAAGAAAAGAATAGGTAAGTAACCCGAGGAACAAACCTATGACATTGTTCATTACATATTTGATACATTCCCATAAGAATGATAATCAAACCAACAAATTAATTTATACGAACAAATCCTGACAAACCCTTCATATATAACCCATCTTGCGAAGTATGCATGAACCATGGATTAATCATTTCAGAAATTGGTCTTCGTTCATCGTGACATTAAAAAATGGGGAAAGAGAATCAAAATAATGTATCCTACATGGATTTTGGATTAATCGACTATAATGATCGATTATCACATCATCACCATTGGTGAGATCTATCATGAACAATGTTCACTGATATTTAATCCAAGTTCTTTTCATAGCCTACAGAAATAATTCTCTAGGGTTTTCCCTCTAGGACCTCTAGAAAATTCCAGGGTTATGAGTCCAAACCTAGATCTCTAGTTTAAATTTCATTTAAAAGAATAATTATCCCTGTGTCGTTGTTTCCAAAAAATGGAAATAAAATAAAAAATCATTTTTTATATATATAAAATGCCCATGGCGATGTTCAACAAAAAACCCATAATGTAATGACAAGGATTACCCTAGGTCCTCCCTTTGTTAAAAACTAGATTTAAATGTTTTCTATGAGAAAATGGTTGCCCATTTGAAGAGTTTTCCAAATATCCATTATTCCCAATTTTTCCATTGGTGACTCAAGGTGTCTGTGTTGGAATGTTAGTGAATCGACATATTAGTGCGTAGACATGTCATTTTTTGATCATGTTAGTGCATCAACATTTTAGTAAAACAATATGTTAGTGAATCAATGAGTGAGGGGGTCGTCATCAGTGAGATGTGAGCATCAGTGTATGTGGTTCGTGGGTGTTGGTGTCGGCGAGTCAGTGGTCGATAGGTCAGAGCATTGGTCAGTCAGGACATCGGTAAGTCATGGTGTCAGTATATAGTTGTGTTGGTAGATCACCATCGGTGTCTCTGTGTCATTAGGTTGTATCGGTATCTTAACTGTTGGCAGGTCCACATCAGTTACTCACCCATCAGTGAACCATTTTCAGTTTTCCCAGTTTCTTCTAGTTTTCCCAGTTTCTTCTATTTTTCTAGTTTCACCCCTCCTACATCTTATTTAACGTAAACCAAGTTTAAATCCTTCTTTGAGCATTGTTATGGGATTTTCAAAGCATATTAAAATTTTCATTGATATCATAACATTTCAAGGAGATTTGAGATGCTCCAATAGCATTATCTTAACCAAGATCCCAGGTTGATGACTTTTTAAACTGTCCTCCTTTAATATAGGATCTGGCTCTTCAAAGTTACCATTTTCTCTTCCTTGAATGATTTTTGTTCCCTTCTAGTGGGCCTAATGGATTCGTATCTTGATGAGTCATGTACGTAAGCTTGATCCCCACTGCTTAGTTGTCTTGGAGTTCAATTTTTCTTCCCATGAAATCCCATGATCTAAATGCAATGAGGATATTTGGCCGCCGGTTCTTCAAGTATGAATTTCATCCACCTCTATTTAATTGTGAATAATGTGGGGGGGGGGTGTATAAATTAGTCATTCTAATGAATGGGTGAATAGTTTTCTTAAAACAATTAATAAATAATAAGGGAATTTGATGAGAAGATAATAAAGTCAATGAAATTGTTTGCAAAGAATTGTTTAATGTATGATATTCTGTTTTATTTTGTTAACCTTGATTATTTATAGATTTATTGTGTATGTATGCCCTCTAAAAATCATGGTCATTGTTGGTATTTTCCTGCGCACTAGTGGAGTTCCTTTTGTTTTGTTATGAAACGTGATAATATGTCATAACATGAAATATTATAAAACATTAACACATAGTTAAATAAATTGATTCCACATGATCAAACATGTTATGTGATCACCCCAGATATATAAGGTGAAATTAAATAACCCTTATTAGCTAAATCCTAGTACACTTTTCTTGATGGTGTGGCGGGGTGATGTGTGTATTGGGGGGTTCTATCATTGTGGAGGTTTTATGTCAAGGGGTAGATAGGGGAGTTGTTTTTGTGAGAAGTGTGTGGGATGTCTGTGCAGTGGGGTTGTGGTTTAATGTTAGTTGCTGTGATATTTGTGTTTTCGGGGGAAGTACATGTTTTGTGTTGGTATCCCATTTTGATATATTGATTGATTGAGGAATGGATGAACTTTTAGGTAGTGGGACTACCTTTTTTCTATTGTGGCCATTGAGCGAAGTTGTGTAGTGGAACTACAATTATGGGTTTTTTTGTTTGTGTAGTGAGATTGCATCTTTGCTTGATTATGGATTTGAAAATGGTTATGGATAGTGGATTCATGGGTTAGTTTTTGAATAAAATAAAGTGGACCATTAATTAATAAATTATAAATCTATAAATGAAAATGGGTTAGGTTAAGCGTTGGATGTTGATGTTGGTGTGGTTGTTCATATAATGGTAGCAGTAAAAGTTTTTCTCGGGATCTGGTTGATTTTTTTGAGATTGGTAGGTTGGGATGAGTGTTTTCCTACCTATATAGGTATAAATTGTTGTTTATTGTGATTTGTATATTCACCCACCCATGTTGACCACTATCTTTTAAAAACCTCCATTTCCAGGGGGATGGTGTCATTTCCAATATCCCGGTTGGAGGATGGGTGGATGGTTACATAAATGCTTCCTCACACCCTCTTCTGGGTTATTATCAATCAAATATATCTAGGTAGGTTTTAATGGCTTGAGGATTACCATAGTCCATGATTCTTCTGGAAGGATTGTTGTGGATGAGGGGCTCAGGTGTTTCCAGTCCATGATTATTTTCCCAAGTGTCTTCAATATGAGGATTAGTTGTATTCGGAAGATAACTGTGGTTGTTGGGGCCTAGGTTTCTATGGGTGAGAAATTTGGTATAGTTGTGGCCATGGTGTGTGCGGGTAGGTTCTGGGCGTGGGACTATGTTTTGAAGACTAGTATAATCAAGACACTAGCCATTATGAGTGAGTAGTTGACCCGTGGGAAGGTGGTACGGGGAAACCAAATGTTGTTGTTTTTATTCTACTACTTTAAATGACTTGAATTATTTTTTGAGTGTGCCTTGGTGAGGATAGGTTTCTTAGTATTCATTGGTAGGTTCTTTGTTTTTTTTTTCTATTTTTCCATAGGGGAATTTTTATGTTCCCCCAATAGTGCATGGGTTGTATAATTTTTCTTACTAGGTATACCTGTATACTAACTCTACGACTATAAATGTATTTCCATAATTCCCGTAGAACATTGAAGACTATTATGGAAGTTACTAACTCAATCATCGGTATAGTTATTGTGTACTGCTTTTTCTTTTTTTATTTGGAATAATACCTTGGAGTTTTTTGTACCTTTTATCATATTTACATTTGAATATGCATATATGAACAAATTTTGTATTAAATTTCACTTTTAGAATTTGGAGTTTCATGGGTCTTGCCATATTATCTTCGGATATTATTCTATAAAAGGGTAATTTGTTCCATATTGTGTGGTATACTATACCCATGGTTCTAGTCACCAATCCATGGATTATTGGAGGCAGAAATTTGGGATCATTATCCCTCCTTCATCATGAAAAAGTAAGGGAACAAAATTTTGTGGTTCCACTCCTCATCATCAGGTATAGAGGTCATGATAAAATTGTATCAAAAGGTTATGATGTGATATAAGATGTAGTTTAGAGTTAGGAATATTGAGGATCACCTTGAATGGTAGGGAAATTGTGTTATGAAATCGTGGTGTGTGAAATGGGAATGGGAATAATATATAGGGCATATGATTTTAGGGTCCCCCATGGTCTGATGCATGGAATTTGGACCTACGGAATCAATAATTGATGCAATGCAGATTGTAGGGTAGAGATCCTAGGAAATGTAAATTCATCATCGTGACTTTGATTCTTCTGTCTTTATGGAATTTGGGGAATTTAATTTGAATGAGGAGTTAACATAAATATTAAAAGGAAATTTCCATACTACCTGGAATTAACAGTTATGGGTTTCATTTTTCAGATATGGCTCATGGACATCACCCATGTGTGTTATGAGGAGTTGAGGCATAATATAATGATTTAGTTGATCATAAGAGGGCCGATCAATGTAAGAATGATGAAAAATTCTAAAATAATATTAATTCATTACAGTGGAAGACTCTGGGAAAGTACGAGGGAAGTGTCTCAGACATGGAGATGGAGTCATGAATCGGTGAGACAATGATCACTTTCAACTTGATCCAAGATCTGATAAAATATTGCCTTCCTATTCAAGTGAGCCATATGTGGGAGTAGTGTGTCTTTCGTGGATTCCTTCTCTCTGGGAGAGGAATGAGACTAATGTTTAATGGGCTGTCATTGAGAAGGATTTCCAGGAGTAATTCCATTCTTCAACAGAGAAGGCTGGGGAGAGGCAAGAGCTATTATCCCTCCAGTAAGGGATTATGTTCGTAATGGAACTGGGGATCATGATCAATGATATCCACTTCATTTAAATGAATTTCTTTCTAGATTAGGCATCCCGATAGATATTCTTAGAGGAGGTATTATGACCTTCTCATCAGTATTATATCACTACCTTTTCTCTAATTAAATACATAGAGGTCCAGAAGAACGATGGGTTAGTGTAATGGATTCACATGTTTGGATGTGTACTGTGAGAGGAGATCCAACTGAGTTCATAGAATTCCAAGGCTATCAGCATCAGGTCTCCGACATCAGGGAATCTAGGATTTATCCAATTGAGAGTAAGCCATAGCAGTTCCTATTCTAAACCTCCAGTCCTAACCCATTCACCATGGGCTCGTGACTATGGTTCCTTATCTTTAAAGGTAATGGACATATTGGGAACCAGATCCCATTTCTAGCACCATCATGGTGCTTCATAAGGACTTTGACCAAGGCATGGTTGGGGAGGTGGTTGACATCAGAGGGGTAGATGATCCGGGTGTGGGTAGTTTCACACTGCTAATATAGCGTTCCCGCAGGGTCAGATGTCATTCGAGGTAATACCATTCTATTTAGAACTCTTGTTTGTGATTTTTTGATTCAGGATACTTGAAATCATTTGTTGAACCCTGTCAATTTCATATACACAGACTCGACATAGATTAACGTTATATGAATCTGGTGTCGCGTACTCTTGATTTAGGTAAGACATTCTAATATAATGTTTTCTAAGAATGTAGACTGATGTTGGGGCCATATCAGTCTAGTGTGAATCTTCTTCTACTACATATGAAGTCGTATGATTTCATCCTAGGAAATTACTGCTTGTTTTATGTTCATTCCATTTTTAGCTATTTTCTATGTGATTTGAGTTTTCATGTATGGATGGCCAGTAGGAAGTTTTCGTTGGTGAGCATAGCTATTAGGTGGGTAGTTGTTGTGTTGTGCCTCTCCTCTTCTTATCGGCAGAGGTATCAGTTGGATTTGATGAAATAGAGATTTTGGAGCTTCTAAGGGTTGTTACAGAGTACATGGTTTTCTTCCCAAATGATATTGTGACCCTACCTCCTTTACATGATGTTGAGTTCAATATAAACTTGCTACCTGGCCCCCGTCCGATTCTATTGTCTCTCTATCAGAAGATAACTTTTTAGTTGTTGGAGTTGAAAATTCAGGTTGATAACCATAGGAAGAAGAGTTTTATCTTACCATGTGTGTCACTGTTGAGTGCTCCATTATTGTTCATGAAGTATGCATATGGTGGTTTAAGGTAGTCCATAGACTACTGGGGACTGAATCCAGTGACAATCAAGAATTGTTATCCCCTTATAAGTATCAACGACCTTTTCAACTTGTTAAGGGAGAAGCATGGTTCTCTATAATCAATATTTTGTTTTAATAGGAGTAGATGAGGGTGAAGGATTGTGAAATTATGAAAACTTCTTTCATATGTATGTATGGGCACATCATGTTCATGGTCATGCCCATCAGTGTGAGGAATAAACCAACTATGTTCATGGGGATCATGAACACTTTCTTCCACAGGTTTGAAGATCAGTTTGCCATTTTGTTTATTCGAATACATCCTAATCTACTCAAAGTTAGCGGAGTAGCATGTCGAGCCCCTAAAGACCACCCTAGATATGCTCTGATTCCACCAGCTTTATGGGAATTTTTTCAAATAAAAATTTTGGATGTGAGAGTTGCAATTCCCTGGACACATGGTATCTCAACAAGGGATAGCAGTGAACCCATCAAAGGTCGAGGCGGTTCATTCTTGGGTAGCACACAAGAATGTGGTGGATGTTCGTTGCTTCCTGAGTCTATAATGGTATTAACAGAGGTTTGTACTACAATTCTATTGAGTTGTGACTTCGTTTATAACATTTACTAGAAAAAAACATCCTTTGTATGGAGTGAGTAGTGTGAAGAAGATTTTATCTTCTTAAAGGGGAAGCTTGTCAGTGATCTATTTCTAAGGATTCCAAAGGAAGGGGTATTGTTTGAGGTGTTTTGTGACACATTCGGTCTAGGATTGGGATGTGTACTAATGCGGTAGCGGGGAGGGATCTTTTATGAGTCTAGGATGTTACATCTCCAGGAACATAACTATTCCACCCATGATTTAGAGATTGTAGCAGTAATGTTCACATTGAAGTTAGGGTGACATTACCTCATTGATGAGTTCTTTGTTGCCTTCATTGATCATAATAGATTGATGTATATCTTTTCCCAGCAAGACCTTTACTTGAGGTAGCGAAGGTGGATGGAGTTTTTCTACAAAAATAACATAGATTTATCTTAAACCTCAATAAATGGGAACATGGTGGATGATTATTTACGAAGGATGTCATAGAAGGAGGTTGTTCAGAATTCATGGATTCATGGTAGGAAATGGCGAAATTTTCCAATTTTCATCTGGATAAAAGAGTGGAAGACAGGTGATTCTATCTATATCAGATGTCAGTGTCTTCTTCCATGATTTGGTTGGTGGTGGAGTCTCAGTGAGGAGACTCAATGATTGAATTGAGGCATGATCACACTGTCTAGGGTGATTCTCTGGGGGGATGGTCAGTGGATATTCAGAATCATATGTTGTTTTGTGGGAAGATGTTTTTCCTAGGGGAAATGTGAGAGGGATTTCTAAAGATGTTCCATATCTCACCCCTAGTAGTGTATCTAGGAGTTTATAAAAAGTACCAAGGATTGAAGGAATAGTTTTGGTGGCCCAAGATGAAGCAAGAACTGGCAGAGATTGTGGCCTGGTGCCAAGTGTGTTAGTAGGTGAATGTTGGGAACCATGTTTTTGGTGGTCTATTTCAACCCTTAGATGTTCCCAAGAATATGTGGGATGAAATCTAGATAAATTTTGTCACAGAATTATTCAGAACATAGGGAGGATGTGATTCTCTCCAGGTGATAGTGGATACATTAACAAAATCATCACAATTATTTGTGATAAAGGAGTCGAGCACATTGGATTCCTTGACATGGATGTATCTGGATGAGGTGGTGTGGCTGCATGAATTTACAAGATCCATCGTCTTGGATTGGTATATGATTTTTTATGTCACGAGTCTGTAGGGGATTACATCATGTCTTTGGCACCCTGTTATGCCTTAATGCTTCATTCCACCCTAAAACATATGGGCAGATTGAGGAGACCATCCAAACATTGCTGGATATTCTACGGGTGAGTGTATTGGACATCGAAGGATCATGGGTGTGACTCATTCCCCCGGTAGAGTTTTCTTTCAATAATAGTTATCACTCTACCAATCGAATGGTACTATTCGAGGATTTGTATAGAGGGATGTGTCATTCACTAGTATGATGGAAAGAGGTTAGGGAAACATCCCATCTTGGACTAGAGGTAGTAAAGAGCATGACAGAGAAGGTTCAGCTTTTGTGTGAGAGGTTTAAGGCATCAGAAGACCAATATATTTCATATTCCAATCATATGAGGGGGGGGGGGGGGAATTGGAATTCGACGGTGGGAATCATGTTCTCATGAAGGTTTCCCCTCGACATGTGTAGTGGAGGTTCTGTAAGGGAAGTAAAATTTCTCACAGGTTCATCAGACCATTCAAAGTGGTGGGATGAGTTAGAAAGGTGACATATTGTCTAGAATTTCCCCTACAGTTGGAGAATGTCGACAATGTTTTCCATTTCTCTCAACTCCTTCAATACCTACACAATGACACTTATATCCTTGACTAGTGTGAGTTGGGTTTCAAATATGACGTGACATTGATGGATCGACCGATAATAAACAAGGATCATAAAGAGAAGATTCAGTGTGGATGAATGATTCCTTTATTTCCTGTGTTATGGAGGAAATGGGGATTCCAAGTAAGAACATAGGAGAGAGGGGAACATATTCATATCTAGTTCCAAGAGTTATTCTGAGTTTTTTGTGTTTTACTTTTGGGATTTGTTTTATGATGTAATGATTGACCTTGCTCATTAGCAGTGGTTTTATTCCTTGTTCTCTCAAAGTGTGTGAAAAATTCATGATTGTGGGGAGGGAAGGACATGATCCCTATTCATGATGCATTAATTTTTATTTGATTAAACACATGTCGGAGAATAGTGCAACCCAAAGAGGATAGTATCATGAAATGGTGGAAGGAGCTCCCTAATCCTTGTGTATGGATGATGTGATATTAGTGTTTACATGGTTGTTTAGGGAAGTGGGGCATTAGTTTTTCTATAGTATTACAAAAGGTAGCTGTCAAGGGGATATTCCTAGATGTCAGGGTTTTCACTCCAGAATTAGAACAACTCTAGGTGGTGTTTTCTAGAGAGGTATCATTAGGGATGGTTGTTTAGACCTCATTTACATCTAGGATAGATTTTAATTCATGGGGATGAAAATAGTTTGAGAGGTATCTGATGTAATGAACTATATTTCCACAAACCATTCCATTGGGAAAATTTTGTTTTTAGGGTGTTTTGGAAGGCAACATTAGCTCATTTCAAGAGTTTTCCAAATTTCCAGTTTTTCTATTTTTTTCAATGGAGACTCATTGAGTCGGCGGTGACATGTCAGTGCATCATCATGTCAGTGTTTCAGCACTTGAGTGCCTCAACATGTTAGTGAATCAATATATTATCACATCAGTGAGTAAGGGGCATCGATATTGGTGAGTCAGGAGCATCAGTGTCGGTGAGAGGAGGTTGTCGGTGATGGCGAGCCATGGTTTTGGTATGTTAGAGTTTTGGTATGTCAAAGAATTGGTTGGTCAAGGAATTGATCAGTTGTTTCCTTGTTATCACAGCGTCTACAGGTTATGTCAGTAGCTCACCTGTCGGTGGCTCAGTGTTAGTGACTCACCCAAAAGTGACTCATTTATTGTTTTCCAAATTTGTCCCATTTTTCTAGTTTTTCCCATCATTCGTCTTATTTGACGTAAACCACATTTAAAGCCTTATTTTATCTTTTTTAAGGGAATATTTAAGGTTATTTATTATATCATTAACATTATAACATTCCTAAGGGATTTAAGATTCTCAAACCATGTGATCTTAACCATAATCCCATGATAATGACTTTTGAGACCATCCTTCCTTTATTTAGGATCTCGCTCTTCAATGATGGGATCTTCCCTGGTATATTTATTTACCCTCTTGGTGAACCTGAATCCTTCCTTTCTAGATGATTCATTCTCCTATTTATGATCATCATCTGGTTAGTTGTCTTTGAGTTCTCTCCTTCTGGCCGCACAATCTCTTGTTCTTAACGCAAAGAGGAGCACTGGTTTCCAGTTGCTCTAGTAGGGATTTCATATTCCTCTCATTAATTATGTAACATGTGGTGTGGGTGTACAAATGATTTTTTATAAGGAATGGGTGGAAACATTCCATAAAAAAATAAATATATTATAACTTAATATGATAAAAAGATAACAAAATCAATGAAACGGTGGGATGGGACGTTTTAATGATTGACCATCAGTTTTAATTTTTAATTTTTGTTTCATTATGGATTAATTGTGATCGTATAACTTATGAAAATCATGGTTGTTGGTGTTCATTTATTTTACAACGGTAGTGTCCATTTATTTATTTATGATGTTGTATAATAATCCATAACATTAAATCTTCTTAAACACATTAACTTGGTTAATTAAATGGATTCCCTGAGATAAACCATGTTCTATGATAACACCAATTATATATTGTTGAATTAAAGTACCCATTTTGGATAAATACTAATACCATTGGCTTGATGTTGTTGATGTGTGTTATGTGTTTTATGGGGTTTTGTCCTTGTTTTGGTTGTGGGTACAGGGGTGGATAGAGGATTTTGGTCTTTGAGAAGGGTGTGAAATATGTGTGCAGCAGGGATGTGGTTTAAATGTAGTAGATGCGGTATTTGTGTGTGGGAGGGGGGATTACTGGTGTCTTGTTGGTATCCTAATATGATATACTCATTGATTGTGAAATAGATGGGATTCTAGTTAGTGGGGATACCTTTTTTGGTGTTGTTCCCATCGATCGATGTTGTGTTGTGGGACTGCATTTATGGTTATGTGTTGTTTCTATAGTTGGACTACAAATTGGATTGATTGTGTCTTTGAGTATAGTAGTGTTAGTGGTTTCTATGGTTAGTGTTGGTATAAAATAATGTTCACTCTTAGTTAATAAATAGCTACTGGTTAAGCAAAAAGGGGGTTGGTTATGCTTTTTTAGTGGCTGTTAGTGTGGTTTTGCATATAGGGATAGCATCAAAATAAGTTTTGCTGGTATGGTTGATTGTTTTGATATTCATTGATTCAGATTAGTGTTTTCTTACTTATGTATGTATTAATTGTAGTTTCTTTTGATTTCAATTTGTATCCAACCCTTGTTGAGAACTTTGTTCCAAACATCTCTATTTTAAGGGGGAGGGTGTCTTTCCTTACATCCTGGTGGGAGGATGGGGGGATGGTTTCTAAATAACTTCATCACCCCCACTTATACGTTATTTCCAATCAAGAATATCTGGGAATACTATAATGAATTGAGGCTTACCATTGATAATGATTATTTGGGAAAGTTTTTTGACGACGCGGGGATCAGGAATCTGTATGCGAGAATTGTTTTCCTAATTTTCATCATGATGCGTCCTAGGTGTGTTCGGGTGTATGGTGTGGTTGTCGTGGCCTAGATGTCTATGAGCGAGATGTATGGAATTGTTGAGGCCCATGTGTCTGCATGCAAGTTTTGGTTGTGGGACAACATTTTGAATGTTGGTAGCATCAAGACGTTATCCATTAGTAATGAGCAGTTGGTGAGTGGGAAAGAGGGGTATGGTACCCAAATGTCAATGTTCTTATACTACTACATTACTTCACTTGCGTTATTTCATGAGTGTGCCCTGGTGAGGCTGGTCTAGTTTGTATTCCATGGTTGTTACATTGAAGATTTTTCATTTTCTCACATGGGTATTAGTATGTTCTCCCATTTGTGCATGGGGGGATTTATTTTTACTACGAGGTATACTTGTATAATCACTCAATGTCTCTAAAACGTTTTTCAGTTTTCTTGGAGGACATTGAGGAACATATTGGAATTTACTAGCTCGGGTGTCAGGACAGTTTCTATGTTTCTTCTTAGTCTCTTTTCTTTCGGTAATTTACCTTGGATTTTTGTTGTACCATGTATCAAATTTATTTTTGAACATGTATATGGGAATGGATTTTGGCTTTACATTATCATTTAGTATTTGGGGTTTATATGAGTTTACGTCATGTCCCCCAATATTATTTGATAAAAAGGGTAATGTCGTCCTTATTATGTGAGATTATATAACCTTGTTTCTAGTTACCACTTCAGGTCTTATTTAATGCATGATATGAGGGTCATTATATCTCCTTTATCTTGATGATGGAAGGACAGTGAACATTGTTGTCCCTCCCCTTATCTTGAGGAAGGTGGGACATGACACACACAAAAAACAATTGGTCTCGGTTAAGGAAATGGTTCTATTATGAACACAATGGTACCCTTATATTTCTGATTAGGGAATGTGTTTATAATTCATTCCAATTTTTTAGAAAAACTACACGTGATTTCTATTTAAGATTTAAATATTTTTCAAAAAATTAATTCAGGAGCACTGGGCATCAGAGTCACACACAATCTCATCACCTGTTCTAGAATTTAATCTATATAATATTTAAAATTAATAAACAAAAAATCTAGGGCATTAAATTCTCCCCACAATTGGTCTTTACAGCCCAAAAAGAAAAAAAAATCCTATTCAAAATGACGAGGGTACTGAGGATTAATGTGAACCTCCCACTTCCATGTTCTCTCCTGGAGATTTTTTTTTCACCCACTGAACATGAATAATAGGAATTGATCACCCATAAAGGATTATCTATCATGAATCCATGCTCTCCACTTCATAATCAACAAAATCCATACCATCCTCGATGTCCATTTTTTCCCAATCGATGACATACGATGGTTCATATGCGTACCCCTTCAGATGTGAAATGTGGAAGACATCATGTTCACAATCAACTATGGGGGTAGATCCATGTGGTACGACAACCTCACCAACAATACAAAATATTGAAAAATGGTCGATAAACCTCGAAGATAACTTTATTCCCCTTCTAAATCATTGTAATCCACAATGATTTGAAACCCATAGGAACCCATAGTTTCCTTACTCAACATCCAAATTCCCCTATAATCATTCATCATAAGAATTTTAATGGCTTTATGAAGTCTTCATATTCTCTGAGATGATTTGAACCATCTCTGTAGTATCTCAAACCAACTTCGGGCCCATGAGTTCAGACTTTCCATGGTCGGTCTAGTAATGTAGTGACTTGTAAGGACACTTGTAAAAAACCTCGAATGGTGCCATACCAATGGTGCAATATAATCTATTATTCTAAACAAACTCCACTAGTGGTATGTTATCACAAAAACTATGTCTGATGTCCAACATGTAATCCCAAAACATGTCCTCCAGAGCAAGAATAGTTTTCACCATCTTGTAATCTGTCTATGGGTGAAACTCTATACTCAAGCATTACTAGTTCCCAAACACTTATTGCAATCCCACTCATAATCGTGATATAAAATGATCATCCCTATATAAATCTATTATCTTTGGAACTCGATGGATTTTAAAAATATTATAAATGTATAGGTATCCCAAGGTCTCTACAGAACTCCTCTCATAAGGATCCAGGATGTGGGCCGACATGGTGAGTCGATCAATGATCACCCTGATGGCATCTTGTCCCCATGATATATGTGGAAAACCCATCCTGATGTCCATCGAAATTCCATCCCACTTCGATTGTATCACCTCAATGGATTTATCTAAACCCACAATAATCTAGTTCATAGTTTTCAATTGATGATAAGTAATGCAACGAGAATCAAACATCACATCTCGTTTCTTCTTCCCTAGTCATGATAACTAACATTAGACATCTTGGAACATCTTCTCCACACTTGGATGTAATTTCAAAAGGGATGTGGGAAAATCCATCAAAACCTCCTCATTCAATATCATTAGTTCTACGTTACCTCCAATGAAATTAATGATTTGATCCCCACCATTAAAATATCCTCAAGTGTATTCCCTGATGAAATTTAAGCACATAGGATATCATAATCTATATACCCAAGTTGTTACTCTATAACTCTTTGTTAGAGTGGAGGGGTAAAAACCATTTTCTAGAGGTAAGATTCTCAATTTCCAACCACAAAGGATAACTACAATAAGGCCAACTGCTATCATGCCTCGTTCAGGGACTGTGAACTACATCTCATACTGATAGCATCTTCCACCACATTCCCATTCATGTGAGTTTAGAAAATTTCAAAGTCATCATCCTGGAGGATTTCTGGACATAACCATAGTCTAATTATTATATCTTCCTATGAGAATATATATTATTGTCACTTTTTGTCATAGTATCTAATAATCAACTCATCAATTAGTTATTATCACCAACTCATCAACCCGATGACAAAAACTGCTAACACAAGATCACGGGGCATGTAGTTCTACTCATGTGAAATCAACCGGCATGAACCATAGTCTATCATCACTCGCCTCAACATTAATACACAACCAAACTTGTTCCTAAGGAAACAATGAACACTACAAACTCGACACCCCCTCCAGAATAATCAATATCAAAATTCATGTCAAAATCTACCTCAACTCTTCAAAATCCTGCCGGCACATCTCTGTCAACAAGTATGGTTTACCCTTAAAATTAAAATCTCTCATAAGAGTTGATATCCCTGAGAAATGAGGTATGAATCTTTGATATTACCTGATATCCCAAGGAAGCTCCATACCTCCATCACTCTCCTAGGTGGATCCCATGTTAATATTACCTAATCCTTGGTCAGGTCCACAACCACTCTATCCAATTAGATAACATTTCTTAGAAGCTAGACTACCTTAATCTAGAACTAGAAATTTGAATGCTTCCCATAAATCTAGTGCTCTTTATGTACTTCCATAACCATCCTTTTGTGTCTCATGTGCTCCTCCCACAACATCGAGTACACAAGGATATCGTCGATGACGACAACCATGAAATCGTCCATGTAAGGCTAAAAGACCGGGTTCATGTGTCCCCTGAACATTTATGGGGTGTTCTTCATTCCCAAGGGCATCACCAAGTACACATAGTGACCTTAACAACATCAGAAATATTTCTTTAGTATATCAGCATTCCTTAATCACTTTCGGTGATATATGGATCTGAGTTCTGCCTTCAAGAACAGTCATGGGACTTTTAACTAATCATATAGGTCCTCAATTAATGTACGTGGATACTTGTTCTTCATAGTCACATAGTTCAGGAACCATCAGTCCCCTCAAAAATTCAATCACTTGAATATCTTTTTGCCGAAAACACTTGGGCTGCCTCAGGTGAAACAATAGGACTCATGAAGCCCTTCATCTGCAAGTCCTCCAACTGCACCCTCATTATTAGAAGTTATGTGGTAGCCATATGATATTCTGGTTGAGATATTTGTGCCATCTTAGAGTGTAAATCATTGTACAATTCCATCTACCATCTAGTGAGGTACTCATGAAATATCCCCAGGAACAATTTCCATGTACCCCGCTACCAATAATAAAAACTAGAACTTCAAAATATATAATACACTAAGTATTGGGATAACCAACTGATGAGTAATCATCTACACCCTGTTATGCATGAGAGTCCATAATATGTAATCTAATTTTCCTATACAATGAAAAAGGAAAACCAATTTCAATCATAGCTGATGCACTGAACCCATTTCAAAAAAAATCAAGGAATAGACAATAGTTAACCAATAAATATCAAGAATGATGACATAAGGCCATAAAGTTCCCACCCTAAAGCTTCAATCGTTACTCTCACCTATGAGGATCAGGTCACACTATCAACATGGATGTGTGACAATCAAGTCTCCTCTATTAAGTATCTCTAAGAGTAATAGTCGAGTCAATGGTACAATCATAATCTATAGGTCCAGAACAAGATATGTGGCAATAAAAGAATTAATAGAGCCAGGTTCTATCTGTATTATAGATAAAGTAGATAAGATAGAGATCATTCCTTAAATTCAGTAATGGATACCATGGGTCATTAGCCTCGACTACATATAGCTATCCCCACCAATGTCCTTCATCTCATTGATCATGGTGTGGACCACATGGGATTGGTGGTGTTGGCAACTCAAAATTTCAACTGCCTCCTTCTACTCAGCTATCTCCTCTCCCACATCTTCCACCATGTGGATATGCATTCTCCAATAATATTCCTTACCTCTGTGGTACATCCATAGTCTCCCTATTAGAATGTCAATGGTTAAAAAATATCAATAAAGATGTCTTATGTCATCACATGAATAGAATCTCCTCTCCATAGGCTGAATAAACCCACCCTGTTAGTCGTGAACTATAGATCATATGTCATAGGACCTCATCTAGAAACAACTCCCACACCAAGGTCCTGAGGACAGATATCTGCTCGCAATTTCGGAGGTGTATTCTCCTGCTCATCCACTGTTAACTGTGACATGCAATATTTCGTCAAGAAAGAATATTCAACCACCAAAGCCCGTTTAAACACCCCTGCATAAGTAGGACTTCAAATAGGTATAATGATGTCTTGTATGTCTCAATATATACATTTATCTATGGTACTATAATAAATGTACTGATCTCAAACTATATCCATTGAGAACATAGAAGGGTTGTTGGACCACGATTAATAATCATCCACTACCATGATACTATGCTGGAGCAGGGGAAGTACCATTATACGCACTACTATAAGTGTAGTTGGTGATAACTCATTTCTGAAGAGGCGATCAAACTATATCCAAGAATGAGTCTCCTTAGCATGTGTCTGGATAGAGAAACCCCACCACCACCTAGCTAAGCCATATAGTAATCTCTCTGCCAGGACCTGATCTAACGGTGTCTTGATGGGTCCAAAAACTCAGGTCTCCTCCCAAAGAAAGACCCCATCCACCTGATGTTCAGGCTCATGTCAAAACATGAGGGGTCTCTATCATTGAAACTCATGAACCTCTCTCGTCATGTGATCCTCTTCCGCTAGAACTATGGGTACCATGTGATGCTCTACGTGTTGGAGTGTGGCTGGTCCACCACCTGAAGGTGAAATTTGAAAAATAGGTCCATGTATATATGTCTCATCATTAAGGGGGTCATACTCATGATTATATAAATGAATACTAGCGATTATGTGTCATTTAGGAATCCTATAAGCATAAAATATTTTCTATTTTCAATGATTATATATGTAGAGTTTTCTCAAGAGGAAAATGAAAACCACAACCCATACCTATATGATTGTTGTACCATTACTTTTAGTGCAAAAAGTGTTTTCATGTACAATGTCAAAAATCTAGTTATCAGAGTACTATTGTATTGATACGTCGGTCTCCAAAACAACATTGTAGTCCCTATCTTGATAGATGACCTTGAAACACTTTATAATGCCACCCAAACAAATCTCATAGACTCTTTGTCCTAAGGTAGAACTGACCACCTATGATACCACTCTTTCATGACCCATCCTAGTGGGGCCACTGCCATCACTCCCCAAGCCAGAATCCAATAGTCCAGGGGATGGTGACTACCCTTGAGTAGACATATCAGTAATATTGGAGGAATTTCCTATGTACATTTTTGCACACACACATCTCCAATCTTACAAATATGATAAAATATAAATACCACAATGTAAATAATTCATGTATACCACTATATCCCACAACTTGAGTATTAAGGAAATTAATGTAAATAAAAAATTTCAAAGAATTAAATCCCAACAAAAAGAGATTGTAACCACAAGTCCAACCTGTATGAAAAAGGTACCATGACTACTGTATGTAGCCGTAAGAACACACCTCAATCTATCTTGTATTATAAATCACTATCTTTTACTTTTCCAACTAGGACCCTATCAAAAGGTCAATAATCTTCACAGGACATGATACATGAGGGCAATGATTGTTTAGGGTTGAGTATAATAATACTCAGTAGGACACCCTGAAACAACAAAGTAATAAAACAACTAAATTTAACATTCTTCTCTATACAAGTATATGTATATGTCACATACTACAAGAATATATATATATTATCAACCAAGACATGAAGTGATGTGGTAAGCCACATCCACTGCACACCAACAATATAAATTCATCTCGAATATTCCTTGATGTTAACATATGAGAGAATTCACTCCTAAGTCTGATAGCACTGACGACGTATGTCTGGTAGAAACTGTATGTTGGGTGTCTCCATTAGAGAGATATTTTGATAGATCTCAATAGAGATATGATACAACACTACACTTGAGGATCACAAATAGGTCCATGGGGTGATAAAAACACCTCAAAATGGATTAAACCTTCATGTAGAGGATCAATTCCCATGTAGTTTTGCTCATGTCGATATAGAGAACTCCACCATGGTTATGATGAATTAATAGAGGATTCTGCTTTGGGCCTCTCAGGGGATTCCAACAACTCTATCCAGGAAGTCCTTCTAAAGGGTTCAAAATCGTATGAGTAGAAAATGATTCACACAATCTTGAAGGACGTGATACAGTCAACTAATAATAATAAATCGTAGCCAATATATAGAGGTAAAGATAATAAATCCGTATAGAATGGGGTACAAATCATATAGTAGGGACACACATTGTGTCCCTTGACACCAGGAACTGCCCATGTACAAAGGATTGTTTCATTCTAAATTGTTTCATTTATGATATGGGTATACATCATATATTAGGATTCACACACAATGTCCTTCCATTCAGGGTACACCGATATACTTTTTTTGTATGCCAATACATAGTTGCAACTTGTGCTTTCGTGCACATGTACTAGTACATAGGGTAGTCAACATAACCAATTGGGTCCATGTAATTTGGGCATGTATATGCAGTTTCAAAAACCTATGTACTCTTCCCCATTCCTATATAAATCCTAAGGTACATAGTCAATGGCTCAATAATGGACACACATCCTGAATCCAAGAATACATGCAATGTGTTCCGTATTTTCCAGAACCCATCTTCTTTCTCCCGCATGCCTTGGCAGATCACCTGTGATCCTCCCCAATGCTCAGTTTCTTTGGAAACTCAAGATCTTGGTTTTCCTCTCCATCCTAACACCAAAACATTGTTTTTTGGGATTTCATTTGGTTTTCAAACCCATTTTAATCCATTCCTATTCATACCACCTGAAGAATTATTTCTCCCGATTCGCTTCGATCAACTTGACGCCGCCACCTTCACACCACTATCAGGTCATCCCAATGTCAAATGTCAAATTTTAGATCATTTCATAATAAATTGAGGGTGAAAAGATTGATTTTTATTATTTTGGTAAAGAAATAATATACTTCAAGAAATCAAGAGCGAAAAGCCACAATTAGAAAACCTTTAGGAAAGAACCCTAACTACTATTTGTTCTGGCCTTGATTTGATCTTCTAATAATGATAGTCAAATTAATAAATTAATCTCTAGGAACAATTGCTGATAAACCCAATAATTATAACCCATCCAATAATATAAAGTCGAATCATGGATCAATCATGTGATTAATTGTTCCGTGTTTGTCATGAAATTCACGAATGGTGAAGGAAAAAAAATAACACAACTTAAATGGATTTTGGAATGCTCAATGATGAAGATAGATTGTTTCTACAAATTCATTTGAATGATCCTCCATGAATGGAATTTTTCTATATTTGATCATATCTTCTAATATAACCCACCGAGAATATTCTATAGGTTTTTTCTATCTATGGCCTCTAGAGGATTACAGGGTTATAATCCTAAACCTGGATCCCACCCTAATAGTTCTTTTAAAAGAAAAACCTTAGTTGCAACATTGTGTCAATGAAAAGGAAATAAAATAAAAAATTTATCAATTTTTTTATTCATTTAAAACAACTATGATGACATTCTATAATCGACCCACACTGAAAACTGTTAGGTCACACATAATGTAATGTCATCGTTTTGAATGAAACGGTGCCCTCAGATTTATGATCTGGATTCCCATTTAGATGTATATCTACATTTTTGGAGAACTGTGCATGTGTACTACTTAATATTTTAATTTTTTTGAGATATTTATTTCAGGAACAGTAGGACTCATAATCACATGTCGTCTTAACTCACGGTCAAGAATTAAATACATATAATATTTAGAAATAATACCCAAAAAATATAGAACATTATAAAAAAATCACTGGACATCTGCTACAACATTACCCCCACAAATTCCAAACACTATTTTATGATGTTATTCATTAGGGACAAAAATAATCATAACATAAAAGGAGGCCAATATTTTTTTAAAAAATAACCCACATAATGTCTAATTTCATGGATTTAATGGAAACTACCAATGTATTGGAAATATATATCAATATATCATCTACAAAGAAGAAACTGGTATCTCTATTATATATTCTAGTTTAAAAATTCAAACTAAGGCACAATTATCCGTCAAACATTCCTAGACTAAAATATTTGTAAAAATACCAACTAGATTTTAATTCCTATATATCTTTTGTAGTTTCAACATCCACTCATTCATCATCATTAAAATTCTATAATACTTTAAATCAATGAGATTATCTATGTGTGAATCACTGGTATATTAGAAAAATTAATTCCACTTTTATTATTTTTTTAATTAAAATTAACATTCTTAATTCCTTCTGACTTCCTCTAACAGACACCTCATCTAGAATAATTATTTCAATAATTATATTATAGAAACATAATTTCAGTTGATTATAGATAGTGCTAAAATAGGATGTCACATTAAAATCCAACATAGGGATATCCCTATAAATGTAAAACAATTTACTCTTACGTGAATCCATTTACCAAAAAAAAATAGAAATATATATAGCCATACAACATATTATTTACTTCAAAAAACACAGATTTATATTCCAATAAAATTATATATCACATAATCTATATAATGTTTTCATAGATAATATTTTTAATATATTCAATAATCAACCAAAAAATACACTACCTATGAAAAATTTTTTCTATTAAAACAATGGATTATATAATGATACATAATAATGATACAAATAAAACATTGATCATGTGTATATATTAATTTTCATTTTCATGCATTTACATTGGATACCATGAATGGTCCATCAATTTTGGTAGAAAAATGATAACATCCAGTCATTTTATATATTTTAATGACCTTTTAAGTATATTTCCTCTTAGAAATTCTAATTTTCTATCCCTGTCTCTCTCAATTTGAATCTTCAAAATATTCTTGGCTTCCATGAGAGACATCATCTCAAACCATCTTGGAAAATCATATTCCACGTCATGAATCTATTTTATCTCCATAACATACATATTATTATATTGACATAAAAGAGAAGAATAATATAACTAATATCCTTGATCAAATTTATAAAGTAATAATGATATATTTTTCCCTAAAATAAATCATTATTATTTTAAAAAAATCTAATTTTTTTATTTATTGTGGCACTTACATCAATTCATAATGAATTCTTTTCATCCTGAAAACTAAAACATTACTCTATATGTCCATGAAACCCATTGGTAAATTCACATATATTTCATCCTTTATATCAACATGAAGAAACACCATCTTCCCAACCATTCATTTTTATGTTTATATTATCATAATAAACTAGATGCAACATTATCAAGATGATTGATTAAATAAAAAAATGTTACTTGATTAAAAATCCCACTCAGTAATTTTGTTGAAAACCATCCATATCCAATATAGCCTCATGAATTTATATTCAATATGCTTATGTTTTGAAGGAAAAAATATACCTTTTTAAAACACTATTTTCCATTTTTTGTTTCATTATTAGCTTTAATGTTCTATTTATATGAAATATATAAATTTAATGTTTCATTTCTACATCTCACATTATGGAATCACTAAGACATGACACTTATTCAAGGATCTCATGATATCATCCATCTGAAATAGTAATCTAGTGCATATAAATTCATAACCTATGAATTAGACATATAATCAGGGTTAATCTCTGTATATCATCAAATAGATATGTTCTTTTTGAAACAACTACTGATACCCCTTCTCCTTTTGAAACAATTCTCTATCATTATGCCGTTACTAGGATTTTTGGAACATATTATAGAATTAATTGAAACATTATTTACTACATAATTGTTTAAATAAAAATTATTTTATAACTTATATTCAAGAAATAATGGGTCATGTTATGTTTAATCTTTATTCTCCCCATCATATTAAACTATATTATGGTCATTCCACAATCCATTCTAATTGAAATGAACATTATGTTATCTAATTAAATTTAGAATATACATTTCCCAAATATAAAAATCAATGTTTTTGTTATGTTTCAAAATAATTAATCATGCTTGGTATATTTCATAATGTTATCATTGATCCATGGAATATATATTGACATGGGATATAATTCTAAAAGTGTTCATACGATAAATTCTCACAGGTTTTCTAGACTTGATCAATTTTGTAATAAATTTCTCCAATGGTGTAGAAGGAATACTATTTTATAGGTAACCTTCCTTATTCAATTATTCTTCCAAAATATCATTGAACATTATATATTGTAGTCCCATGCTCCAAGACAAATTATTTAGAATTAAATTCAGCAGAACTCGCACACCGTGCGATTCTAATGTTCCAGTAATAATCTTTCCAAACATGAATTAAATTATCAAAAAACATCTCTAGAATTCTCTATAGTTGTATTATACACTATTATTAGTCCTTAATAACATGATCTTAATTTTGATCATTTTTTCTATCATGTCTCTCTATCGAACAAACACTCCACAGACATTGAATTTTTTTTTATGGAATTAAACCCACTAATTCCTTATTGAATCATTGATTAATATAAGATAGTATAATAATCTACCATGATAACTAACCTGTATATGACCCAACATATTCTTCTAAATAATCACTAACACCTTATACATAGTTTTCCATATAGTTACTAAAAAATACATCTTTTTACTCTTTCTATTTATAAAAAACTAGTAATAAATAAAATCAACGTTACTATGATTCATAATATCCTTAGATACGATGACTAAAATTCATTCACAAATAGGTTCCTAATAAGAAAATTAAACAACTCTATTTTTTATTCTATTAATTTTCTCTACAACATATCATTCTATATGAAAACTAATATTCAAAATAATTATCCTTAACCATGGAATATTTTCTAATCTTCTATAATCATTTTTAGGTGTCTTTTCTAATTCCAACATCCTTTTAATAAATAATGAAAAATATATTCAAATGTAAAACTACAATGTATTGGAAATCCAATAAGTGTATGAAACATTGGATTGATACATATACTTTTTCATTGGCCTTCCGCATATTCTTGAGTTCTTAATCGTAATATATATAGATTATTCAATACCATTCAGATACATAAATCGCTATTCATAAAATCTTATGTAGGGATTGGAATAAATCCCCATAACCAATGGTCTACAATTCCCAGGTAATGTTATCACTTATGAGTAAACTAATATCACTTTGAGTGATAGTATTTTCATATTATTAATTTCCATATGTTTCTTTTAAAAAATTAACCATCTGGTCTTTTAAATCATTATTCAGGTCCCCTTCCTTAAAGTAATATTAATAAATAGTTCCTATAGTAGTTAATTTACCTCATCTTCATTCCCTTAATCAATATTCATATTTCTTCCAAAATTTTCATTGCACATAATTTATTATAACTTCAACATTGAGTTACCATTGGGAATGTTTCTAGAATTCCTTCTATATAAGATCATTATTCAAAATGAAATAAAAACATTCTAAAAACCGGTTTATTCCTTCTATAATAATTATGTATGGTCATCACCATCACATACCACAATTATTTAAGTCATATAAACAATAAAAAATACTTCACATCTTCTAATAATTACACTTTCACTGATTCAATGTGTCAATGAATAATGTTAAATTCATTGACATGTTTAGATGTTGGTTTTCCTTATTATATTCTTCAGTAGATAAACTTTTTATATTAATGTAACGTCCTGGACTCAGGTTCCACACAATGGGTGCCCCGAATCTAGTTCGCCACATGACCTCAAGCGCATTTCAAAGAACACCAGAGGCTGCCGACTAGCAGTGAGGGCCCAGGTCTGATAGTGGGGGAACTATGCCCTCATTTGTCAAAGTGTAGTGCAGCGGAATACAAAATAAAAAATACTATGAAAAGTGGAAGCAGTAAACCATACACAACTGAAATAAACCACAATAGTAGATATAACCAATAGTATATAAATGATGATGCTACATGTCTCATGTTCTATGAAAACAGCCAAAACATGTTATACATCAATACGATACAACCAAAAGCAGAGTACAACAAAACAAATAAAACCAGCTGGCAGTGGGATCGCGAGCCTCGGCTCGGTCCCATGCCGTATTATTCCTCAGCAGAAATCATGTACTTGTATATGGAATCTTTTCCCTATCTACACCTACAATAAAATAATCTGTTTGGGCTGAAAAACATGACCCAAACAGCGTGTGACAAATATATCTCAGTAGGCACCCACCAAAGGCATGTGCCCAACTGTGTGTAAGCATGCAACAACAGTGCAATATTAAAATGCAATAAACCAAGCAGTACTCAAAAGTAACTAACTTACCAGTTATATTTCCATTTAAATATTTATTTAATCCATTTAATTTAGTATCATTTTGTCTCAACAGCACCATGCCCTCAGGCCTACCAGTATCTTGCCCTCAGGCTAATATAGTGAACCACACCCTCAGGCAATACAGAATCCAAACCATAGGTATTTCCCTCAGGCTTAACAGAAATTTCCCTTAGGCATAGGAAGTGTCTCCCTCAGGAACAGAAGTCAAGCCCTCAGGCATGAAAGGATGCCATCAAGTGGAATAAAAACAGCACTCGTGCTAAAATAGTGTAGTTCCCTCAGGCTAATCACAACAACGCCCTTAGGACACATAGGTAACTGGGCCATGACCAACATGTTAACAAGTAGTAACAAGAAATTCCACTCAAGACAATTATATAATTACTACTTTAAAGGCATTCCTTCGGGTATCCTGCCAAACGTCTAAACAGTGAAACACACCCCGGGGGTGGTTCCGGATCCAAGAAACGATCCCAACCAGCATTTTATGTTCACAATTTAATCACCTATGAAATTCTAGGCATTAAATATATCAATGGTCTCACCCAAACGACACCCCAACATGTGATTATGGCACAAAAATTCACAAAAAATGCAAGACAGTTGAAAAATAAACACAAAGCCACCTACCTTAAACGCCAACGAACGTTATACCCGAACACCGACACCAGAAACGCCCATGAACGGCATAGATCTGATGAAGAACAAAACCCATTCAAATGTAAATAACTTACGTTAGGAGAAGAATTGGAAAGCAACATGCTAGGAGAAGAGAGGGCTTACCCATGCGGTTCCAATGAGATTGTCCAATGTGGAAACTGATTCCAGAAGAACACCTATCAGATCTTCAATGGTCCGGCCTCCTCCTTTAGCTCCAAAATAGCTCAAATGCCTCCTCCTGCCAAATGAGGAGGTTACTGCCTGTTTTAAGCCAAAAAAACAAAGTACACAGCGTGTACTTACAAGTACATGACCTGTAATATTTTCATTTAACTGTTCACCTGGTAGCTTTCCGCCAGCACGACACTATTCACCTGCCGACAAGAGTACACACATGTACTCCTAAGTACATGGTGTGTACTGCTGCCCAGCAGGCGGTTGCTCCACCGCCTTACTATTTTGTCTTATCGACTGACTACATGACATGTAAAGGATCACTACACGACGTGTAGTCAGTTCCTACACCCTTTGTCACCGACAATGCTACACGACCCGTGTACTCATCCCTACACGACCAGAAGTACACGACGTGTGGAAAAAGTACATGGCATGTAGTTGCAAAATTTGGGATTTCAACTCATTTTCCATATTTTATTAAAAACACTTGAGGAAAATAGAAAAGGGGAAGCATGTACCTCAAAAAGAAGAACCAGGTTCTTACAAACTTCCCCCATTATAGAAATTCGTCCCATGAATGCCCTTCCAAGGTTGGAGAAAATATAGCCATGGAAAACTCCAGCCATTGAGCATGCATGTCGGTTTCCCACTCCCATGTTTCATCCTGCACCCGTCCATGCTTCCATAGCACCCGTACGAGAGGAACTGACTGGCCTCAGAGAACATTGGTGCTCCTGTCAATGATATGATTCAGATGCTCCTCAAAGGACGCATCTGCCTCCAGATCAAACTCCTTGGGATGAAAAACGTGAGATAGGTTTGAATGATATCGACACAGCTTAGATACGTGGAAGACGTCGTGCATGGCTCGGTATGTCTGCGGTAACCGCAACTGACAGGCAACCAGCCCGACTCTCTCAAGAATCTCAAATGGTCCCACATAGTGCGGTGAAAGTTTACCCTGTCTCCTGATCCGCTTGTGTCCCAGCCTCGGCGAAACACGCAAGAAAACTAGATCCCGGACCACGAACTCCAAAGGTCGTCTACGGTGATCAGCATAAGACTTCTGATGAGACTACGCAATAGCCATCCGCTTCTGAATCAACTGGACCTGCTCGTACATCTCCTGTATGAGACGTGGTCCCAGTAAAGCTGCCTCACCTGCCTCTAACTTCCACAAGGGTGATCGGCATGGCTTACCGTACAAAGCCTCGTATGTTTCCATCTCAATAGTCACCTGGAAGCTATTGTTATTGGCAAACTAGACTAAGGGTATATTATTCTCCCATGATACCTCAATGTCTAGGATGCATTCACACAACAAGTCCTCTAGCATCTGTATCGTACGCTCTGACTGGCCAACCGTCTGAGGGTGGTATGCTATGCTCAGAAGTACCTGTGTACCCAGAACTCTCTGAAAACCCTGCTAGAAACGAGATGTAAAGAAGGCATCCCTATCTAAAACAAAAGAATGAGGGACCCCATGAAGATGTACTATCTCTCGGATATACAGGCTTCTGAGCTCGCCAACACTGAAGGTATCTTTGATCAGAAAGAAGTGAGCTACCTTCATGAGTCTTTCCACAACAACCCACATGGTGTCCTTTCCATAAGGTGACCTTGTTAACCCTATCACAAAATCCATCTCGACATCATCCCATTTCCACTTTGGAATGGGTAACTACTGTAACAACCCAGCTGGTCTCTGATGCTTTGCCTTCACCTGCTGACAGGTGGAACACCTCATAACAAAACCAGTAACACCTATATTCATACCCGACCACCAGTACTAACGTCTCAAGTCACGGTACATCTTGGTAACCCCTTGATGAACTGCCCAAACTGAAGCATGAAACTCCCGCATCAGCTCCTCGCGTATATCCCTTGGAACCCATAATCGTCCATGGAAACACAAAACCTCATCATCGTCTATCATCCAACTGGGAGGAGGGTCCTCACTAGCCACCAACTCCCGTAGATCTAGGCCTTTTGAATCCTATAGCTGTCTCATCCTCACTCTGTCCAGGAGGGTAGAAGGGACATCTAAATTTGAAAGATAGGTCTGCCCCTAACCGTCACGCACCCCCAGATGCATATTAGAGAACAAAGACATGAGCTGCCAATCACCACTGGCCTCTTGCACTGCTTGTATCTGAGTCTTCCTGCTCAGTGCATCAGCTACTGCATTACCATTACAAGGTGTATAGGCAAGCTCAAAATTGAGGGACTGTAGGTACTCAACCCACCTTTTTTGCCTCAGATTCCGGTCATGCTGAGTAATGATATACATGAGGCTTTTGTGGTTGGTGAAAACCACAAAATGCTCTCCCAACAGATAATGTCTCCAACAACGCAACACATGCACAACTGCAGCCAACTCGAGATCATGTGTCGGGTAATTCCTCTCATGTGTCCTCAACGACTGAGACCCATAGGCAACAAATTGGTCTCCATTCATCAAAATTGCTCCCAACGCAATCCTTGATGCATCATAGTAAACTGTATAGCTCCTTCCCTGCTCTGGGATTATCAAGATCGGTGCTGATGTCAACCTTCCCATCAGGTCCTCGAAAGCTGTATCGCAAACTTTCAACCAAACAAACATCACACCCTTCTTAGTCTAGCTCGTCAACGGCACTGCTAAGTGGGATAAGTCTTGTATAAAAAGCCTGTAGTATCCATCCATTCCTATGAAACTCTACATTTCTAAGACGTTCTTAGGATGCTCCCAGGAAACTACTGCTCTCACCTTCTCTGGGTCTACTAAAACTCCTGCCTCTGAGATAATATGACACAGGAAGTGAATCTAGTCCATCCAAAAGTGGAACTTTGAGATCTTATAATATAGCTGATGCTATCTCAGTGTACTCAATACGATCTCAAGATGGCTGGCATGGTCATGTCGAGTGTGAGAGTACACCAAGATGTCGTCCACAAATACTACCACAAAAGAATCACGATACGGATGGAACACATGATTCATTAGAGCCATGAAAACTCGCGGCGCGTTTGTGAGTCCGAACGGAATAACCAAGTACTCATACATACCATATCTGCTCTGAAAAGTTGTAAGCAGTGTATCTGATGGTCTCACGTGCAGCTGATGATATCCTGATCTCAAGTAAATCTTCGAGAACACTCGTGCTCCACGAAGATGATCAAAAAGATCATCAATCCTCGAAAAGGGATATCAGTTATTAACTGTCAACTGGGTCAGCTTCCGATAATCCACGCAATGCCTGATGGTACCATCCGCCTTCTGTGCAAAAAGAACTGGAGAACCCTAAGGAGAAGTACTGGGTCGGATAAAGACCATGGCCTGTAACTCCTCTAACTACCTCTTGATCTCCTGCAACTCAGGTGTTGCCATCCTATAAGGAGTAATGGACACTGGTGCTTCTCCTAGCACAAGCTCGATAGAGAAATCCACCTCTTTCTCCGGAGGCAGACCTGAAAAGTCTTCTGGGAAGACATCCATGAAACTATAACAACAGGAGGGAAATCCGCCTGACATGTCCCCTGGTCGTCCAGATATAAACTCGAAATCTGGGTTGTGACTCCACCTCACCCATGATACTATTGTCTAGCTCGACTCACATGAACATCCCATTCGCCCTTGTATAGAAACTCACTGCCCTCTGGTGACGTGAAACGCACCCTACGACGATAGAAGTCTACAAAGGCTCGAATGGGAACCAACCAGTCCATCCCGAGAATGACATCATATGATTTCATCTCTAAGACATAGAGGTCCCAAAGGAAGTGAAACCCTCCAACCTCAAGGGGGAACTCCTTGCACTGACGCACACCAGCCGTCCTAGTCCCCAATGGAGTGTCTAGCATCATGATATCTGAAGAAGAAGAAACACCTAGCCCAAGGCTCTCCACAATGCGCACAGATATAAAACTTTGCATAGAACCCATATCAAAACGTACTGAAGATAATACAGAAGCTACTAAAATAGTACCTTTGACTGTAGAAGGTCTGAGATCTTACTCATGCTAGGTCTGTTTCACTGCATATGCCTGCCCAGTGCCACGGCCCTGTGACACAGCCTGGCTACCCTGATCTGTCCCACCCTGATGCCTCTGAGATCCTGGTGTCTGGCTACCACAGCCACGACCACCATCTCTACATGCCCGCCCTGACGTATTCCATTTCCTCGAATGGTAAGAAGCCACTGGTCCCTCTCTCACTCATGGAGTCTGCACAGAACCCCTCTCACTAGCCATCGGTGGAAACGTCCTGCAAAAGCGCTGCAGATGACCCAACTTGCCGCTAGATCGGAACTCCACTAGATCTCATGGACACTGCGGTTTCTTGTGCCCCTATATTCCATACTAGTAGCACCTAATTGGATCACTTGAAGATGCTGCCTGGCTGGTACTGCCGCCCTGAGAGAAGTATATCTATCTATTCCTCTTGCTAGCAGAAATAGTATGAGTAACTGGTGCTGAACCACCCTAGCCCACACCACCAGATTCTTGTAGGTTCCTCTCTGTAATCAGCGCCTGGTTCACGATGGCGTGTACAATAGGTAACCTGAAGACATTCACCATTGCTCGGATGTCATACCAAAGACCACCCTTAAAATGTATATCTCTCACCGTCTCATCACCCACCAGAACAGGTGCAAAGTGCTAAAGCTCCATAAAACGAGTAGAATAGTCCATCACTGACATAGTGCCCTGTTGCAGATTCCTGAACACTCGAGCTCTATCTGCCCTCAGCATCTCGGGAAAGAAAAATTCATAAAACGCTACCTGAAATTCATCCCATGCCATGTTCCTATGATGCTCTGATTGGGTGGTAACATCCCACCACCTCTTGGGGGAATCATGCAGCATGTAAGTCGAGAGCCTGACCCTCCTCCCGGGAGGCATCATATGATGCTCAAAAATAGTCTGCATCGATCCCAACCAAGACTCTGCAGCATGTGGTCTGCCATCCTCTGAAAACGTAGGCGGATGCTGCTGCTGAAAGATACGCGTCAGCTCATCCATAGACATAGTGGCATGCAGTGCACCTTGAAAGGTCTGCATAAACCGCATAAAACCTTCATGGAACTGCACATCCGTGCCTGTGTCCAGTATAACAGTAGGTGCTGCATCTAGCTCTGCTAGAGGATCAACTGGTAACCCGTGTCCCACGATATCTGGAGTATACTTGTTGCTTCTCTCCTGGCGAACAAAGTGCGGTCGTCTAAGAGGAAGGACACTACATGGTCATAATCATGCCTCATATTCATGATTTTTAAGACCAAAACAAAGCACCCACAAAGGAACAAAAGGAAGAAGGCATTTCAAAATTTTCAAAACATGACTACAAGGCGTGTACACTGACTACACGACGTGTACATGACTTCCCTTCCCCTACCCCGGTACATCTGCACGGCTAAGCCACACGACTCCCATTAAACAAAACTACACAGAGTGTAATTAATCTACATGGCGTGTATGGTGTAAATTTCCAACTGCCTGTGTCACTTGTGACACGACTGACTACTCGGCTTGAAACTACATGGCGTGTTACACCCGCACACGACGTGTACATCACCCTATATCCCAGCCACCCGGCTATGTCCACATGGTCTGTCCTCGGACATGACTACACAACATGTCCTACAGGTACACGGCGTGTAATGTAGAGGTGACACTGGCCCATGTTGTTAGTTACACGGCCGAGTCCCCAGGTCACACTACAAGGAGTGTCCAGCATTGACACGACGTGGTCTGTATAGGAGTTCACTGACCCGTGTTGTTAGTTACACGGCCGGACTCCAGGTTACACTACACAGCTTGTCCATTCGGTTCACGGTGTGTTCTACCCAAGCCGTTCCCTACCCCGTGTCACCACCCACACGGTTTGTGACACAGGAAGAGACTACACGACTTGTACTCGGGGTACACAGCGTGTACTAAAAAATTTCATTTTTCTTCAGGAACAGAAGAACAAACATAGCATGTATAAAAATACTACACGGCGTGTATACTGGGTTTTCAAACAGTATGCCTCAGAAAATTCTCCGGAACCTATAAAATACCTTAAAACAACACCTAAGTGTCAAATTATGACTCGTGAGGGCCCATACTCCACATGAATCAATGTCTGCCATATTTTATGTGTTATAACCAATAAACATTCATTGATCCACCAAAATCCGGTCAATGGGGGACCATACTACCCAAAAACCAACATATGGCATCCATTCATTAAACAAGATCATACAAGGAATACCCTATCATAGAGCAGGTATGTATCAAGTAGCTATCACAATAGCATGCTTTAGTAGCACAACAACTATCACAACAACATGCAAATTCTAACGCACCTACATGACATGGAAACTATGCATGGAATGTGACATATAACATGTTCATATATGATGCATGAGATGGCATACCTTCATCTCGTTAGGTTTCAACTAAAGATAACTCATAGATAAATTATAAACAACACAATCTCAAAGTGCATCACCCAACAGTGAAATCATTTCAACTATAAAATTTTCAAAATCAGAAGAATTGCAAAATATGAGTTAGACTGGATTTTCCCTGTACACGGGTTAGCTACGCCCGGGCATAGCTCATTACCAACTACCATTCATCCTATCCCTAACAATGGATCCAAATAGTAAGTCAAATAAAAAAACACTCCTCTGATACCACTTTGTAATGTCCCGGACCCGGGGGCCATGCAACGGGTGCCCCGAATCCGGTTCTCCACATGACCTCAAGCGCATTTCCCCAAATTGCAGATGCTTACAACTAGAAGAGAGGGTCCAGTTCATATAGTGGGGAAACTATGCCCTCATTTTTCAAAGTGTAGCGCAGCGGAATACCATATAAAACATACAACGAACAACGGAAGCAGAAAACCATAAACAACTGAAATAAACAACAGCAGTGGATATAACCAACAATATATAAATGAACATTCTACATGTCTCTTGTTCTATGAAAACATCCAGAACATGTTATACATCAATACAATACAACCAAAAGCAGAGTACAACAATACAAATAAAAACAGCTGGCAGCGGCATCATGAGCCTAGGCTTGGTCCCACGCCCTCCTATTCCTCAGGAACAATCATGTACCTGTATAGGGACTCTTTCCCCTAACTACACCTACAGCGACGTAATCTATTTGGGCCGAAAAGTGTGACCCAAATAGGGTGTGAGAAATATATCTCAGTAGGCACCCACCAAAGGCTCGTTCCCAACTGTGTGTAAGCATGCAACTACAGTGCAATAATAAATTGCAATAAACCATGCAGTAATCAAAAGTAACTAACTTACCAGTTATATTTCCATTTAATTATTTATTTAATCCATTTAATTTAGTATCATTTTGTGCTCAATAGCACCAAGCCCTCAGGCCAACCATTATCTTGCCCTCATGCTAATATAGTGAACCACACCCTCAAGCTATACAGAATCCAACCCGCGGTTATTGCCCTCAGGCGTAACAGAAATTTCCCTCGGGTGTAGGAAGTGTCGCCCTCAGGAACAGAAGTCAATCCCTCAGGCACGAAAGGTTGCCCTCAGGAGGAATAACGACAACCATCAGGCTAAAACAGTGCAGTGCCCTCAGGCTAATCACAACAACACCCTCATGCCAAATAGGTAACCTGGCCTTGTATAAAAGGTAAACAAGAAGTAACAAGCAATTCTCTCAAGTCAATTCTATAATTACTACTTTAAAGGCATAACCTCGAGTATCCTAGCCAAATGGCTAAATAGTGAAACACACCCCAGGCGTGGTTCCGGATCCAAGCAATGATCCCAACCAGCATTTTATTATCACAATTTAATCACCTATGCAATTCTAGGAATTAAATATAGAAACGGATTCCGCCACATGACATCCCAATATGGGTTCGTGGCACATAAACGCACAAAAAATGCACGACAATTGGAAAATAAACCCAAAGCCGCCTACCTTAAATCCCAATGAACGCTATACCCGAACGCCGACTCCAGAAACACCCACGAACGGCGTAGATCTGATGAAGAGAAAACCCCATTCAAATATAAATAACATAGGTTAGGATAGGAATTGGTAATCAACACACTAAAAGAAGAGAGGGCGTACCCGTGCGGTTCCAACGAGATCGTCCGAGGCAGAAACCGATTCCAGACAAACACTTGGCGAATCTTCAAAGGTCTCACCTCCTCCATTGGCTCCAAAATGGCTCAAATTCCTCCACCTGCCAAATGAGGAGGCTAATTCCTATTTTAAGAAAAAAATTACAAATTACACGGTGTGTACTTCCAAGTACATGACATGTACTTCTTTCATTTAACTATTCACCTAGCGGCTTTCCAGCAGCGCGACACTATTCAACGGCCGACAAGAGTACACGACATGTACTCCTGAGTACACGGCATGTACTACCACCCAGCTAGCGGATGCTTCACCGCCTTACTATTGTGTCCTACCGACTGACTAAACAGTGTGAAAAGGACCACTACAAGTCATGTAGTCAGTTCCTACACCCTTCGTCACCAGCAAGGATACATGCCCCATGTACTCATCCCTACACGGCCAGAAGTACACGACGTGTGGAAAAAGTAAACGGTGTGTAGTTCCAAAATTTGGGATTTTCCCCCATTTTCCATATTTTATTAAAAACACTTAAGGAAAAGAGAAAAGAGGAAGCCCATACCTCAAAGGGAAGAACCGGGTTCTTACAATTAAAAAAATTATTCATTTATGTTTTTATCATACATATCATTGAGATCATTCATCAACTCCTTTATAAGATCCACCTCTTGGGTGTTATAGTAAAAATTCCATATATGTGACATTTGAATCATTATAAATGCCTTGCAATTAGAAATTTATCAATTTTCTTGATTCTAGATTGAATCCATTCAAAATAACTAATTGATCCGTCTAAAATTGATAATACTCTATCTACATATTATAGAAATAGGAAACTATCCCATAAAAAATGTTTATTCAATTCATTGCTTCTTGTAACACCATAATTTCTGAAATATTTGACTCCCATTGGATCAAAAAAATTAAAATAACTAATTGTTACATAATGTTTTTTATGTTAATTTTGTAGATCCTTGTTAATACATAGAATTAGTTACATTATATTGGTGATTTGAAACCACTGATAACCAATAGAAAATCTCTAGTAGTATAAAACATGGAATAATGCTCTATATCTTCTATAATTACAATATTTCATTGAATGAGATGTGGAAAAACAAATGAAATCAATACACACCCATGTCACTTCACCATATCGACATCCTCACAAACTCAATCACACATAAATCCCAAATAACATCCATATATAACCAAACAAGGAATGAAAATATGATATTAAACTTGGTTTAGACATTATTCCTACTAGCATAGAAGAACTGTGGTATATCATTTAATTTCAAAAAATAAGATATATTAAAATTAAATTATTAAAACATCTAACATTTCTTCTATTTGAACAATAGTGATTCAATATAATGTTTTTTATTCACTTATTGACAATCCATGAAGCATTATATTGATAAAGAGGTTTTTGGTGTGCATTCCCAGTATTTGACATATTTTTAGTTCTAATTTTTTTAATGTTGTAATATTGTTAAAAGATCCTTGATGTATCATTCATGAGAAAATGTGTATTTTTTCACCCTACTTGAGTTGGGTAACATGCACTAGATCATTGTCCAGGTGTCACTAATTGGTGTTATAAACTTTTGGGTATATATGCTATTCTATAATTTTATTCTATAGATATTGTATGCAGGAAGGAGCATCATTCCAGGGAACATGGCTGAATGAATCACTATAAAATCTAGAGGGAACGGTTTTCCAAAGGTTTTTGTTTTTTTTCTTATTAATAAAAGTTTTATAAACATATTATTAGATTGAAATAATTTCAATAAATGTTTGAGGAAATTATATTATTCAAATAACACCTCCATTAATATGGAAAAATACAATAGTGTGTGTGATGGTGTAGTGAAAATTTCTAATCCCAAAAAGGTAGTGTGAAATATTTTCATGAATAGAATTTAAGTAATATAGTATAGAGAAGGAAATATGGAGGTCCAACTTGATAGAAAACTCATGAGTGAATAGATTTTTGGGAATATAAAATTAGATAATCCAAATAGTTTAGTGATTCATCCTTGGGAGATCCCACTCAATTTGGCCAAAATGACCTATGAAAATAGAAGGTTATGGGGGATGAATACCTAGGAAAATATAGTAACTTATGTGAACTGTTCCTTGTAAATGAAATGGAATTGGTTGAATTATCTATGAAGGATTCGAGGAATTAATTTTATAATAGAACATGTAAATTAATGAGGATATTCTGATTCACAATTTATTTATATATGGAAGAAAAAATAAAGTCATCGAAATGAACAAATATCTGTCCTGAGTAATGAGTAGGGAAGAGTTGATATAAGTGATCTGAGGTAGGTAGTTCAATATTCTATTAATTATTTATAAAGGTAACAACTTTTGATCATATTTACCATGGATAAGTCATTACAATACACAAAATATAGTGATTCTTTTTAAATTCTAGTATGACCAAAAAATCATCGATGAATTCTGTTTTGACTAGATATTTGTGCTGAAAAAAATTAAAATTCAAGTGACTTATTTTATTTATATATTTATATTATTAATGAATTTTCGTTACAATCAGATAGGTTTAATGAGTTCCTACCAACATGGGACAATATGTTTATAATTTAAAATAAGAATATGACACATTTATTCCCCCCACACCTCTCAAGACATCTCGGGGATCAACAAGTAGTGATGGAGAACAGATTTTGGGAATTAATTTCTTCATCAGAAATACATTTTTATGGAAAAATTAGTATATACTAATTTTTTTCCAACACTTGATAGAAGAAACAACTAGGTTGGAAAAAATAAAATTTATCAAATATTAAATAACTTATGCTGGATTTTCTTAATTCTACATTTCATTATATTGATGTCAGTGATGTTATATGATTATCCATAACTGAAGATAATAGAATATGTATGGATTCTAATGTCAATGATCTGAATTTTTTCAATAAATCCTTATCTGATTAGATCCATATGAATGTCATGAGTTTTTCTAATGCTAGTACCATGTGAATTTTTTTTTTCAAAATTAATGATGGATATAGTATTTTGAAGGTGGTTAATCTATGGTTCCTCCATTATAGATTTATTGATTGTAAAGTGATTACAACTGAGGGTGATGATATATTCTTATTATGAACCTATAAACATATTTGTGTGATTCAAGGTATTTTTCAAGAGATAAATATTAACGATATTTATAATAATATTTTTGGATTGTTTCCAACTACATGGAATATAAAATGTTCAACTCTAGAAGAGAGGTATTATTCTAATATCTCCGTAGAATATTTGTTAAGTTTTTTTATATCTTAAAAATGCATTTCATGTGATAAGCGATATAAAATCTTTAAAATAATGACATATTTATCAAATACATAAAAAATATTAATATCTATAGAAGAAAAAATGTTGATATGGATGTGGATAATGATATTTAATCTCACCGTTGTGTCTAGGAAATTCATGAGAAAAAATGGTATATTTGAAGGTAATAATAGTTGATGATGAATAATGTGAAGTATTTCTTACAATGATTCCATGAACAATACTCCATCATAGAGGAGAGTAAAAATTAGAGTTAAACAATAAATAAATTTTAGAGGAAGGTATTTCTGTGAAAAAAATAAAATAATGATGTTTATTTTGAGGATGTAAAAAATGAATTTAAATCACATAAAAATTCCTTGATGCGTACTATTAAAAATTGATATTTTAAAAATAAATAAGGTAATGAACCTAAATGTTTTTTCCATATAAAAGTGGAACTTGAAGGATAAATTAATGAAATATATTTTTAATTAAATAATAATACAATGATAAATTTATTTTTCAAATAATAATTAGTATAAAATCAATTCTCTGAAGAAGATTTTAGCCAAATAGGAAAAATATTGTAAAATAGATCTATTAATCATGTTGGATCAGAAGAAATTAGAAATATAAATATTATCATTCAACTAAAAAATAATTTGATTCATCTCCTTGATATAAGACTTTAGGGGAGTAAAAATGTGGTTGAATCCCTTTAAAAATATGTTGTTTCTTTAAGAAAAAACCCTAATTCATTAGTGAAATAATGTGTTTCCTTTATGATGATTCACTTTTTGAGGATAATAAATAGATAATTGTTAAAAATATATCAAGATAGCTTCTGACGTTGTAAATAACATTTTGAGATAATGAAGACCCATATTTAAGGGAAAAAGAGGGAACCGTTCTGATGATGATACATATAAATAATAAATAATGACATGATTAACAAAGGGAATGCATAAGGATGGTTATTCTTAAATCATACAGATTTCATCAAAACATTTAACAATAATTTTTTATGAAAATTAAATTAGAGCACTGAGAATAATTCTATATCCTTTGAAAATTTTCATTGGAATGTGGTTATATTCAATTCTTAGGGACATATGGAGGAAGGAAAGAGATAGTATTTTACTCATAGGAAGTGTTAATTAGGTTGATACATTGGCCACATCTTGTCATATTGTGGAGAGAAAATGATGTGGGGAATGTTGGAAAAGGATAAATATTACATATCATTCAAAACATTAATTAATTATCAATATATATTCTATTATTAATGATTAACATTACCCATTATGATATTGGTAGTAGTATAATAAGAAATGGTTCCTAGTATAATGGATGTCAGTTAAGAATGGATTATAGGTAACCTGAAACTGTTGAATTTGGAAATAGTTTCTCCATGATAAAAAAATAGTGTGACATGACTTTATTTCTAGTTTCAAAGATAAAAATCATAGGTCATATACCTCAAATCATCCAGGGATCTCATTCAAGGAATATAAGAAGACACATAAAGATGATCTGGAATAAATTTATCTTTGTGAAAATGATTAATTTCATCCTATATATTCCCTAGATTGGTTGTTTATCAATCATTAAATGAAAATTTTAATTTAATAAAAAATGTGAATGTTATTATTTAATATCATGGGGAGTTTAAATACAAATTTTACATGCGACTGAATAAAGACATTTGTACTGATCTTTATTGATAGTTTAGGAGACAACATTCTATGTGTGATTCAATATTGTGAATCCAGTATTAATGATCCATTTAATATGAAATGGAGAATAATCAAATCAAATTATGTAAACACTCTTATGAGGGAAAAGACATCTAAATTTAATATAAACTAGATCAGTTATCATGAAAATCAGGTCGCTTTGTGGAGGCTGAAGAACCAAACCTATGGAGTCATATGATTGGTTATATTAACAAACACTGAATTAAAACCATTTCCATTCTTATATATGTATTTTGAATACCATTTAATAAGATAGGCCATGAAAAAACATGTGATGAATGTATACTATAAAATATTAATTGAAGTCTACATTGATCGATGAAAAGAAGGTATTTAATCTTCTCCATTTATTCCATGATGATTAATTTGGTTTGATTAGTATATCTTTAGTATATAAAGAAATATATTTTATTTTTTTCATTCAATACTATAGTAGAATTTGTTTTCCCATAATTATAAAAATCATGAGAGATTTCATGGGATAAAAAAGAGATATCTATGAAGATTAAAAAATGAAATAATGTGGAAACTTTTGAAGTATTTTTTTTATAATTAAATGTAGTATACCACCATTAATTTTGAGAACTATCATGTAAAACATTGAATAATGTATGAATTTTCATCTCTTAGAATCCCATAAAAATCGTGTTGTTGAATTAATAAATCATATAATTTGATATAAAACAAAAACATAAGTCATTGAATGTGTAATTTCTCAACCCTATTGAATATAGGCAACCCATGTCTTGGTGTACACTCAAAATCTGTAATTTCACTTTATTGGGGATGAGAGTACACTGTATTAAATGTGGTATAGATGGAATTCCTCTTTAAAAACAGTTCATCCTTTTAGACATAAGTGTTGCATCCAAAATAAATAAGTTAATAATGGTAAGTATGTTACATTGGTAGATAAATGAACATTTATTTAATGATCAACAAATATTTCATACTATAAATGTTATAAAAATGCTGATTTTTATTGGATAAATGACATCAAATTCACTGAGGAGAAAAATATGATGAACTCTACTGTCACAAAAAATATAAATTTTTATGAAAAATATTGGATAAAAATGATTTCATCGCAATTACAAAATCTTTAAAAACATGTATGAATGATCACGATTCCAACAATAAAAAGAATAGGTTATTTTTTTAGATGAAAAATAATTTTTACTCATAGGGGAAATATGGGTGTATAATTTATCTGTCAAAATTTTTCAATGATTGAAATTCCCCCACTAATACAAGAATAATGATGAATATTAATCACATTTCTATTAATTCAATAGTGTAAATAACTTCATTTTAGTAGGAATAAAAAGATGAATCGAGGGTTCAAGACATGAATGAAGAATTGGATCAAGTTGAATAAATAAATATGGGATGTTTTAAATAGGACAAAAAATAGTAATGTGATTGGAACCCATAGGATCTTCATTAATAAATATCACAAACATGAAAATGTGACATGAAATAATTAATGAATAATGTGGAATGAATATTCGCAATTTGGAGAAGGTTATGTTGAATAGAAATTTTTTATGGTAGCTTGACTAGAGTCGTTCAGTATCTTTATGGATATGGTAATTCAAAGAGGATACAATGTTTTTAAGATTAATGTAAATTTGTAATTATTAAATTGAATTCTCAAAGAATGAGTTTACATTAAACATCTCGTGGTATTTGTGAATATATATTATTAAAAAAGTCCTATATATTTTAGAAAGAGATATATAGACTAATGTAGGAACCAATGGTCGGGTATGCTTGGCAGGATTTGTATTTCAAAATATAAAATTCAAATGTGGAGGTTTCAACCATAATATTATTTTGAAGACATCAATATAAGGCTTCATTAAGGTTCTTTTTTATTTTCATAATATCATGATTGGTGAAAGAAAGTTGAATCCCAAGGAAGAGTTTTATAGTCAACCGAAATCATAAATTGAAATGTCTATGATTTCATATCTCACATTGTTTTCGGGAATTAAGTGATAAAAAATAATGAAAAAAACATTATACATAATGAAAATTATGAAAAAGATCCACAGAATATGATTAATATGAATTGACTGAATCAAATGAGAATGCCAATTTGGGTTGAAAAAAATATTAAGAAGTAAGAGGATGTGAAGTTGTTTGATCAGACCTTTTATATGAGAATAATTTAATATTTATATATTTTACTTCAAAATGTAGAGATATTATCTTTGTGTCATGTTTAGTTGCTTATTTATAGAGTAATATAATGGAAGTTCATATTACAACAGTTAAATGAATCATTAGGTATATCCTAGGTACATTCATATTTTTATTTAACATTGATTCAATATCGGCTAATGAATTGATTGAAATTTTTATAATGGTTGGGCTGGTGATGTGGTAGATCAATAATCCATGAGTTTTGGTGTATTCATCATTTGAAATAAAAGTATGGTATTGTTGATAAAGAAGAATAAAATAACTACAACTAGTATGGGTGAATAATAATATATCTTAGTGACTAAGGAATGCACTTAAATTTTGTTGGTAAAGAAATAGTTGATGGATATTTTAGAAAAGTTGAGTCAACTGGTTGTGATGTTCTATGATAATAAGAGTACATATCATGATAAGTATATCACAACACTCTCATGCCATGATTATTAAAATCATGTATCACACTATTAAAGAAAATTTTGAAAATATAAAGTTCATAAAGTAAATTGTTGGAAATAATGACTAATTATGAGGCATAACGACTACTTATTAGTTACACCAATATTTGAGAAACATCAGTTTAACCACGTTCTTCAAACACCTACCACAACCTGAGGCAATTTATATTTATCCCTTATCTCCCTCCCATATAACATTGTATCTATTTCACTACATATTTAACAGGTTTCATGGTTTTATTTTTAATGGGGGAGGAATGATGGTGAAATTCAATGGATATGTCAACTATTTGAAGTGGCTAGATTGATGGTGAAATTCATTGGTGATGGCTTAGTTCTAGAGTGATTAGTAAATGGGGTGAAAGATATGTCGTCACATTCAGGGGGAAAATATTGTATGAAATTCATAGGGATATATAATCCATTTGTAAATGGTGTTTTTGAGTTTTATGGTACTAAATGACATCACAAATTAGAATTAAAAATAATACAAGGCCTGGAATAATCTCTTAAAATCTAGTTTTCTACCAGAAATATTTCTTTCATAGACATAGTGTGATTGAAGATTTTTTTTAAATCTAGTTGGGGGAATAATATTTTTTTCCAGAATTGAATTTCCATTTTGATTTATGAAAAACCCAAAATGGGAGAATGTTGAACTAACATGATTAAATATGTCGATTTTTTTTGTTTTCAATCCATGATGGTTTTTGGTAATCCTAAGATTTGGTTTTTTATGGTTTGGTTTCTGAGAATTTTTCTAATGATTGGGTCTAGAAATATTACAGGAAGATATATAGTTTTTTGGAGGATGTTAAATGTATAATTCATGAGAAAATGGGAAATTTTTCCATAGTGGTGCTGGGAAATTAGTGTTAGTAATTATTGAATGTTTCATGTGTATTTGGTGTGTGCATGTGAGGTTGTATTGGGGTCTGTTTCATACTTATCAATATCTAATGAGATGTAATGGGCCATGTGCTGGTTGATTTGGGAGAACAATAAACTGTGAAATCTTGTGTGAAGGGTTACATGAAGGTCGATGGCTTTCCTACAAACATTGTGATATTTCCTTTATTTGTGGTTAATAAAAATTAGTATAATGATTAGAGGTCATCCCATAATTTATGGAAATCCTGTATAAACTAGATATGAGTGAAGCATCTTGGTGAATGATTTTCATGATATTAGATGCACAAACAGGTAGATAGAAGAAAATACATTATTGAGTATTGTAACTAGGGTATAGGGATGAAATTAGGGTGATCCATCATGTGAAAACTCACCTAAGAAAATAGAGTTTCTTTATAAGGATCCGACCTTAAACATTACTTATTATTGAATTAAATGAATAATTCACATTGAGGATCTTTTCAGGTTTAGAGTTTTAGAGAATTAGAACATAACTATTACATCTCAAAAGATTACAAAGTAAACACTTCTACTAAGTTTCCATAGAATAAAAAAAACTCTTAAAAATAAACATGTCTAGTTCCATGTTTTATATATCATGACATTCCCTTGATCCCATCCTCAACCCTATTCCACATTAAGTCCTGTGAAAAACATTTCAAAGAAACTTGGGGTGGGCATAAAAATCTTAGTAAGGGGTACACAAAGAATAATAACTAATAGTTTATCAAAACAAAAAGTAAACCATGTATACTTTATCAAAGTAATACTTTTCACCTTTATGAAGTAGTAAAAACTCTTCATTGAATAAAAGATCATTACTTGCCCTTTTGTAACCAAAATATTACAATAAAACCCATATAAAGAACACATAACATATAAATGTAACTTGGGACATAAACATACTTAAGTGGAATAACCATACGGTCGATTCCACACATATCACTTAATGGAATAGCCATTCGGAAAACTTCCATACATAATTAATGGAATAGCCATACGACTGACTTCCATACCCAATGCATTGGAGGTTATAACGTAACCACCCGTCCTGGTATTCACGGCACCACCTGTCTTATGGTTTATCACGTAACCACCCGTAAAATGTCCAAGTACAAATATAAAATCATAAAACATAAAACCAATATGAAGGAATGATAACATTTCCACATTTCAATCACAATATATCATTTAAATATATTTCCATAATAGAATCCTTTATCAAAACCATTTTCAATACCAAAATACATAAAAGAGTATATGGTATTTATTTTATTTTAAAAACATTACGGCTTGTTGAGGATGCCAAAGACCAAATAATACTCGTGGCGGTGGAAAAGTTTATTGTCACCACGTACGTTAAAAGAAACATTCCTTTCTGTCATTTTTAAAACGCTTCATAGAAAAAGATTCCTTTTGTATAAAAGTAAAAGTCAAATGATTTTATACACTGTAAAAATGAAAGTTGTGTATAAAAGGAAATATGCCTCAATGAAAGGAGATTGAGACGAAGTCCAATACCTCGAGTCTAACTTGACTCGATCATTCTTTAACATCCTGAATAATAAACTTGAGTTAATTTCTACTTGATTAAGAACCTTTTTAAAGTTAATTATTATTTTTAAATCACTTATTTTCCATGTTATAAACATTATGTTACCATTTAAGTTAATAATGATTGTTTTGTTAATAATTGGTTCTTAAGTCGAAAGTGGACTTCTTACAATTACATGTTGTTCTTGTTGTCAAAGGTTTGTTATATACAGAATGAAATTCCTGATTTGGATAGCATATATATCATATATATCCAGCATATACATGTATTTATAATATTACATTATCATTTAGAGGTAAGAAATGAAATGCATCGTTCTTGGAGACGGTAAGCTGTACGTACGCATGAACGCTACTTTCATTTCGTTGTCATATTAATGGAATTAAAATTAAATGAGAGGCATGTATATTTTAATTACAGAATTATATTAAAAATTTAGATGTATAATTCCTTATATATATCCATTATATACATGTACTTTTAATATTACATTACATTTGGGGATAAGAAATGAAATGCCCCGTTTATTGAGATGGTAAGCCGTACGTATGCATGAACGCTACTTTTATTTATTTTTCATACTTTAATGGAAAGAAATAATAATGATATAGAGGTATATTATAATTCCAGTATAACATCATATATAATAACTTTAAATCCATCCTTTATACGTCCCACATATGGCATTAACAAATCACATCACTTTGAGGGGGCGGTAGTCCGCACTTCCTTAAATGAAGATATCGCTTTTAGCCATAATGTAAACCATAAAGGTATTCTCAAAATGAAAAATACATAAGCTTAAGGAAAACATAAACATATTATATATCATATATAAGTATTGTGTCATCTTAATGGCCACCTTTGAAGGTGTTAAAATAATGTTGAACAATCATCCTTTCGGGAGGCAGAAATTCACCATCCACGGAAACAGTACATTCTTTAACCAGTAGACGTAGGTGCGTGTAAGTGTAGCTCGAATCGTTCTTATAACAACATCCTTGTATATTGTGTATATTTGAGTCGTTACAAAAGAAAATTATAAAAAGATAATAGGGGGTTGGAGAAGCAAAATAAAACAAAAGGACTCAAAAGAAGACATTACCTTAAAATCGGGTAACTCTCTTAGATTTGAGCTGAAAGGATTCATTGGGAAGACTTATTCGAAAATTGAGGTTTCAAGGAGTATGAGAGGTATGTGTAGAGAGAAAATGGGTAGGGTTTGGCCGAGCCAAAGGCTTTGGGAGTGTGGGTAAGGAGGTAGAGGTGGGGGCCTTTTTTAAGAGGAGAGGAGGGGCACTCTTGGAAGGTAAAGAAAAGTCACTTTATTTTAAAATGGTATTCGGATTTATGAGGTCCCACATTGATGTTTTTCGAGTATAAGTTGACAAGGGTTCGAAATACACCCATAAAATAGGTTTTGGCCTTTTTTAGGTCTTAGAGTTTACATTATCTTTCCATTTTATTTAAATCGTTAAATAATGAGGTCACAGCTGCATCATCATGATGTCATAAATAATTTAATTTATTTAATGTCTAAAAATTATAAATTAAATACTATGATGTAGGAAAACTTCTTATCTTTCTAATTAATATTTATAGTCAAACATCTAACTTTTATAGCCCAATGTAAAAATTGTTTTAGTAAAACATCTCATGTCTGTGTCATTTTTACTTTAACATTAAATAAAAAGTTATTTATGTCATTTCCCAACCAAAGTGGCTACATGGTGTCCCCAATTTGACCCATGGATTGTCTTGGTCGGCCATGACACATCGATAAGGGTAGGACATGTGTCAAGCTCATCTCATATTATTAAAACATTATTTTTACCTTAAACTACACTAATTACCTCTAATCGCGATTAAGAACTTAAAAGTTACTATTCACCAAAAAATATTGTAATCTCATTGAACCACATTTTACTTCTTAATGAAAACCATGTATGTTGGATTTTTGTAATTAAAAACACAGAAGTGGTAAATTTTCATTTAAACGAAAAATCAGTTTTTATAAGTACCACTTAGTGGTTTCACTATTCATAAAAAATTGACGTTTTTTAGAAAAATACCAAAACTTCACCCTAAGCTATATTTGATATTATGAATTCAAAAATGAAGTCCATTGTACAAAATTCACAACATATAAGTTTAATTAATTAATTTAATAAATAATTTCCGCTGTTAGAACAAATAGCGTGTTTTTAAGAAACAATAAGTATCAAAAGATTGACACTAGTTTAAGTCCGATTTCAAAAGTGAAATTAATTCCAACGACCACTATTGGATTTAATGGTAAAAATATATTCAAATTTCACTTTAAAACCAATTCAAAAGATAATATAATCATATAAATAAATTATATTAAAAAGTGGTTTTGAATTAAAATACAACATTTTACATTATTCATTAAAAAATGAACTTTATCGGAAAAATACCAAAAATTTACACAAAGTAAAATTTGTTGTCACGATTCTAAAGTAGAGTTATATTTAGTTCAATAGAATGTATAAGAGTGAACAAAACTATATTTAATGACGGTTCTCCATCAAATGATGATAAGTGGACCCTCCGTGAAAATTCGAGTATATAAGCCTAAAATTGAATTCTTTTCGTATTTTAAGACTTTATCCTTTATTAGATAAATGTAAAAACATTTAACAAACATATATAATCATATTTTAGTTATTTCTATCCATTCCCTCCAGTACAATGGCTACGTGTTAACTAACATTTAAAATAATATTATTTTATTACTAGTGTGCAACGCATGATTTCAAAGAAACTCTTTGTTGCGTATCGGGTACGCTATCGAACATAGCAACCCCTTTAAAGTAAAATTTATATTTAATTTGGAAATATTAATAAATATGAAAATTTATTGTTCTTTATTTACCTGGGATGTTACATCCTTCCCCCCTTTTGGGAATTGCGTCCTCGCAATTTTATTCACTTATCAAAATAAGTGGGGGTATTTATCGCTCATAGAATTTTCAGATTCCCACATTGTTGCTTCAACCATATGGTTTTTCCACAAAACCTTTACCTAGTGAATTACCTTATTTCGCAACAGTTGCTCTCTTCCGTCGAGAATCTGAACTGGTTGTTCTTCATAAGATAGGTTCTCTTCCAGCTGAACTTCCTCTGGACTCAAAACATGATATGGATCTGCCATATACTTTCTCAGCATCGAAACATGGAAAACATTGTGTACCTGAGATAAACTCGGAGGTAAAGCCACTCTGTATGAAACTAATCCAACACTCTCCAGAATTTCATATGGTCCAATGAACCATGGACTCATATTTCCTTTCTTACCAAATCTCGTCACACTTTTCCATGGAGAAACCTTGAGAAAAACATGATCACCTACCTCGAAAGATAGATCCTTCCTCCAGTTATCCGCATAAGTCTTTTGCCAGCTTTGAGCTGTTCTCATGTGTTTCTGAATCAACTGATCTTTTTCTTCCATCTCTTCTACCAATTCTTGTCCCATCAGCTTCCTTTCACCCAATTCATCCCAAAATGCTAGTGTTCGACAAAGCTTCCCATATAATTCCTTAAATGGTTCCATCTATATACTGGAATGAAAATTGTTATTATAAGAAAACTCAACCAAAGAAAGATGTTGGTCCCAACTTCCCTGATAATCCATTGAACAAGCTCATAGCATATCCGCCAAGGTCTGAATTGTTTGTTCTGACTGCCCATCTGATTGTGGATGAAAAGCTGTACTAAAATTTAATTCAGTACCCAAAGACTACTGAAGGCCTTTCCAAAAGTTAGAAGTAAACCTGGGATCACGGTCAGATACAATGGAGAGAGGAAATCCATGTAACCTGACTATCTCTTTAAGATACAAACGAGAAATTTGATCTAGGGAAATATTATATCATATGGAAAGGAAATGAGTAGATTTAGTCAAGCGATCAATAATAACCCAGATTTCATTATTACCTCGAGGGGTCTTCGGCAATCCCACAACAATGTCCATGGATATATTTTACCATTTCCACTCTAGCACTGGTAAAGGCTAAAGCATCCCTTTTAGTAACTGCCACTCTGCCTTAACCTGCTGACAAGTCAAACACTTCACAGTAAAATCATCATTATCCCTTTTCATTCCATCCCCCCAGTAATACTCTCACAGATCTCTATACATCTTACTACTGCCAGGATGAACTGAAAACGGGGAACTATGAGCTTCACATAACAACTATTTCTTAAAATGTGAATCACAAGGCACACCCAATCTCTTCCCAAATCTCAAAACACAATCCTTATCAATGTTGAATACAGGAAACTTACCCTTATGAACCAACTCTACCTTTTTCTGCAACTCACTGTCTTGCTTCTGTGCTTGCTTTATTCTGTCTGATAGAGAAGATTTCACTGATACCTGAAACAAAATAGAAGAACGTCCTGCACCAACAACTTCTATGCCAAAGTTCATCAAATCCTTAACCAAAAGATCACGTTCCCACCGCAACATTGCTAATGAAGCATTACTTTTTCGTCTCAAAGCATCGACTATTTTATTTGCTTTTCTTGGATGGTAATGAATTGTATATTCATAATCCTTTATTAATTCCAGCCATCTCCTCGGTCTCATGTTCAATTATTTCTGAGTGAATATATACTTTAAACTTTTGTGATCAGTATATATTTCACACATTACTCATGATGCCTCCACATTTTTAATGAAAAAAACAACAGCAGCTAATTCCAAATCATGTGTAGGGTAATTTACCTCATGAGTTTTCAACTCTCGTGAAGCATAAGCAATTACCTGATCATTCTGCATTAGGACACAACCAAGTATTTTCAATGAAGCATCACTATAGATAACAAACTCCCAATTCTTGGAAGGAAGTACCAAAACTGGCACATTCACCAATCTTCTTTTCAACTCCTAAAAAAAATCATCACATTCTTTTGTCCAGATAAACTTAACACCATTACGAGTTAGCTTATTCAATGGACTAGATAACCGTGAAATATTATCAATAATCCTTCGGTACTAACCTGCCAAACCAAGAAAAATAAAGATCTCGGTTACATTTGTGGGTCTTGGGCATTCCTCAACAACTTTTGTTTTAGCAGGATCAACAGTTATGCCATCTTTTGAAACAATGTGACCTAGGAAAGAAATTTGTTGTTACCAAAACTCACACATTCCGAATTTTTGATATAGTTTCTTTTCATTTAAGGATTGCAAGATAACCCTTAAATGACTTTCATGATCCTCTTTACTTTTAGAAAACACCAAAATATCATCAATAACACAACCACCATTTATCAACTGAATCAACTGAGCCATCACCGCAATAAACTGCTCAATTCTGATTCTGACCATCTCAGCATCCTGATTTGGAAGGTCATTTCCCTCAGTATGCCTTCCCAAAAAAGCTTCTCTGATTATTCAACGATAAACCATTCTTAATGCAGAAATACCTTAGGTGAAGCAACATGGTAATCTTTAAATTCTATATCATTTCAATCATACCATAAATTAACTTACAATTTTACACTTTTCTAACTCCTAAAGTTGTCTAAACCGACCTTTGATACCAACTATAAGGCACCGGCCTTAAACAATACTTAATATTGAATTAAATGAATAATTCAAATTGAGGATCTTTTTAGGTTTAGAGTTTTAGAGAATTAGAACATAACTATTACATCTCAAAAGATTACAAAGTAGACACTTCTACTAAGTTTCCATAGAATAAAAAAACTCTTAAAAAGTAACATGTCTAGTTCCATGTTTTATATATCATGAAATTCCCTTGATCCCATCCTTGAACCTATTCCACATGAAGTCTTGTGAAAAAAAATTCAAAGAAACTTGGGGTGAGCATAAAAAGCTCAGTAAGGGATACACAAAGAATACAAACTATTAGTTTATCAAAACCAAAAGTAAACCATGTATACTTTATCAAAGTAATACATTTCTCCTTTATGAAGTAGTAAAAACTCTTCACTAAATAAAAGATCATTGCTTACCCTTTTGTAACCAAAATATTACCATAAAACCCATATAAAGAACACATAACATATAAAGGTAACTTGGGACATAAACATACTTAAGTGGAATAACCATACGGTCGACTTCCACACATATCACTTAATGGAATAGCCATTCAGCCAACATCTATACATACATAATGGAATATCCATACGACCGACTTCCATACCCAATGCATTGGAGGTTATAACATAACCACCCATCCTGGTATTCACGGAACCACCCATCATATGGTTTATCACGTAACCACCCGTAAAATGTCCATGTACCAATATAAAATCATAAAACATAAAACCAATATAAAGGAATGACAACATTTCCACATTTCAATCACAATATATCATTTAACTATATTGACATAATAGAATCCTTTATCAAAACCATTTTCAAAACCAAAATAAATAAAAGAGTATATGGTATTTATTTTATTTTAAAATCATTACGGCTTGTTGAGGAAGCCAAAGACCAAATAATACTCGCGGCGGCGGAAAGGGTCATTGTCACCGCGTACGTTAAAAGAAACATTCCTTTCTGTCATTTTGTGAAACGATTAATAGAAAAAGATTCCTTTTGTATAAAAGTAAAATTCCAAGGGATTTATACACCGTATAAAAGAAATTTGTGTATAAAACGAAATATGCCTCAAAGAAAGGAGATTGAGACGAAGTCCCATACCTCGGGTACGACTTGACTCGATCGTTCTTTAACGTCCTGAATAATAAACTTGAGTTAATTTATACTTGATTAAGAACCTTTTTAAAGTTCATTATTCCTTATATATAACTTATTTTCCATGTTATAATCATTATGTAACTATTTAAGTTAGTAATGTTTGTTTTGTTGATATTTTGATCTTAAGTCGAAAGTGGACTTCTTACAATTACATGTTGTTCATGTGGTCAAAGGTTATTTATGTCCAGAATGACATTCCTGATTTGTATAGCATATATATCATATATATCCAGCATATACATGTATTTATAATATTAAATAATCATTTAGAGGTATGAAATGAAAGGCACCGTTCATGGAGACAGTAAGTCGTACGTATGCATGAACGCTACATTCATTTCTTTATCATACTTTAATGGAATGAAATAATAATGATATATATGTATATTATAATTCCAGTATAACATCATATATAATAATTTTAAATCCATCCTTTATATGTCCCACATATGGCATTAACGAATCACATCACTTTGAGGGGGCGGTAGTCCGCACTTCCTTAAATGAAGATATCACGTTTAGCCATAATGGAAACCATAATGGTATTCCCAAAATGAAAAATAATTATGATTAAGGAAAACATAAACATATTATATATCATATATAAATATATTGTCATCTTAATGGCCACATTTGAAGGTGTTAAAAGAATGTTGTACTATCATCGTTTCGGGAGGCAGAAATTCAACATCCACGGAAACAGTATGTTCTTTAACAATTAGATGTAGGTGTGTGTAAGTGTAGCTCGAATACTTCTTATAAAAACATCCTAGTATATTTAGGATACTAGATTTGTTACAAAAGAAAAGAATAAAAATAGTTTAGGGGGTTGGAGAAGCAAAACAAAACAAAAGGACTCAAAAGAAGACATTACCTTAAAATCGGGTAACTCTCTTAGATTTGAGCTCAACAGCTTCCTTTGGAAGACTTCTGTCCAAAGTGAGGCTTCAAGGAGTAGTAGAGGGATGTGGAGAGACAAAATGGGCAGGTATTGGTCGATCCAAAGGATTTGGGAGTGTGGGTAAGGAGGTAGATGTGGGGGCCTTTTATAAGAGGAGATGAGGGGCACTCTTGGAAGGTAAAGAAGAGTCACATTATTTTAAAATGGTAATAGGATTTAAGAGGTCCCAAATTGATTTGTTTCGAGGGTAAGGTGACAAGGGTTCTAAATCCACCCATCCAATAGGTTTTGGCCATGTTTAGGTCTTAGATGTTACATTATCTTTCCATTTTATTTAAATCGTTAAATAATGAGGTCATCGCTGCATCATCATGATGTCATAAATAATTTAATTTATTTAATGTCTAAAAATTATAAAAAAAATAATATGAAGTAAGAAGTCGTATTATCTTTCTAATTAATATTTATAGTCAAACATCTGACTTGTATATCCCAATGTAAAAATTGTTTTAGTAAAACATTTCATGTGTGTGTCATTTTTACTTTAACATTAAATAAAAAGTTATTTATGTCATTTTTAAACCAAAGTGGCTCCATAGGATCCCCAAGTTGACCCATGGATTTTCTTGGTCGGCCATGACACATCTAATAAGGGTAGGACATGTTTCAAGCTCATATCATATTATTAAAACATTATTTTTACCTTAAACTACACTAATTACCTCTAATCGCGATTAAGAACTTAAATGTTACTATTCACCAAAAAAATATTTTAATCTCATTGAACCAAATTTTACTTCTTAATTACAACCATGTATGTCGGATTTTTTAAATTCAAAACACAGAAGTGGTAAAATTTCATTTTAACGAAAAATCTGTTTTTATAAGTACCACTTAGTGGTTTCAGTATTCATCAAAAATTGATGCTTTTCAGAAAAATACCAAAACTTCACCCTAAGCTATATTTGATATTCCAAATTCAAAAATGAAGTCCATTTTACCAAATTCACAACATATAAGTTTCATTAATTAATTTAATAATTAATTCCTGCTGTCAGAGTAAATAGCGTGTTTTTATGAATCAATAAGTATCAAAAGATTGACACTAGTTAATGTCCGATTTCAAAGTGAAATTAATTCCAAAGACCACTATTGGATTTAAGGGTTAAAATATATTCAAATTTCACATTAAAACCAATTCAAAAGATAATCTAATCATATAAATAAATTATATTAAAATGACGTTTTGATTTAAAATACAACATTTTACACTATTAATTAAAAAATGAACTTTATCGGAAAAATACAAATATTTTACAGAAAGTAAAATTTGATGTCCCGATTCTAATGAAGAGTTATATTTAGTCCAATTGAATGTATAAGAGTGACCAAAACTATATTTAATGACGGTTCTCCATCAAATGTTGATAAGTGGACCTTCCGTGAAAATTAGAGTATATAAGCCTAAAATTAAATTCTTTTCGTATTTTAAGCCTTTATACTTTATTAGATAAATGTAAAAACATTTAAAAAACATATATAATTATATTTTAGTTATTTCTATCCATTCCTGCCAGTACAATGGCTACGTGTTAACTAACATTTAAAATAATATTATTTTATTACTAGTGTACAATGTACGATTTCAAAGAAACTCTTTGTTGAGTATCAGGTACGCTATCGAACCAAGCAACCCCTTTAAAGTAAAATTAATATTTAATACGGAAATATTAATAAATATGAAAATGTAATATTCTTTATTTACCTGGGATGTTACATTCATGAAGCTATCATGGATGAATCCAAAGCATTTAAAAAACTATACTATAATGAATCCAATAGATTATATGAAAGTAAATATTTTAAATCCAAGTGTTTTAGTGAGTAATAGATATGAAAATATAGTGAGTTGAGTGATGTTGACCAACTAAAATCTAAAATGTGGGTGAGAAATATAGGATGTATTTGGGTAATGAATTGGGGCGTCAAAATTTTAAATTAATAATGAAATTTTCAATTAAATTTTATTTATAATTTTTTAAAATAGTTTCATGGTGTTAAAAATTTGAAGTCATCATTTAATGTATTGAGAATGAATACATGAAAAACATTATTAATGGGAAGTAGTGCATTATTCCATAAATTATTTGTAATAAAAATATTCCTCGAAAGTGGATTATATGGATAGATTATTATACTTGGTAAATTATAGTGAGATATAATGGATTTTGTTATGAACTACATACCATCTATTCATGATCCTTGGATTATCCCATACCAATGATCCATGCAAAAATGATTATTTATTTATTATTCATTAGTTTTTTAGTGAATATACATTCCAATTAGATATGTTTAATGTGTTCTTACTAATGTGGGGAAAATATCCTACAAAATATAAAGGAAAAATAGATATCCTAATTCACCACTCCTTTCATAGTGCATCCTGAGGCATAATAATATCACGGTGTTAAACTATTTGAATCCTGAAACGTTTTCAACCTGTGACCTCATCCCATTTGGATGAGCCCGTAAGGGGCAGAGCATTGCACTAGGGTTATCTCCTCACCGCCTCCACCTTCTGCTCGTCTTTTCGCAGCGACCACCCCTGTGGTTGGTGGATCTGGTGGCTTCATCGTCCGGTGGCCTCGTTCGGTCAACATCACCATTCGCCATCCTCGCTCTATTCTTGGTGGAGTGGTGTCGTTCCGTGACTGAGGATTCAGATCCAAAAACCTGAGGTCTTATTTTTTCTTCTGGTGAGTGAATGTGGTTTTTTTCTGCGGTCTTCGATTCCGAACAGGTCGCGGTGAAGGGGTTTCGGCTTCGGGAATCTTCCTGGAGTCAGAACTTCTATTTTCATCTTCTTCGTATTTTCGATCTTCTGGATCTTTAGTTTCTGCGCGTGTTGACCCTATGATTTGGTTAATCTTCATTTATGATTTTATCTTTTCTGGATGGAAGGAAGGATTGCTGTTGCTCGCGGTATGATTTTGTCTATTGTGTTGGTGAATCATTTGAATCTGCGGTTTCTTATGGCATGGTTTTCCTGATGAAGGAAGTTTCTTTCCTTATTGGTGATGATTTAGTGATGGTGATTCTAGAGATGGTGTATCTGAATTGGACAGTACTTCAGTCAGTAGAGGACACAACATTGATGAATGAGGAACAGCCGTGGTTTTCTTCGGATCAGGGTGCGCAGTATGTTTTCGTTCCATGGTTCGTGGTCTCTCAGCATTGATTGTGTTTGTGATAAAGTGTTAAACTGGTGATGCAGTTGAAATTGTTGTGTGGTGGTGTTAATGCCGTTTTATGGTTTTGAAATGGTTAATTCATGATGTTGTGAAGTGGGGATGTGCAAGTGGTGAAGTCATGAAATGGGTACCAGCAACCCTTAAATCGGGCTTTAGAAAATGGGTAAAAAATGATTTGTAGGCTGGACCTCATCCCACTTAGATAAATTAATTCCATGTGATTCAATTGGTTTTCTCGACATACAATGATCTTGGTGAAATTTTCAAAGGTCACCCCCAACCCCAATTTCCTATACAAAAATTGAAACCTTGGTTGTTATCAATCAGTGAATTTGAAAATAATTCTGACACAAAAAATTGATGATTCATATATTGTCTTCAAATAAAAATTCTTTTACTATGGTCATATCCAAATATGAAACTATTTGTAACTTCCTAAAAGAGATTATAACATAAGAAACAATATTCATAATCCAGCATTCAGAATAGTACCACTAATTCACCTAGTTCAAGAAAATACCCAATTATATTGGTCCTCCTATTTTTTACATTTACAAATATAATACTGACACAAAGTCAGAACCCCATTTTCCCTAGTTCCACCATCAAAACACAATGAATTGGATCATCAAAAAATATATCACATTTTATAAAACCAAAAACTCTTTTATTCATCTTTATAAAATTCAATGACATATATTCTATAATAATTATATTCTTAATTTTCAATACAAATTAAACTTGGTGATAACCACTTTATTTTATATATTTTTTTACTAATTTTTATTTATCATAGAATTGTGTAATCACTATATAACCACATTATTTTTATCATGTTTCCCAATTATTTTTAATTTTATATGTTATTAATAAGAATAGATCTATATAAGCAGTATATAATAATAATATTTTTTAGAAAATGGAATATTCATTTTGGAAATATTTCTATTATTCATGTATTTTTAAAACCATCGTATTTTTCATAGATTTTTTATTAGACATTATTTTTCTACAACCATTTATTATAATTTTTATAATGAATGTTTTTGTATAAACATAATATTTTTATATCTTCTTCCTTTATCAAAACATTGGTGATAACAGCTATATTTGCCAAAAAATTATTTTATAACCACTATATTTGTTGTTAATTTTCATGATATTATACCCTTTTTACCTTTCCCGCTATTCTCAACTATTATTTTCCAATTTCATAACATTTATTACCATTTTCATAATATTTATTTTTATAGAGAATTTATAATAACATTTGTACATATTTTTATTAGAATAATTGGTTGACCTGGTACCCTATTACATGTTAATATATTTATCACAGATTTGTCAAATAATTTTTTATTTATATTATAATTTTATTAAATAGTATGTTGATATATATCTTATATTTTTAAGATACTGTTCCATTTTTTCTCAAGTGTTCCTTTTGATTGTTTTCTACTGTTCGATAATATTGTATAATTTCTAATCTAATTTTCATAATAATATTATTTATTTTAAGAAGACATATTCTCATTTTCATAATATATATTAATATTTATGAAATTCATTATATTCCATTTTCTATTTGTCACCAAAATGAATCCTCATAAAATCACCCTCATCCCCCTTCCCCACTTTATTCCCACGTCCTTCCTCTCATAGCTATGTGTCTCTACAATTGATCCTCCTTGAATCACATAATAATTCTACACACATTCTTTAATAAAACCTTTTACAACCCAATTTTATAAATTAAAATAGTACCTCTATCAAATATATCTCTCCCCATTTCATTACCCTATATTTCTCTATCTATGATCTATATCCACCTCTTTTTATTCATTCACAACTCCCAAGACATATGTGGTGCATGTTATCATTGACACATTCTTCAATGGAATCACTCTACATTGTTACATCTATTGATGGAATCACTAACTCATCCACCTGATTCTGACACGATGCTTACATTGGTTTCATCCATCTTCCCTATAAATAATCTATTCATAGTACCATATAACACAAATGCCTATTTTCATTTTTTTACTCTTAGATATAATTAGTTTCTCTTCAATCATTATATTTGTTACCCACTTCATTACATAAACGTTGTTAAATATATTTATGGATTGATTCCAAAATATGTTTTTCATCATATATGTAACAGTCTACACTTTTAAGGACCATTATTTTGTATAAATGGCAGTGGGTGGGTCTCTATAGAGACTTGAGGTGGTTTTATGGATGTTGGTAGTTATGAAAAATTGAAGCATCTAATTCCCATTCTGAAAGGGTGATTAATGGTGTGATTTTATGTTTTCTGTAATGTGATGTTGGTGATACAAGGATTTCGTTTGGGCTTGGATATTTTTAGAGAATATATTATCAAAGTGAAAGTATAGTTAATGATGTGTTTTAATTTGTGCCAACTCTCTATGAATTGTGGACGATGTTCAAAGAATTAGGGATTTCATGTGAAAAATGGAATTCAAGGATTTTATTTCATAATAGTTATGGAATTCATGTCATGAATATGGAATTCATGACATGAACCAAGTAAGTTTCATGTTGTTTATAACTTGATGTCTCAAATAAATTCCTTAATAAAACCCTTGTTTCTCTTGGTTTTGGGGTGCACCATAGATTCATCAAGAGGATCTTCCAGCCCCTTTCCTATAGCATTGATCATTGGTTATACATGTTGATATTTGGATATGCACTATGAATTATTCTCTTTATCCCCATGTTTTGTAACGTTATTTCCACGTAGATTCATTATAATGGTATTTTATTTGTTTATGTTATATTTTGGCTATGTTTTCGAACACCCTTGATGTGGTTTAGGTTGATCATGAATTTTAAAATGTCTTTGGGAATTTTTGGTGGTTTCCTCTTCACCATATGGTGCACATTGATTAAGAAAGCTTATTTTTTGGCAGGGCATCCTTATTCGTTTTTTATTTATGTCCAACATGTTGGTATATCATGATTTTTCCTTATATTAGGTGGATATTAGGGGTCGACCTTATAAATATAATTAATTTTAAGATCTAAAATTGATGTGGATAGGGATAAATAAAATTCATTTACTGCTTTTATTATATTTCTGTTGATATTACCTATTCTTGTTTCCAATAAATAAATTAATAGTTGTATGGAACTTTTTATTTGTTATAGAAGATGTATGATTGACCCTTGTGGTGTTGTTATTTGATATCACCAATAATAAATGTATACAAAATGTATATATCAAAAATAAATGCATGTCTCAAAAAATAATATTTGTATGACAATACCCGTGTTAAATAACGAAGTGAAATAATAAAATGCTTTGAAAATAATATTTGTAATCTAGGATGTTATGAATTTTGAGGTTATTGTTTTTGAGTTTACTTGTGTATAGAAAATCAAGCTCTTAAAAATATTATTTCTTAATTTATGAAAATTTATATACATTAATGAAAAACATATGTTAAAGACCTAGTGTCCTGGGAAGTCTATTTTTATATTATATCAAATTTATAATAAAAATGAATCTTTTAATTTTATTCTTTATAACTATCTCAATAAAAAATTCAATTTTCTAAATATAATTGGATAAGTAATCAAAAACAATGAAAAAAGAGGTGAGCTAAATATACATATATGTGAATATATAAAATGTGTGAGGTAATATTAAATGATGACGTTATAAAGATAATTAGAATGAGTAATCATGGGGAAGAATAACATAACTAACATGTTATTATAATTCTATTGAATCATGGGAAATTTGGATGATGGAACATGAAATAATAATGTTTCAAGGATAACTTCTAATACAACATCACGTGATAGATAATGTTCTATAATGGATTATGTTTACTCCCTCATCTAAAACATTACATCTCAAGATACTATAACATTATCCAATGAATTCAGACACTATCGATAATCTCTCATCATTACATTATTATGATATGTGTCTTCAACATAAAGTATGTAAATCATAATGTATAACATAATAAATATCAATTGAAGTAAATATGGTTTTATAATATTTCTTTATATCAAAATCAATGGAAGTTACATAATTATTTCATTTGAAAAATGATCATAAATAATGTATTACCACGTCAAGGAATGTGGTACTAATAAGGTTTATATGTCAATGATAAATATAAATAATAAAAAATTATTCCACAATAAAAAATGATGTTTTAATTGATGAAAACATTAAAAAAATATTCCGTAAAATAACCATTTTCACATTGAGAAATATTAAATGATGAAATATTATATGGAAATTTATTTAGAAATATTAAATTGAACATTCAATGAAGAAACTATCATTCCTAGTTTGAAAAAACAAATATAAAACAAAAAAATCACAAAAATTAAATAATTTATTTTAAATAAGAATTGTAACATAAAAATATATCATTAAATCTAGGAGTGCTTATGATTGTGGAAGAGTTATACTCATTTAGAATACATTAAAAACACGAATATTTCATTCACATTTATTAGAAAATTTTAAAAAATTACTTTATATTGAATAAGATATGAAGATTATTTTTATAAAAATTGGGAAAATAAAATTAAGGGTAAAAATGAATTTAAAAATGTGTACTAAAACACTTTTAAACATTGTTTTATAAAAAAAGTGTTTGAAAAAAGGATTTTTGACCAGAGAGAGAAATGAAGTCGGGTTTTCAAAACAAAATTATTAATAATTTTATTTAAAAAAGAGGGAAAATAGTAATATCACATGAAAACATCATGAAAATACCGAAAGTAAAAAACATTAAAGGGTTTTATTACAAAATGATCAAATAATTTCCTTCAATGTAAATTCAATCTTATGTAATCCCGAATAAAATGAAATTGAAAACCAAACACTTTTAAATTTGGTATCTTTGGAATCATAAAACATCATTATTGAAGTATATTAATTGGGACATAAATTTTAATTATATGGGAATTAATCATTATATATAACCTAAAGGGGGATTATAGTTACCATTAAAAATACATTTTTTAAATAAAAGTACAAGAGTATCCAACAAGAATCTTTTAGTGGAAACCTTTATAAAGTTAATGTCACTGTGGTGAGATTCATTCAATACGACATTCATTGTTGTGGCGGCAGGTCACTGTAGTGGTGGCAGGGTAATATAGTAGTGGAGGGTACTGTTTGGGACTATAAAAGGCGGGTACTATTCAGAGAATGTGTCTTGGGACAAAAATTTGGGCCTACTGGCCATGTATTGTGCTAAATGCCCCCTGGGCCTTCGGGCTATGTAATGGATCTCCCTCTACCCATTTTAAAGAGGTGTTTTCTTTTCTTTAATAATAAATGAGGCTTCAACCCCAACCTTTTAAAAAAATGAAGTATACATATAACCCGATGAATGTATATTGAGTAAAAAACACCTTACCTTGTGTTTCCATTTTGTTGAGCTCTACAAATCCTTTTATATTTTACTTATAAATGTGTTATTAACTTATAAATGAACCATATTGATATTTGAAATATCATATATTTTCATTTTATCCAAAATTATTACATATTCGGTCATAATCTCTCATTATCAATATTTTTTCGGAACCTAATATCCTTATGTTTTTACAAAATGATGGTTATTAATGTTATATATCCCAAACATATGATATTTTTTAATAATATTCATAATGATATTAATTTTATATATATTATTTTTTCATAACCTTTCTTTTTATAATCATTTTTTAATTTTTGACCTAGGGAATTAACCACATCTCTTTGTGAAGATGGTAATACAAACGTACACATGATTGTTGTTATCATTAACTTAATGGGTGAAAGGGTAATGAAGTGAATTTAAAATTATTTTTAATGAATAAATATCTTGTCATATAATTATAGAAATATAATTTTATCACAAATATCATATACAAATATTATTTATATCATTATATTTAGGTGTGAAAAACAGTGATGGAAATCAAATTACATCATTACGGGAGGTAGTAGTCCTCCATAAACAAGATAAAGAGTTTTGTTTCCCATGATAGAGGTCGGGGGATAGTTTTATTGCATGAAAATAACATTAACATTTATATTAATATGTAATATATGGTGTTTAATATAATTTTATCGAATAATAATATACATAGGTGGTAAAGGAATAAATAAAATAATACATTCATTTAAGGATGTTAACTCATCTTCAGAAAGAATATTTTGTTTTTCAAAAATATATATTATATGATGGATTTCAGACCCAATAAATTGATCTAATATGAGGAGATATAATTAAGGAAATTATTTGATTAGGTCTTTTCCAAACAGATGGGTTTTTGATGCGTGTAATAGAGAAAAATGTTGGTGTCCTTTTATTAGGAGGAACGATTAAACATTATGGATTATTAATTTGGGATATAAATTATAAGTCTATACATCACAACGATCATGGAACATGATTTTTAGGATAGAGTTAGAAGGATACATACATTATGTGTTTATAAAATACTATACACTCCCTACATGCTTTACTTTCTAGGGAGGTTATCAATGGTCGGTCCCTATGGGGAAGGATAAATCAGAGAATATATAGAAATCATCTAGGGCCATGAATGGGGAATATTTCCACACATTTTTATAATATCCAAAATCAAATTCCATTTCATGATAGCCATTCCCATTGTACTATACAATGATGAAATATAAATTTTTGGAAGTGAATGTACACTGGTAGCAAGATTGCCATCTCTCTATGTCCTACCCCAAACATGAGCTTTTGGAATGAAATGATTTACCTATATTTCATTCAAGTCATCTTGAATAGGGTAAAACATGACAATATTGATTTTGATGTGATGAATAATTAACCAGATAAATGTGACATCCCTAGTTCTTCACATGCTTCTTTCTTCATCAATTTTTATTATAGGGTATTTTATGCATCGACCGATCTGGAAACATGGAATTAGAATATTATTTTTCAATGAAATACTAGAGAAGTTTAATTTTATCATATGGTTCCTCAAAAATCAGTCACCTCTGAAAAAAAATCAAGCATATGGTATCCATACATGTTTCCAGGATCACCACCTATAGAGAAACTACCGTAAAAACTTATCAAAACCTATTTTTTTAGGGGAAATAGAAAAGAAGTGTTTGGAATAATTTTGTAAGAATATCCACATTACATTTAAAATATCCTACAGGTAAAAACTTTCTTGGTCATTAGTTTCAAAGAAGGGGAAAAAATAATTAGAATAAGGAGTAATCCATCATTCCGGTTTTTGGTTATAAGAGTATCTTGAAAGTGAGAAATAGAGCTCTGGTCAAGTGAATTATGAACCTAATAATAGACATTATTTTCAAAACCATGATCCGAATAATTTGCCGATTTCATATTCTAAAGAATGGTAATGATTATCCCTCTCTCAATATTCTTAATTCCATTTTTCACACCATTCCCATTATCTAAAATTCTTCTATTGGATAATGGATTCACTACAATACCCATATCTTGGGGATCAAACTTATTACTGGTGGTTAATGTATCATAGGTTTCATACATGATGGTGGGATTGGTCATGATTATAGAAACTCAATCGTATTCTCCTTCACATTCCTTTTCCATAATGCAGACACTCTTCATGTATAGTCATATGGGATTTAACTGGCCTCGAGTGGTGCGAGGGGCAGGGGAATCATCACGATTTTAGTGGCTGAAAGAGATTACCAAATCACCCATAATTCCTTTCACAACCATAGTCTAATTCATTGAATAATTTCTTAACAAATACATAAATAAATGTTTCTTAATAACTATAATATTGATATCACTCATACATGGCATGAGGGTAACAAAGAATCTAATTTTCATGAAATAAAGGCTCAAGATAATGCTTCAGTTACATAATTTTCCTAAATGGAATCCCTATCATAATAAGGAAGAGAGATTTTATGAAATTATTCTATTTTTATTTAGTAATTTAAACCCCCTTTACTCTTTATAATTTATTCTCTTCCAACTATTTTAATTAACAAATTCCAAATTTTTTACTTTGAGGTAATAAAATGAGTATTTTTCATTATTCCTAGATATGTGAAACTTTTCAAAAAAAAAATTCACAAAAATAACCATATTATTATTTCAATATGATTATTTCAAAAATGAAGATCATTTCAAAAAATAATTTTTCTAAAAAATCTTAAAAAATATTTTAAATTTATGATTAAAAAGTTAAACTAACATCCCTTGTATTAAAATAAACGTTTTTTCAAAAAAAATCCATTTTCAATAAAATAGTAATTATATTATTTCTAATCAATAGATAATATTTTGAATTATTTTTTAAATGATTAAAAAACAATTTTTTATAATTTATTTTTTTATATTAATACCCACAAACTTTCTAGATGGGATACAATGGGAAATGTTTAAATAATAATATTTTAATAATGTTTCTCATTTCGATTAATAATGTTTTTTTGTGAAGCTCAAGATATTGAAGATATTAAATTTATTTAAATAATAAATTTATCGAAAAAATTATCTTGGTGTTAACATCTCTTATAAATTTTGTGTTTCAAGTTATGTATGCTATTGATTAAGAAATTACTCCTAAAACATAGAGTGTTCCATTATACCCTTTAAATAAATTGTTCCCTTGATATTTAATAATTATCTTGGTAATAAAGTGCTCAAAATTTTCATTCAAAAAAACCCACAATGTAAAAATGGTTCATAATACTATCTCTTAAAAAGGGAAAGTGAAATATGAATGTTAACACATATATTGGTTTCATCATTAGAGAGCACTAGTGAAAAGTAATGATATGGACATGGCAGGAAAACTTAAATAATTATAGATTAGTAGATATCATTAATTAATATAAATTTAATGATCAAAGTAATGACAAGGGAATAAAAACTATAAATCTATGATGATTTAAATGAATATTTTGTTGACTTTATATTATTGAAATATGATAAAAATATTAATTCCGGATCCTTTTAGTTGATTTGAGAAGTTATTTTAATATATATGGTTATAAGTAAATTTAAATACTTGAAATATTTATACATCAAATGGAAAATTCCATCCATAGGTTTTCCATTCATCACTTTATACTTTATCTCATACTCTATGAAATGAATACCAAAAAATAAAATTTTATTTCGGATGCACTAAAATAGTCTTCTAACAAATCAGATAATTTCCCAAGGAATAAAAAACTTTTCCAATTTTAATTAATAAAAACAAAAATGTTTAGCTAAAGAATTCCCATATTTTTTATCAATCTAAAATATATCAATATTAAATCCTAAAGTTCATCTCAATCCATTCCAAAAGTTTATATCCATAAATAATTTTATCTTATATATCCATAAACATAATTTTATACTTCCCAAATATTCCTTTACATTAAAAAGAGTTTATACATGACTTCACCCATTAAAACATTTCCTGAAATATCATTAGTCAGTTCCAAATACTTTTACATAATGCCTCAAAAGGGGTGTCTATTATTTTGAACATACGATGATGGTATCCTTAACATATAATTTAATCTAACAGGAAGGAATATATGATTCCAAAATTAATATTTTCCATATGTTATCCAATATTATTATAAGAAAAATATAATTGATATAAATAATTCTAAACAATAATTCTTGAATCATAATATATAAATACATCAACCTTTTACATCAATGATTTTTTGTAACATATTTTCTTCTTTGTTCTATGATTTTGACCTTAGTTTAAGGAATTGAATCTAATAATACCGAAGATCCACATATATAATCCATAAAATTACATGGATATTCATTTCTCTATAAGCTTAATTTCCATATAGATAACATCATCCTCTCTATTGGAGATATTATTCTATGTGTTTCTTCCCACATTCCTAACATGTAATAATATAAAATTATTTCTTTCCACATGAAAATTCATAAAATGGTATCCTCCTCTTATTTGTCTTGATAAGAATTTCATTGAAGATCAAATTGTTAATCATATATCACGATAGCTGATTTTATATAATCACATTACCTTTCTCTCATTCATAATCCATTTTGCATGCTCATAATTTCCAATGTGTCCATTAGATTCATTATTAACTGAATTACTCATGCTTCAATAAATTGACTAAGAACATAATGCATAGTATATAAAATAGAAATCCTTATGGGAAACTATATAATCATGAGAAATAATTTTAAATATGTCTAAATTAGGACACCTACATATAAATATAGTACACATTCATGTTAACTTACATTATTTATAGTAATCATCTATTTAAAAATTTTATGATTGTTTATAAATAGATGATGATTTATAAACAGTATCCTCAAAGAGTGACTAACTAAGTGCATCGTAATGCCTATTTACATGTTCTAGGTGACAGTCGAGTCAATATTTACATGCCTTTTTGGAAATTATTACCCCTGGTATATATGTGGAAGAATCACATCCAATTATATTATCCATACATGGATGTCATTTATCATATACCACATGCACTAAAATTCACCAAAATTCTAGGTTATTTTCTTATATATAAGTTTATCAGATTATTTTTGTATATATTTGTCATACTGGTTTTACCATAATAGTACTAATGGGTTTCTAATACATTTATCTAGTACAAAGTATAATGACCCAAGCCTTTTCCACATATTATTACAAAATTAATAAATATAAATATCTATTAATACATGACATGGATCATAAATTCAAATTTTCTTGTGGAATACTAGGTTTATTATATATCAAAGTGAGATAAAACCTATTATTATATTCATTAAAATGATCTCATAAATCCTTTATTCATCAAAACTACGTGGTATAACCTAGGGAATACATAGACATTAGGGGTGTGATAAACTACCAATAATGTAATAAACTGAAGTGCCCAGATCAGTGTGAATCACTGAGAGGGGGAGGGGGTGAATCAGTGATCCCTTAAAACTTTTTACTAATTGATTCTTATCAATTAAACCTCTATGGCTGGTTAAAGCCTCGATCCACTCTTCTTGTATCTCTCAGCCTTTCCTCGAATGATGCAGTAAATGTAAAGGCACTGGACATAAGGATTTACAAGGTTCGGCACCAAAGGCCTACGTCCTTGCCATGTTGGTTATACACACCAACATGGTTTCTCCATTATAATCGGTTAGTATTACAATGGTCGATACAGCATCCCACCATATCCCTCCGGAGTCCCACAGGAGGGTCTTTATACTGCTTCACACAGTGTTACCAGAGTCCCACTGGCCTGCTCCAGAATCCCACTGAAGAATTCTTCTCCCTGAGTCCCACAGGGTCTTCTCTTGGCTCCTCGAGTCGCACGAGTAGCTCTTCTTCACTTTAACTTCTTCAAGAAACTTCAGCAGTCTGGGATAAATACTACTGGCCTTGCTCTGTACTTCTGATCACTTGTGATGATGAGGTCTTCTCGTCTTGCTCAGGATTTATCTCCTTCTTCTAAGGATGACATGGCTTCTCTCTTCAACTACTGAATACTCAGACAACTGATATCTTTAACTTCACTCTGGTCCAGTCTCACTTCAAATCATCTTCATGCACTGAGTGCATGGCAACTCTGCTTCCTCATGCACTGACTGCATGGCCTTCTCAATACTTCAAGAACCTCTGGTCTTGTTCAACTCAAATGCACACAAGCTGTTTTGTCTTTGTTCACGTGTGCATGTGCATGCATGCAAGCATGCACTTCCCTTTCTTTTCTCTTGGTGTAATAGACCCACAAAGGGTGTAACACTTTAATCACACACCTTCTCACTTCCTTCACACACTTTGTTCTTTTTGTCTATACCCTAAAAGTGTGTTATAGTTTAGTGTGGATGTCCTCTTCTTTCTTCTTCTAAATGTGTACACTTTGCACACAATTAGGCTTCGGCCTTTTCTTGTTTAGTTCAAGTATGCACAAACAATTTTCACACACAATAGCTTGGCCTTCACTTCTTCTTGCACATAAATGGCTATGGCCAACTTCTTGTTCACTATGCACACACGCTGTCCACGGCGAGGGTGTTTTCTCCTTTTAGCACACAACACTGCCCGTGGGTGTTTCCTATTCTACACCGCACAGGGTGCAAGCCGCGCAAGCTCAAGGGAGCAAGGCGCGCAAGGCAGCCGTGCAAGGCTCTTTAGCCGCAGTCGTGCAAGGTACCAAGCCGCGGGGCGCGCAAGCCCTTGGGCTTCAACCACGGGCACGCAAAGTTCTGTGGCCCTGGGTACTTCCTACTGCGCAAAGATTAGCGCGCAGGGTCCCCTTCTTCTTGTCGCGCAAATGTGTTGCGCGCAAGGAAATCAGCCACGCAAATATAATAGCGCGGGGGATTCAACTTCGCGAGGCAGAGCACACGCGGGACTTCGGGTTTTCAACAGAACTTCAGAAAACAAAAACGAGAGCTCAGCCTCTTTTTTTATAGGTAGTGGTGAGGCGGTGCATCCGCGTGAGAAATATTTGATCTCTCGAAGATTTCGGATCTTCAAAATCTTCCAAATCTTTATTTCCTCTCTGTTCAAACGCGGGTTATTTTATTTGCCCTTTCTTCACGTGCATGCGACTTAGAACGCATGCACGACCTTCTTTAAGCACTGCCCATGCAAATCATAAACCATTCATAGCCTCGGCAGATTCTCTTGCCTCGGCCGAACACGAATATCTTCATTACTTCCATGCATGCCCATTTCTAAGAATGGATATGTTCGTAAGGGCGAGACGAGCTCATTGGTGTCTTTAGATCGAACAATGGTGGTCGAGAACTCCAATTGTGAAGCTCGGAGGATGCCTGGTTCGTCGGCGGCTCGCGGGTGGCCTCGGGTGAGCTCAACGAAGGAGGCGAGCTGGGAGCCGTCAGATCTTCATTTAAATGATGCGCGAAGGCCAGGATTAGATCATCGCCGCGGAGATGGATCATGAGGCGTGGATAAAGCGCGCGATGGCTCGGACGGCCAGGATTAGATCCCGGCCGAAAATCCTGATCCCACATCGAAACGGGCTCCTGTTTTTCCGCGGTTTATCAAAGTACCGCTTCCTTCCACTCACCAATTGAACTTCCCTCCTCACGGTGCCGCCCCGCACCGTGTTCTCCCTGCGGGCGTGCTCTGCGCTCACTCTCGCCTCTGCGGGCGCGCTCCTAGCGCCCACTATGCATCCTCTGGTGTGCGGGCTTCACCACCGCATGCCCTCGGGGCGCGCTCTGGCGCCCATGCTGCGCAGGACCTGATCACCTGCGTGGCCCGGCTTACACACGGCCGCGGCCTCTCGGGCTGGTCCCATGGGATCCCCTTGGGCGTGGTGACCTAGTCCCACATGTGCCTTGGGTTGAACCCTTAAGGCTTGCCCTTGGTGGCTTATTTTTTGCTTGAATATACACTAAGTATACAAAGTACTCTTAAGTGTAAAATGCCAAATGCCACAACTTCCTTCTTCATTTTTCTTCTTCATTAGAATTCCTCCATCCTCCTCACATAATCTAGACTTAGGAGGTGGAATTCCCGAAGGTTCTTCATCTTCAACCGAGCTCCTTAATCACATAAATTCTCCAATGTGCTTCATTGATCTAATCAGGGATCAAGTTGGATCACTTCCAATTCACATGCACTAAGAGTTAGTACATGGACTTCTTTAATCCACTTCATCCACATAGAAGTCGTGGATGGATCTCTTTGCTTCTCCTCATGCATTTTCAATACAATTCATGGTCTTAAAACATTGTTGTGACTTTGTATCAGCAGGATACAAGTTCTTTGAACTTTAAGAACAGCTCAACAATCGTCAGATGTAATGATGCTCCATCATCATTCATTCTTGAAGTGTTGTAACTTAGTATCACCTTGATACAAGTATTGAAACATTAAGATCAGTTCTACAATCGTCTGATATTCATAGAGAATGTTTCAACCACAACATCCTATGTTACTTAGTGAATCTCCTAAGTGACATGCATCTTAGTACCATGGCCATTCTCCATTCATCACCAACACCATCACATCCTTTGTCATTCACATATTGAAACTCCTTGACATCCATCCATTCATTCCTTGACAACAACATACCTCATTGACAACAAATGCAACACAATGCACTTCAATCTCCCCCTTTGTATTTGTTGTCAATACACTCCTTCAGCACATATGAATGGGTCAATATGTGTGCCAATATTTTCTCCCCCTTATTGGAAATCAAATGCAAAGGTGTGGTGTGGTTCTCTTTCAAAAAAATATCTTCCTCCCTTAGAATAGTATCTTCTTTAAAAATCACTAAGAGAGGGATGATGCCACATGTTCTCTTTAGCAAAGAACCTTTAGTAAATCAACTCTAAGTCTACATGGGTTAACCCACTGCAGAAAACAAGAGTGATGTAACCAAGGAACTCAATGCTTTCCACATTCACTGTAAACATGTGAGATCATGCTAAGGGGTTTGAAATTTTTCAGATATAACAATGAATTTGCTAAATCCTGCACAACTTCACAAAACTCATTAGAAAGTTCAGGTGCAAAGATAAAGCTTCCCCTTTCATCCATTTGACTTCAATCAATACTCCCCCTTAATTGTCATGATGAATACAATTAAGAAACAAGTGATGAAAGTATGATTGGAATACCTTCACTTTTCTCAAGATGGTATTAAATCTCAGAATCCCATCTTCTACAGATTGGCTCCCCCTCAAGGGGTGCACTCCATTCTGTCCAAACCACTCTCCAGATGAGAATGATCATCATCTTCAATTCCCTACAATGTTATCACATGTAAATACAAGTGATTAGGGAATAAGATGGAACCTCCTTGGTTCATCAATTTGAACAACAAGGTTGAGAAGATTCTCTCAACCGAGATGTTCCATTTTCACCATTCTTCGCACTTGCACATTTGATCTTCAATGATGTTTCTGCTGGTGTGGATCTCAACACATCTTCATGTGAAATCTTCTTCTTCCCTTTTTCCTTAGCAATTGCCAGAACTTCATCTTCAGCTCTTTGCAGTTCTCTGGCAAGTTGCAACTGATTTGTCCATATGACTAACGAGTCATTTGGAAGTGTGGCCTCAGTTCTGGAAGTTTCACATGGTTCTTTTGATGCTGTCAAGCTACCTTTCTTAGGCAACTTGTTTTCAATCAATCCCTTCTGCTTCTTCTGGATTGATTGTCTGTTTGAGTCCAGTCTGCCTCTATTGAATTTCATGGCTTGTTTACAAAGATCCATGATATGTCCTTTCTTTCCACAGTAGAAGCATGTTTTCTTGGTGGTCCTTCTGGATGCATCACCCTTCTTGGATTTAGACTCCAAGGCCTTCTCTTCCTTTTTCATAATCTTCTTGGGAGCATCTTCCACTTTCTTATGCTTGCTTCCCAAGGATTCTTTCTGAGCCAGGTTCTGTGATCTTTTCTTCTTTTGAGCTCTGGATACAGTTGGAGACTGACATGTATCTTTTTGACAACTTTTGCAATCATCCCAGATGTTTTCAAGTAATCCAAATCTATTTGCAGTAAACAGATGTCTCTGGACCTGTGGATGCTGCTTCTTTTCTTCTGGCTTGCTCCCCCTTGGCATGGGCTTCCTTTGTGCTTTGACATTCAGTGGATTGTACCAACAATCCTTTGCACAATGCCCATAATTATTACAACACCAACACTGACCCACAAATCTTGACCTCTTTAGTCCTTCTGATTGTTGGGTACTTTTCATGACTTGTTGTGTTGTTTCAGGAGAGCATTCTTTCTTCACTGTCTTCATCCATACTTGTTTGGATTCATTCTTTCATCCTGCACTTTTAGTAGAAACACTTTTAGAAGCATGAGTACAAGATGGTATGGATGGTACCTTCTTTTTAGAAGATGTTTCCCTTTCATTAGAGGATGTCTTTCTTTTAGAATCATCCTGCTCAATGCATACTTGAGTAGCAACAGTTCTCATTTCAGCTGACTGGGAGGCTTCAGCTTTGGGTGATTGCAGATTTTTCAATATCACCTCTAGTTCTAAGCATTTCATATTGAGGGAGTTCTTCTCATCCTCAACAGTTCTTAGCCTTCCTTCCCAATTTTCTTTCAGCTGTTCTAGTTGGTCTTCATGCACCTTCTTCATTTCTTGTAATGAATTGTCAAGCTACTTTACCCTGTTTACTTTGTCTTCAAGTTGTGCATCTCTGACATTCATTGAAACTTTGTGCCTCTTTTCCAGTGCATGGAAAACTTCTTTGATCATTATCATAAAGATTTATTTCTTATAAAGGCTTCTTTGCAATTCTTCCGCAGTGTCTTCATATCTTTCATTGCAAAGAGAAACGGTTTCATCATTAGCCTTCACCAGCTTTCTGAGAGTGTTGGTTATGCCAACCCTTTTTGCCAATTGATCTTCCATTGCATTGGCTTCTTCTTCTAATTGTGATTTTTCTTCTTGAAGATCAAGGATGCCTGTAGCTATACACATTGCCACTTCCTTGGGGACTGTCTTCTGAAGATATTCGATTGCACTTTGAAGATATTTCATTGTTCGAACTTCATCACAGCTAGGACAGGCTTTCTTCATCTTCTTGGCCTGTTTCTTCTTTCTGTTTTTCAGAGTCTTGGCAGATATCTCCATTTGAGGTTGTTCTTTCATTTCCTCAAATCTGCACTCCATATAGACTCTCTTGGATCTTTTAGAGGTAACCTTCCCTCTGATACCAATTGAAGTGCCCAGATCAGTGTGAATCACTGAGAGGGGGAGGGGGTGAATCAGTGATCCCTTAAAACTTTTTACTAATTGATTCTTATCAATTAAACCTCTATGGCTTGTTAAAGCCTCGATCCACTCTTCTTGTATCTCTCAGCCTTTCCTCGAATGATGCAGTAAATGTAAAGTCACTTGACACAAGGATTTACAAGGTTCGGCACCAAAGGCCTACATCCTTGCCATGGTGGTTATACACCCCAACATGGTTTCTCCAATATAATCGGTTAGTATTACAATGGTCGATACAGCATCCCACCGTATCTCTCCTGAGTCCCACAGGAGGGTCTTTATACTGCTTCACACAGTGTTACCAGAGTCCCACTGGCCTGCTCCAGAATCCCACTGAAGACTTCTTCTCCCTGAGTCCCACAGGGTCTTCTCTTGGCTCCTCGAGTCACACGAGTAGCTCTTATTCACTTTAACTTCTTCAAGTAACTTCAGCAGTCTGGGATAAAGACTGCTGGCCTTGCTCTGTACCTCTGATCACTTGTGATAATCAGGTCTTCTCGTCTTGCTCAGGATTTATCTCCTTCTTCTAAGGATGACCTTGCTTCTCTCTTCAACTACTGAATACTCAGACAACTGATATCTTTATCTTCAGTCTGGTCCAGTCTCACTTCAAATCATCTTCATGCACTGAGTGCATGGAAACTCTGCTTCCTCATGCACTGACTGCATGGACTTATCAATACTTCAAGAACCACTGGTCTTGGTCAACTCAAATGCACACAAGCTGGTTTGGCTTTGTTCACGTGTGCATGTGCATGCATGCAAGCATGCACTTCCCTTTCGTTTCTCTTGGTGCAATAGACCCACAAAGGGTGTAACACATTAAGCACACACCTTATCACTTCCTTCACACACTTTGTTCTTTTTGTCTACACACTAAAAGTGTGTTATACTTTAGTGTGGATGTCCTCTTCTTTCTTCTTCTAAATGTGTACACTTTGCACACACTTAGGCTTCGGCCTTTTCTTGTTTAGTTCAAGTATGCACAAACAATTTGCACACACAATAGCTTGGCATTCACTTCTTCTTGCACATAAATGGATATGGCAACTTCTTGTTCACTATGCACACACGCTGTCCACGGCGAGGGTGTTTTCTCCTTTTAGCACACAACACTGCCCGTGGGTGTTTCCTCTTCTACACCGCACAGGGTGCAAGCCGCGCAAGCTCAAGGGAGCAAGGCGCGCAAGGCAGCCGTGCAAGGATCTTTAGCCGCAGTCGTGCAAGGTACCAAGCCGCGGGGCGCGCAAGCCCTCGGGCTTCAACCACGGGCACGCAAAGTGTTGCGGCCCTGGGTACTTCATGCTGCGCAAAGATTAGCGCGCAGGGTCCCCTTCTTCTTGTCGCGCAAAGGTGTTGCGCGCAAGGAACTCAGCCGCGCAAATATAATTGCGAGGGGGCTTCAACATCGCGAGGCAGAGCACACGCGGGACTTCGGGTTTTCAACAGAACTTCAGCAAACAAAAACGAGAGCTCAATCTCTCTTTTTATAGGCAGTGGTGAGGCGGTGCATCCGTGTGAGAAATATTTGATCTCCCGAAGATTTAGGATCTTCAAAATCTTCAAAATCTTGATTTCCTCTCTGTTCAAACGCAGGTTCTTTTATTTGCCCTTTCTTCACGTGCATGCGACTTAGAACACATGCACGACCTTCTTTAAGCACTGCCCATGCAAATCATAAACCATTCATAGCCTCGGCAGATTCTCTTGCCTCGGCCGAACACGAATATCTTCATTACTGCCATGCATGCCCATTTCTACGCATGGATGTGTTCGTAAGGGCGAGACGAGCTCATTGGTGTCTTTAGATCAAACAATGGTGGCCGAGAACTCCAATTGTGAAGCTCGGAGGACGCCTGGTTAGTCGGCGGCTCGCGGGTGGCCTCGGGTGAGCTCAACGAAGGAGACGAGCTGGGAGCCGTCAGATCTTCATTTAAATGATGCGTGACGGCCAGGATTAGATCATCGCCGCAGAGATGGATCGTGCGGCGTGGATAAAGCGCGCGATGGCTCGGACGGCCAGGATTAGATCCCGGCCGAAAATCCTGATCCCACATCGAAACGGGCTCCTGTTTTTCCGCGGTTTATCAAACTACCGCTTCCTTCCACTCATCAATTGAACTTACCTCCTCACGGTGCCACCCCGCACCGTGTTCTCCCTGCGGGCGCGCTCTGCGCTCACTCTCGCCTCTGCGGGCGCGCTCCTAGTGCCCACTATGCATCCTCTGGTGCGCGGGCTTCACCACCGCGTGCCCTCGGGGCGCGCTCTGGCGCCCATGCTGTGCAGGACCTGATCACCTGCGTGGCCCGGCTTACACACGGCCGCGGCCTCTCGGGCTGGCCCCATGGGATCCCCTTGGGAGTGGTGACCTAGTCCCACATGTGCCTTGGGTTGAACCCTTAAGGCTGGCCCTTGGTGGCTTATTTTTTGCTTGAATATACACTAAGTATACAAAGTACTCTTAAGTGTAAAATGCCAAATGCCACAACTTCCTTCTTCATTTTTCTTCTTCATTAGAATTCCTCCATCCTCCTCACATAATCTAGACTTAGGAGGTGGAATTCCCGAAGGTTCTTCATCTTCAACCGAGCTCCTTAATCACATAAATTCTCCAATGTGGTTCATTGATCTAATCAGAGATCAAGTTGGATCACTTCCAATTCACATGCACTAAGAGTTAGTACATGGACTTCTTTAATCCACTTCATCCACTTAGAATTTGTGGATGGATCTCTTTGCTTCTCCTCATGCATTTTCAATACAATGCATGGTCTTAAAACATTGTTGTGACTTTGTATCATCAGGATACAAGTTCTTTGAACTTTAAGAACAGCTCAACAATCGTCAGATGTAATGATGCTCCATCATCATTCATTCTTGAAGTGTTGTAACTTAGTATCACCTTGATACAAGTATTGAAACATTAAGATCAGTTCTACAATCGTCTGATATTCATATAGAATGTTTCAACCACAACATCCTATGTTACTTAGTGAATCTCCTAAGTGACATGTATCTTAGTACCATGGCCATTCTCCATTCATCACCAACAACATCACATCCTTTGTCATTCACATATTGAAACTCCTTATCATCCATCCATTCATTCCTTGACAACAACATACCTCATTGACAACAAATTCAACACAATGCACTTCATAAACATTACATGTAATTCAAAAGTTTATCATGATATCATAAAGACACAACCCATGAGTTATTTCATAGATGAATAACATAAAGAGCATAATATCATTGGATAATAGTATCATAGAATATATGGAAGTAACAAAAAATTTAAATAAGCTTGATTCATGGATAATAGTTCTGACTACATCACATGGTGGGAAAAATCCTTTATTGGATTTGTTATACTCTCCATTCCCATACCTGATGTATCATGAGACTATAACATCACCCAATGAAATCAAGCACTATCTGGGTGCACCAATCATATAATTTGTAGTGACCCAACCACAAAAATCATGGATCTGATTTCATTCAACCATTATTGTGGGATAAGATACTCATAAATGGTTTCCAAAAGGAACAAACAATTTAGTAGTCACGGTAATCCAGATATATACATGAGTATTATATTAAAAATAATTACACTAATTGAAACATAATTATTTTTCATTTTTTTGAGGATAGTAATTTTAACCCATCTAGTATATCATTACATATATTTCATAGCACAAATCAATGAATCATTGGTAATGGAAACATAATAAGGGTTGGGTAAAATTTCTAATAATGATAAAGCATAATAGAATAAATAATGAATCAATTAGATTAATAATTATGGCATGGTAAATAATTAGACATGCATGCCATGTAAGAAAAAAATAAGAAGAAACTGAAACAATAGTATGGAAATTTAATAACATGAAACACATTACATTCAAATAAAAATATATACGAAAAAACAATATATTATGGTAATGAACTAAAATATGTTCCATTTAATCAATGAACTGAAATTAATTGTATCCATATATATTTTGATGTAAATTCCCATTGATTAATAATAATATAATATAATTTAAAGAAAATATTAACTATTAGATTCCATGATTCTTAATTCCATAGAACCATTACCTTAATGATTTTCACAATATGGTTTAAAACATTGTGTTTATAAACTAATTTTATTTTTCAATCCTTAAATATACCATAAAAACATTTCACTGGACAAATTAAACTACTTTGATAGGGAAACAAACTCGAAGGTTTGGTCACCAACTAATTTCATCCCATGAAACTACCTATTCCTTGAGGGGAATTCATTAACTATTCCACATCCAATAGGAAATTCCTGAAACATTTACCAACCCATGTGGTACCAATCCAATGCATTCCTCATATTTAATAAACAATATGCCGTACCAAGTATTTTTTTTGAATAGAAGATATAAATTTATCAATATTTCCCAAAAAAAATTAATTTCAAAGTGAACACCATAGGAAAAATTGTATATGGTACTTGTAATAATAATATCTATGAAAAATAATATTTATATTTGGGGAAATTCAATTTCAATTGATCAGAGAAAATTTACTTTTTCATTGGGACTAAAGGGAACCACACAATTGAATGTAAATACTATCATTGAAAAAATAAATTACAGAGCATCCTATAAAAAATAAAAATGGTATGAATACAATATAACCAAAGTGGAGGAGAAATAAATTTTTTTCATTAGTAAATATAAATATAATAAAATAAATGATAAAAACATTCTTGAGGATAATATCTTTTTTTTTTTGAAAAAAACATTTGATAAACCATTTCTTTGAAAATTACATTTCAAAATATTTTCCTTAAAAATAATCATTTTAACATCAAAACGAAACATCAAATAAATGATTTTTGGTAAATGAATACATGTCATATGTGATAAAAAGAATATTCCTTTTTTATTGTAAAAAGGATAGAAGAATGCATTTTTTGGAACAGAACAAGAATATTCCATAAAAATTGGTAAAATATAAAAAGAGTAAAATTTTCTTTCAAAAACATTTTTATAAAGGATAATTTTTTTTTAAAACATCTTTATAAAATTATGTTTCATTGGTGAAAAATATTTCTCCAACTAAATATAAAAATGATGATGGGTTTTCGTGAAACAGTTTCTAAAAAAATTAACAAACATATTGGGTAAAATTTTACTAATAATTCAAAAAATGGTCATGAGTAATCATTGGATATTAATATGAATGTTTTTATAGAACAATGGGAATAAAATTTACATGAATGTAAAAACCATTTATATATCATTAAAATTACTTTTGAGGAATATAATATTTAGACTTTCAAAATTCTCTCATGCCACTTTGAATCATTTTGAATCATAATCCTTCTGAGGAAATAAAATTATACGAATGTTAAACATATCGTGGAGATAAAATTATTTATGAAATAATATATCAAAAATCGAATTAGATACACCACACAAAAGAACTAAGTGGTGAACAAGATATTTATATCACGAATGTAAAAAATAAGATGACAATCCCTTACCTTTTGTTACCTTTTGGGTGATCTCACATTGAATTCATATATAATGGTTTCAAACATGTTTCCACCATATGAAATAAGAGTAATAATATTTATAATATCATATATTATTATATTGTAATATATTTATTTCTTGTATTCTAATAATCTTTGATTAATGTCATTGTTTCTAGTGTTAATTGCCTAGTTTCTCAAGTTTATTTTTACTTGTTACTTGTTGTTCGTATTAATTAGATCATGATAACATCATCTCAAAAATTTACAACCTTATGTTATTATAATATATATTCATTATATATGTATATACAATAATTCAGAACTTAGGAATATAATAAATGGAATACAATGTTCATGGAGATGGTAGGCAATACGTATGCATGAACACTACTTTCAATTCATTGTCTTCTTAAAAGAAAGAAAAAATAAAATACATCTGTATATTACAACAGAAATATATTATATATTTCTTATATGATATATACTTTTATTAAAACCAAATTTTATTCGTTTATGTATAGTGTGAATGAATATCATCGCATTGAGGGGTGGTAGTCCCCAAATCGACAAGTGATGTTATAATATTTACAAAGAAATGGAAAGTATAGGGAATTTATTATAAAATAATTACATAAGAATAAAGACATAATAATTATCATGTATTTCTAATATATCAGTTATTCCATAATAATTACCAACCAGGAACTGTGGTAATGTTAAACAAAAAAAATTGTTTTGTAAGGATGTAATTTGTCGTGCACATAAATGGTACGTTCGTTACACATTATATTGAAAAGTGTGAAATTTTATATAGATAACATAACATAAAAAATCTCAGTATATTGGGGAAACTTGTGTTCTTATAAAATCATTTAGTAAATATAATTTAATAAGTGGAGAATTTAAATAAAACTAAAGAACTTGAAGAAATATGTTACCTCTTTTTCTAGTAACTCCTTCTTGTCTACACCCAAGGGATTTCATGGTTTGAATCATAACCAATGTTATGATTATATTATTAGGGTAGAAATTTTGTGGAACTATATTGGAAAATCATTGGTTAAGAAAAAGTTTTTTGATATGTGTGAGGATGTTTGGAGGAGAGGAGGCATTTTTGTAGTGGAGGAGAAGTGGCACACATGTATGTTTCTGAAATAGGAATTACACACACGTTTTTTTATTTTATGTGGATCTAATAATGGTCCCAATTAAATAAAATTGATTATTGGGTTGAAATATTTCCATCTAAATCCTTTTTTACCATTTTCTTAGTAATATTGACCATTAATTCTAAGGTTTAGTCCCTTGTTAAGCTTAAATTCACTGTAAGCATTGTAATTAATATAAATTACATTCAAAAATATTTTTTCTCAAAAACTAAATATATTATATTAAAAAATATCAATTATTCTTATTACTATTATGGAATTTATTTTCCCAAATTCTAAACAAAGAAGTGGAAAAATGTATTTTAAATTTAATCTTGCCGACGAGGTGACCAAAAGGGTTTTTAATGAAATGATTTTCAACGAATTTCTAGGATATTAATTCAAATTTCCATGTGAAATAGAATAAAAATACAATAATTAGATTTATTAATAAAAATTTCATCTAATTAAACATTAAAAAATTTTAAAATTACAATTTAAAATTGTAAATAGATTATCTTAAAAACAACTATTGAATTAATATTCAGTATTTCCAATTATTCATTAAAAAATTAAACTTCATTGAAAATTATAAAAATATCACCCTAACCTATTTTTTATGTTTCTCATTCAGAAATGAATTTTAATTTTTTCATATAAAGTCTATTTATGTTCCAAAAATGTGTATTTAAAATTGGTTATATATTTAATGGTGGTAAAACTGCCTTGATAAAAATAGAGGTTTTATGCATAAATTTGGGTTTATTATTACCATATGTCTATATAATATATTGTACGAATAAAAAAAATTATTTAATATATAAATTATATATTTCATTAATATCCCATAAAATTTTTCATTAATTTAATTTATTAGGATAAAACAACTTTGTGAGAACAAAAATGGTTTTTATAAAAATAATCTCTTTATATTCAATTGGTTATTATATTCATTTCTAATCAGTTAAGGATAATTTAAATATTTTATATTTATTTAAACCATATATTTTTATATGTTAGTTATTACTTTTCATTAATATTATTTTACTATCTTAGTTATATCTTATTATATAATATAATAAAATTATAATAATATATTGTTTTTCAGTGAATCTGTGTCCTATGTTTAATGCAAGCCATTGTTGAAATTCATTGTTTTGTGCTCCATCAAATAAATCAGTGCCACATTCATTTAACGATATAAAATATATTGAATTTATTTAAAATAGTAAATTTATATTAAATTACTGGGATATTGTATTTCTTTATTCACTTGGTGTTTCATGTCATACACTCGATCTATTAAAACATTACTAATTTATATTTTCATGGTGTTACAAACTCACAATCATACATGAATTTCATCGTGACAATTTAAACATTATCATAGTTATATAATGATTTAATTTTTATATGGTTGGAATAACACTTCATGATAAGGAATTACATGATATAAACTAGAAAAAAATAGAAATAGAAGTACAAGGGTCACATGGAATAAGTTATAACATGGTATCATGTTATGAGAACATTAGTGGAAAGTAAAGATACGTACTTGGAGGAAAATAATACATATTTTTAAAGAGTGATTGATTTAAAAAAATGAATGATATTTGTAATTTTTAGGGACTCAAATCCATAAATTTGTGATGATTTTGAAGATCATAGATTCGTCATAAATCAAAAAAATTAATATAAAAATTTTTAAGATCATTTTCCTCTTGTTGAAAAATTAAATTACTATATAAGAATATAATAAAAATTACTCCCAATATATATTTGTTTATATTAACAATTCTTACTTTTTATTTTACTTTGGGAAAATTATAATTCATCCCTTTCTTCATGAAATATGTATCCATAAATCAAATTGATCCCTAAAGCACTAAATTTTACATTTAATGGATCTTAAGACACTTAAAAGTATGAAAAGTGTATCTATTTTCCTCTGAATATTATCCAAATCCAATATGGTGAATATATTAATCCTTAAACTTGGAAATTGTATAGTTAACTGGTTGGCGTTAAACCCATATCTTTCTACAGTCATGGTTTCATGTCCCACAACCTTATCATATATGATTTCTTGTCACCTGGAATATAGACTGAACATTTATAATACCATATTAATATAATTTCAAAACTAAATTTGATGGAAATACTAGAAATAAGTTTAATCATAGAATTTCCTTGTAACTAAGGTTTTTAACACCACATCAATACAGAAATACATCATTCCTTTTTTTCATCATATGCCCTTCCTTGGTCTAAGGCCTATCGTATGATACTCATTTTCATTATCTATTCAAATCCTTCATATATTTTTTAGATAAAATGTTAATTATCATAATTATGTCCTCCAATATTTCCAAACTATGTATGTAGTAAGGGCCATTATCAGGTTCCATGGTACACTAAGTTGGGTCTGACACACCTTATTAGAGTTCTTACCCCTAGGTACATATCTTCCATAACCATGTTCAAATTAGTAACTAGACATGGATTTATGTAAAATCCCTTATAAATATATAATAATACAACCAAATATATATATTTATTATTAATAAGAATAGTTTTATGGAGAAAGGGTGAAACCAACAAGTATAACCTAGCCATCAAACACTATAGAACATTACAAAATTATTAAATACCATCTTCAACCTGTAAGACTTAATATCCTTAAAAATTCCTAGAAGATAGATGATACCTCTTTTCCAGGGTCATCTCTAATAATTTCTTTGAAATAAGAGGCGGGCTTACACCATTCTCACAAGAACTCCTCCTCGCTTATTTTCTTGTAGTTGAACCCTCAGACTAAGATTATGTGTTAATTATCGATCCATTATCTTTGTTCCTGGTTCATGTCATCATGAATCGATCTTACTTGAATCCATTCACTAGCCTTAGAAGAACCAGATATGGCTACCATGCTCTCTTCCATCCCCTCTTCTAAATATAATAACAACTCCAATAGATATTCCGTAACAAAGCCTCCCCTTCCGTCTCCCCAGGCATCCCCTTCACTCCCTCCTTGGCAGGAGAGGCTGATTCACTCACATGCACCTCCACTTCCTCTGCACCTATCTTATAAATATTCTCAATTCATGCCTCACACTGAAGACCCAGGGAAGTAGCATCCTCCACCACATGTATCACCTCCTCAGTATGCATGTGCCTATCCTCATGCTGATCTTATTCCTATGAGGATTCATTCTCATGTGACTCAGAGACCAAGACATTATTGACATCCAAACTCCACACTATTTATTTCTCAATATCCTTAGTATTACACTTTTTTTAGCCAACCATGTCACCATCGGTCTTGGAATATAAGAGTAGTCTTTGCGCCCCTTTGGTTTTGGCTTCCAAGAAAGAAAGTAGTACCCTGGGTCCCTATTTTTTTGTTCATTTTCTTCCATATTTGGTTGTGTAAGCCTTTTCCCACCCATCCAAATCCATTATCATAAAAAAAATTCCATCACCCTCAAACTCATAATCATATGAACCCTTGGAATATCCCTCATACACTACCTCATTTCTCACACTCCCAAAATAGTTGTTGAGAGTAATGTAGGATAGAGCTCACCTCGAGTTGAAGTCCATCGTGGTATCGAGTGGCCTATGATGCCCAAGTGAAATATTCTCCCACTCACCACATACTTTTGACTTATTATTGACATTAGAAATCATTTAAGATACAATGATGTTTCCATCCCTCACTTCCATTGCATAAGAGTTGGGATGTTTACTTACCTCAGCCCCAAAAACAGATCCATCTACATCCGCCGCACCAACAGCAACCCCCAGAACCTGAGTGGGAGCAATGAGTGTATCCTGAGTACCTTTATCCACCTCACTGGCTAGAGTTCCCCCTTCCCAATTCCGATTACAATGGGGAGTAGCCAAGTCCTCTCATATCCTTGTGAATAATTCCACCACACATGGACCTAGAGGAAAGTCCATGTTCGGTTTTTCCACCCTTTCTCCACTTGAGTACTCCCCTATCTCCGGATCAACCTCGCGCACCTCTTCTTGCACATCCCTACCGTTAAGAACCCACACCTTCTGGTTCACAATAAATTCAGCCAGAACCACATTCCCCTCAATTACAATAATCACCTCTTGTCTAACCCTACACCCGTGGTGACAGATACAGACCGAGTGCCGTATTTTGTGACATCCCAGACAGAAACCAGAAAACAATTTGAAGACCACCCATTGTTTCCAATGAAAAACATCTCCAACTGAAATCTACAGGCACTCTATGGAGGCCTTAGAAACATCATCCTCGATACATACTCGAGGAGATATCAGATGACATACCGCTTACGTCCAACTTCAGAGAATAGAAATATGCCTACTATTTTCCAAATATCTTGATAATTATAGGGTTCTGGAAAGGAATAGGTTAATCAGGGAAGCTTACCAAAACCCCAGATTAGGGTGAATCACAATTCATCGATAGAACACTGAAGAAAAAAAGCTACATTTATTTATTTCTTGAGGGGATCAAGACTAGGCAGAAATCATATCATCCTCTGAGGAGAAATGAATCATCAGGTGACGTCGATCAAAGAGTCACACTATTGTGCACTCCTAAATATCCCATGAATCAAATACGAAATCATCGAAATCATCGACTAAGGGATGAACACCACTGAATTGGGCCAAAATCCTAAATTAGTGACTATTTGATGCCTCATTGAACTCTTTATTAGAGAGTGCAAGCTAGGGTGAGCCGTTGTGATGGTCAGGGACCTTAGGGCCAAGTAGAATAGATGGAAAGGGGGAAAGAAAATCCGGGTTCATGAAATGGGAGAAGGACCAAGTAGACGAGGGTGGAGGATAATTATGCCACCTCCACCAGGCGAGGAGGAGGGGGTCGGAGCATCAGACATCTCTACTAGGGAATCTCCGTCTAGGGTCGAGCTCGATAGAGGGAAACCCTCTATGTCATGTGGTTTATAAAGAATAATACATTTTCATATTTATTAATATTAGTGGATTAAATATTATTTTTACTTTAAAGAGGATGAAATGTGCTATGGTGTACCTGATAAGAAATATTTGGTTTCTTTTAAATCTTATGTTGAACACAACATTAGGACATACTAAGACATAATAATATAATATTATTTTAAAAGGGAGTTAACTCCTAGCCTTTGTATTGGTCGAAATGAATAAAATAACTAAAATATGATTATTTATGTCTATTAAAAGTTTTTTATATTTATCCAATAAATGTTAGAGGCTTAGAATTCGGGTGAATCTAATTTTATGCCAAATTACTCTAATATTCATTAAAATGTTGATTTAGAAATTCTTTATGTTGAAACCTCCTTAAATGTAGTTTTGTTCACATTATTATGTTCTATTTTACAAAATATAATTTATATTTAGAATATGGACATCAAAATTTACTTTGTTTATGTTTTTTTGTATTTTTATGATAAAATTCATTTTTAATGAATAGTAAAAAATAATGTATTTTAATTCAACACTACTTATTAATCTACTTTATATATATGGTCAGATTATCTTATTAATTGGTTTTAATGTGTAATTAGATTATATTTTTACAATTTAATACAATTTTTGTCATTGTAATGAAATTCCACTCATATATAGAACATAAATAATTGTCAATCTTTTGATAGTTATTATTTCTTAAAAACACTCTTTTTTTAACTACAGAAATTAATTTTAAATTTATTAATGCAACACCTATATTTTGAATTTTTTAAAATAGAAATAATTTCTGAATTTGGAATATCAAATCTATATTAGGCGGAATTTTTGATATTTTTCTGAAAACCATTAATTATATGATGAATAGTGAAAACACTGATTAGTACTTATGAAAAATGACTTAATTATTTAAATAAAATTTTTCCGCATCTATGAATTGAATTTAGAAAATTTTACATACATGTTTTTTATCAGTATGTCAAATGTGGTTCAATAAGATGAAAATAATTTTTGATGAATAGTAACTTTTGAGTTTTATTTACTATAGTTAATGGTAAATATGGTATTTCAAGATAAAAATATAATAATAATATAAAATTACCTTAAAACATGTCCTATTTTTATTGTATGAATCATGTCCGACCAATACAATCCATAAGAGAGATTTCTGGCCTTTCAAAGTCATTTGGGTAAGATAATGAAATTAATAATTTTTTATTTAAAGAAAAAAAATCATAAACATGTACTATTTTGATTAATCAATTTTAATGTGGGATTATAGAATTAATATATATGACTATAAATATTTTCTATAAATAAAAATTATTTCCTAAATCATTGTATTTTATTTATAATTTTAGGATAACAAATAAAAATTGACTTATGACACAATAATGATGCAGTGTTTACCTCATTAATTAATGATTTTAATAAATAAGTTTTTTAAATTTAAAAAAATATACAAAACCTGTTCATTTATTATTTGATGATTTTATTTTGAACAAAATTCTAGTTATCTTATAATTTAATATGTTTTGGACCTTTAGAAACTGATAATCATTATATAATAAACTAATATTTTCAAACATTCGTAAACAGCCTCTCCTCCCCTTATAAAAAGAACTCACACTTAACCCATTAATCTCACCTCTCAATCCCCTTAACTCATCCAACCTATACCCAAATATGCTCTCAATATCCCTCTATTCCACCTAGATGCCATACCTTAGGAAGAAAGAACTTTATGAATTGTTTTTAGTTCAAACCAGGGGGAGTTACCAGATTTAAAGGTAACATCTTCTCTTAATTTCATTTCTATTATTTTACTTCTACAACCACCTAAAATATTTTTATTATTTCATTATTCAATACTACATTCATTGTCATGGCGGTAGGTCACTGTAGTGGTGGCAGGGTAATATAGTAGTGGAGGGTACTGTTTGGGACTATAAAAGGCGGGTACTATAGTAGTACTATTCACAGAATGTGTCTTGGGACAAAAATTTGGGCCTACTGGCCATGTATTGTGCTAAATGCCCCCTGAGCCTTCGGGCTATGTAATGGATCTCCCTCTACCAAGTTTAAAGAGGTGTTTTCTTTTCTTTAATAATAAATGAGGCTTCAACCCCAACCTTTTAAAAAAATGAAGTATACATATAACCCGATGAATGTAAATTGAGTAAAAAACCCCTTACCTTGTGTTTCCATTTTGTTGAGCTCTACAAATCCTTTTATATTTTACTTTTAAATGTGTTATTAACTTATAAATGAACCATATTGATATTTGAAATATCATAAATTTTCATTTTATCCAAAATCATTACATATTCGGTCATAATCTCTCATTATCAATATTTTTTCGGAAGCTAAAATCCTTATGTTTTTACAAAATGATGGTTATGAATGTTCTGGATCCCAAACATATGATATTTTTTAATAATATTCATAATGATATTAATTTTATATATATTATTTTTTCATAACCTTTCTTTTTATAATCATTTTTTAATTTTTGACCTGGGGAATTAACCACATCTCTTTGTGAAGATGGTAATAAAAACGTACACATGATTGTTGTTATCATTTCCTTAATGGGTGAAAGGGTAATGATGTGAATTTAAAATTAATTTTAACGAATAAATATCTTGTCATATAATTATATAAATATAATTATATCACAAATATCATATAAAAATATTATTTATATCATTATATTTAGGTGTGAAAAACAGTGATGGAAATCAAATTACTTCATTACGGGAGGTAGTAGTCCTCCATAAACAAGATAATGAGTATTGTTTCCCATGATAGAGGTCGGGGGATAGTTTTATTGCATGAAAGTAACATTAACATTTATATTAATATGTAATATATGGCGTTTAATATAATTTTATGGTATAATAATATACATAGGCAGTAAAGGAATAAATAAAATAATACATTCATTTAAGGATGTTAACTCCTCTTAAGAAAGAATATTTTGTTTTAAAAAAAAATATATATTATATGATGGATTTCAGACCCAATAAATTTATCTAATATGAGGAGATATAATTAAGGAAATTATTTGATTAGGTCTTGTCCAAACAGATGGGTTTTTGATGCGTGTAATAGAGAAAAATGTTGGTGTCCTTTTATATGGAGGAACGATTAAACATTATGGATTATTAATTTGGGATATAAATTATAAGACTATAAATCACAACGATCATGAAACAAGATTTTTAGGACAAAGTTATAAGGATACATACATTAAGTGTTTATAAAATACTATGCACTCCCAACATGCTTTACTTTCTAGGGAGGTTATCAAAGGTCGGTCCCTATGGGGAAGGATAAATCGGAGAATATATAGAAATCATCTTGGGCCACGAATGGGGAATATTTCCACACATTTTTAAAATATCCAAAATCAAATTCCTTTTCATGATAGCCATTCCCATTGTACTATACAATGATGAAATATAAATTTTTCGAAGTAAATGTACACTGGTAGCAAGATTGGCATCTCTGTATGTCCTACCCCAAACATGAGCTTTTGGAATGAAATGATTTACCTATATTTCATTCAAGTCATCTTGAATAGGGTAAAACATGATAATTTTGATTTTGATGTGATAAATAATTAACCAGATAAATGTGTCATCCCTAGTTCTTCACATGTTTCCTTCTTCATGAATTTTTATTATAGGGTATTTTATGCATCGACCGATCCGGAAACTTGGAATTAGAATATTATTTTTCAATTAAATACTAGATAAGTTTAATTTTATCATATGGTTCTTATAAATCAGTCACCTCTGAAAAAAAATCAAGCATATGGTATCCATACATGTGTCCAGGATCACCACCTATAGAGAAAATACCATAAAAACATTTCAAAACCTATTTTTTAGGGGAAATGGAAAACAAGTGTTTGGAATGATTTTTTAAGAATATCCACATTTCATTTAAAATATCCTACAGGTAAAAACTTCCTTGTTCATTAGTTTCAAAGAAGGGGAAAAATAATAATTAGAATAAGGAGTAATCCATCATTCCAGTTTTTGGTTATAAGAGTATCTTGAAAGTGAGAAATAGAGCTCTGGTCAAGTGAATTATGAACCTAATCATAGACATTATTTTCAAAACCATGATACTGCTAATTGGACTATTTCATATTCTAAAGAATGGTAATGATTATCCCTCTCTCAATATTCTTAATTCCACTTTTCACACCATTCCCATTATCTAAAACTCTTCTATTGGATAATGGATTCAGTACAATACCCATATCTTGGGGATCAAACATATTACTGGTGGTTAATGTATCATAGGTTTCATACATGATTGTGGGATTGGTCATGATTATAGAAACTCAATCATATTCTCCTTCACATTCCTTTTCCATAATGCAGACACTCTTCATGTAGAGTCCTATGGGATTTAACTGGCCTCGAGTGGTGCGAGGGGCAGGGGAATCATCACGATTTTAGTGGCTGAAAGAGATTACCAAATCAACCATAATTCCTTTCACAACCATAGTATAATTCATTGAATAATTTTTTAACAAATACATAAATAAATGTTTCTTAATAACTATAATATTTATATCACTCATACATGGCATGAGGGTAACAAAGAATCTAATTTTCATGAAATAAAGGCTCAAGATAATGCTTCAGTTACATAATTTTCCTAAATGGAATCCCTATCATAATAAAGAAGAGAAATTTTATGAAATTATTCTATTTTTATTCAGTAATTTAAACCCCCTTTGCTCTTTATAATTTATTCTCTTCCAACTGCTTTAATTAACAAATTCCATTTTTTTACTTTGAGGTAATAAAATCAGTATTTTTCATTATTCCTAGACATGTGAAACTTTTAAAAAAAACCACAAAAATAACCAAAAGATAATTTCAATATGATAATTTCAAAAATGAAGATCATTTCAAAAAATAATTTTTCTAAAAAGTCTTAAAAAATATTTTAAATTTATGATTAAAAAGTTAAACTAACATGCGTTTTATTAAAATAAGCATTTTTCGAAAAAAATCCATTTTCAATAAAATGGTAATTATTTTATTTCTAATCAATAGATAAAAATTTGAATTATTTTTTAAATGATTAAAAAACAATTTTTTATAATTTATTTCTTTATATTAATACCGACAAACTTTCTAGATGGGATACAATGGGAAATGTTTAGATAATAATATTTTAATAATGTTTCTTGTTTCGATTAATAATGTTTTCCTGTGAAGCTCAAGATATTGAAGATATTAAATTTATTTAAATAATAAATTTATCAAAAAAATTATCTTGGTGTTAACATCTCTTATAAATTTAGTTTTTCAAGTTATGTATGCTATTGATTAAGAAATTACCCCTAAAACATAGGGTGTTCCATTCAACCCTTTAAATAATTTTTCCCTTGATATTTAATAATTATCTTGGTATTAAAGTGCTCAAAATTTTCATTCAAAAAAAACCCACAATGTAAAAATGGTTAGTAATACTATCTCTTAAAAAGGGAAAGGGAAATATGAATGTTAACAAATATATTGGTTTCATCATTAGAGAGCACAAGTGAAAAGTGATTATATGGACATGGCAGGAAAACATAAATAATTATAGATTAGTAGATATCATCAATTAATATAAATTGAAGAATCAAAGTAATGACAAGGGAATAAAAAATATAAATCTATGATGATTTAAATGAATATTTTATTGACTTTATATTATTGAAATATGATAAAAATATTAATTCAGGATCCTTTTAGTTGATTTGAGAAGTTATTTTAATATATATGGTTATAAGTAAATTTAAATACTTGATATATTTATAAATCAAATGGAAAATTCCATCCATAGGTTTTCCATTCATCACATTATACGTTATCTCATACTCTATGAAATGAATACCAAAAAATAAAATTTTATTTCGGATGCACTAAAATAGTCTTCTAACAAATCAGATAATTTCCCAAGGAATAAAAAACTTTTCCAATTTTCATTAATAAAAACAAAAATGTTTATCTAAAGAATTACCATATTTTTTATCAATCTAAAATATATCAATATTAAATCCTAAAGTTCATCTCAATCCATTCCAAAAGTTTATATCCATAAATAATTTTATCTTATATATCCATAAACATAATTTTATACTTCCCAAATAATCCTTTACATTAAATAGAGTTTATACATGACTTCACCCATTAAAACATTTCCTGAAATATCATTAGTCAGTTCAAAATACTCTTACATAATGCCTCAAAATGGGTGTCTATTATTTTAAACATATGATGATGGTATCCTTAACAAATAAGTTAATCTAACATGAAGGAATATATGATTCCAAAATTAATATTTGCCATATGTTATCCAATATTATTATAAGAAAAATATGATTGATATAAATAATTCTAAACAATAATTCTTGAATCATAATATATAAATACATCAACCTTTTACATCAATGATTTTTTGTAACATATTTTCTTCTTTGTTCTATGATTTTGACCTTAGTTTAGTGAAATGACTCTAATAATACCAAAGATCCACATATAGAATACATCAAATTACATGTATATTCATTTCTCTATAAGCTTAATTCCCATATAGATAACATCGTCCCCTCTATTGGAGATATTATTCTATGTGTTTCTTCCCACATTCCTAACATGTAATAATATGAAATTATTTATTTCCACATGAAAATTCATAAAATATCACCCTCCTCTTATTTGTCTTGAAAAGAATTTCAATGAAGATCAAATTGTTAATCATATATCACGATAGCTGATTTTATATAATCACATTACCTTTCTCTCATTCATAATCTATTTTGCATGCTCATAATTTCCAATGTGTCCATTAGATTCATTATTAACTGAATTCCTCATGCTTCAATAAATTGACTAAGAACATAATGCATAGTATATAATATATAAACCCTTATGGGAAACTATATAATCATGATAAATAATTTTAAGTATGTCTAAATTAGGACACCTACATATAAATATAGTACACATTCATGTTAACTTACATTATTTATAGTAATCATCTATTTAAAAATTTTATGATTTTTCATAAATAGATGATGATTTATAAACAATATCCTCAATGAGTGACTAACTAAGTTCATCGTAATGCCTATTTACATGTTCTAGGTGACACTCGAGTCAATATTGACATTCCTTTTTGGAAATTATTACCCCTGGTATATATGTGGAAGAATCACATCCAATTATATTATCCATACATGGATGTCATTTATCATATACCACATTCACTAAAATTAACCAAAATTCTAGGTTATTTTCTTATATATAAGTTTATCCGATTATTTTTGTATATATTTGTCATACTAGTTTTACCATAATAGTACTAATGGGTTTCTAATACATTTATCTAGTACAAACTATGATGACCAAAGCCTTTTCCACATACTATTACAAAATTAATAAATATAAATATCTATTAATACATTACATGGATCATAAATTCAAATTTTCTTGTGGAATACTAGGTTTATTATATATCAAAGTGAGATAAAACCTATTATTATATTCATTAAAATGATCTCATAAACCCTTTATTCATCAAAACTATGTGGTATAACCTAGGGAATACATAGACATTAGGGGTGTGATAATCTACCAATAATGTAATAAACATTACATGTAATTCAAAAGTTTATCATGATATCATAAAGACACAACCCATGAGTTGTTTCATAGATGAATAACATAAAGAGCCTAATATCATTGGATAATAGTATCATAGAATATATGGAAGTAACAAAAAATTTAAATCATCTTGATTCATGGATAATAGTTCTGACTACATCACATGGTGGGAACAATCCTTTAATGGATTTGTTATACTCTCCATTCCCACACATGATGTATCATGAGACTATAACATCACCCAATGAAATAAAGCACTATCTAGGTGCACCAATCATATAATTTGTAGTGACCCAACAACAAAAATCATGGATCTGATTCCATTCAAACATTATTGTGGGATAAGATACTCATAAATGGTTTCCAAAAGGAACAAACAATTTAGTAGTCACGGTAATCCAGATATATACATGAGTACTATATTAAAAATAATTACACTAATTGAAACATAATTATTTTTCATTTTTTTAGGATAGTAATTTTAACCCATCTAGTATATCATTCCATATATTTCATAGCACACATCAATGAATCATTGGTAATGGAAACATAATAAGGGTTGGGTAAAATTTCTAATAATGATAAAGCATAATAGAATAAATAATGAATCAATTAGAGTAATAATTATGGCATGGTAAACAATTAAACATGCATGCCATGTCAGAAAAAAAATAAGAAGAAACTGAAACAATAGTATGGAAATTTAATAACATGAAACACATTACATTCAAATAAAAATATATACGAAAAAAACAATATATTATGGTAATGAACTAAAATATGTTCCATTTAATCAATAAACTGAAATTAATTGTATCCATATATATTTTGATGTAAAATCCCATTGATTAATAATAATATAATATAATTTAAAGAAAATATTAACTATTAGATTCCATGATTATTAATTCCATAGAACCATTACCTTAATGATTTTCACAACATGGTTTAAAACATTGTTTTTATAAACTAATTTTATTTTTCAATCCTTAAATCTACCATACAAACATTTCACTGGACAAATTAAACTACTCTGATAGGGAAACAAACTCGAAGGTTTGGTCACCAACTAATTTCATCGCATGAAACTACATATTCCTTGAGGGGAATTCATTAACTAGTCCACATCCAATAGGAAATTCCTAAAACATTCACCAACCCATGTGGTACCAATCCAATGCATTCCTCATATTTAATAAACAATATGCCGTATCAAGTATTTTTTTGAATAGAAGATATAAATTTATCAATATTTCCCCAAAAAAATTTAATTTCAAAGTTAAAACCATAGGAAAAATTATATATGGTACTTGTAATAATAATATCTATGAAAAATAATATTTATATTTGGGGAAATTCTATTTCAATTGATCATTGAAAATTTACTTTTTCATTGGGACTAAAGGGAATCACACAATTGAATGTAAATACTATCATTGAAAAAATAAATTACAGAGTATCCTATAAAAAATAAAAATGGTATGAATACAATATAACCAAAGTGGAGGAGAAATAAATTTTTTTCATTAATAAATATAAATATTATAAAATAAATCATAAAAACATTCTTGAGGATAATATTTTTTTTTTTTAAAAACATTTGATAAACCATTTCTTTGAAAATTACTTTTCAAAATATTTTCCATAAAAATAACCATTTTAACATCAAAACGAAACATCAAATAAATGATTTTTGGTAAATGAATACATGTCGTATGTGATAAAGAGAATATTCCTTTTTCATGGTAAAAAGGATAGAATAATGCATTTTTTGGAACAGGACAAGAATATTCCATAAAAAAATAGTAAAATATAAAAAGAGTAAAATTTTCTTTCAAAAACAATTTTATAAAGGATACATTTTTTTAAAACATCTTTATAAAATGACGTTTCATTGGTGAAATTTTTTTATCCAACTAAATATAAAAATGATGATGGGTTTTCGTGAAACATTTTCTAAAAAAATTAACAAACATATAGTGTAAAATTTTACTAATAATTCAAAAAATGGTCATGAGTAATCATTGGATATTACTATGAATGTTTTTATAGAACAATGGGCATAAAATTTACATGAATGTAAAAACCATTTATATATCATTAAAATTACTTTTGAGGAATATAATATTTAGACTTTCCAAATTCTCTCATGCCACTTTGAATCATTTTGAATCATAATCCTTGTAAAGAAATAAAATTATAAGAATGTTAAACATATCGTGGAGATAAAATTAATTATGAAATAATATATCAAAAATCGAATTAGATACACCACACAAAAGAATTAAGTGGTGAACAAGACATTTATATCACGAATGTAAAAAATACGATGACAATCCCTTACCTTTTGTTACCTTTTGGGTGATCTCACATTGAGTTCATATATAATGGTTTCAAACATGTTTCCACCATATGAAATAAGCATAATAATATTTATAATATCATATATTATTATATTATAATATATTTATTTCTTGTATTCTAACAATCTTTGATTAATGTCATTGTTTCTAGTGTTAATTGCCTAGTTTCTCAAGTTTATTTTTACTTGTTACTTGTTGTTCGTATTAATTAGATCATGATAACATCATCTCAAAGATTTACAACCTTATGTTATTATAATATATATTCATTATATATGTATATACAATAATTCATAACTTAGGAATATAATAAATTGAATACAACGTTCATGGAGATGGTAGGCAATACGTATGCCTGAACACTACTTTCAATTCATTTTCTTCTTAAAAGAAAGAAAAAATAAAATACATGTATATATTACAACAGAAATATATTATTTATTTCTTATATGATATATACTTTTATTAAATCCAAATTTTATTCGTTTATGTATAGTGTGAATGAATATCATCGCATTGAGGGGTGGTAGTCCTCAAATCCACAAGCGATGTTATAATATTTACACAGAAATGGAAAGTATAGGGAATTTATTATAAAATAATTACATAAGAATAAACACATAATAATTATCATGTATTTCTAATATATCAGTGATTCCATAATTATTACCAACCAGGAACGGTGGTAAAGTTAAACAAAAAGAATTGGTTTGTAAGGATGTAATTTGTCGTGCACATAAATGGTACGTTCGTTACACATTATGTTGAAAAGTGTGAAATTTTATATAGATAACATAACATAAAAAATCTCAGTATATTGGGGACACTTGTGTTCTTATATAATCATTTAGTAAATATAATTTAATAAGTGGAGAATATAAATAAAACTAAAGAACTTGAAGAAATATGTTATCTCTTTTTCTAGTAACTCCTTCTTGTCTACACCCAAGGGATTTCATGGTTTGAATCATTTCCAATGTTATGATTATATGATTAGGGTATAAAATTTGTGGAACTATATTGGAAAAGCATTGGATAAGAAAAAGTGTCTTGATATGTGTGAGGATGTTTGGAGGAGAGGAGGCATTTTTGTAGTGGAGGAGAAGTGGCACACATGTATCTTTCTGAAATAGGAATTACACACACGTTTTTTTTCATTTTATATGGATCTAATAATGGTCCCAATTAAATTATATTGATTATTGGGTTGAAATATTTCCATCCAAATCCTTTTTTACCATTTTCTTAGTAATATTGACCGTTAATTCTAAGGCTTAGTCCCTTGTTAAGATTAAATTCACTGTAATCATTGTAATTAATATTAATTACATTCAAAAATATTTTTTCTCAAAAACTAAATATATTATATTAAAAAATATCAATTATTCTTATTACTATTATGGAATTTATTTTCCCAAATTCTAATCAAAGAAGTGGAAAAATGTATTTTAAATTTAATCTTGCCGACGAGATGACAAAAAGGGTTTTTAATGAAATGATTTTCAAAAAATTTCTAGGATATTAATTCCAATTTCCATGTGAAATAGAATAAAATTACAATAATAAGATTTATTAATAAAAATTTCATCTAATTAAACATTAAAAAATTTTAAAATTACAATATAAAATTGTAAATAGATTATCTTAAAAACAAGTATTGAATAAATATTCAGTATTTCCAATTATTCATTAAAAAATTAAACTTCATTGAAAATTACAAAAATATCACCCTAACCTATTTTTTATGTTTCTCATTCAGAAATGAATTTTAATTTTTACATATAAATTCTATTTATGTTCCAAAAATGTGTATTTAAAATTGGTTATATATTTAATGGTGGTAAAACTGCCTTGATAAAAATAGAGGTTTTATGCATAAATTTGGGTTTATTATTACCATGTGTCTATAAAATATATTGTATGAATATCAAAAAAAATTATTTAATATATAAATTATATATTTCATTAATATCCCAAAAAAATTTAATTATTTTAATTTATTAGGATAAAACAACTTTGTGAGAACAAAAATGGTTTTAAAAAAAATAATCTCTTTATATTCAATTGGTTATTATATTCATTTCTAATCAGTTAAGGATAATTTAATTTTTTTATATTTATTAAAACCATATATTTTTATATGTTAGTTATTACTTTTCATTAATATTATTTTACCATCTTAGTTATATCTTATTATATTATATAATAAAATTATAATAATATATTGTTTTTCAGTGAATCTGTGTCCTATGTGTAATGCAAGCCATTGTTGAAATTCATTGTTTTGTGCTCCATCAAATAAATCAGCACCACATTCATTTAACGATATAAAATATATTGAATTTATTTAAAATAGTAAATTTATATTAAATTACTGGGATATTGTATTCCTTTATTCACTTGGTGTTTCATGTCATACACTCTATCTATTAAAACATTACTAATTTATATTTTCATGGTGTTAAAAACTCCCAATCATACATGAATTTCATCGTGACAATTTAAACATTATCATAGTTATATAATGATTTAATTTTTATATGGTTGGAATAACACTTCATGAGAAGGAATTACATGATATAAAATAGAAAAAAATAGAAATAGAAGTACAACGGTCACATGGAATAAGTTATATCATGGTATCATGTTATGAGACCATTAGTGGAAAGTAAAGATACGTACTTGGAGGAAAATAATAATTATTTTTAAGGAGTGATTGATTTAAAAAATGAATGATCTTTGGAATTTTTAGGGACTCAAATCCATAAATTTGTGATGATTTTGAAGACCATAGATTCGTCTTAAATCAAAAAATTAAGATAACAATTTTTAAGATCATTTTCCTCTTGTTGAAAAATTAAATTACTATATAAGAATATAATAAAAATTACTCCCAATATTTATTTGTTTATATTAACAATTCTTAATTTTTGTTTTACTTTGGGAAAATTATAATTCATCCCATTCTTCATGGAATATGTATCCATAAATCAAATTGATCCCTAAAGCACTAAACTTTACATTTAATGGATCTTAAGACACTTAAAAGTGTGAAATATATATCTATTTTCCTTTCAATATTATCCAAATCCAATATGGTGAATATATTAATCCTTAAACTTGGAAATTGTATAGTTAAGTGGTTGGCATTAAACCCATGTCGTTCTATAGTCAATGTTTCAAGTCCCACAACCTTTTCATATATGATTTCTTGTCACCTGGAATATAGACTGAACTTTTATAATACCATATTAATATAATTTCAAAACTAAATTTGATGGAAATACTAGAAATAATTTTAATCATAGAATTTCCTTGTAACTAAGGTTTTTAACACAACTTCAATACAGAAATACATCATTCCTTTTTTTCATCATAGGCCCTTCCTTGGTCTAAGGCCTATCGTAGGATACTCATTTTCATTATCTATTCAATTCCATCATATTGTTTTTTAGATAAAATGTTAATTATCATAATTATGTCGCCCAATATTTCCAAACTATGTATGTAGTAAGGGCCATTATCAGGTTCTATGGTATACTAAGTTGGGTCTGACACACTTTATTATAGTTCTTACCCCTAGGTACATATCTTCCATAACCATGTTCAAATTAGTAACTAGACATGGATTTATGTAAAATACCTTGTAAATATATAATAATACAACCAAATATATATATTTATTATTAATAAGAATAGTTTTATGGAGAAAGTGAGAAAACAACAAGTATAACCTAGCCATCAAACACTATAGAACATTACAAAATTATTAAATACCATCTTCAACCTGTTAGACTTAATATCCTTAAAAAATTTGTAGAAGATAGATGATACCTCTTTTCCAGGGTCATCTCTAATAATTTCATTGAAATAAGAGGCGCGCTTACACCATTCTCACAATAACTCCTCCTCGCTTATTTTGTTGTAGTTGAACCCTCAGACTAAGATTATGTGTTAATTAACGATCCATTATCTTTGTTCCTGGTTCATGTCATCATTAATCGATCTTACTTGCATCCATTCACTAGCCTTAGAAGAACCAGATATGGCTACCACCTTCTCTTCCATCCCCTCTTCTAAATCTAATAGCAAATCCAATAGATATTCCCTAACAAAGCCTCCCTTCCGTCTCCCCAGGCATCCCCTTCACTCCCTCCTTGGCAGGAGAGGCTGATTCACTCACATGCACCTCCACTTCCTCTGCACCTATCTTATAAATTTTCTCAATTCATGCCTCACACGGAAGACCCAGGGATGTAGCATCCTCCACCACATGTATCACCTCCTCAGTATGCATGTGCCTATCCTCATGCTGATCTTCTTCCTATGAGGATTCATTCTCATGTGACTCAGAGACCAAGACATTCTTGACATCCACACTCCCCACTACTTATTTCTCAATATCCTTAGTATTCCACTTTTTTTAGCCAAACATGTCACCATCGGTCTTGGAATATAAGAGTAGTCTTTGCGCCCCTTTGGTTTTGGCTTCCAAGAAACAAAGTAGTACACTGGGTCCCTATTTTTTGTTCATTTTCTTCCATATTTGGTTGTGTAAGCCTTTTCCCACCCATCCAAATCCATTATCATAAAAAAAATACCATCACCCTCAAACTCATAATCATATGAACCCTTGGAATATCCATCATACACTCCCTCATTTCTCACACTCCCAAAATAGTTGTTGAGAGCAATGTAGGATAAATCTCACCTCGAGTTGAAGTCCTTCGTGGTATCGAGTGGCCTATGATCCCCAAGTGAAATATTATCCCACTCACCACCTACTTTTGACTTATTCTTGACATTAGAAATCATTTCAGATACCATGATGTTGCCATCCCTCACTTCCATTGCATAAGAGTTGGGATGTTTACTTAACCCAGCCCCAAAAACAGATCCATCTACATCCGCAGCACCAACAGCAACCCCCAGTACCTGAGTGGGAGCAATGAGTGTATCTTGAGTACCTTTGTCCACCTCACTGGCTAGAGTTCCCCCTTCCCAATTCTGGTTACAATGGGTATTATCCAAGTCATCACATATCCTTGTGAATAATTCCACAACACATGGACCTAGAGGAAAGTCCAAGTTCGGTTTGTCCACCCTTGCTCCACTTGAGTACTCCCCTATCTCCGGATCAACCCTGCGCACCTCTTCTTGCACATCCCTGCCATTAGGAACCCACACCTTCTGGTTCACAATATATTCAGCCAGAACCACATTCCCCTCAATTACACTAATCACCTCTTGTCTAACCCTACACCTGTGGTGACAGATACAGACCGAGTGCCGTGTTTTGTGACATCCCAAACAGAAACCAGAACACAATTTGAAGACAACCCATTGTTTCCAACGAAAAACATCTCCAACTGAAATCCACAGGCACTCTATGGAGGCCTTAGAAGCATCATCCTCGATACATACTCGACGAGATATCAGATGACATATCGCTGACGTCCAATTATCAGAGAATAGAAATATGCCTACTATTTGACAAATATCCTGATAATTATAGGGTTCTGGAAAGGAAGAGGTTAATCAGGGAAGCTTACCGAAACCCCAGATTAGGGTGCATCATAATTCATCGATAGAACACTGAAGAAAAAAAAGCTACATTTATTTATTTCATGAGGGGATCAAGACTAGGCGGAAATCATATCATCCTCCGAGGAGAAATAAATCATCAGGTGACGTAGATCGAAGAGTCACACTATTGTGCACTCCTAAATATCCCATGAATCAAATAAGAAATCATAGAAAGCATCTACTAAGGGATGAACACCACTGAATTGGGCCAAAATCCTAAATTAGTGAATATTTGAGGCCTCATTGAACTCTTTATTAGAGAGTGCAAGCTAGGGTGAGCCGTTGTGATGGTCAGGGACCTTAGGGCCAAGCAGAATAGATGGAAAGGGGGAAAGAAAATCCGGGTTCATGAAATGGGAGAAGGACCAAGTAGACGAGGGTGGAGGATAACCATGCCACCTCCACGAGGCGAGGGGGGGGGGTTGGAGCATCAGACATCTCCACTAGGGAATCTCCGTCTAGGTTCGAGCTCGATAGAGGGAAACCCTCCCAGTCATGTGGTTTATAAAGAATAATACATTTTCATATTTATTAATATTAGTGGATTAAATATTATTTTAACTTTAAAGAGGATGAAATGTGTTATGGTGTACCCGATAAACAATATTTGGTTTCTTTTAAATATTATGTTGAACACAACATTGGGACATACTAAGACATAATAATATAATATTATTTTAAAAGGGAGTTAACTCCTAGCCTTTGTATTGGTCGAAATGAATAAAAATAACTAAAATATGATTATTTATGTCTATTAAAAGTTTTTTATATTTATCCAATAAATGTTAGAGGCTTAGAATTTGGGTGAATCTAATTTTATGCCAAATTACTCTAATATTCATTAAAATGTTGATTTAGCACTTTTTTATGTTGAAAACTCCTTAAATGTAGTTTTGTTCACATTATTATGTTCTATTTTACAAAATATAATTCCTATTTAGAATATGGACATCAAAATTTACTTTGTTTAAGTTTTTTTGTATTTTTATGATAAAATTCATTTTTAATGAATAGTAAAAAATAATGTATTTTAATTCAAAACTACTTATTAATCTACTTTATATATATGGTTAGATTATCTTATTAATTGGTTTTAAAGTGTAATTAGATTATATTTTTACAATTTAATCCAATTTTTGTCATTGTAAAGAAATTCCGCTCATATATAGAACATAAATAATTGTCAATCTTTTGATAGTTATTATTTCTTAAAAACACTCTTTTTTTAACTACAGAAATTAATTTTAAATTTATTAATGCAACTCCTATATTTTGAATTTTGTAAAATAGAAATAATTTCTGAATTTGGAATGTCAAATCTATATTAGGCGGAATTTTTGATATTTTTCTGAAAACCATTAATTTTATGATGAATAGTGAAAGCACTGATTAGTACTTAAGAAAAATGACTTCATTATTTAAATAAAATTTTTCCGCATCTATGAATTGAATTTAGACAATTTTACATACATGGTTTTTATCAGTATGTCAAATGTGGTTCAATAAGATGAAAATAATTTTTGATGAATAGTAACGTTTGACTTTTATTTACTATAGTTAATGGTAAATATTGTATTTCAAGATAAAAATAAAATAATAATATAAAATTACCTTAAAACATGTCCTATTTTTATTGTATGAATGATGGCCAACCAATACAATCCATAAGAGAGATTTCTGGCCTTTCAAAGTCATTTGGGTAAGATAATGAAATTAATAATTTTTTATTTAAAGCAAAAAAAATCATAAACATGTACTATTTTGATTAATGAATTTTAATGTGGGATTATAGAATTAATATATATGACTATATTTATTTTTTATATATAAATATTATTTCCTAAATCATTGTATTTTATTTATAATTTTAGGATAACAAATAAAAAATGACATATGACACAATAATGATGCAGTGTTTACCTCATTATTTAATGATTTTAATAAATAAGTTTTTTAAATTTACAAAAATATACAAAACCTGTTCATTTATTATTTGATGATTTTATTTTGAACAAAAGACATGTTATCTTATAATTTAATATGGTTTGGACCTTTAGAAACTGATAATCATTATATAATAAACTAATATTTTCAAACATTCGTAAACAGCCTCTCCTCCGCTTATAAAAAGAACTCACCCTTAACCCATTAATCTCACCTCTCAATCCCCTTAACTCATCCAACATATACCCAAATATGCTCTCAATATCCCTCTATTCCACCTAGATGCCATACCTTAGGAAGAACGGACTTTATGAATTGGTTTTAGATCAAACCAGTGGGAGTTTCCAGATTTAAAGGTAACATCTTCTCTTAAGTTCATTTCTATTATTTTACTTCTACAACCACCTAAAATATTTTTATTCTTTCATTTTACGAAAACTCATATATATTAAATATAATTGGTAGTTTATATGAGTCATATTCTAGCTACACCTACACACACCTCTATCTAATGGGTAAAGAACATACTGTTACTGTGCATGGTCAACTACTACATCAAGAAACGATGAATGTTCAATCTTCTCCTTCCACCTATTATGGTGTCCATTAGGATATAACTGTATTTTCATGTGATATATATTATATTTATACTATCTCTATACATATTTATTTTTCATTTATATCATACCTTTATGGTTTTCATAATGGGTAAACATGATAATTTAATTTTAGTAAGTGCGGACTACCACCCCCTCAAAGTGATATGACTCGTTCATTCCATATGAGGAATGTATAAAACATGGAGTTTATTAAATTAAATAACATAGATTTTTTACAAGAATTGTTATATACCTATATATTATTATTTTTTCTTTCCTTTAAATATAAGATAAAAATGAATGTAGCGTTCAAGCATACGTACGACATACCATCTCCATGAACGATGTGTTTCATTTATTAACTCTAATTGAAATGAAATATTATAAATACATATACACTTGATATATATGATATAAATGATATATAAATCATTAATATCATTATGGAGATAATGTAATTTTGATTACATGTACAATTTGTAATTATAACATGTTTATTTTTAACTAAAGATCCGAACATCGACCAGATGTCCGATATGAACATAAATAAATAACTAATTGTTATAGCAGGGTAATAAGGGATGTAAAAGTAAACATAAAGTAGAAAAACTTCAATAAGGAATTATAAATTGACTTACATTTATTATTTATGAAGAACACAAAACATACGAGTCAAGTCGGACATGATGTAAGTGGTTTCTTATCTCACTTTTAATTCTATGAGATTTCCATTATTCATCGATTATTTCATGCATATATTGTATTTTTTACAGAAACTTGATATATATTATCATTATTATCTTTATATTCATGATATTTTTTATCTATTTGTTGTTTATTGACTTTTGGTTATAAGGCTTGATTTATTACAACATGGGTATTGGTTTTCATATCAATTTTTATTCATATGATCTTCATGCCATATTTTCCACTATTCCCTTTTGTGTGGGTTATGTACCTCCAAATATTTTATTATTTTTGTAATATAATTTAATTTATAGGTATCTACATCTTTATTTTATTATCCTTCTTTTATGGCGGGTATGATTTGTATGTTATCAAATTGGTAAGGGAACCTTTCATGGTACTCTTTTAGTAAAAGACTTCTTTTATGTGAGATATTTCAATTTTCATTTTCTTATAATGGGATATGTTCTTATATGTCCATATTAATGTAAATTTTATGTTCATGTGTAGAGAGACCACTTTTTCTCTCATCAACTCATTTTATGAATTTTAATTCAATGTTGTTAGGCTGTCGAATTTCTGTAAGAGAACTACTTAACCAAATTTCAATTTATTAGGTTAAATTTATACATGATGATTATGTCATCCTATGAATATATGTGAATGACCACTGTTTGTTTTACACATAATATACACTTATATTTGGTTTATTTTTAATTTTCAAACATAATTATGTCATTGATTTGTCCTTAATCTATAGATATGATCTTTGCAAGTGACATTATATCAAATTACATTCTATAGAGACTTATTTGTTGTTATACAAAAATTCACTTTCATATGGTGTATATACATACCATTTCCATATTATATCAGTAATCTCATTATTCTATTGATATTTTAAGATTTTTTGAATTTTATTCTGTAATTATTTTAATTCAAGTATTTTCTCATGTGCTAAGGGACTTCGTCTCAATCTCTATTCATTGAGGCATATTTTGTTTTATTCATGAATTTCATTTATATATTCTATAAACACCTTTGAATTTTCATTTCATCATATGAAATCTTTTCTTATGAGGCATTTTACTAATTGACAACAAATAGTGATACTTTTTAACATATGTGGTGACAATGACCTTTTCTACTGCTACATGTATTATTTGATATTTAAATTTTTTAACATGTCGAAATGTTTTTAAAAGGAAAATAAATAACATATACTATTTTATGCATTTTGGTATTAAAAGTGGGTTTGAACTTGGTTTTTCAATGTTAATATATTTAAATCATATATTGTGATTGAAATGTGAAAATTTAATCATTTTTTATATTTGTATTATGGGTTATGAAAATGTTATGCTTCTTGGGAATTGTTACATATGCTGGTGGTTTCCTGACAAACCTGGGGAGGGTGAGCCCGAGATATTTCTCCATTGCATTGGGTAAGGTGATAGAAGTAAACAATAATGTTTCTCCTAAGAGATTAAGTGAATATATTGTTATGGGTATTCCAAATGTAACTCCCTATGTAGCATTCAAATTGACAACATATGGTTGTTATCGATGATAAAAGATACCTTTATGATTTATGATTTCAATGTGTTATCCATAAATCTTATGTTTTCACAAGGTATGTTAAAGAGCAAATCTTTTTTATTTATTGATGAAATAATGTTTTCTTTCATTATTTTATATCATTTATTGAGATTTTTATGCTCATCCTAGGTTTTTGTAATATTTTTCATAGTGTATATGGAAGAGGAAGAGAAAGGATTAACTCATAATGATTTATATCATGAAAAGTATTATAGTTTACTTTAAGAATTTTTATTTTATGAAAAACATGGAAACTGAGTAGAAGTGTCTACATTGTAATCATTAAGATGTAATATAATAGTTATAATCGAATTATCTAAAACCATAATCCTGGAAAGATCCACAATGTGATCTATTAAATTAATTCATGATTATGTAATGTTTAATACTGGGACCTTATAGTAGGTATCAATGGTAAGTTTAGACAAGTATAAGGATACTGAATTCTTTTTTAGACACATGGTTAGTAATTATGTCTATCATTTATGTTAAATCCTTATATTGAAACTTTTTCAGGTCAAGGAAAGTCTATTACAAATTGAAGGAGAAGGATCTCAAAAAACATTTCTATCTATTCCTAATAACATTATTGCAATAATTATTGCAAAATCATTCCCATATGAGTCTGAAAAATTTTCTAATCAGGGGTTCTATTTAATCAAATCATCTTTTTTCAATATTCTCATCTTTTCAATAATGGTAATTATTATCAAGTCATTTTAAAATATTTTACCTTATCACAAGATTTTGAATAATATTATGATTCAAAAAACATGTTGAAGAAGGAGACCCTTGTGCAACCCATTTATATTTGATTTAAATTATAGACTTTAATGTTGTACTAATGGTATTTTATAAGAACCATTTATTGAATGTTTCAACTCAAACTCAGTCTGAAAGTTTTGTAAAAAGAATATCTTATTAGATGCTTTGAAATTATATGTTATACATGATTATTTTCTAAAACAATTTTTCTATGAACACCCATATGACCTATGTTGTACATGGTGTATTTGGAGGAAGGAAGCATATTGTTTTGAATGATTTATAAATCAATGTTATAAGGAATATACCTTCTAACTATATGAACAAAATGAAAATGAAACCATATGGACACATTAATCAATGTATGATGTTATTTTTTTTAGAATAGTTTTATTTTTTCATATGGAGATGAAATAAAAAAATAACAATATATATAATCATTCATAATGATTTTGAGATATTAATGAGTTTGGATGTAAATGATAAATTTAAGAAATCCTTTTTGGTTAAAATTTGTTAGGGTTATTTTTAAGTTTTATAAAAAGGACAACCAATAAGATGGGTGAAAAAATGTCATGTCTGAAAAGGCCATGGTAATCGAACACACAACCCAAGGGAAGCAAGGGTGCATCACCAACCACTAGCCTACATGAAGTCCCATGTTTATATGAGTTATTCATTTAGTTAAATGATTTTATGGACCAGGAATTAGTTGATTTGTGATATTATATTTTATCAAATATATATCCTTAATATAGGAAAATACTTTAGAGATTAAGTGATTAAGGATATTTTTGAAGATGTAATCTCTTTTTGGGAAACAATATATGCCTAAATAAAGTAGAATACTATGGTTTTTTAGTTGGGGAATAATGTTAGAATTTTATTTTCAAAAAATTGTTGTTTTATATTTGTCATATAAAAATATGGGTTATTTATGGAAATGATTAACCTATCATATGGAATATGTGATTAGGTAAAGTACTTTTCAGTGTGGTACTATGATAGTATTCAATGTCATTTTAAGGTAAATGTTAAGATTTATCATGGATGACTATGAGATCAAGCCCTTCTAATTATTTTGGATAATGTCTAAAGATAGGGGAAATATAATTTTCATCATTTCTTGATTATGTGATTATCTAAAAGTTGATTCCAGTACTTAAGATGTGAACAAGTCATATTGAATACTCATCATTTGATGAAAATATTATTTTTTTTGTATAAAATTATTATATGATGAAACTCTACATGAAAAGTAAGTATATTTCCCTTTTCCCTTAGTCAATATCATAAATAAAATCACTAACTTTATGAAAAGGAACATAAAACCAAAAATGGTTGCCTATTTACTTTTCATACTAGGAAATAAAATACCATTTAAATTATCACATGTTTCTGATTTTCAGGTGGTTAACATTCTCCTAATCATGATTTCTATCACTGCCCATCAGAACATGACAATTATTTTCTCTTCCATATCCATGTTTTACTATATGGAATCTTGGTATCTGTTAACTCATATGACCTTTTTACATTACTTTAATTCTTTTAATGTGATAGTTTTATTGACTCTTTTTTCAATGTGGGACTTTTAATGATGTTTCCAAGCACAATTATTAACTCGCAATGAAGCAATTTCTAAAAGGGGGGTTGGATGTAAGATCCCATGTAAATAAAGAATATTACATTTTCATATTTATTATTATTTGTGCTTTAAATATTAATTTTACTTTAAGGGCGATGCTATGTTCTATGGGGTACCCCATACACAATAACGAGTTTCTTTGAAATCATACATTGAACACAACGTTGGGTCATACAGAGAAATAATAATATAATATTATTTTAAAAGGTAGCTAATGCCTAGCCATTGTGTTATAGAGAGTGAATAGAACTAACTACAATAAGATTATACATTTCTATTAATTGTTTTTTACATTTATCCAATAAAATTTAAAGTCTTAAAATGTTACTTACTCTAACATAATGAATAAATACTCAAATATTCATTAAAAGGTCGATTTAAAACTTTTTGATAGTGGACCCTTTTTAAATCTAGTTTTGGTCACTTTTAGCTGTTTTATTTGAAAAAAATTAAATTATTCATTAGAATCTGGACATAAAAATTTATATTGTGTTAATTTTTTGTATTTATCTGACAAGATTCATTTTTTAATGAAAAGTAAAAATAATGTATTTTCATTGAAAATGACTTTTAATCTACTTTATATATATTGTTAAATTATCTTTTTAATTTTTTTAAGTGTAATTTGATTATATTTTATCCATTTAATCTAATGTTGGTCATTGGAAAAATTGTACTCTTAAATTGGATATAAACAAGTGTTAACCTTTTGAGTGTTATTATTTCTTAAAAACACACTTTTTATTTTGACAATTGGTTTTAATTTTAAATTAAATAATGAAACCTCTATATTTTTAATTTTTTTTAAAATATTATTTTTGAATTCAGTATATCAAATATTTCTTAGGATGAATTTTTTTTATTTTTTGGAAACCATCATTTTTTTGATAAATAGTGAAAACAATGAGTAGTAGTTAAAACCCGACTTCTTCATTTAAATGATATTTTACCGTATTGGTGAATTTAATTTCAAAAATAAAAAATAAATGGTTGTTATCGGTATGTAATATGTGGTACAATAATAATCAAATAATTTTTGGTGAATAGTGTCTATTGATTTTTTTTACCACGGTTATAGGTAAATATGGTAATTCAAGTTAAAAATAATATAATAATAATATAGAATTAAATTAACAGTTGTCCAGAACATATTGTATGAGTAATGGCTGACCAATAAAATCCTTCTAGAATATTTTTGGCCTTTCAATGCCATTTGGAAAAGATAATGACATTAATTACTTTTTATTTAAAGTACAAAATAAAAATATAATAAACATGAACTATTTTTCAAAAAAAATATTAATGTGGATTTATATAATTGATATATTTAACTATATATATTCATCAAAGTATAAAAATATTTCCTACATCATGGTATTTTATTTATAATTTTTATACATCAAATAAATAAAATTATTTATGACACAATAATGATGGAGTGTTTACCTCCTTAATGAATGATTTAAATAAATAAGATTTTAAAAATTAAAATAACATCCAAAACCTATCTAATTATTATTGGATGTTTTTTTAAACATTAGTCTTCTTATCTTAGATTTTAATTAGTTTTGGACCTTTATATACCAAACCTCGGCTCATATAATGTTTCAAAAAGTAGTCATTTTATTTCGAACATTAGTCAACTTAACCCAATACTCACACCTATCAAACTTTTTGTCACATCCAAAGCCTGCTCATATAAGCTCTAAATATCTCTATCTTTGACCTATAAGACATACCTTATGTAAAAGGCACTTCAAGAAATCCTTTATGTTCAAACCAAAAGTAGTAACCCGATTTAAATGTAATGTTTTATCTTAAGTTCTTTTCTTTTATTTTACTTCTACAACCCTGTAAACTCTTTTTATTCAATTATTTTATAAAAACAACATAATCCTAAATATACTATGTTGTTGATATGATATTTATTTGAACTACACTTTCACACAACACCGTATAATGGGTAAAGAACACACCGTTTCAGTTCACGGTGAACTACTTCTCACGAAACATAGATTGTTCAATATTCTTATACCACATCTTATAATGGCCATTAAGATTCAAATGTGTTTACATGTGATATATATTATATTTTTAGTTTCTCTATATTTCTGTATTTTTCATTTATATCATACCTTTATGGTTTATAAAATGGGTAATTAAGATAATTTCATTTGAGAAAGTGCGGACTACCGCCCCCTCAAAGTGATATAAATTGTTCACGACATATGTGGATCGTATAAAGGATAGAGTTAATTAAATAATATTAGATAGATTTTATAATTTAATTATAATATACCTATTTATTATTATGTTTTCATTCCTTTAAATATAAAATATAAATAAAAGTTTCGTTCATGTTTACATGCATCTTAGAATCTAAATTAACGGTGCATTTCATTTCTTAACTCCAAATGATATGGAATATTATAAATATATAAACAATGAATGTATATGAAATACATGATATCTAAATCATTAATATAATTTTTGGAAATAATGTACTTTTTTTTCATGGACAATTTGTAATTATAACAAGTTCATTTTTTACAAATGTTATAAACATCAACAAAATGTCCGATATGAACTCAAATAATTATTTAATTATTATTGCACGGTAATATGTAATATAAAAGGAAAAATAAACATGATAAATGTATAAATTATCTTATGTTTATTATTCAGGAAGAACACAGAACATACAAGTCAATTTGGACACGAGGTAAGGGGTTTCTTATCTCTATTTTAATTCCATGAGATTTCCATCGTTCGCCACTTATTTTTTGCATGTGGTGTATTGTTTACTGAATTTTGATATATATTATCATGATTATCTTTATATTCATTATATTCTTTGATTTATTTTTTGGTTTTTAACTTTTTTTCATACATCTTCATTGATTAGGACGTCATAAGGGTTTTTTATCTTTCTTTTTATTCCCATGAGATTCATGTTATATTTTCCACTAATTACATTTGTGTGTCTTATGTACTGCTAATGATTGTATTAATTGGGTAATATAAATTAATTTATTGGTATTTATATATTCATTGTATGATCCTTCATTCATGGGGTGTTTGTTTCGTATGTTAGTAAATCGGTAAGAGAACCTTTCAACATACTCCTTTAGTCAAAGACATTATTTATGTAAACTATTTTAATTTCATTTTTCATATGTTGGGATATGTTCCTCTATGACATCAATGATGTAAATTTTATGTCCATGTGACGAGAGACCCTTTTCTCTCTCATCAACTCATTTTCTATATTTTAAAGCGACGCTGTTAGGCTGTCGAATTTCAGTAATAGAACTTCTTAACCCAATTTCAACTGATTTGGTTAAATATAAACATCCAGACTATGTCATGCTATGAAAATGTGATAATGACCTCTAATTGTTTTAAATTTAAAATACACTTATATTGTGGGTATTCTTATTTTTGACACAAAATTATGTCATTGATTTGTCTGTAATCTAAGGATATGATCATTGTAAAAGGACATTGTCTCAATTTACATTCCATTGAGACTTATTTGTTAATATACACCAATTCAGTTTTATGTGGAATATATACTACCCTTTGACATATTTCATCATGAATATCATTATTCTCATGATGTTATAAGATCTGTTGAAAGTTATTCAATAATTATTTTTAATCAAGTATTTTCACATGTTATAAAGGACTTCGTCTTAATCTCCATTAATTGAGGAAAATTTTGTATTATAAATGACATTATTTTTACGGTGTGTAACCACCATTGAATATTCACATCAGTCAAAGGTAATCTTTTTCTACGAGACATTTTACTAAAGGAAAAAACAAGTTTTCTTTTTAACGTAAGCGACGACAACAACATTTTCAGCCGCCGTGAGTATTATTTGTTCTTTGGCTTCCATAACATGATGAAATGTTTTTAGAAGGAAAATATATACCATACACTAATTTATGTATTTTGGTATTGAAAATGGTTTTGATAATGGATTTTTTATGTCAATAAATTTAAATGGTATATTGTGATTAAAATTTGGAAATGTTGTCATTCCTTTACAAATTTGTTTTATGTGTTTTGAATTTGTAATGGTTCCTTGGAATTGTAATGTATAGGGGTGGTTATGCGATAAACCTATGGAGTGTGAGCCCAATATAGCTCTCCAATTCATTGGGTAGCATGACGGAGGTAAATGAAAATGTTTCTCCTAAAATATTTAGGGATTATATTATGATGGGTATTCCAAATGGAAGTCCCTATGTAAATTAGAAAGAATCACTGTAAGTATGTTATAGATTCCACTAGTTACTATTATGGTTTATGATTTAAATATGATATTATTAAATATTATGTTTTCATGATTTATCATAATGAGATTATGTTTTGTATGTATTGATGAATTAATTTTTTCTTTCATTATTTTATAAAACTTTCTGAGCTTTTTATACTCATCCAATATTTTTATAATATTTTTCATAGGGTAGAAGGCATTGTAGGAGTAAATAAGAACTCAAGAATGTTTTTATCAAGAAAAAAATTATTGTTTTCTTTTATGAATTTTCATTTTATAAATAAATATATACTGAGTAAAAGTGTATAAATTGTAATTTTTTAGATTTAATATAATAGTTATGGACTAATTCTCTTGAACTATAAACCTGAAAATATCCTCAATGTGAATTATTATAACAATTCACCTTTATGTAATGTTTATGGCTAGGGCCTTATTTTTTGTATCTGAGGTCATTTTTGAGATAGGAATGTCAGTTAAGTTAAATCCTTATATTTTATCTTTTTCATATCAAAGAAAGTATATTATAAATAGAAGGAGTAGGATAAAAAATGACATTCATATCTATTCCTGATTACTTTCTTGCAAATATTTATTACAAAGTCATGCCAAAACGATTCAGAATGATTTTCTAACATACAACTCACTTCCTAGAAATTGTTTGAGGTATCAAACACCACTATAACTCGATACCATCGCGGATCATGGGTTGAATTTAATTAGATCCTCTTTTCTCAATATTATCATATTTTCATGAAAGGTAAATACTATCATGTAATTTTCAAATAATTTACCGTATCAAAAAAATTTAAGCATATTATGATTTTAAAAAATGTGCTGAAGAAGGAGACCCTTCTGCAACCTATTTATATTTTCATTAAATTATATTATTTCATCACATACTAATGTCATTTTTAGAGGACCATTTAATGAATGTTTTTACTCATACTCAGTCCGACTGTATTATACAAATCATGATTTATTACCTGTTTTGAAATTTTATGTCATACATGATTGTTTTCGGAAACTATTTTTCTGCGAATATGACCCATGTTATACAAGGTGTTTTTGGATGATGGAAGAAAATTATTTTGAAGGATATCTAAATCATTTTTGGAATTCATGTACCTTCTACCTACGTGAACAAGATGACTATAAAACCATGTGGACACCATGATCAAGGTATGATGTTCATTATTTTGGGAATAGTTATATTTTATCATATGGAGGGGAAATAAAAAGATGTGATTATATATAAGTCTTCATTAAGATGTTTAGGTTGTAATGAGTTGGGATGAAAATGATAGGTATAATACAACCTTTGAGATTAAAATATATAATGGTTATTTTGAGTTTTATAAAAAGGACAACTAGTAATATGGGTGAAAACATGTCAGGTCTTAAAAGGGCATGGGAGTCAAACCCAAAACCTATGGGAGACAAGGGTGCATCGCCTACCACTAGCCTATGTGAATTATATAGTTTGTATGAGTTATTCTTTTAGTTAAATGGTTTTGTGGATCACGAATAAGTTTATTTTGGATAATATGTTTTATAAAATAGAAATCATTAATATAGGAATGTGATTTGGTAATTAAGTGATAATGGTTATTTTTTATGATGTTCTCTATTTTTTGGAAACACTATATGCCTAAGGAAAATAGAATACATTGGGTTGTCAATTTACAAGTAATGGTGGAATTTTATTTTGGAACAATATTTGTTTTAAAGTGAACATATAGCTATATGGGTTATTTATAGAAAGGAATAACCTATAAAAAGAAATATGTGATTAGGTTAAATACTCTTCAGTATGAGACGATTAGTTTTGTCAATGTTATTTAGATATAAATGTTAAGATTTATCGTGGAATAATATGTGATCAAAACCATCTGAATTTTGGTTTTTGTTAATGTCTAAAGACAGGGGAAATATATAGTTCATATTTTTTGGATCATGTGATAATATAGATGTTGATTCCAGCACTTCAGATGTGAAAAATTCATCTAGAATACTCATTATTTGGAGAAAATATGTTTTTTGGTAGAAACATATTAAAAGATGAAAATTTACTTAAAAAGTGTGTATATTTACTTATGACTTTATTCAATATCATAAATAAATTACCCAACATTATGAAAAGGAACATGAAACAAAAAATATTTTCTGTTTACTTTCCCTACTGGGAAACCGAATACTATTTAACCTATCAGATTTTTGTGATTTTCTGGTGGATAACTATCTTCTAACCATGTTTTCTATCACTATCCACCAGAACATGACACCGAATTTCACTTCCTCCTCTATTTTTTCATATATGGAATCCTAGTCAGGGTTATCTCAGGTGACCTTTGTACTTCACATTATTCATTTTAATGTGACAGCTTTATTGGCTATTTTTCCAATGTGGGACTTCTAATGATGTTTCCATGACCTTTTTGAAATGTGCGAGGATGAATTTTCTAAAAGGGGGGAAGGATGTAACATCCCAAGTAAATAAAAAATAATACATTTTAAATTTATTAATATTTATGAATTAAATATTAATTTTAATTTATAGGATATTTTTTGTTTGATGGCGTACCTGATATGCAACAACGTGTTTGTTTGAAATCGTATGTTTCACACAATGTTGGGTCATACTGAGAAATAATAATATAATATTTTTTAAAATGGTATTTATCGCCTAGCCTTTGTATGGGAATAAATGAATATAAGTAACTAAATATCATTATACATGTTTGTTATAAGTTTTTTACATTTATCCAATAAAATTTAGAGGCATAAGATGTGAACGAATCTAATTTTAAACCCAAATACACTAATATTCCATAAAGGTCGATTTACTGATTTTCAATGGATAACCCTCATTAAATCTAGTTTTGGTCACTTTTATATGATATATTTGATATAATAAAATTTTTATTTATAATCATGACTTCAAAATTTTCATCGGGTAAACTTATGAGATTTATCTTAAAAAATTCATTTTTATTGAATAGTGAAAATACTACATTTTAATTAAAATGTGCCTTTTAATATAATATATTTATATGGTTAGATTATCTATTTAATTGGTTTTATGTTTAATGGGATTATATTTTTACCCTTTAATCCAATTTTGGTCATTGGAAGAAATTTTACTCTTAAATTGGACATAAACAATTGTCAATCTTTCGATAGTTATTATTTCGTAAAAACAAGTTTTTTCATTTCAAAATAGGAATTAATATTAAATTAATTAATGAAATTTCTATATTTCTCTTTTGTAAAATAGAGATCATTTTTGAATTTAGAAGAAAAATTATATCTTTGGATGAATTTTTTCTATTTTTCTAAAAACATTCAATTTTTGATGAATAGTGAAAAGCCTGTGTAGTCGTTGAAAAAACTGACTTCTTCATTTAAATAAACTTTTACCACTTCGGTAAATTTAATTTCAAAAATCCATTATACATGGTTGTTATCAATAAGTAATATGTGTTTTAATAAGATGAAACTAATTTTTTTTTAGTATTATCTTTTGAATTTTATTTACCGCTATCACAGGTAAATAGGGTAATACAAGGTAAAAAAATATAATAATAATATAAAATTACCTTAGCACTTTTCCTAACCATATTTTATTATTCATGGCCGACCAATAATATCCTTGGGTGAGATTTTGGCCTTTTCATGCCATTTGTGTAAGATAATTACATTAATAACTGTTTATTTATAGTAAAAATATAAATATCATAATCTTGTATTGTTTTGATAAAAAAATTGTTAATTTGGGTTATATAATGATATATTTGACTCTAAATATTAATTATAAAGACACAAATATATCCTACATCATTGTATTTTATTTATAATTTTTATACATCTAATGTATAATATTATTTATGACATAGTAATGATGCAGTGTTTACCTCATTAATGAAGGATTTAAATAAATAAAATTATAAAAATAAAAACAGTATCCAAAAATAGTACCATTCCTGTTGGTTGATTTTATATTGAAAAATATTCATCTTATATTGTAATTTAATATGTCTTTGACATTTTGAAACTGAAAATCATTATATAATAAAACAATATTTTCAAACATTCCTAAAGAGCCCCTTCTCCAATTATAAAAATCCCTCACCTCAAAATCATTACTCACACATCTCAAGCCCATGGGCTCATCCAAACTCTACCCAAACAAATTCTCAATATCCCTCTATTCTACCTAGAAGCCTTACCATAGGCATAAGGCACTATAAGAAATAATTATCCTCAATATATAATGTTGTTTATATGAAGAGGATAAGAACTACACATACACAAGCCTCCGCCAAATGGGAAAAGAATATACATTTTATGTGGACGACGAACTACTGCCTCATGAAATGATGATTGTTCAATCTTATCCTACCACCTATTATTATGTCTACTAAGATGAAACGTTATTTACTTATTATATATATAATATTTATATTTTCTCTATACTTATTTATATGTCATTTATAAAATCCCTTTATGGTTTCCATAATTAGAATAATATCAATTGAGGAAGTGTAGACTACCGCCCCCTCAAAGTGATATGATTCTTTCATGAAATTGGTGAAACATATAAATAATGGACCTTATTTAATTACATAACATAGATATTATACTGGAATTATAATATACATATTTATTATTATGTTTTTTTTTCTTTAACTATAAAATAGAAATGAAATTAGCGTTCATGCGTACGTACGCCATACAGTCTCCATAAACAATGTGTTTCACATCATAACTCCAAATGATATAGAATATTATAAATACATATATAGTGGATATATATGATATATATGATTTAAAAATAATTAATATCATTCTCGGGATAATGTAATTTTTATCACATGGACAATTTTTAATTATAACAAATTTATTTTTTATTAATGTTTCGAACATTGAAAAAATTTCTGATATGAAATAAAATAAACAACTATGTGTTATAGAAATGTAATAAGTGATATAAAAGGAATAATAAACATGAAAATGGTACTAATGGATTAAAAATTATCTTATGTTTATTATTCATAAACAACACTAAACATACGGGTCAAGTTAGACATAAGGTAAGGGGTTTCTTATCTCACTTTTAATTCTGTGAGATTTCCATAGTTCGCCACTTATTTCTTATATGTGGTGTATTATTTATAGAAATTTGATATATATTATCATAATTATCATTATCTTCATGATATTATGTTATTTATTTGGTGGTTATTAACTTTTTGTCATACGAATCAGTTGATTACTACGTGGTAAGGGGTTTTCATCTCAATTTTTTTCAAGTGAGATTCATGCTATATTTGCCATTATTTCCTATTATGTGGTGTATATAATATCCCCAATTTTATTCATTGTGTAATATAAATTAATTTATTTTATTTAAGTCTTTATTGTATGATCCTTCCTTCAAGTTGTGTATGTTTTTTATGTTTCCAATTCGGTAATTGAACATTTCATCGTACTCTTTTAGTCATAGAATTCTTCTATGTCATGTATTTTAATTTAATTTTTATTATTTTGGGATATGTTCTTATATATCCTTATTGCTATAAATTTTATTTCTATGTGTTGAGAAAATCTTTTCTCTTTTATCAACTCATTTTTTGAATTTTAAAGCGACGCAGTTAGACTATCAAATTTCTATAAGAGAACGTCTTAACCCAATTTAAATTCATTGGGTTAAATTTTTTACTTATATATTATATCATGCTATGAATAAGTGTGAATGTAATCTTATAGTTCTAAACATAATATCTACTTATTTTGGGTGTATTTATATTTTTCCCACATAATTATGTCATTGATTTGTCCTTCATCTAAGGACATAATTTTTGAAAGGGACTTTATCTCAATTTACATTCCATTGAGAATTTTTTATATTATACAGTAATTCACTTTTATATGGTGTATATACTGCCCCTTGACATATTTTTTCAAGAATCTCTTTATTCTCATGATATTATAATCTTTGTTGAATGTTATTCTGTAATTATTTTTATTTATGTATTTTCTCATGTGGTGAGGGAATTCATCTCAATTTCCATTCATTGAGGCATATTATGTTTTATACGTGACATTATTTTATATAGTGTATAAAAACCATTTAATTTTTTTTTTCTTTCAAAGAGAATCTTTTTTATGAGGAATTTTACTAAAGGAAAAAAATGTTACTTTTTTACGTAAGTGGTTACAACAACATTTTTCACCATAATAAGTATTATCTGATCCTTGGCTTCCATAACAAGGTGAAATGTATTTAAAAGGAAAAAAAATACCATATACTCTTTTATGAGTTTTTGTATTGAAAATGGGTTTGATAATGGATTTGGTTTGTCAATATATTTATATGATATATTGTGATTGTAATGTGGAAATTTTATCTTTTCTTTTATATTTGGTTTATGTGATATGAATATGTTATGGTTCTTTGGTATTGTTATGTATATGGGGGATTCCATGATAAAACTAGAGAAGATTATCCTGAGATAGCATTCAAATGCATTGGGTAACGTGATAGAGGCAAACGATAATGTTTGTCTTATTAGATTTAAGGAATATATTATGATAGGTAATGAAAATGTAAATCCCTATATATCTGGGAAAGATGTAATTTATTTATGTTATGGATGATACAAGTTACCTTTAGGATTTATTAATTCTATGTGTTATTCATAAATTTTATGATTTCTTGAGTTATTCTAAAGAGCCTAAATTTTGTATGTATTTTTGAACTAATATTTTCATTCTTTATTTTATGACCCTAGTGAGATTTTTATGCTGATCCTGCATTTTTGAAATGTTTTTTCATAGAGTATAAGTTAGGGTAAGAGAAAGGATGAAGTCAAAAAGATTTATATCATGAAAATAATTATTTTTTTCTTTTAGTAATTTTTATTTTATGAAAAAATGGATAATGAGATGGAGTGTCTGTTGAGTCAATAAGGTTATCCTTATGACTTTTGTATTCATTCATACTTCAGGAGATTGTTAAGTCATTAAGATTTCCTTATCACTTTACCATTTCTCTTGTTATGAAAATCACAATCACCTTATCTCATGGAAAATCTTTTTTTACCATGTGTTTTACATCTATAATGAAAATCTTCTTCCCCATGGAAATTTATCTTTACCATGTTCTTTGTTCATATTATAATTTTTCTAAGTATAAAATTCAGTTTGAAATCAAAACCTCAGAATCCAATAAATACCTTGATTTGAAGCATTCTGTTTTAGAATTAGAATTATTAGAATTCTAATTATGAATTCTGACTCTGAATTCTAACTAGGAATTCTAATTATGAATTTTGATTACGAATTATGATTAAAAAGTCTGATTATGAATTCTGATTACGAATTCTGATTACGAAGTTTGATTATGAATTCTGACTATGAATTTTGACTTTGAATTCTGAATACGAATTCTGGTTTAGAACTTTCTATGTTCTAACTACGTGTTCTCTAAATAAAAACATCGAATTCACATGAGTTCTGACTCCGAATTCTCATGAACTCTGAATCCAAACATTTTAAGTTCTGGTTCTGAATACTTGTGAATCTAGTCTCTGAAATTCCATGAAATTCAATCTCCATAATTTTATAGAATTCTGGTTTCGAATTACTATAAAATAGGATCCGAATATCCTTGAATTGTAGACTCCAAATTTAGTTTTGGTTACACACCTATCTTTCATTTTCATACATTATGAATATTTTAGTTTAGTTAGGTAACCATATTTTTATTATACTTGCATTGTAATAAAATGATTTCATGCATTTAGTTATAGACTAACCATTTTTAAGTGACACATGTACATGTCATTCCAAAATTCCAAGAAAAATAAGACTATTGGAGAAGGTAGTTGGCCGTTGAAGCCGTGAATATAAATAGGAGCTCATTTGAATGAGTTCTACACTATTTTACGACTATAGAGATTTCATGTTGTTGATGTGATTACTTGAGAGAGAATGTCCCTTCGTTGTGCATACGGAACTTCTTGTTCAATTTTTATTTGTGTGACTCCAATTGTCACTGTGTACAATCGAGGGATTCAAGGGATAGGAAGAAAGTGTTTATGATTACCTTGATTTTGAGGAGTTCCTTGCTGAAGAAGACAGATGATCTAACTCTCTTGATGTTGAGGGCTTGCCGGGATAGCAAGACAAACTTTGTTCTTCGTATCGATGGCTTACCCTGGTGTGGGTAAGACATAATTTCTTGAAAGTATAATCAAGGGGGAATTATCCATGGTTGATGGAAACCCTTCTCTTTAGGATAAATGATTTACCTAGTTACTTGTTTTGTTACAAGTATTTCGCTGTACTTTTTTTAAGGATATTATAACTATCTTATAATTCTTTATATTTGTAATTTGATTTAGTTATATTCTATATGCTTTAAGGTAGAATCTTCATTATTGTAAACATTAAATATGTTTCATTCTCAGTATCACTTTTCCAGGATTTTTTTCTCGGAATCATATTTCCCGATTCAAGCAACTGTGTAGAACTATAGGTTTTGTGAATTACCTTGTTCAACCTTGTTAAACATAACAATTTTTAACAGTTCCAAAAGAATTTGTAAAAGTATACAATTCACCCCCCCCTCTTGTATTTTGGGCATCATTAGATACTAAATAACAAATCTCTATTATTTCAATCCTACATTTGGTATTATAGAGAATATCATACTCAGACATACCATCTCAACAACTGGTATCAGAGAAATAAGTTCAATTTGAATTAATGTCATGATTAGATTCAGAAGATAATTCATCTACTTATTATATTTTTTAGAATCATATTTTCCAGAATCATATTTTCAGACTTGTATAATTCAGATTCATTTTTGCTTAGTGATACTCTTGTTCAATATTTTCCTTGCTTAGGAATATATTTCGTATGAATTTTTACTATTAAAAAGTTGTTGTGTGGAAAGGATTTTCTTAAAGATGGCAGGAATCAATGTTTGTTCCATGGACAATATCAATCCAACAAGACCACCTATCTTTGATTGAAAAGACTAAGTATTGGAGAGATCGTAAGAAGACTTTCAATATCAATACTGGTGTTGATAATTTTTTTATGCTTACTAGAGGATTCAAAATCCCAGACAAAGAAGTTAGTACATTTAATAATCAAGAAAAGCATGAATATCTACTGAATTATAAGGTATGCAACACTTTACATGGTCAATGAATAGAAATGTATATAGAAAAATTTCATCTTATGAACCAGCACATTCTATCCGGATGAAACATGATGTTACTCACTTTGGAACATTCAAATTTATTGAAACAAGAAGAGACATGCTCAAAGCTGAATACCATGGCATTAACATTATTTATGGAGAACCCATATGTATGGTGCAGCAATGATTTAGGTATATTGATAATATTTTACAATCCATGGGTGAGAAAGGATTAGATGATAAAGCTCTTGTTGACAAGATCATTGTCATCATTCCCTATGAATGGGAATCTAAGAGGATGGATATAGATGAAAATAGAAAGGTTACTCAGATTACTCTTGACGAACTGTTTGGAACTCTTCTTCAACATGATACTAGAATGAAGAGAGATATTGATAATGTAAATATTAATGAATGGAAATGGAAGTGTTTCTTTTACTACATCGTATAATCATATGACAACCAAGACTCCTAAGAGAGTTTGTAGATCAAAATCTAAGAAGGTTGTTATCCAATACGAATCTAGTGGAAGTGAATCCTCATGGAATGAATTAGAAAATCATGCTCGAAGGAAGAACATGATAGCTGGACAGAGGAACCTTCAATCCAGATATAAGAAATAAGAAAGGAAATATAAGAATGATTCATAAGTCACAAGTTATGAATTCAAGAGAGTTAAATACATAATACCTGATAGCCACATGCTCATAAGGAAAGAAAGAAATGAAAATCATTCTGAGAGAAACAAAAATAAGTATTACAAGTCATAAGATAAGAAATTCATGAATGCCAATGACACCTGGAGTGGTAGTGGTGGAGACTCTTCAGATGAATCATCAGATTATGAATCTCTTGGACATAAGAATCATGATCTAACAGGTAGACTACCTATTGAAAATCATTGTTTCATGGATAAGGTACACAATGATGAATCAATAACCAATATATCTTTGAATGATAATGATAGTAAATATTATATCATTTTTAATAAATAAACTTCTTCTGATGAAGATAATACTTTACCTACACGTGAATATATTTCTAGGTTTTCCAAACTCCTTGAGATTGAAAATTCAAAACTGATGAAAAATAATGATAAGGAAAATTCTAGTAATTCTATTCTTACTAAGGAATTATTAGATCCTTATAAATATCTTAATATGAAATATGATTATTTTGAAATTATTTTAAAAAATCACGAGGATGAAAATTTGAGAAGAAAAAACTTTCTAAAGATCTAGAAAACGTAATTTCTAAGAAAAATTATTTCAATACTAGCTCTAGTTTAAAATCAAATGTCTTTAATGACGAGAACATGGTAATAAAATTGAAATCCGAAACATTTTCCTTGGGGAATTGTTTTCCAATATTTACCTTAGGTAAGTAAAAATTTGATAAAATGTATTCACCAATCCGACCACTAATAAATAGTTCTAATTTTGGTTATACTAATTCTAATCCTATTTTTAGTAACAATAATTTTATTCCACAAATTGCTCCTTTTTTCACTATGTGTCAGTGTGGTGGACACTTGGCAAAAAATTGTTCCCAGAACAAAACCCAGTCTTTAAGATTTTATAAATCATATTTTTCTAAGAAGATGTGGGTGCCAAAAAATTTTCTTTCCATGAATTCCGGATCCAAGCATGTTTGGATTCTGAAAAACTAACTTTTTCTTATTTTCCAAAAAATAGAGAAGGTACTAGTAGAAATATATGGTACATAGATAGTGGATGTTCCCGAAATATGACTGAAAACAGAAAATACTTTGAAAATATTATCAAGATGAAAGGAGGAGATGTAACTTTCGAAGATGATGCTCAGGGAGAAATTATTGGTATAGGTAACATTTTTCTTCTTGGAAAAACATTGATTTAAAATATTTTATTTATTAAGGGACATAATCACAACCTCATTAGCATAAGCCAATTATGTGATGAAGGTTACCTTGTGAATTTTATTAATGACAACTCCTTAGTAAACAATTCCAAGGAAGTGTTTATTCTTTATACCCATAGGCAAGAGAATGTTTACACACTAATCATAGAAGACCTTAGGAAGAAAGATTTACCTTGCCTTAGTGTAATGGAAGATCATTTTTGGTTTTGACATAGAGGGTTAGGACACTATAACCATATGATCTTATGCATGATTTTTAAGAAAAGAATAGTTTAGGATCTACCAAAGCCTAGATTTTATTCTTCAAAGTTTTTGATCCATGTCAATATGGAAAGAAAAATGAATCAGGTTTTAAATTTGTCAGTGATGTCTCAACTACTGATGCATTACAGTTAGTACATATGGATCTTTTTGGTCCAACATAAACTGGAAGCATTGGAGGAAAGTACTATGTATTTATTCTATTTGATGATTACACTAGATATACAAGGGTCTATATTCTAGAAAAGAGGTCTTAAGATTTTTCATATTTTGAATGTTTTAGAAACCAAGTTAAAAATGAGAAAAACCTTCCTTTGATAACTATTCATAGTGATCATGGAGTAGAATTACAAAATTATGATTTTGAAAAAAAATTGGTAGAAAAGGCATTACTCACAATATCTCGTCACCCAGAACACCTCAACAAAATGGTGTTATTGAAAGAAGAAATAGAATTATTTATGAGAAAACACGAACCATGTTGAGTGAATATTCTGTAGCCAAATATTTTTGGAATGAAGCTGTATGTACTGCATGTTATACTATAAATTGAGTTTTGATTAGACCTTTTCGTAGTTAAACTCTTTATGAGTTATGGAATGGTAGAAAACCTATACTTTCCTACTTTAAGGTTTTTAGTTGTAAGGTATTCATTCTAAATACTAATTAAAATCGACCCAAATTACCACCAAAATATGATGAAGGAATTTTATTAGGCTACTCCAAAACCTCTAAGGCTTATAGATTTTTCAATAAAAACACTTATACTGTTGAAGATACAGTACATGTTAAATTTGATGAATTTGATCATTATGTTTTTAAACAACCCCAACCTATATCCTGAGATGTGTTTTCAAAAATAGATTATCAACTTGTGTTAGAAGATCCTTTTGAAATGGAAATTATTCAAGAAGATACTTCAGAAACATTTACTCTAGAATATTTCCTAACCTATGGTAATGAAAATGATTTACAAAACCCAAATCAGTCATTTCTAATGAATCATTCTAGTGATAGAATCATTAGAGATGTGAATCAACCTATAGAGACTATAAGTTCCTTAATAAATGAATTAGAAAATCTATCATTGCATTCTCAATTAGAACCAAAAAGCACTGATGAATCTTTAGGTGATGATGATTGGATAAAATCTATTCAAGATGAACTAAATGAATTTGGAAGGAACTGAGTTTGGACCTTGTTTAATGACCTAAGGAATCTTCTGTAATTGGAGTGAAATGGGTCTTCATGAAAAAGTGTGATGAAAATGCAATCACTATAAAAAATAAATCTAGATTAGTTGATAAAGTCTATAATCAACAAGAGGGAATAGACTATGAAGAAACCTATGCTCCAGTAGCTAGACTTGAATCTATTCGTATTTTACTTGCCTTTGTAGCAATCATCAATTTAATGCTATTTCAAATGGATGTAAAATGTACTTTTCGTAACTGTTATATTCAAGAGGATGTTTTTGTTCAAAAACCTCCAGTTTTTGATGATAAAAAACATCATGATCATGTTTTTAGATTTACAAAGGCTTTGTGTGGACTTAAGCAAGACCCAATATATTAGTATGAAAGACATGCATGATTTTTTCTTCAAAATAAGTATGGTAACGAGAATGAATATCAAATCCCTTTAATAAACAAAGATTTGAAAATTGTTTTGATTGTTCAATTTTATGCTGATGACATTATATTGGGTTCAACTCAGCAATCATTAAGCGATTCCTTTGCAGATCTATTGAATTCCGAGTTTGAAATGAGTATGATGGGTGAGTTAACATTTTTCCCTGGTTTTCAAATTTCTCAAATACCAGAAGGAATATATATATACCAACATAAGTATATTAAAGATATTCTAAAAAATTATGGATATGACAACACTAAGAGTATAATTAGTCTAATTGGTACCTCAAACACACTTGATCTTGATGAAGGTTGGAAACCAATAGATCAAACAACTTTTTGAGGTGTGATAGGAAGTTTACCATACTTGAAAGATAGTCATCCAAACTTAATGTCTTCAGTATGCTTTTAGGAATGATATCAATCCAATCATAAGGAATCTAATTTAAAAGAATTGAAAGATTTTTTTCTAAATAAAGGGAACCATGGATTTAGGAATGTTCAATTCTTCAGGAAATCAATTTTTTTTATGTGTTTCATATGCTATTTTTGGTGGATGTAGAATGGATAGAAAGAGTACATTTGGAACTTGTCATTTCATAGGATATTCATTTGATTCTTGGTCATGTAAGAAGCAACACTCAATTGCACTTTACACTAATGAAGCTAAATATATAGCAGCTAGAAGTTGTTGTGATCAAGTGTTATGGATGCAACACACACACACACACAGACTATGGTATGTGTTTTACAAAACACAAATTTTTTGTGATAATACAAGTGTCATTGCACTTAGTAAAAACCCGACACATCACTCACGTGCAAATAACATCGATATAAGGCATTAAATTCATATATATCCCACACAAAAAGTATATATGATTCTTCAATTTATCATAACACAAGATCAACTTGCTATTATTTTCACAAAATATTTACCCTCTAATAGATTTGAATAAATTAAACAGAAGTTGGGAATGATAACCGTAAGGTAATACTCCTCAATAACTTCCTGTTGAACCAATATCTTTATAGTAATAAACTCTTTTTCATAGAGGGAGTATATTTTATTGTATGTTTTTAATTTTTTTTTCATATTTTTCATAATGATGTTTTTTCATACTTTTTGTAATAATGTTTTTTCATATTTTTCCTAATGATTATTTTTAATATTTTTCGTAATTATGTTTTTTCATATTATTAGTAATGATGTTTTTTTCATATTTTTCATTATGATGTATTTCTTATTTTTCATAATGATGTTTTTTCATATTTTTCGTAATGATGATTTTTTCAGTTCTTTTATAATGATGTTTTTTTATATTTTTCATAATGATGTTTTTTTATATTTTTCATAATGATGTTTTTCATATTTTTCGTAAAGCTTTTTTTCATATTTTTCATAATGAAGTCTGTCATAATTTTCTTAATGAAGTCTTTCATATTATTCGTAATGAAAATTATCATACCTGAAATTGTCGTAATGAAAATAATCAGAACGAAAATATTTGTAATGAAAATTATCGGACCTGAAATTTTTGTATTTTAAATTTATTCAGACTTGCAATGTTCATAGTGATGTTTTTCATATAGAAGATTTTCATAGTGAAGATTATCATAATGAAAATTTTCGTAATGATGATATGTACACTCATTTTCTTTATTACTCAATTTTTTTCAAATCTAAAGTTCTTCAAGAAGAATTATCCTCCATTCCAATAATTATCCTAACAATGAGAATAGTATGATTCATTCTTGAGTTTTCATAATAACTTTTTACTTGCTGTCAGGTTATTTTGTTTTTAAAATTTTTCAGATTTTAATTTCCTTAAATCCAAATGTTTTCCTTTAAAAACCATAAAAGATCAGATTATACTAAATTTTCATTGTGGTTATAATCTAATCCGTCAGATCAGATCTGAATAATTCATATCCATTGGATTGAAATCAGATGATGAATCGTCGCTTCAACACCTATAAAAGGGGACCCCTGATGGTTGTCCCACATCGGTTTTCAAAGCGTTTGTGTATCAAAAAATTGCTCCTCTTCAAATGACAATTCTAAACTTCTCAAGAGTGCTCAATTCCAAATGTCTGCAGAAGTTCCCTCTCAAGATATGTCTTTTGTCAATCCAATTGAAGAGTCTAAAATATACATGGAATGGTTAGTGAACCCAAACGTCTTTAACAAGTATGATTATATTATCACCAAAAACATCAAACTTAATGGATGGGAATGTGTATCCATATCAAAGACAAGAGATTAGGATGTTGTGTATCCAGATCTACTCATTGTATTTTATGAATCACTTTGTTTTTTCAAGAATGATGCCAGAGAAAAATTCTCGTTTAAAAGTTATGGAAAGACATATTCTCTCTCTTAAACCAAGGCTGGTATCTTGGTAGGATTATCCTATGAAGGGGAAGCTGAGCATTGTTCCATTATATTACTGGAAGTGCAAGGAAGTTTCATCAATGATAAGGCTATGAAAATTCTTGGACTTACAGATGTATAGACAGCAATGATTGCTCATGTTTCTACCATCAATCGGATCCCAGAATTATGGGTTCAGGGTCTTATCTTATCTAGAATGGGTGACAAGGACACTCTTAAAAAAAGTGATGTGTATATCATATTTGTTTTTGTTAAATCTAATAAAAATCAATTTGATGAAGCACATTCTCATTACGATAGAGAATATCAAGAATGGGAATCTGAGAGCCAAAATAATCTTGTATCCTACTTTACTCTCCATTTTGATAGTTCAGTGTCTTGAATCTTTTAGGATCCCGTACAGTTCCATGCCGAGGAATTGTAAAGTAATGTTGATCAGTGATGATACCTTCAAGAGGATGAAGGTTGGTCTCTCCAAAGAGTCAGGTGAATTTTATGATCTACCCGAATATGAGGTACAAGCCATTCCAAAGAATGCTGAAGAGTCAAACCCATCAATGGAGGCTTAAAAGAGGAGGAAACTAAAGGATGTTGATGAAACAAAGAAAATACATAAGGCCAAAAAAACTGAATCTTCACCTCCAAACCCAAGAACCCGAAAGTGTATCCGGATGAGGTAGTTTCCAAATAGAGAGAGGATATGAAGAACCAGAAAGAAGGGGAGCCATAGTTTGGCCTTGACCCGACATAGGTGAACAAGTTGAAAGAGAAATATACTGAGGATATTGAAAATAAAGACAAATATATGAATCTTAAGAAGAAGATGTTAGATGAAAATATTATTTAATCTTTTTTAAAGGCTACTGATGTTTTATCTGAGAACATTATCGTAACAAAAACCTTTTTGTAGAATAATTACCAGAGACTTCGGGAAAGAATTTCATGTCTCCGGAAAAATTTCAAGAGAAGGTTTCTGAACATATAGAAGATATAGAAGAAGTGGAAGAATAGGGAAGCAGTGCTGGCATAGAAGATCTCATTTATCAAGTTGAAGACTTTCATGAAAAGGAAAGTTCTTCTAAAAGGTTTTCAATCCGGATTTCTCAAGCCGGATCTTGATGACATGCTACTCATGCGGTTGATAAGTAGGGTGAAGAAGAAGTGAACAACATATCTGAGGAAGAAATCTATAATCATCACATCATTCATCCTGAGGACATTGAGGCTGGAGCTGAGAAGGAAAAATTTGCTGAAGATAAGATTGTCCAACTTTCTAAAAGAGAGCATGAGTATTCACACGAGGAAGTTGTTCCAAAAGTTGACAAGGGGAAACAAGTGGTTTTGATACTCCTACTAATGAAATTATAAGGAAGAAGGAAGCTGGAGGATCCTCTATGAAGAAGCTTTTTGAGATACAGGAAGAACCACAATCAAGAAGAATGCCAGATTTGGAGTCATCAGCACTATGACATGATTTTGTTATTTAGTCGCTGAAGAAGTTAGTAGATACCATTCAAATCATTCTAACAATTGACTCCAGATGCCATATGCTCCAGCATATCATGAATCAGAAATAATATTTTGTATCCAAGATGATGGATAGTTGTGTAAAGATTGAGGCAGATCAGAAGAACTTCTTTATCAAATATGAATCCCAAAGAAAATCTTGCTTGAAAATGGTGATCTTGTCAAAGAACATAGTCAATAATCTGATAGAGATTGATGACTTTCAAGATGATTTTAAGAAATCCATTGATACTTTAGATGTTAAAATTAAGGATCATACCAATTAATTTGAATAAAATCTAAATCATGAGAATAATAATCGGATTCAAGTTGTCAAATATCTAAATGGAAAGTTGAATTTTGTTGTCCAATGATGGAAAACAGAAAGGGATATCCGAATTGAGATTCAAGAAAAGATAGTTAATCATGATGAATTGTTGACAGATCAAGAAGAGGCCATGAAAGATCAATAAGAAAAAATCAATGCATTAGAAAAACAAGTATAGGAGGATCACAAATAGGTAATGAAGATGAAAACCATTATGAAGAAGCTGATACCCAAGGAAAAAGAATCAAAATAGCTCCAAATCTAATCTCTTAATGTTTCTATTTTTTCGTGTACAAATTCATCCAATATTAATGAAATTATGGTTGTTTGTTTTTTCTTTGATGTTTGTACTAATATTTCAGGTATCGTATTTATTTTCCATTCCCTCAAAATAATTTTGAAAATCACAAAGCGGGAGAAGGAAAAATAAGTCTACGTAAAGAAGAAATAACCCTAAGTAAAGTGTGTTTATCTAAGGGGGAGTTACCTATTACAAAGATCTACATTCTCAAGATAATGAAAATTATCATTCCAAAAATATAGAATACGATCCATAGATTTCTATAACCTAAGGGGGAGTTAGTCAGATTCATCATTACAAATGAAAAAAGTGAGATAAGCTTTATTTCAATGTCTAGATTTTTTTATTCATTATATTATTCTTTGTAAGGATGTTTTTCCTTTCCAAAAAGGGGGATATTGTTATGTCAATAAGTTTTTCCTTATGGCTTTTCTATTCCTTCATAATTGGGTAGATATTTGAGTCATTAAGGATTCTTTATGACTTTACCATTTCTCTTGTTTTGAAAATCACAAACACCTTATCTCAAGGAAAATCTATTTTTACCGTGTGTTTTACTTCTATAAGGAAAATTTTATTTCCTGAGGAAATTTATCCTCTCATGTTATTTGTTCATATTATAATATTTCTAAGTACAAAATTTGGTTTGAAATCAAAAACTCATAATCCAATAAATACCTAGATATAAAGAATTCTGTATTAGATTCTGAATTATCAAAATTCTGAATACGAATTCTAACTCCGAATTCTAATTACAAATTCTAATTATGAATTCTGATTACGAGTTCTGATTAAAAATTCTGATTATGAATTCTAATTATGAATTTTGATTATGAATTCTAATTTCGAATTCTGATTACAAATTCTGATTATGAATTCTAACTATGAATTCTGACTCAAAATTCTGCATACGAATTCTGGATATGAACATTCAAAGTTCTGACTCCATGTTCTATGAATACAGACTCCGAATTCACATGAGTTCTGACTCCGAATTCTCAAGAACTCTGACTCAAAATTTTGTATGTTATGGTACTGAATTCTTGTGAATCTGGATTCTAGATTTCCGTGAAATTCAGACTCTAGAATTGTACATAATTTGGGTTCTGAATTCCTATAAAATAAAATAGGAATATCCTCGTATTTTAGTCCCTAAATTTAATTTTTTTACACACCTAATGTTCATTTTCATTCATTTGGAATAGTGTATTTTAGTTATGTAACCATATTTTTCTTATACTTTCATTGTTAAAAAATGATGTCTTGAATTCAGTTATTGAATAACTGTTGTTTGTGTGACACGTGAATAGGTCCCTCTGAAATTCAAGGAAAAATATGATCGTTTGAGGAGGAATCTGACCATTGAAGCCGTGACAATAAATAGGAGATAATTTGAAAGATTTCCACATTATTCTATGAATATATATATTACATGTTGTTGAAGTGATTTCTAGAGAGAGACTCTCACTACTTTTTGTGTACTGAACTTCTTATTTAGTTTTTCTTTGTGTGACTCTGACTGTTGTTGTGTACAATCGAGTGCTTCCGGGGATAGGAAGACAGAGGTGCCGACAACCTTGAAGTTCAGGACTTCCTTGGTGGGGAAGACAAAGTTTATAACTACCTTTTAGTTGAGGGCTTGCGGGGATATAAATATAGACTTCGATCATTATATCGAGGGCTTACCCTGGTGTGGGTAAGGCAACCATTCTTGGAAGTATAAATCAATGGGCCTTTATCCCTAGTTGTTGGATACCCATCTCTTTGGGATAAAATATTTACCTTGTTACTTGTATTTATATAATTTCTCTGATGAATTTGTTATGTTAAGGATAATATAACTATCTTATACTTCCTTATATTTGTAATATGATTTAGTTAGATACTATACGCTTTAAGGTAGAATCTTAAATATTGTAAACTTTCCTTAAGTTTCATTTCCAGAATCACTTTTATGGAACTGCTTTCTCGGAGTCATATTTCCTGATTCAACCAAGTGTGTAGAAATTGAGGTTTTGTGAATTACCTTGTTTAACTGTGTTAAACATAACAATATTTAAAAGTTCCAAAGGAATTTTTAAAAATATACAATCCCCCCCCCCCCCCCCCCCCGCTTTTATTTTTAGCATCATTATATACTCAATACAGTATCTCTGTTATTTCAATCCTACATTTTGTATTATAGAGTATATCATACTCAGACATACCATCTCAACATTGTCTACATTGTAATTTTTGATATGTAATGTAATAGTTATGGACTAATTCTCTAAAACACTAAACCTAAAAAGTTCATCATTGTGAATTATTAATTCAATTCAAGATTATGAAATGTTTAAGGTTTGGGCCTTATAATGTATTTCCAGGAAGTCTACATAATCTTTATCCAATGAAACAATAGGATGAAATTTTATACTTATTCTCAAATTCAACCTTTGGGCTATGTCCCTAATCAATGTTTTCCAAAATCATGTCCTCATGGTTTTTATTAAACATTCTATGATAACAAATGTAGTGACCCAACCCCAAAAATCTTGGAGCTTATATTACCCTAAAATTACACTCTCATAAGATAAAAATATCATGTTCCCAAAAGAAAAAACATTGTTTTAGTCATTTTATACCATATATATTCATGATTATTATATTACAAATTAATACAACAATTACTACATATTTTTATTTAATTTATTAAATAATAATAACTATATACCATCTAGTGTATCCATGTATATCATTCTTAGCCAATATAAAGAAATCTTAGGGAAATGTATCATAATAAGAATGAGCTCAAATGATCACAAAGGGTAAACTATAGTGGATGAAATAATCAATCAATGAGAATAATAATTATGGAATCAAAAATAATTGAAGTCACATACCATGTAATAAACATACTAAGAAGGAATGGAAAAAATATAGAATTTTAATAAATAGAAACATGTGTGAGTCAAATAAATAGATAATTAAAAAATCAATATTTTAGGGTATGACAATGAATCACATTACATTAAATCATTTTACATTATATTAAATGTATCTCTAGATACATTGATTAAAAATATCATGAAGGAATAATAACTAAAACAAGTTAAGGGACATTCTAAATTATTGGATTCTATGTTTCCATACTACAGGAATCTATTATCATCAATTCCTTTCACAATATGGTTTAAAATATACTGTTTAAACTAATATGATTCGGAAAAAAACCTTAATGTTCTATTGATAAAAAATTTCATTCTTTGAGACAAATAATGCATCAAGGGGATTTCATTAACCAGCCGCCAATCCATAGTTCTTACTTTTTGTAGTCCCTAAACCATGTCGTACTGGTCCTATGACTTCCCCATATAGAATAAAAAATATGTGTTACCAAATATCTGTGTTGAATCGAATGTGCATATTTATCAATAATTACCCAAATGATAAAATAAATTCCAAATTGATACCTATATGAAAAATGTTATATGGTGTATGCAATAATCGAATCCATGAAAAATAATATGGATACTCATTGGAAATTAAATGTCAAATGATCTTAGTAAATTGAATATTTCATGGGGACTAAAACCAATCATGGAAGTGAATGTGAATACTATCCTTATACAAATAAATCATATACCATCCAGAGGAATAATAAGGATGATATCAATAAAACGTATCCCATGTGGAGTATAAATAAAGAATTTTTTATCATTGATGAATAAAAATACAATAAAAGATAATCTAAAAACATTCTTGAGGAAAATATCATCCAGTTTGGAAACAACATTTCAAAAACCATTTTGTGGAAAATAACATTTGAAAAAAAATCATTAAAATTTTCAATATTAAAAATGAAAATAAATAATCAATAATATTATTGTGGGTAAATCCATAGCATTAATATAATTTAAAAAGAAAATTAATATTTCTGTGTAAAAAAGCTATAAAAAGGAATCTATAGAAAGAGAAAATATTATAACATTAACAAACATGGGATAATACAAAAAATGTAAAAAATGAATTTAATAAATAATTTTAAAATTTTAAAACATTTTTGATAACTTTTTTGTAAACAATATAATTTATAAGAAAATAGGTTCTCTGACTAAATTGAGATATGATGTTGGGTTTCCATGATAGCATTTTTAATACCAAATAGTGAAAAGTTGTAATAATACATGAAAAAGGTCAAGAATAACCAAAAAATAGTAATATTAAAGAATTTATTGAATAATTATTATATAATTTCCTCAAATGAAAATACCATTGAAAGATCAAAAATGTTTTTCTTGAGGAAAATAATCATTAAAAAATCCATAGTGTCCTATACCACATTGAAAATATTAAAATGATATGACTCAAGAAGTAATAGCATTAAATAAACGTTATATATAACATTAAGATAAAAGTATTAATTTTATAATATTTCAAAATGAGATGTAGATACACTAAGTGAAATAATTATTTGGTGAAAATTACCTCTATCTCATGAATGAAAAAAAGTTTAATGAAAATCACTTACCTTATGATTTTTTTTTCATAATTTCCTTTAAAATCATTTATAAAGGATTTAAATATGCTAAATACTATAAAATAACCATTATTATATTTATGATATGATATATTTACATATTATAATATCTTTATAACATAATTATCATTTTAAAAGAATGAGAAGTAAATTGTATATATGTATATTATAATTATTGTATCATATGTATTTCATATATGTTATATAGCATGATTAATTCCATCTTATATATGTTACATGTATGGTGTGAACAAATCACATTGCTTTAGGGGTACAATAATCCACACATCCACTAACAATGCTATCATATTTACACAAAATGGAAAGTATATTGGCATGTGTTATAAAATAATTAATAACATTAAATAATTTATAAATATCATATATATCAAATTTAAATATAATTTCTATCAAATTTACCTACCATGAATGGTGGTAATGTAGAAAATAAACAACTTCATTTCACGAGGCTGTAATTTTCGCACACATAAATGATTAGTTTGTTTCCCATTATATGGAAGGGTGTGTAAGTGTAAGTAAAACCCATTGAAAAAACATGTCATTATATTCAGGAAACTATTTTTGATATGTAATCATGGAATACTAATTATTTATTTAGTGGAAATTGGAAATAAAAATAGAGAGCTTGAGGAAATATGTTACATCTTTTTCGGGTAACATCATTTGGTTTTCACCAAAGGGATTATTTGGATTCTGGTATTCTCAATGTGTGGATTCTAGGATGAGTAGAGGATTTTTTAGGAAATATTTTGATAAATATTATATGATCAAAACTATATTGATTTCTTTGAGTATGTGGGAGAATTGGAGGCATTTTATAGTGGAGGATGAGTGGCACTCTTGTAAATTATAGAAGCGCAAATTCCACCCACATTTTTTCAATTTCATGTGGATCAAATTATTTTCCAAATTACATAAAAAGTTGTATAGAGTCAATATATGATCATAAAATTTATTTTGGGGATGTTTCTAGGTCATTTTGATCCTTAAGTTTCAGTTTATGTCCCTTGTTAAGCTTAATTTCACCTAAAATGTTATAATTAAATTTCATTACTCTCACAAATGTTTTTTAAAAAACGAATTTCTCCTTATTATAAAAAATAAATTATGATGATTAAAAATATATAATCCATTATTATAATTTCAAATCTTATTGGTGGAAGAAATTAATTTAAAAATAATCTCTCATATAGGATGACAATGTCGGTTTCCATAGTAATAACGTTCGAATGTTTTTCTTGACTTTTATATACAATTTCAATGTAAAATAGGTTAATATGACATAAAGTTGGATTATTATTAAAAATATACAATTTAAACATAAAAAACAATTAAAATTATATTTTATCATTATAAATAAATTATATTGAAAAAGCAGTTTTGAATTAAAATTCAGTATTTTCACTATTCATGAAATAATGGAACACCACAAAAAATTCAAAAACATCACCATAACCTAATTTCTATGTTTATATTAAAAGGATGTTTTTTTGAAAACATATATACTATAATATTTCCAAAAATTAGAGATAAAATTAGTTTTCCATTAAACAGTTGTAAAGGTGCTTTTATAAAAATATATGTGCTTATGTGTAAAATCGGGTTTGTTTTTATCCGATGCCTATAATATATAATAAATGAATATAAAAAATATTTTATTGGAGATATAAAATAGATATTGAAATAATATCACACACTAATGATAATTGATTTAATTTATTTGGATAAAACTTCTTTGATAGCATAAAAATACTTTTCTAAAATAAAAAATCCCATTATGTTAAATTGGTTCTTAAATTCATTAATAATTAATTAGTAACCAATGAATTAATTTGTTATTTTTTTTCAACAAAGTTTTTTAGAAGATAGTTAATCCATTTTATAACTACAAATTTGACTGCTATTTTATATCTTATTATATTAAATAACATTATTTTAATAATATATTGTCGTTCTGTAAATACAAGTCATCTGTGTAACATAAGCCAATGAGGAAATTTTTTTTGAGGGAAATATAAGATAAATTTGTGCCATGTAAATTGAATGATATAAAATATGTTAATTCATTAAAAATATTAAATATATTATACTTCCTTGGGATATTATATTCTCTTACATGCTTGGTGTTGCGTTTCAAACATGCTATATAATAAAACATTCCAACATTATATTTTTGGGGTGTTACAATATTATCGCAATAAATAAATATCATCCTTGCCATTTTAATATTATCTTTGTGATATATTTTTTGATATTTAATATGTTTTAAATCCCACATCGTGATTAAGGTTCATAATAAATCCTCTAGAAAAGTGGTAATAGAAATTAAAAGGGCCACATGGATGTATAATATAAATATTTATAAGGATATATACATGGATGAATAATATAAATATTTATAAGGATTTATTGAGGTCATACATAAAAAATAAGTGAATTATTGACAAGAAATTTGAGGGCTTAAATTTAAAAAACTATGATGATTTATAAAACTATTTGTTCGTAAAAATTTATGGAATTTAAAACATTTATTAAAAGATATTTTTCATCGTGTTTAAAATATACATTACATCCTAAGAATATAGGAAAATTTACACACATGATGCATTTTAATTTTCATATAAACAATTCCATCTTTTGTTTATTATTAGATCAATTTATAATTCATCCATTACATCAAAAATTGGTTTTCTATTAATAAACTTTGATCCATAAATAACTCGAATATTATTTTAATGGATCCTATGTCCCATAAAAGATAGAAAGGTATAACTATTTGAATCTTACTATTCAAAAAACCTAGAATGGTTAATAAATTTATCTCCAAAAATATAAATTAAAAAAATTTGACACATCATTAATATTTATTCAGATAAGTGTTTAACAAAAAACAATGACATATTAACTATGACATTTTATGGGTCATTGGTTGGAGTTAAACCCTTATCGTCCTATGGTCATGGGTTCATGTCTCATGACCTTGTAATTGTATATTAGTTCTCACATGGCATACATGTTGTCCTTTTTTAATACCATATTGATATTATTAATAGGAATAATTTGGATGGACTTCATTGAAATAAAGTTAATCAATAAATATCGATTTAAATAATGTTATCCGTAGAACATCATTATGAAAATACATCATTTGTTTTATTTCTACACAGGATCTTCATTGGTCTAAGGATAACCCTCAGTTACACATTTTCATTATATATTAAAATACTTCATAATTTATTCTAAATAAATTTTTAATTATCCAAAGCATATCCACATGAAGTGGGAAACCGGGTGTTCAGAAAGTCGTTTAATGAAAATGAAAAAATGATTTGGATGATGCCAAAAAAGGTGTGTAGAATGCCCCATTGTCATGCACCAGCTTACACCGAGTTCAGCCTGATATACATTGTGAGAGTTTTTACTCCTAGGAAAATATATTCTAGATCCATGTCTACATGTAGTATCTTAATGATTATTTACTTCTACGATGACTACATAATCTCATTCAAGACAAAACATTAAGATTATAATCTATACATATCCTCAAAATTCTACCATAGGGATATTTACGCTAATCTATATATTCCTAAATCAAGTTCTAATGCTTACTACTATACCTACTCTGACACTAATTATATATACCGAACCCCAAAAATCTAGGAATTGGTGTCATACAATTACATTGGCATAATATCTATGTAAAACACACACTAAAGGACCTGACATTTTATTAGTCCTAGTAAACCAAATATATACCTGAGTATTGTATTACAAATGAGTACACTAATTGAAACAATATAATTTTTCTTTATTTTGAGGTTAATAACTTTATCCCATTTAGATTATCCCCTCATTTAATTCATAGAACAAACTAGTGAATCATGGGGAATGGAATCATAATATAGTAATGTATAGTGGAATCTATAATAAATCAATGATAATAATAATTATGGAATTCTAAATCACTAATACAACATAGCATGTAATCAATCTACTGTGATGAAAGATCCTAAATAATATGAAATGTTAATAACTAGAAACACATTCCATTCAAATTATTATACTATGAAAATTAATTTGGAATGGTAAGAAACTAATATAAATTCAGTGTAATGAATAAACATAAAATGAAATGTATCCATATATATGCCAATGAAAAATATCATGGATGATTAATAACTAAAACTAAATTAGGGAGATTATTAATTATTTGACATTATTTTTCCTAGGTAAATAGAACAATTATCTTCAAGACCTTTTACAATATAGTATAAAACATACCAGTTATAAACCAATTTTTTCATCTATAATTAACTCTAATATCAATAACATTCACTATATTGTATGAACTACTATGATTTGGAAACAGACTCGAAGGGTTTCTTGCCAAATAATTTCATCCCATCAGACTACTAATGCATCAAGGGGATTTCATTAACTAGCCCCAACCCAAAGAACATGCCTTAAATTGTCCCCACCCTTATCATAAATGTCCAAATCATTTCTTTTATCACATAAAAAATATGTCTTTTCAAATATCCATATTTAATAGATGACATAGATTTATCAATATTTTCCAAAAAATCAAATAATTTTCAAAGTCACCACTGTATGAAAAATGGTATATGTATCAAGAAATAATCATACCCATGAAAATTAAAATTGATTCCTTGGGGAAATTCAATGTCAAATTATTATAGGAAATTGAATATTTCATGGGGAATCAAAGTAATCGAGGAAGTGAATGTGAATAATATTGATAGAGAAATCAATCATAGAATATCCAGAGGTAGAATAAGGATTGTATCAATAAAACATATCCCCAGTGGAGTAGAAATAAAGAAGTTATGTCATTGATGACTATAAATACTGTAAAATATTTCTTTAAAAAATATCATGATGAAAATAAAATTTTGTTTGAAAAAATATATAAAACCCCATTTCATTGAAAATCAAACATGAAAACATTTTCCATAAAGAGTAATGATTTAAAAAGAAAATTTATGATTAAGGTAAATGGTGGTGGGTAAATCCTTAAATTCTGTACAACGTAAAAATAATGCTCTTTTTTCATGGTAAAACAATTAGAATAATTTGTTGTTTGGAAAGACACAAAAAGTCTCTTTGAAAAAATTGATAAAATGAAATATAGATAAAAATTTATTTCAGAAAACATTTATTTAATGTAACAAAATAAAAATCAATTTCATAAAATGGTATTTTTTAATGAAAATGGATTCTCCAACTAAAAAGATAAATGATGTCTCATTTTCATAAAAAATATTTTCTAAAAAAGTTTTTGTAAATAAGAGTATAAAATGGTACCAATACAATAAAACACAGGATTAATTATAGGAGTGGAAAATTAAATGTTTTTTCGAACAATGATCATATATTTCATTGTATGTAAATACCTATAAAATATTATTAAAATTATTCTTGTGGAAAGAATCTTTAAAAACTCCAAAGTGTCCAATAACACTTTCAAACATATTAAATCAAATGACTCTTAAAGAAAAAATATTAAATAAAAGTTCTAAATACCATATATATATAACTATTAATAATATAATATAAAAAAATTTAGTAGATACACCACATGAAATAAGTTAATAGAGAACATTACAAGTTTCTTTAGAAAGTAAAAAGTATGAAGAAATCTTCTTACCTTAAGTTTAATTTTGGGTGAACATTTCTTAACTTCAAGTATAATGGTTTTAAAAAATTTAACAACCATTAATTCATACATAAAAATATTTATATTATCATATATTATCATATTATAATATATTTATTAAATTTTTTCTAATAATATTTGATTATTTTTATATATTGTTTTGGTAATTGCCTAGTTTCTCAAGTATGGTTTAACTTTTTACATGTTGTTCTTATTAATTAGATCGCGATTAAATAATATCTATAAATTTAAACCTAATTAAATTATAATATATATTCATTATATATTTATTTTTTATAATTCATAAAATTTCAATAAACAAATGAAATGCACAGTTTATTGAGACGGTATGTTGTATGTACACATGAACTCTAATTTCATTTCATTGTCATTTTAAAAAAAGAAAATGTAAAGTAGATATTTGTATGTGATAATTTAAGTGATATATATGTTTCATAAATTTTATATATGTTTATTAAAACCATCCTTTATATGTTCCATGTAGTGTCTTAATGAATCATATAGCTTTGAGGGCGCATTAGTCCACATTTCCATAAATGATGTTATTATAATTAAAAAAATGGAAAATATCATGCTATGAGATATAAAATATTTTTAGAAGAATAAAGACATAATAATTATCATATATATATAAGATAAATATATTTTATATCATAAATCCCTTCCATGGAATGTGGAAATGTAAAATTGAAAAACGTAGTTTTGTGAGGTGGTAATTCGTTGAACACCGAAATGGTTTATTCGTTATCCGTTAGATGGAAGTGTTTTAATGGATAGGTAGAACCATTAACATAAAAACCTATCACTGTATTGATAATAATAGAGTTTTTATATAATTATTGAATAATGATAGTTTAAGTAGAGGATACTGAAAATAAAACTATAGATCATGAGGAAATATGCGACCTTTTTCTTAGGTCACTCCTTTTGGTGTGAATCAAATGGATTCCTTGTTTTTATTCTAAAAAAGTTGAAGACTATAAGTTTAGGGGAGTTGTATTGAAGAACTATATTTCCTAATATAGTTCTATAAAAATTTTCTTGATATGTATTAGGACATTGGAGGATATTATTCCTTTTTATAGTGGAGAATAAGTGGCGCACTTGTAAATTTTAGAAAAGGGAATCCACCCATGTTTTACCTATTTGAGTGGGGACCCAATAATGGTGAAAAATATATAAAAGCTAAAATAAGGTATAAATATAACATTATAATTTATTTTGGAAAAGTTCCAATTTCATTTATCATTTTAATCTTAAGGTTCAGTCCCTTGTTTATCTTAATTTTTCATTAATTATTATTATTAATTTTAATTACATTTAACAATATTTTTTGAATAAAACTGATTAAAAATGATTAAAAAAATATAAAATAGTCCCATTTAAAATATGGAATACATTATTCAATATTTTTGTTATATAAGTGGTAAAAATTACTTTATAGTTAATCCAGTAGAAGGGGTGGCAGTGAAAGTTTTTAAAATAAAACATGCAATGGGTTTCTAGGTTTTTATATCCAATTATATTGTGAAAAAGATTAAAATGATTTAAATTGGATTTATAAATAAAATTTTAATCTAATTAAATGTTACAAAAATCAAAATTTTAATTTATCCTTATAAATAAATATAATGAAAATCTAATTTTGAATTAAAATTTATTATTTTTTACAATTCATTAAAAAATAATCTTTCGAAAAAAAAACTAAAAATAAACCTAAACAATTTTTTATATTTCTAATTGAATGATGATATTTATTTTAACTTATAAATATTATAATTTCTTCAAAAATTCGATTTTAAATTGTATTTGCATTAAAATATGGTAAAAGTTCCTTAATAAAAATATTGGTTTTAATGCATCGAATTTGGATTGTTCTTATCATATTCATATTGAATTTATTAGATGAATATTAAAAATAATTTATTGAATATACAAAATATATATTTCATTCAAATCACTCTCTAATTTAAATTAATTTAATTTATTAGAAAAAACATCTTTGTGAGAATAAAAATAATTTTTTTAAAAACAATCCCTTTATATTCAATTGGTTCTTATATTATTTTCTAATTAATTATTAAACAATGGATTCATATCAATTTTTTAGATAATATATTTTAATAAGATAGTAAATATTTTTCATAAATAAAAATATTATGGCTTCGATATATCTTATTATCTTAAATAATAATATTTTAATAATATAATTTTGTTCGGTAAGCCTTGGTTTTGCTAGTAAAATAATCCATTAATGAAACTTGTTATTTCATGTTATGTAAGATAAATCTGTGTTATGTTCATTAAAATTTATAAAATATAAAAAAACTATTTAAAATATTAAATATATTATAAATTCTTTTGATAATATTTTCCCTTATGTGTTTGGTGTTGCGTTTCATATATGGTATTGAATTCAACATCCCAAAATTAGATTTTCAGGGCACTACAAAATTTTAATAATATATGTGTGCCAAAAAAAAGTAATGAAATCATAAGGTATGAAAAATGATTAAATAATAGAAATAAAATGGTTTTTATTATCTAGATTCATGTTATAATCAATAAAAATTTCAAAATGAAGGAATTAGAGAAATGATCATTAGAATGTATTATTGCTTCATAGAAAGTTGAATGAACATGGTTTATATTTTACATACACAGGTAAATAATTTATATCTAAAAATTACATAAAATATTTTAGTCATTGATGAGAATATTAAAACCATTTTTGATGAAAATATCATTTTCATTTTGAGTATCATTAATGGATTACATGTTCAATGGATAATGATTCTAAAAGATCATTTTGAGAATTTCTGTTGGAAATTATCCTATCCATTGTTGAAATAGTCATTTAAAATAAAAACACATTATAATTCCTTAAAGAGAAAAAAATATTATAATATCCTTGGTACTAAAACTGTAATATTTATATCATTGAGTGTTCATGAGAGCAAAAGACATCCACTCATGCCGAATATGTTAAAAAGACAATGTATCCCTGCACATTTTTTTACGAGAAGTAAAAAAGTTCCATGTTTAGAAAATTATTTTAATATTATATTTAAAAACATGTGTAAAAATCCAAAAAGGATAAACTTTCATTCAAACAATTACAGAAGAAAAGTTTTTTAGACATTTTCAGAAAAAATGAATTAGGAAGAAAAACAATTTACCTTCAGAGAAAAATAAAATATGCATTTTATAAAACAAATTCTCAATAATTATAATTAAAAATAAGAATAAAATTTAATTATACCATGAAATAAAAATTAATAACCACATTAGAATAAAAATTATAAGAATTTATTAGACAATTTTCAAATAATTTCATTCATTTGAAATTTAATCTTAAGCTATCCTGAATAAAATGATATTGAAACATAAAACCTAATAACTATGGAACCATTTAAATCCTAAAATAACTTGAATGATGAATATTAATTTTAACATAAAATATCATGATCATAAAATTATTCATGATCTATTATATAAGTGGAATGTATATACACTATTCATAATAATTTAGGTGCATAAAATAACATGATTCCCAAATAATGAAGTTTGAGTTAAAACCCATAAAATATTAACATCAATGAGGTGAGTAATTATTTTTAAAAAATTTAGATACAAATAATGACAATCAAAAATACAAAATAAAAATTTAAAATTCATTTCACAAATAAGGGTTTCGTTATATAATCAACAAAATCAATGTATAACCCAATGATTAAAAATTTACTTAAGAAACCCCATACCACATGCTTCCTTTTATAAAGGTCTCTATAAACGCATATGTAGTGGTTTTAGATGTAACGCTCCAACCCTAGTTTCCCAGAGTCGGTGCAATATTACATAACATTTGCATGATCACAAGAAATATCAAGTCTCGAAAGATGGATTATTTTAGTATCCTTGGAATAACTAGATACATTCATAAAGTTTACATTACATCATAAAGTGAAAACTACTATAACAATATCTTGTCTTCATATCCCCTCATATTATCCCTGCAGGTGATTCATAAATTACTTCTTCACATCCTGGGAAAAATAAAACATTGAATGGGGTGAGATCAGATGCTCAGTAAGGATAACAATATAGTGGAAACATTCATAAATAAGCATAGACATTTAAGGCAATGTATATCTAAAACAAAACCCTTTTAAACTTGAACTTCAGCATAATATGGAAAAGATATAATTAAATAATGAAATTTACTTATTTACATGGATATTCTACTAGTCGAAAAATCACATGCAATATCAATAACAACTTTCATAATGATGGAATGCATAATGCCAAACTATCATAACCACGTAGCCAAGGCCTCCTGCCAAGACTAAAAATAAGATTTTGTCAAGGTCTCGTGCCAAGACACTAGTTTGTCTCATGAGACCTACCGATGCATCGTGGTGCTATAGAGAATTCCACCCGTCACTTATTAAGTCCAATGCATTCCTCATATGAATAGGTTTAAACATAACAAAAACATTCGTATTAAAACTAGCATACGAAATGTCAATACATGCACCATAAACCATGAATGGTATAAAAGTAACACATCTATAGTCAAAAATATCACAAAACCTTCAATATAATATGGATGTTTTTTATCATAATAAATCAACTTCAAATAATCTTAAAATCTATCAAAAGATGTTGACATAGATTAAATCAAAACTATTTGAGAGAAATATCGCTTTTTTTTAATAATTTAAAAGTCACATATTTAAAAAATTAAACATTTACTTTAAAAATATTATTATAATCTTGTAAGATAAACTTTTATGATTTTATAACGATGGAAAATACCACACCCACCGTATATGTTAAAAAAACATTCTTACCTTAATTCTGTCGAAAAGGTTAAAAAGGACCTTGTTTGGAAAATGACGGAATGATTCCATTATAAAGTTTTCATAAAAAGTCAACAAAGGGTATAATTGACTTTAACCAATATTCTTTAAAACTGTATGAATGTTTTGAAATACATTTTTAAGAAACATGGATTTTGATGATAAAGAGGTCCCAGTAGATAATTTTTTATAAACAATCTTGGATAATGAAGAGATTGTGAAATAAATCCTTACCTTGTACTTTTTCTTGGTTGAGGGTAGGTTAACCTCCTGTATAATGGTGAAATAATTGTTATTAAATTATACAATAATCTTATACATTAATATTATATCATATATTATCTTTTATCATTGACTTGTTAATAATATCTTAGTATTATCATCGTTCAGGGTGTTAACATACTCATTTTCTTTTATATGTTTTGTTACATAAGCCGTGATTGTTATAGATAGGTTGTATCTTATTCATATCCAGAATTATATAAAGTCCTTAAACAATATTTTTAATCATCAAATGAGAATTATACTTCAATGGATACAACGGGGAATGAATCTCATCACATTCGTGGAGACAGTAGTCCGTACGTACGCACGAGCGACAATATCATTCTTTTGATATTATAATAATATATAATTGGATGGTTTATCATATATACAGAATCATTATCATGTTATATTTATTATTTACATGAATTATACATAATTATTACACCCTTCAAAATAATAGTATTCTGAATAACAATTACACCACGACGTGGAGACGGTAAGCCGTACGCAAGCACGTATGGTGACATGTCATTCAAAGGATGGATAGAATACTAAATATGGTTTTACCATATTTGTAATAACATCATAGTATATAGAATATACTAGAGTTATTTTTTTATAATGGAAATAAAAAAGAATGAATATGTTGAAGAAGAAGGGAACTTGAAAAAAAGTGGTGAAAACATTACCTCTTCTTTAGGTTCTTCCTTTTGATTTGATCAGAAGGGCTCCGTAGGATGGATTTATGATCTAAATAAGGCCTATAGGATGAATTTAGGGATGGTTTGAGAGTTTTTGGGAAGGGGTTTCAGAACCAAAAGGCTTTGAAGTTGTGTTGAATTGGTTACAAGTGGTGTCCTTCTATAAGGTGGGGGGGGAGGTGCTCTTTAGGAAAAACGTAAAGTATTATTTTATCAAAAATTCATATTCGGTTTATAATGGCTCCAAAGTGGATTATTAAAATTCTAAGGTGGGTATGGGTCTAATTCCTTTCGACCAATATATTTTAGATAGGTTTGGTTCACTATATTTACCTTTTCTTTTAGTTTTAACTCTTATTTATTTAGTTTGACATTTACCATGTCACATTTCATTTTTATATTGTATAGTTAATAAACATACTATATACATCTTAGAGACCTCCAAGTGGTCCATTAATGATAAACCTATCATGATATAAGTCCTTTGGCCGAACCTTATATTTTTAATAATATAATATCAATTAATAATATAATATTTGTTTTAAACACTCATTTATGTAAGTTTTTACACTATTCAATATTTGATTTTTGTGAAAGTATTAAAAACATTATTAATCCGAACAAAACTCATTTAAGAAATCATATAATTTCATATTAACCAATAAAATTCATGTATGTCATCAAAACTATCATATTATATTTATTTGAACATTTATAATACCAATTATTTGAATCTTACATTAATAAGGAAAATACTACATCATTATTGTGTCATAATTAATATTAATTATTAAATATATAAAAATTATAAATAAAAAATAATTATGGTGGAAATTTTTTTATCTTTCTAATGAATATTTATAGTCAAAAATTTAAGATATACAACACAATGTAAAAATTGTTTTTCTAAAAGATATATGCTTATGTCTTTTTTGTATTTACTTTTACTTAATTAATATAATGTGTCCTTATCACGTACAAGTGGCTCCATGGGGTCCCAAAATCGACACAAATATTCTCATGGTCGGACATTTTTAAAACAATATTGATAGGACACGTTTTATGGTTATTTATTATTATTATTTTATTATTTGTTTACCCTTATTTACCGGATTTACCCTTTAACCATGGTAAATAAAATATTTACTGATGCAATTATTTAAAATGACTAAAAATAAAATTTAACTACTTACACACTTTGGACAACCTGATTCTAAATATGGAATCCATTTTTCCAAAATCAAAACATAGAAGTGGCAGAAATCAATTTAAAATTAATTCACGTTGTTAAAACAAAAAGCGTGTTTTTAAGAGATAATAACTATCAAAAGATTGACACTTGTTTATGTCTGGTTTAATTGTGAAATTCTGTACAATGACCAAAATTGTATTAAATGGTAATAATATATTCTAAACATATTTTAAAACCACTCAAATTCATAATTTATCACTATTAATTATTTTGATTAAAAAAGTTGTTTTTAATTAAAATTTAGTAATTTGCACTATTCATCAGAATATAAATGTTATCAGAAAAGTACCAAAATATCACCCTAAGCTAATTTAGATATTCCAAATCCAAAAATTAATTCTATTTTACCAAATTAAAAACATAAAATATGATTTTATTAATTTAAAATTAATTCCCTCTATTAAAACCAAAAAGCGTATTTTTATTAAATAATAACTTTCAAAAGATTGACACTTGATTAAGACTAATTTCATAATGAAATTACTTACAATGTCCATCATTTTATTAAATGGTAAAAATATAATATATTTATACTTCCATACCATTAAAAATTATAATTTAACAATATAATTTATTTTGATTAAAAAAGATGTTTTCAGTAAAAATATAGTATTTTTCACAATTCACCCAAATATGAATGTTGTCAGAAAAACACCAAATCTTTATTGAAACTAAATTCATATGTCCCAATTCTAATGAAGAAGTTTATTTTGTCAAATTTAATATATAAAAGTTTCAAATATTGTATTTAAAAAGGATTCACCATTAAAAGACGATTAAATTGCATTTTCTGAAAAATACTTATTTTATCTGAAAAATGTAAATGTTCTTACATTTTGCCTAAAAACACATAATATGGATTCTAAAATTATAAGGATAATATAAAATTTAATATTCGGTTAATACTATTCATAACCGCTTTTGAACGGCTAGTTTGGTAAGTCGTGGTGTGCTTGAACTCATTGTTGCGTAAAACAGACGCTATTGTATTTTTTTAAAGAGATGCGTACTGTAGAAGCTTGGGGTGTTACATTCTCCCCTCCTTCAATAAATTGCGTCCTCGCAGTTTGAAATTTTTTTTTGAAAATAAATGGTTGAAAATAGAAAGTACCTTTGGGAAAACCCAAATCAGAAATTATGTTAAAAAAATATTCTTAATAAGAGGAAAATGGAAATGAATGGGTCACCGCCAAATAATGATCTCGATTAGTAGAACATTGGTGGAAATTAGAGGCATATAATTGGAGGAAAAATATAAATATTTATAGTTAGTTATTGAGGTCATCAATCACATACAAGTGTAAAATTGAGGGCCTTAAATTAATCAGTCTGTGATAATTTAAAATACCATAGGTTCAAAAAACATATGGTATTAAGATAACACGTTTTTTTGTTTTAATACCCCTTCATTAAAGTATAAGAATCAATTTATTCATTGAATAAGAGAAGATGAAAAATATATAATTGACAAGTAGAGTCCCATCCTTTAACTAAGTTCTACCACAAACGCATCTTTCACTATATAAGATAATAGAACATAAAAATAATAATATATTTATCAAATTCGTTTAGGTTTCCAAAAAATGAATTTATAATTCATCTATAACAACCATTAAAAAACTAAATTATTCAGTCCAGGACATCAAGTGGGTCAGTGGTAGGTGATACACCCTTGTTGCCCTTTGGTTGTGGGTTCAAGTCTCATGGCCTTGCCGGATGCGACGGGTTATCACCCGACCTTCGGGTTGTCCTTTTTATGGAAATATACAAATAATCTCAAACTTGACTTATCCAAAATACATCTTTCCAAACTCACAGTCCATAATTTATAAGTTTGGTAAACACAATGAATATCCTTTTTTCCACGTAATAGCATGTGAACACCTTCATCATGTATTCTTTTTAAAACAATTCAACATCCTGAAATACCATGAAACCTTATTGATTGCATTCATGATCCCTTATTACTTATAGAATACTGAATATACTCCTTCAATCAAAAAATGTTGTAAACTCCAACAATAATGGAATATACAAATCATTAATCAGTTTTAAGGTAGTCAACAATATCCAATATAATTTATCCAAATCAATCATGTATTATTCCAAAATCACTACCTCGGTATTAGAAACAAATTATGGTTTATCTTTCTCCCAATCATTTATTTTCCAAAAATTTAACCCGATATTGAGTCACTTTTCATTGTTCCACACAATCTCTTGTCCTTAATGAAATAGTACTGATTACAATCCTTATATACACCATAATTATTATAACCAGTAAATTGTTGATACAATACTCAAATGAAATAATTCTCTAATAACAACCTATGAAATCTAATCACTCCTCCTCATCTGTGCTAGTATCATAGCATGGTTATTTTCCAATATCATCATTTGGGACATATTATAATGATTTGGACATTGGTTCGTGTAGTGTCCAAACTCATTACAGATGAAGCATTGTACATTTGAAACCATTTTCGTACCCTTGCAGTCATGTACATGGTGTCCTTTTTCTCCACACTTATAACAAACTCCCATTACATTCAGGAATGTTCTAGGGTGTTTCATTCCATATTTATCACATATGGGAAAATTCTTTTTTTCCCTCTTCCCTTTATACATCGTTCTATATTCCATCCTTTTCTTCTCTTGCTTCACTTCAATGCCATAGGACTAGGAGAATTATTTACTTGTCTTATTAACACATGATTCTCTTTCTTCATATGTTGAGAATACATGGGAGAATATTTCCCTTCTAAATGTTGGATTAATACCGTGAAAGATATGATCCTTCTTACTCTTAGGATTATACGTATTTTTGGAGTTCACATTCCTTCTACTGGGCGCCATTTCTATACAATATCATAAATTAGATCAGTTTACGAATCAAAATACATTATTCCATACTCGTAAAACACTTAACATAAATTGAACTATTTATGGATATAATCGATAATCATATAAATGTTTTCTTTGAGGAAGTATATAATCATAAACCCTTCATAATGGTTTGTAAAGAAAATGAGAATTATCCTATGCATATCCCCCGGGAGTGTCGTAACCAAGAGTTCAGCAAGGCCCATTTTTGTGCTCCAGTTCCTGTTCGAGTCTAGCTCAATGCGGTGTTTTCGGGTTTTACCCCTAGGTACATCTGTGCCAGAGCCGCCTCTACCTTCTCGTATCCAAATAGGGATGTATTTCTTGGAAAACTCACAAAATCTCTACAATACAAAAATTCTAGGAAATTTTTTTATACTAATCCTCAATGTCTATCTTAGGGATATGTGGTCTAATCAGAGTTTATCTAAATCTAGCTTCCAAGGTTTGTACTAAACTTCCTCTATCACCAACTGTAATGCCCCAACCCCAGTTTCCCAGAGTCTGTGCAATATTAAATAACATTGACATGATCACAAAAAAGATCAAGTCTCGAAAGACCGATTAGTTTAGTAGCCTTGGAATAACTAGATACATTCATAAAGTTTACATTACATCATAAAGTGAAAACTAATACTAAAACATCTTTTCTTAATATCGCCTCATATTATCCCTACAGGTCATTCATAAAATAATTCTTCACATCCTGGGAAAAATAAATCATTGAAAGGGGTGAGCTCAGATTCTCATTAAGGATAACAATATAGCGGAAACATTCATAAATAAGCCCAAACATTTAAGGAAATGTATACCTAAAACATAAGCCTTTTAAACATGAACTTCAGCATAATATGGTAACAATAAAATGAAATAATGCAATTTACTTATTCACATGGATATTTTACTATTCTAATAATCACATTCAATATCAATAACAACATTCATAATGATGGAATGCATAATGTCAAACTATCATAACCACGTATCCAAGGCCTCGTGCCAAGACTACAAATAATATTTTGTCAAGGCCTCGTTTCAAGACTCCAGTTTGTCTCATGGGACCTACCGATGCATTGAAGAGCTATAGCGGGCTACACCCATCACTTATTAAGACCAATGCATTCCTCATATGAACATGTTTAAACGTAACATAAACATTCATATTAAAAATAGCATACGAAATTTCAATACTTTCACCATAAACCATGAATGGTATAAAAATAACGCATTCTCAGTCAAACATATCACAAAACCTTCAGTACAATATGGAAGTTTTGTATCATAATAAATCAACTTCAAATATGCTTAAAATCAATCAAAGGATGTTGATGTAAATAAAATCAAAACTATTTGAGAGAAATATCTCTTTTTTTAAATCATTTAAAAGTCACATAATTATAAAATAATGCATTTACTTTGAAAATATTCTTATAATCTTGTAAGGGAATCTTAGACATTTTTATAATGGCGGTAAATACCACACCCACCATATAAGTTAAAAAACCATTCTTACATTAATTCTGTTGAAAAGGTTAAAAAGGGCCTTGTTTGGAAAACGATGGAAAGATTCCATTATAAACTTCTTATAAAAAGTAAAAAAAGGGTATAAATAACTTTAACCCATATTCTGTAAAATATTAAGAATGTTTTGAAATACATTTTTAAGAAACGTGGATGTGGATGATAAAGAGGTCCCAGTAGATAATTACGTATAAACAACCTCCGATAATTAAGAGATTATGAAATAAACCATTACCTTGTACTTTTCCATGGTTGAGGGTAGGCTAACCTCCTATATAATGGTGAACTAATTGTTATTAAATTATACATGAATTATATACATTAATATGATATCATATATGATCTTTTAACATTGACTTGTTAATAATATCTTAGTATTATAATCGTTTCAGGTGTTAACTTACTCATTTTATTTTATATGTTTTGTTAAATAAGCCATGTTTGTTATGGATATGTTTTATCTTATTCATATCCAAAATTATATCAAGTCCTTAAACATTATTTTTAATCATCAAATGAGAAATAGACTTGAATGGATATGATGGGGAATGAATCTCATCGCGTTCTTGGAGACGGTAGTCCGTACGTCAGCACGAGCGACAATATCATTGATTTGATATTATAATAATATATAATTTTATGGTATATCATATATACAGAATCATTATCATGTTATATTTATTATTTACATGAATTACACATCATTATTATACCCATCCAAATTATAGTGTTTTGCATAACAATTACTCCACGACGTGGAGACAGTAAGTCGTACGTACGCACGTATGGTGACATGCCATTCAAAGGATGGATAGAATACTGAATATGGTTGTGCAATATTTATTATAACAAAATTTTATATAGAAGATAATAGAGTTATTGTTTTATAATGGAAATATCAAAGAATGGAGAAGTTGAAAAATAATGGAACATGAAAAAAAGTGGTGAAAACATTACCACTTCTTCAGGTTCTTCCTTTTGATTTGATCAAAAGGGCTCCTTAAGATGGATTTCTGATCAAACTAAGGCCTATAGGTTGAAGTGAGGGATGTTGAGAGAGTATTTGGGCAGGGTTTGGCCGAACCAAAATGCAATGAAGGTGTGGATAATTGGTTAGAAGTGGTGTCATTTTATAAGGGGGAGGAGGGGCTCATTAGGAAAAACTTAAATTATTATTTTATATTAAATTTATATTCAGTTTCTAATGGCTAAAAAGTGGATTATTCAAATTCAAAGGTGGAGATGGGTCTAAATACATTCAACCAATAGATTTTAGATAGGTTAGTGTCACTATATTAACCTTAACGTTTTGTTTTAACTCTTAGTTATATGAATTTACATTTACCATATCACTTTGTATTTTTATATTATATTGTTAATAAACATACTATATACATCTTATCGACCCCCCAAGTGGTCCTTTAATTATACAACTATCATGATATAAGTCATTTTTTTGAACCTTTGATTTTTAGGAAAATAATATCAATTAATAATATAATATTTGTTTTAAAAACTCTGTTATGTCAATTTTGACACTATTTAATAATTTATTTTTGTTAAAGACTTAACAAATTTATTAATTAAAAAAATCTCATTTTAAGAAATCCTATAATGTCATATTAACCAATAAAATTCATTTATTTCATCAAAACATTAAAATTATATTTATTTGAACATATATAATACAAATTATTTGATTCATTCATTAATAAGGGAAATACTGCATCATTATTGTGTCATAAATAATATTTATTATTAGAAGTATAAAAAGTATAAATAAACTACCATTATGTATTAAATAGTTTTATATTTCTAAATAATATTTATAGTCGAAAATCCAACATATATAACCATATGTAAAAATTGTTTTTCTAAAAGATATATGCTTATGTCATTTTTATATTTACTTTAACTTAATTAATATAAAGTGTCCTTATCACCAGCAAGTGGCTCCATGGGGTCCCCAAATCGACCCAAATATGCCCATGGTCGGACATGATTCAACCAATAGAGTTAGGAAACGTTTTATTGTAATTTATTATTATTATAATATTATTTTTTTACCCTTATTTACTGGATTTACCATTTAACCATGGTAAATAAAATATTTACAGAAGTAATTATTCAAAATGTCTAAAAATAAAAGTTACCTATTTAAAAATTTTGGACATCCTGATTCCAAATATGAAATCCATTTTTCCAAAATCAAAACATAGTAATGGCATAAATTAATTTAAAATTAATTTCCGTTGTTAAAACAAAAAGCGTGTTTTAAAAAGATAATAACTATCAAATGATTGACACTTGTTTATGTCTAGTTTAATTGTGAAATTATGTACAATGATCAACATTGTATTAAATAGAAAAAAATATTCTAAATATAATTAAAAACCACTCAAATTCAAAATTTATCACTATTAGTTATTTCTATTAAAAAAGTTGGGTTTATTTAAAATTTAGTAATTTTCACTAATCATCAAAATATAAAAGTTATCAGAAAAGTACCAAAATTTCACCCTGAGATAATTTCGATCTTCCAAATCCCAAAATTAAGTCTATTTTACCAAATTAAAAATATAAAAGTTGAATTTATTAATTTAAAATTAATTCCCGATATTAAAACCAAAAGGAGTATTTTTATGAAATAATAACTATCAAACATTTAACACTTGATTATGTCCAATTTAAAAATGAAATTATTTAAAATGACCATAATTGGATTAACTTGTAAAAATATAATCTATTTAAACTTACATACCATTAAAATTTGTAATTTAACAATATTAATTATTTTGATTAATATTTGTTTTCAGTTAAAATATAGTTTTTTTACTATTCACCCAAATATGAAAGTTATCAGAAAAACACCAAAACATTATTGAAACTAAATTCTTATGTCCCTACTCTGAAGAAAAAGTTTATTTTGTGAAATTTAATATATAAAAGTTTAAAATTTTGGATTTCGAAAAGGCTTCAGCATTAAAAGGCGGTAAAATTGAATTTTTTTAAAAATACTACTTTTATCTGAAAAAAATTCATTTATTCTTACATTATTTATATGAATCTCATAATATGGATTCTAAAATTATAAGGATAATATAAAATTTAAAATTCAGTTATTACTATTCATAAACGCTTTTGAATGGTTAGTTTGGTAAGTCGTGGTGCGCCTGAACTCAGTGTTACATACAACACACACTGTTGTATTATTAAAAGAGAAGCGTACCGTGGAATCTTGGGGTGTTACATTAGACATGTTATTATCTTAAAAAAACATAATAATATTTATAATATCATATATGTTCATTTTAAGACATCTTATTACCTTTTAGTTAATAATAAATCATTATCACTAATCTTTTAGGTGTTATTGCCTTATTTTCTCATGCATGTTTTATCATTAGTGTTCTAGACATAGAAAAAAATGATATAGTTATATTATATCCATAATTTTATAAATTTTATAATCGTAAATTTTCCATTAGAAACATATTTAGGATCATTATTTAATTTTAAAAATTGAGAATTAATCACCTTTTTTGTGGATATGGTTGGACGTTTATACGCATGAACTATGTTATCCTTTCGTTAATAGGTGAATGGGTAAGGAATTGGATTTTAAATTAATTTTACAGAATAAATATAATTTAATATATGTCTCATATATTAGTTAAAAATTTCTTCTATTACCATTCATGTAATGAGTTTGTGAAAAACAAATCACATCCTTTGTGAGACCACAGTCAGGTGTACACATGAATGGGGTTATCATTTATTAAATAAATGGTATGGTAACATATTATATGATACATTTATTTTATAGAAAAATTAATAAGTCACTAATATATTTTATCAACATTAAACTATTCCTTTTTACCTTCTTGTTAAAGCATATGTGGAAAACAGATCAAATCACTTCTTGAGGCGGTACTCATCTGCACACATGAGCAATGTTATCGTATTCTCTAATAAATTGAAAGTAAATATATATATATATATATATATGATATTATACATAATTAATTATAATTATATCATATATATAATTTAAATAAATAATTATATCTATTTTTGAGAATCCCCAATGGAAAACAAATTATGTCCGTTCTCGAGGCGGTAGTTCACCACACACACGATCAATAGTTTTATTCCTATTTGAGAGAAGAGGACCTGGTTTTAGGTAATTACCTTAACATAAAAACATATAAATATATTGAAGTGGAAAGCTATATTATATCTTCATGATTAAATAAGAGTTTTAAGTGGTGTAATAACAAATAAAATAAAAATCTTCTTTAATAATGTTTCATATTCTTCGGATAACTTATTATGATTATCACTGAAATCTATCCAAGGTTATATTTCATACCAAACCTTGTAAATTAATATTATTTAATTAATTTGGGAATGTATTTAGCTTTTTATTGCCCAAAACAATTGGTTTTGAATGTCTTTAAGGGAAATGAGTTTGGGTTTCTTATTAGAAGTTCAGCAGAGGATGCACATGGAATATATATAATTAAAGAATTATAGCCGTGTTTTAATAATCATAAATGCACATAAATGTAGAATATTATAATCTTATAATTTATGCGGTATCAATATCTCATGAAAATATGAATTAGACTTTTTTTTCATTTTTAACCCTTTTTTTAGTCTCCCCTCACCTGGTAGACCTGTTTTTACGTTAACCACGGTAAATTTTTTAAATATTTTTAACATTCATTACAATCAAAAATTAATTTGACCTTATTGGAAAATATAAATTAGGATTTTTAAAAATATGGAATACTTTTTTAAAATAAAACTCAAAGAATAATCATAATTGAATTAAAAATTTATCTTAACGTCATGTTGAAAATATTATTTCTTAAAAGAAAACCATTCAAAAGTTTAAAAATGTATAATATAAAAATTTAATAAAAAACATATTCGAATAACCTAATTTGAATTAATTAATATATAATTGAAATAATTTTACAATTAAAACAACATTAAAATAAAATAGGGAATGAAAATTCTATAAATAAAATTTCAAGATTTAACAATAAACATTGTTTTCAGAAATAATCCAATAATGAAACTTTTCAATAAAAAACTAAATCATCACCCTATGATATTTTTGGAGTGATCATTCAACAAGGTAACTAAATTTTGTAAAATTAATTTTCTAAATATTATAAATTTAAATTATAAATTATCTGTGCATAGAACGACTATTCCACCTTTATGTATAATATACTTTTTCATAATACATTTTTTTCATTTAAATGGTTCTGATGTTATTTCCAATCAATATATAATTATTTAGTTTATTATATACCAATGTAAACCATATATGATTCTTAATTTTATACTCATATCCATACCCTAAATCATAAAAGCTATGTTAGAATTCTAGGATTAAATAACAATATTTCAATAATGTATAATGTTTCATTTAAACTCGGTGTGGTGTGAGTCAACAGATATTTAAGAGATTGAGTTTATTTAAAAAGAAATATATTGTAAAGTTTTAGGGTTATACCTTTTCTTATATTTTTAGTGTTTCATGTTATACAATCTATTTAATAATACATTCCTCCTTTAATATCTTGTGTTGTTACATTCTACCCACTAAAATAAATTGTATCCTCTCAATTTAATCAGGATATTAGAAATGATGGTTTTGAAAATTTATTTATTGAAAACCCCACTTTATAAAAAAATTTAATAAAATTTTCTCTTACAAAATGGGAAATTGGAATATGAGAATTATCACATAACGTGGTTTCCATATACAACAACATTGGTGAAACTTTATGATATAAACATGGAAGAAAACTATTAATAATATTAGATAATGATATATATTATTGGTCAAAATAAATTGAATGATCAATTGAATGATAAGGACCTAAACCCCCTAAATATTTGGTTATATAAAATAGAATTTTATTCATTAGATATGAGGTTAATATGATAAAATATTTTTCCAGATCATTTTCCTAAATATTTGGATTTATTTTCTAATCCATGAATATGAGGAAATATATTTAATTGATATATTTATATTTAATAGGTAAAATATAATCCATTTTTTTATCAGTTTCTACATTTTCTAATACTAATAGAAATGTATATCCAACAAATGAATTTTTTATTCTTCAAGCACTAAAATAAACTTCGATTAGATTATATAATCACAAAAATAAAAACAATTTGTACTTCTTGTCAATAATAATAAAAAAATTATTATCACAACTATTTCAAGATACTTTATTAATATATTATACCTAAATAATAACTCTTAAACATTCAAGTTAATCCTCTCCAAAAGTCTTTATCCTAAAAATATTTCATATTAATACTCCAAAAAATTAATATTACACTTCCCGAATATTATTTAATGTTAAAATATAGGTTATATATACATAAAGACAATAAAATGTCTCCCAAAATATCATTAGCTTCCTCGATACCCATTTAAATAAATCCTAAAAAGTGGTTTTAATGGTTTTTAACTTATGATTAATTGTAAACACATAACCATATGATGGTATCCATAACATTTTGGTTAATCTAACATGATGACATATATGCTTTTAAAATTAACAAAATTCTTAGATAATTCACAATTTATACAAAAATAGAAAACAAATCCTATCACCACCATTCAAAATCGTGGAAATAGTTCCAAAAAACATGGACATAGTGTATGCCCATGTGTTTTCAAAATCGTGGCCACTATCGTCATGGTAGTATGTCCCAACCTTATGTCAGGGTTTGAAAAACCATGGAAATTGGCCTAAAACCCCACCACCATGGAAGATGACCAATAGGAATGGTTTAAATCATGGCTATAGGAAGCCATTACCATGGTTTTGACCGTGACTATAGCGTATGTAAACTGTAGATATAGCCTAAATACAAAATGTCACTAGCGAGTTTTGATCCTTGTACCTCCTCTTACTGAACCATCATTCTTACAAATACGCCTCATAACACTTTATGTGTGTGTTTATATATATATATATGTTAATATAAACCATTGGAGTAGCCTCAAAACCATGTGGTAGGTCTTCCCGCCAAAAAATTGGTGGGAATATTTTTTCTAGAGGAAGCGTGCGAACCCTATTGCCACAGTTTTGGAAAACTGTGGCTATATGTATGGAAAAAATTGCCCTATATCCACCATTTTAAAACCATGGCTATATGCCCCAAACAAATTGGCTATAACCATGACCTATACCCTCGGTTTTCAAAATCTTAGCAATAGGCCATGGAAACCAGCCTATAGCCAATGTTTTAGAACTATAGCTATAGGTGACAGAACCATGTCTATAGCCCCCTATAGCCATAGTTTTAAAACCATGGATATATGTCAGTGGAAGTAGCCTCATTTTATAGTAGTGTTTTAATAAAAATTAAATTGGTAAAAATACATCTATAACATAATTATTAACTCCTAATACATAAATACATCAAACATTTTAAATCAATTTTTTTGTATAACAGAGGTCCTTTTATATTATATAAGAAAACATTCATTTTCTGGAATTGAAAAGGACAATTCCCATGTTCTACACATATACTACATATAATTCCTTGTATATTTTTTTCTCTATGGCCTTCATTTCCACATAGATAACAAATTCCCCTCCATTTGAGATATTATTCCAAGTTCTTTTTACCACTATCATGAAATGTTGGAATTGGAATCTCTATTATTTTATGTTTAGTATCACAAGAGATTTAAAAAACTTTATTCTCCACTTATTTGACTAGTTAATAATCCTAGTATTGTTCATGTTGTTAATAAATTATCTTGATTGCTTATTAGCATAATCAAAACATATATTTTAACATACATCATCCATTTTGGTTATACAAAATCACATATGTGTTCCTCACATTTATTTTTAACATGGTTATTCATGGTTCCAACCATTGTCTAAAACCACAAAGCATAGTATGTGCAATAATAATAATTTAGGGGAACTACAAATTCATAAAAAAATTAGTTATAAGATATATAAATCATGAATTCTTCATATCAATTTAATATACATTAGGTTTATGTTAATTCCATCATTGTAATTATCTACTAAAATCCTTCATGATGGTTCATAATGAATTTGTGAGTTCCCCATGTATATCTTTCATGATTGTTAAACTAGGTGCCCAGTAAAGCCCATAATCATGCACAAGTTAACACTCATTTCTTGCCGAACATGCCTTTTTTTGATTTATTGATCCTATGTACATATATGCCAGCACCACATCCACTTATAGTAACTAAATAGGTATTTCATTCCTTGGAAACCCATCTCTCAAGAATTGACCAGAAACTCTTGGATATTTTCCTAAATGTACAATTATCCTTATACATATCCTTAGTTTAATCCTGATGGATTTCACATCCTATTTACAATGATAAACTAAACAATTCCTTGGATACCAACTATGATGTCTCAATCCTTTTCCACATATTATTATATTATTCCTAAACATAAATATTCAATTATACAACATGATGATAATAAATCCCATTTGTATTTGGAATACTATATTTATAATAAATCAATGTGAGACTACAAATAGAACTTTTTATTTTTTATCCATAATGAGATCATAAATTTATTTGACCTCATCATCTTCATGGGATATCTTGGGGAATACAAAGACAAAATGGTCTTTCTGTATATCCAACTTATGTGACACAAATATCATATAATTAAAAAGTATATATTGATATAATAAAGATAAAGATCATGAGTGATTGTATGAAATCATAACATAAAGAATATGGTATCATAAGATCTTTGTATTATTGAAATGGTGGCTATGATACAAAACATGACATAAACACGAGTCAAATATAACATCCCAGGCAACATCACATAGAGGACAATGTCCCGTAATGGATTAGGTTTATTACATAATATCATACCTGACATCTCATTAGACTATAAAATTATTTGATGCGTTAGATCACTATTATGAATCACCCATCATAACATGTTCATGATATTTTTATTCCCCAAAAATAAATAAATCATAATTCATTAAATAACAATTACCCATGGATGGAAAAATATTTCTATAATTATTTTTCAAATCATAATCAAATGAAATTTCATAATGAATGTATTTGATAAATGATCGTAAGGCATGTATTACCCCATTGGGGATATGGAAATGAACTAATTATGTAGAGACCCGTATCTTGACGTACATGGAAATTACATTACTTTTGCGTAATACATAGTACATAACAAAAAACACACACATGGATCGTAATAGTTTAGTGTCTTTGGAAACTCGGAACGTAATCTTCTAATCCTGGTGAAAGATCTCCAATATCTCTCATAAAGATCTTCCCTTTTTTTTCTTACCTAAAACTTTTCTTTATATCCTGGGGAAAAGAAAACATAAAACAGTGATCTCAAATGCTCAGTAAGGGTAAACAAAAGAACAATCAATCACTTCATATTCATACGAACATAACTTTTTGAAATCTTAACCTGCAAAAGAGATCATAATTTCATAACATGGGATAAATCATAGTAGTGAAATGAAATCCCAATAATCATAACATAAAACATGAAACTTTGTGGCATACACACATAATCATAGAGAATAATTTCTTGTTAGTCAAGACTCATTGCCAAGACTATCTTAGTGGACAAAGTCCCTTTCTGAATCGAGTAAACCTCGTTTCAGTCCTGTTTCACTGAACCGATATAACCTACCATTTCAGCCATGTTTATCTCCTGAGATATAAAATCTTTACCCAATGCATTGGAGGGAGATATAGGTCCCACCCATCTCATAATGATACCATTCTTATGTGTGCCACAAAATCATAAACCATACATCATAGCATAACCCATGTAATAAAAATGGGATTCTTAAACAACATGACATCATAAAACCATTTATATAAGATAATGGAATTCATAAACATAATTCCATCACAACATAGTCAAATCAATGTAAAAATATGGATAGAAACCGAACCCTTTATTATATTAGATGGAAAATAATTTTGATAAAACACTTGAAATGAATTCTTGAGGAAAATATCCTTTCTTCTTCAAAATCAATTCCTTTTCACAAAACATCATGCAATTTTAAAAGAAAGAGATTTTATTGAAAATAGTCATGAAATATTTTGGAGGAATGTTCGTGAAAATAAGGCTTTATAAAACCGTAAAACTCCGTTCGTGCAGTATAAGTTAAAAAAACATTCTTCTCGTACTTTTTTCGGAAAAGTCAAAAAAGTACCTCATACAAAAAACGACAAAAGATTCCTTTCATATCTTTTACTAAAAACTCACCGAAGGGTAAATTTGGATTTAAAAAATTGTAGGTGGATGGAAATAATATTACATATTGAGGAAATATCGATGTGGATGATAAAATACACCCCAGAAAATACTAAAGTATAAACAATCTCGGATAAAAATGAGATTGTGATATTTCCCTTACCTTAGGTCCGATTTGCTTCGTATGAGTCCGAACCTCCTGTATAATGATTTAAATAATGTCATTGACTTATTACAGAATCATATTCATTGTTATGATATCATATATGGTTCACTTATGACATTATATTACCCGTTCTTTTTTAAATTCCATGTTAAAGAAGCGTTTTGTGTAAAATCGTTTCATTTATCGTAGGTGTTTTGACTCTTTGTTCTTGACATTATTATTACTTATATCATGATTTACTTACTTCCAGAATATGAAATATGATTTATATATCATATATATTCAGTATATATATATATATAATAGATAGATAAATGAAATGAAAAACACCGTTCATGGAGATAGTAGTCCGTACGTACGCATGAACACTGTTTTCCTTTCCTTATTGACTTGAATGGAAGTAAGTATATGACATTCATATATATATATATATATATATACATAAATCCAGTAGCTTTATAATGTCATATATTTCATTATTATTTCTTATATATACTTTATAATCATTCTTAAATGGTTAACATGGCGAATGAATCTCATCGCGTCGTGGAGACGGTAGTCCGTACGTACGCACGAGCGATGATATCATTTCCATAAATATTGAATTGGAGTGGAGTGGATTATACAATATATCAGAATCAATATTATGTTGTAATAACTATGTGTAGTTATTCTTTACACCATTATACCCATCCATGTAAGGTGGTGGGGGAAAATAGATTACACCACGGCGTGGAGACAGTATTCCGTACGTACGCACGCGCGGTGATTTCTTTTTCCGTAGGATGGATAGATGGTGAAATAGGGTTGTTTCATACTTATAATAACATATCAGTATATGAGTGATACTGATGTTATTACTTCATAATGAAACAACCTAAGAAGAATATGTTGAAAAAGAAATAAAGATGAAAGAATTGGTAATGGTAATTACCTCTTCTTTGAAGCACCTCTTTGAGACCTCCACTTAGGGCACTAAAATTGGTCTTTGAGGAAGACCAGAACCCTTAGGATGTTGCTAGGGAAGTGGAGAAGAGATTTTGTCCGGGTTTGGACGAGATTGAGTGCTCAAATTGGTGTGAGGAGGAGGGGGAGGAGGTGTCCTTTTATAAGGGAGGAGAGGGGCACCTTAGGAATATCTCAAAATATTATTTTATATTAAAGTCAAAATCGGTTTATAATGGTTCCAAAGGGTCTTATTTCGAAGCTAAAGTGGGGCTGGGTCGAAAGACTATCATCCAATAGGATTTAGACATGTTTAGGTTAGTATTTTAACCTTATCAATTAGATTTAACTTTAAGTTAAATAATTTAACTTTTACCGTGTATTTTTGTTTTCTTACACTATATGGTTAATACACTTACTATAACATGCCAAACGAACCCCAAATTATTTATTATTAATATATATATATCCTTATCTAAGTCATTTTTCCGAACCTTAGATTTTTAGGAATAAAATAACAATTAACAATATAATATTTGATTTAAAAACTATTTTGTTTCAATTTTGACACTATTTGATAGATGATTTTTGTGAAAGTCATAACAGAATTATATGTTCGAACCAAGTTGATTAAATCAACACTAATATATCATAGTAACCTTGAAAATTAGTGGAATTCATAAAAAGTCTCACATTACATTTATTTTGGTATTTATAATATCAATTATGTAAATATTTCATTAAAAAGATAATTGCTGCATCCTCATTGTGTCATAAATAAATTAATTTATATGATGTCTAAAAATTAGAAATAAAATACCCTCATGTAGGAAATCTTTTTATCTTTATAATGAATATTTACAATCTAATTTATCATATGTAAAACCCTATATTAAAAATGTTTTAGTAAATAAACTTTGATTTTAACTCGTTTAACTCTTCTTCGAATTAAATAATAATAAATGTCCTAATCTAATCCAAGTGGGCCTAAATGGTCATATTTTATTCCTAAGCTTGTTTTTGGTCGAATTACACTTGTCCAATAGAATTAGGACATGTGTTAGGGTAATAATAATATCATTTTTACCCTTAATTACCCTATTTACTTTTAACCGTGGTAAATAAAAGTAAAAAGTTACTATTCACCAAAAATTATTTTCATCTCATTGAACCACATTTTACTTACTGACATCAACCGTGTCTCTCGGATTTTTGAAATTCCATTCACAGAAGCGGTAAAATTATGTTTTATGAAAAATTCAGTTTTTTTAACTACCACTTAGTAGTTCAACTATTCATAAAAAATTGATGTTTTTCAGAACAATGCCAAAATTTCATCCTAAGCTATATTTCATATTCCGAATTAAAAAATGAAGTCTCTTTTACCAAATTCAAAACATAGAAGTTCTATTAATTAATTTTATAATTAAATCCCGCTGTTAAAACAAATAGCGTGTTTTTAAGAAACAATATCTATCAAAATATTGACACTTGATTATGTCTGGTTTAAATGTGAAATTACATCCAATGACCAACATTGTATTAAATTGTAAAAATATATTCTAAATATACTTTAAAACCACTCAATTTAATGATTTATCAATATTAATTATTTTGATTAAAAAGTTGTTCTTAATTATAATTTAGTAATTTTCACTATTCATCAGAATATGAAAGTTATCCGAAAAGTACCAAAATTTCACCTTAGGCTAAATTCGATACTCCAAATACAAAAATGAAGTCCATTTTGAGAGCTAAATTTTTTAAAATTTTAAAAGGTGGTTATTACTATTCATGACGGCTAGTTATAATAATATTTTAATAGCATATCGTTGTTTAGTGAAACTCGGTATTGCGTACTACAAACGCTATCGAGGTAGGTCGCGATTGCGTGTAATGCAAGGAATGTTAAGGATGTGTGTTGTGCAAGCTCCTTTTTGTGTAGCGTACAACACAAGACATTAATAAAATTAAAAAGAATGTTTTTCATAAAATATCGGGATGTTACATTCTACCCCCCTTAAAATGAATTTCGCCCTCGAAATTCGTCGGGGTTATAAATGGTTTACTATTCAAAAGTTTCATTAATAGAAACCCACATCATAAAATAGAATACCAAAACTTGGCTTTAAAAACTAAAGTATGAAATGTAACGATTACCCAAATAAACTAATCACTGGGTTTCCACATAGGTGAAAATATGGATATGGAAGAGAAATCTAACCATCATGTTCTGATGGAGAGTGGTAGAGAACATGGCTATTGAAAATCCAGTAATCACAAATACATATATTTGTGATGATATAAGGTACCATCTGATTCATCAGGTATAATATCACTAGGACAACATTTTTGGTTTTCAAGATCATTTCCCTAAAGTTGAAAATTTACATTAGAATAAATACTTACATTATTTTGGTACAATCTCAATGTTTTTCATGACATGAACAATTTCCACTTCATCTCGTAAATAAATGAAGTTGAATTTGTTATTCGTGAAGTGTTATTAGATCATGTGATAGAATGACGGGTCATTCCATCTGTCTCAAACAAAAGGTTAGCAACAATTATATACATAAGTCGATCTATAGTGAGATTAATCATATATGGTTCCTAAAATGGACTTATACTTGATATATCATACTGCTTAATATAATAAAACTAGTTTCTACTAAACAGGGACTTCCTGTAGGCCAGTGGTAGGCGATAATGGCCAGTCGTACATCGGTTGTGGGTTCGATTCCCACAGCCTTGTCCGAAGCGATGGGCTGTCGCCTGTCCTGCAGGTTGTCCTTTTTCTAAAACTACATTACTATAACATCCCATCAATAATATCGAAAATCTTCTATCCTTAAACAATACTAACTGATGTACAACATAATCCATTCTAATCTTTAGGCTTATCCATTATACTACAGTCCACTCTCATAATATAGTGAAAATGATTACTAGAGATTTGATACTGTCGTTAATCCCCATATTTCATAAGATCTGTTTTTTTGGTCACATTCCAAACATTCAATGTCCTTAATCATGTATTTTCTTGAATACCTTAGTGAAAACATGAATGCAGTTTAAAGTTAACACTTTCCACATACCAAAATCCTCAAAATTCTATATACTCAAACCATGATATCACTTAGTCCTTATATCAATCATGAGCTCATGAATACTGTCAAACATTTCCTTTTCTCTGTATCCCTTCATTATGCACATATCATCCACTTTCCAAAAAATATCTGAATAACCTTTCATTGTTACTCATACCATTCATCGTAAACATTCAAAACGTAAGGAAAGACAACAGTGTAACAATCCTTAGATGTCTTTTTATTCTATAGTACAACATTGCACTTGATAAACATGTAATCATTCCACTACCTTCTTAAACCATTTACCGAGCTTCAATAATTCTTTCATCTCACATATCATTTGTAGTCTCTTCATCATCATCAACAAAAATACTACCCATACGACCATATCGATTCTCTTCATGAGACATTCCCTTAGGGAATTGGTTTGCATAATGCCCGTACATTCCACATTTAAAACATTTAACCATTGTTGATGTCGTAGCAATACCATTAACCTCATCCATGGTGTTAACTGAAACTTTTCCATTTCACTTACTGTCTTTGTGTCCTTCTTTTCCACACCCAAAGCATCTTCCAGTTCCTTTGAAACATTCTCCTTGATGCCTCTTCCCACATGATTTACATAGGGGAAATTGAACTTTCTTTACTCTATGATCATCATGAAACTCTATCATTCTCTTATTAGCTGAGCTAGGAAACTTACCAAATTTTACTTTATTGATCATATTATGAGATTTCTGAATCGGCATAATAATGATGTTTGGACTTCCAAATCCCATTTCATTTGATTTCTTATGAAGAATATCATTCCATTGTCCATCATATCCTCCATTATCATGAATCATCTTGTTTCCAGCCATTTTCTAAAACCCAAAAAGAATAGTGTGAGATGCAAAAATCATAATTAAGGGGGAGTAACTTCAATATCTAACATCTTAGGTTTAATTCTATGATCGTTAGCGCAGTTCTAGTACTATAACCTATACGTATACTTAACCTTAGAGACATCCCTAGACATACCTTAGAAATATCTCTAGGGATCTCACTAAAGTTCTCAAATCCTAGTTTCCAAAGGTTGACTAAACCTTTCCTCTGATACCAACTGTAGAGACCCGAAGCCTAACGTACATGGACATTACATTACTTTTGCGGAATTCTTAGTACATAACAAAAAACACACACAAGGATCGTAATAGTTTAGTGTCTTTGGAAACGCGGAACGTAATCTTCTAATCCTGGTGAAAGATCTTCAATATCTCCCATAAAGATCTTCCCTTTTTTTTCTTACCTATAACCTTTCTTTATATCCTGGGGAAAATTAAACATAAAAGAGTGAGCTCAAATGCTCAGTAAGGGTAAACAAAAGAACAATCAATCACTCTATATTCATAAGAATATAACTTTTGGAAATCTTAACCTGCAAAAGAGATCATAATTTCATAACATGGGATAAATCATAGTAGTGAAATTAAATCCAAATAATCATAACATAAAACATGAAACTTTGTGGCATACACACATAATCATAGAGAATCATTTCTTGTTAGTCAAGACTCATTTCCAAGACTATCTTAGTGGACAAAGTCCCTTTCTGAATCGAGTAACCCTTGTTTCAGTCCTGTTTCACTGAACCGGTATAACCTACCATTTCAGCCATGTCTATCTCATGAGATATAAAATCTTTACCCAATTTATTGGAGGGAGATATAGGTCCCACCCATCTCATAATGATACCATTATTATGTGTGCCACAAAATCATAAACCATACATCATAGCATAACCCATGTAATAAAAATGGGATTCTTAAACAACTTGACATCATAAAACCATTCATATAAGATAAAGGAATTCATAAACATAATTCCATTACAACATAGTCAAATCAATGTAAAAATATGGATAGAAACATAACCCTTTATTATCTTAGATGGAAAATAATTTTGATAAAACACTTGAAATGAATTCTTGAGGAAAATATCCTTTCTTCTTCAAAATCAATTCCTTTTCACAAAACTTCATGCAATTTTAAAAGAAAGAGATTTTATAGAAAATAGTCATGAAATATTTTGGAGGAAGGTTCATGAAAATAAGGCTTTATAAAACCGTAAAAATCCGTTCGTGCCGTATAAGTTAAAAAAACATTCTTCTCGTACTTTTGTCAGAAAAGTCAAAAAAGTACCTCGTACGAAAAACGACAAAAGATTCCTTTCATATATTTTACTAAAAACTCACGGAAGGGTAATATTGGATATAAAAAATTGTAGGTGGATGGAAATAATATTACATATTGAGGAAATATGGATGTGTATGATAAAATACACCCCAGTAAATACTAAAGTATAAATAATCTCGGATAAAAATGAGATTGTGATATTTCCCTTACCTTAGGTCCGATTTGCTTCGTATGAGTCCGAACCTCCTGTATAATGATTTAAATAATGTCATTGACTTATTACAGAATCATATTCATTGTTATGATATTATATATGGTTCACTTATGACATTATATTACCCGTTCTTTTGTAAATTCCATGTTAAAGAAGCGTTTTGGGTAAAATCGTTTCATTTATCGTAGGTGTTTTGACTTGTTGTTCTTGAAATTATTATTACATATATCATGATTTACTTACTTCCAGAATATAAAATATGATTTATATATCATATATATTCTGTATATATATATATAATAGATAGATAAATGAAATGAAAAACACCGTTCATGGAGACGGTAGTCCGTACGTACGCATGAACGCTGTTTTCCTTTCCTTATTGTCTTGAATGGAAGTAAGTAGATGACATACATATATATATATATATACATAAATCCAGTAGCTTTATAATGTCATATATTTCATTATTATTTCTTATATATACTTTATAATCATTCTTAAATGGTTAACATGGCGAATGAATCTCATCGCGTCGTGGAGACGGTAGTCCGTACGTACGCACGAGCGATGATATCATTTCCATAAATATTGTATTGAATTGGAGTGGATTATACAATATATCAGAATCAATATGATGTTGTAATAACTATGTATAGTTATTCTTTACACCATTATACCCATCCATGTAAGGTGGTGGTGGAAAATAGATTACACCATGGCGTGGAGACGGTATTCCGTACATACGCACGCGCGGTGATTTTTTTTCCATAGGATGGATAGATGGTGAAATAGGGTTGTTTCATACTTATAATAACATATCAGTATATGAGTGATACTGTTGTTATTACTTCATAATGAAAAAACCTAAGAAGAAGAAGAAGTGGAAAAAGAAATAAAGATGAAATAATTGGTAACGGTAATTACCTCTTCTTTGAAGCGCCTCTTTGAGACCTCCTCTTAGGGCACTAAAATTGGTCTTTGAGGAAGACCAGAACCTCTAGGATGTTGCTAGGGAAGTGGAGAAGAGATTTTTGCAGGGTTTGGCCGAGCTTGAGTGCTCAAATTGGTGTGAGGAGGAGGGGGAGGAGGTGTCCTTTTATAAGGGAGGAGAGGGGCACCTTAGGAATATCTCAAAATATTATTTTATCTTAAATTCAAAATCGGTTTATAATGGTTCCAAAGGGTCTTATTTCGAAGATAAAGTGGGGATGAGTCTAAATCCTATCATCCAATAGGATTTAGACAAGTTTAGGTTATTATTTTAACCTTATCAATTAGATTTAACTTTAAGTTAAATAATTTAACTTTTACCGTGTCTTTTTGTTTTTTTACACTATATGGTTAATACACTTACTATAACATGCCAAACGAACCCCAAACTGTTTATTATTAATATATATATCCTTATCTAAGTCATTTGGCCGAACCATAGATTTTTAGGAATAAAATAACAATTAATAATATAATATTTGATTTAAAAACTATTTTGTGTCAATTTTGACACTATTTGATACATGATTTTTTTGAAAGTCATAACAGAATTATATGTTCGAACCAAGTTGATTAAATCAACACTAATATATCATATTAACCTAGAAAATTGGTTGAATTCATAAAAAGTTTCAAATTAAATTTATTTTGGTATATATAATATCAATATGTCAATATTTCATTAATAAGATAATTACTGCATCATCTTTGTGTCATATATAAATTAAATTATTTTGATGTCTAAAAATTACAAATAAAATACCATAATGTAGGAAATATTTTTATCTTTCTAATTAATATTTACAATCGAATATATTAAATTTAAAACTCTATATTAAAAATGTTTTAGTAAATAAACATTGATTTTAACTCTTTTAACTCTTCTTTTAATTAAATAATAATAAATGTCCTAATCTAATCCATGTGGGCCTAAATGGTCATATTTTATTCCTAAGCTTGTTTTTGGTCGAATTACACTTGTCCAATAGAATTAGGACATGTGTTAGGGTAATAATAATATCATTTTTACCCTTAATTACCCTATTTACTTTTAACCGTGGTAGATAAACGTAAAAAGTTACTATTCACCAAAAATTATTTTCATCTCATTGAACCACATTTTACTTACTGACATCAACCGTGTCTCTCGGATTTTTGAAATTCCATTCACAGAAGCGGTAAAATTATGTTTTATGAAAAATTCAGTTTTTTTAACTACCACTTAGTAGTTTCACTATTCATAAAAAATTGATATTTTTCAGAACAATGCCAAAATTTGATCCTAAGCTATATTTCATATTCTGAATTCAAAAATGAAGTCTATTTTACCAAATTCATAACATAGTAGTTCCATTAATTAATTTTATAATTAAATCCCGCTGTTAAAACAAATAGCATGTTTTTATGAAACAATATCTATCAAAAGATTGACACTTGATTATGTCTGGTTTAAATGTGAAATTACATCCAATGACCAACATTTTATTAAATTGTAAAAATATATTCTAAATATACTTTAAAACCACTCAATTTAATGATTTATCATTATTAATTATTTCGATTAAAAAAGTTGTTTTTAATTATAATTTAGTAATTTTCACTATTCATCATAATATGAAATTTATCCGAAAAGTACCAAAATTTCACCTTAGGCTAAATTCGATACTCCGAATCCAAAAATGAAGTCCATTTTGAGAGCTAAATTTTCTAAAATTTTAAAATGTGGTTATTACTATTCATAATGGATAGTTATAATAATATTTTAATAGCATATCGTTGTTTAGTGAAACTTGGTATTGCGTACTACATACGCTATCGAGGAAGGTCGTGATTGCGTGTAATGCAAGGCAAGTTAAGGATGTGTGTTGTGCATGCTCCTTTTGGTGTAGCGTACAACACAAGACATTAATAAAATTAAAAAGAATATTTTTCATAAAATCTCGGGCTGTTACAAATTATATATGTGAGATACATATATAAATAATGATGATGAAATACAAGAAATAAATGGTTGTATTCATTGAGGGAAATATGAAAAACATTAGTGAGAGAAATAATCATTTGATTATGAGTAACATTAATAAATTAAATCTTAGATGGGAAATTATTTTTAATGATCAATTTCAACATTTAATTGCTATAATAATATCCCAATTTTGAAAATATATTTTTAAAATATAAAAAATTATAGAAAAATAAATTAAATATAACCATTGAAACAAAAAAATGATTCTATTAAATAATTTATTAGTCTTTACAATGGAAGAATTCCATTCATTTCAAATATGATAAAGAAAGAAATATTGTCCTTTCATATGTCTGTATGAAAATTAAAAAAATACATTTTTTATAATATGATTGTAAGATTAATTTTATAATATTTTGTAAAAAAACTAGTAAGGGTAAAAAAATATAATGAATTGAAATAAAAAATTTAAATATTTTTATAAAACATGGATTGGGAAGAAAAATTATTATCAACTAAAGAGATAAATATAGTTATATTTTCATAAAATCATTTTCTAAGTTATTTTATGTCAAAAATAGAAGAAAATGGTGTTATAAAATTAAACCATCAATAAAAAAATATAAGATAATTTAAATGAACGTGTTTTATTATATAAATATGAATAATTTCATTAAATGGAGATTCATGTATAAGAAATCACGATTGAATGTAGATTTAACCATAAAACATTATTAATTTGGTAAAATTTGAATCCTAAATTATCTTCAATAAAAAAGATTATTTGTAAATAAAAAGATAATTATATGGAAAATATTAAAGATATATTATGTAAATGGGTATTATATACACCATTAAAATGAAATTATGTGCATAAAATAATGTGTCTGAAAGGAGGATGTCCTGGATGAAACCCTTAAAATATTCACACCAATGAAGTGAGTGTCAATAAAGGTGTTGATTATGTGTAAAACATTATATCCACACTACAAAATGGGTTAATATAACATATTGTTGTCAAAATTCACTTCATAAATATTTTTTTCATAATATTATCAATGAAGTAGTCTTACAACCTAATGAATGTAAATTGCGTTAAGAAACCCCTTACCCCAACTTCTATTTAGTTGAGCACTATCAATCATATTGTATAACAGTTATAAACATGTTATTAACTTAACAAGATAAATATTAATATATATAACACCATATATATACGTTTTATAACTTATTATTACCCATTCATTAATAATTATTAATTATCATTATTCTTTTAGGTGTTACTTTCCTTATATTCGCATGCATGTTTTATCACGAATGTTTCGGATCCCAAAAAAACGATATAGTTACATCATCCCCATAATTAAATTAATTTTATAAATATATTTTTTTATATTATATATATTTATTATCAGTATTGAATTTTAATTATGTAAAATGAAACACATTACATTGTGGAGACTGTTGGACATACCTACAGATGAGTGACTATATAAATTACTTAATCGAAAAAATGATAGAAAGTGGATTTTATATTAACATTAAATGAAAAATATCATATAAAATAACATTTTTATATTATTATTATTGTTTCCTTAATATCATATATCAACATAAAATTAATCCTTATTACATTCCTTTTAAATTAGATTTGAAAAGAGTATTCACATCTCTTTGCGAGGTGGTTTTCCACCATACACTTGTGTGACGTTATCCTTTCCTTTAAAGAATGTAAATTAAGAATGTATATATGATATTATGAATAAAAAATTATTACTATATCATAAATATTATACATTAACATTATATACATAATTACATCGATCTGTATGAATCAGCGACGGGAAACAAGTTTTGTATATTTGTGAGGTTGTAGTTCATCGTACGCATGGTCAATGATTTTATTTCCCATTTGATAGAGAAGTATATGGTTTTAGATCATTACCATAAAATTAAAAAAAAAATTGTATACATTATATACTTATTTAATTTTATAATCATGGTTTATTAACATTTAGTGGTGCTGGAGGAAGAAATAAAATAAAATGCTCAATTAAACACATCAAATCTTCTTCTGAAAACATTTTTGTTTTGCACCAAATCCTTAATAGGATAGATTACTGGGAAAAATTATGTATTTAATAAGAGGTTATGGAAATATAAAAACAATTTTTTCATTTATTTATTGAAATATTGTATTTTTGAAGTGTGTATGGGAGATGTGACGAGGTTTTCATTTATATATGGGGGAGAGGGAACACTTGGAAATTTTCAAAATATTAAATTATAGCACATTTTTATCATAAAAAAAGACTCTTAAATAGAAGTTTTTATATCCTTAAAATATATCAGGTATTTAGATGATCATCCAATAAGAATTATACATTTTTTGGGCCATTTTTAACCCATTCCTTTTTAGCTTGACCCACCCAATAGACATACTTTTACCATAACCATGGTATATAATTTTCATTATTTCTACTATAAATTATAGTAATAAAATATATTTTCCTTATTAAATATTATCAAATATGATTATTCAAAAATATGGTATACATTTTTATTAAATAAAATAACATAGATAATTTAATTTAATTTAAAATTAAACCAACAATCATGAAAAAAATTGTCATCCAAAGGAAAAACATTCACAATTTTAGAACACTTTAATATAATAATTAAATATAAAATTGGATTAAAAGACATAATATTGACTAATAAATATATAATTATAATAATGTTACTTTCAAATCCATATTGGAATAAAATAGGTCTTGTAAATTCTTAAAACAGTGTAAACCCATTTTTTCTTTACGGTATAGATTCTTTTAAATTTAATATAATTCATTGTTTGTGAACTAAAACGGATGCCTTATGAGGTTATAAATATATTTTTGGTTTTTTGAGATTTTTTATCCCATAAAATATTCCATGGGATGTGACCATAGAGCTGCACTATTAGATGAAATTTTGCTACCCAACATGCATGGTTTCCCTTAATTATTTGGGGTGTTTCAGAAGGACAAGTATGGGTGCAGGACAAACCCAATTTGTGTGACTACTGTCTCATGACTGTTTATGGAACTCTATTGTTTTTTGAATATTTAACAACAAATTTGGTTCTCATTTTCATATACATTGTAGACTAACCATGATGGGTCCCCCTTGATATAGTTCTATAGGCACGATTGAGTAGGGTTTGGCCAATCATTCATCCAAAACATGAGACCCTATTTTTCTTCAGTACGATGTCTAAAATAACCATAATTACTTATTTATTTAACCTAAATTCCCCTTGTTTTCATTTACATTGAAAAAATATCCCTTTTTCTCCTATTTGAGCTCTCAAACTCCCAACTTCATTTGTTTTGATCCCATTCTTTTATTTGAAGTATGATCAAATCCTCATTCATCTTAAAGGTTGAAAAAAGGTAACTTCTCTATTCATATTGATTAATTCATCAGTTTTCTTACAATCATTGATTATATTTTATCCAGGCTCATATTCTCTATTTTTATGGAATTGATTCATTTTCAAGATATTTTACTGAACCAATCCAACAAAAATATTGATTCTTCCCAAGGAGAGTGTTATTGGATTGAGGTAGGTAGTCTATGCCATATTACTATTGTTTACCAATTTTATGAGTTATCATATTTGTGTCTATGATGATCTGATCATGCATTTCTTGTTAAATTAATATTCCATTCTTATAATCATTATTTTCATACTCTAGATTCCTTCCAATACACCATTCCTATACCATTAGATGATGAGTCCATAATGCTTTATAACCTAATTAAGGTTCATCCTTAATTAGGTTGTGGTTACCCATGTGGGTTTATCTATGTTTCTATTTGGGTTTGTGTGGAATGGTCCTACATATTTTAAGTATTTTCAAACTAAAATAATTATCAATTATGAAATTTCTATCACCGTTTTGGTTACCAGTTGACTCTCTTAATGTAAGTATCCCAAGTAATTAATGAATCATTAAAATGATAAATGGAATGTGTATTTGTATAAATCAATTGTCCTATTAATTTATAATTCGATTGAAAATGGTGGAATTTATATATCCCATTATTTAATTATTAATAAAAGTAATGGAATGTTCTTTATTAATTAATATGGAATTAATGTAACACATGGTTTGTTGGAAAATTTTTCCTTCCCACATAGTATGGAAGGTAACAGAATGATTCAACATAATTAATAAATGGAATGAGTATTGTATTGATACAATTAAATAATTATTTTTGTATAAGGTTCCTTTTGTATATATACCTTTTAACTTTTATTTGAGTGGTCGAACATGATAAAGCCTTGAATTTTGAAGTGAATTCCATGAGTACTCAAAGGATGTCATTCTGGTTCAAGGAGCTAGTATCCAGGAGGGATACCCACCTCGGAACATGGTCCTTTCCCACTATCAAATTCCCAATTGGATTCCATAGGATCCCCTTAATCTCTTTCAGATATGATGATGCCTTGGGTAAACTCCTAGGATTCAGTGTGATATCTCCAGACATGTGGCACAATGGATTAACTTATTTAGGAATATTCATACATAGCATGTTTTTTCTTGGGTGAGATCCTCAGAATCAATTATAATTTTTTTCATGGGAATTTATTAATCAAATCCCCTTGGATTACACATATATCATTATATGTAGGATATATGTTATTAATTAGATGGCTCAACCATTGAAGATAATTATTCCATTCTTATAACTCTGGTTCTTCTTTCATTATTATAATCATCACAAATGCGTTGGTTTTTTTCCTTGGACCCTCTATTAAAATTATCATAATTATAATTATAAGATTCATTGTACATACCGTAGAAAATCTTACTAAATTATTATAAAATATAAAAAATAATTTGATGATTGCATGTTCAGACACCAGCTGAGTCCGATGTTGGTATATGTGTAATTAAATTTATTACTCCTTTTTATTTATATATACCTATATACTATTTTAGTTTATATTTCATGGACTAGAATTTTATATTTTTTGTTGGTGTTATCCTACTAAGATTTTTCTCAAACCATATTTGGGCCACCAATGATACCTGGGATGATTATATGTATTCTAGTATTGAAAAAGAGAAGGACCCCACATAGGATGATTAATCATGCCTGCTTGCATTAGGATGGATCTTAGAAGAATATAACTAGTACAGTTCTCATGATGTTGGATTTTCATTGGATTATTTTTTATTCTTTTTTATATCAGGTATTCAATGCTTCCATGGATTCATATTCTCTAGTTTTATAGAGACATGAGGAAAATTATCATCATATATTTTATATGATTCAATTTCCATTTGATAGTTTATGCTTGATAATTGGATGTTTATGTTTGCCTCCACCATATTAGGTAAATGGTCAAATTATTATTCTGTCTAATTATGAAGAGTTTTTAATTTCGTATATGATTCATTTATTTAATCTTGTTTAACATATACACTATGATAAAATCTATTTATTATATAATAGTCTCTCCAAATACCCACTACAGGACTTCACTACCAGTTGGAGGCACCCAACATAATGGGAGGCATGCTTGAGCATATGTGTCAAACTAGGCATGGAGAACCTCTGAGTGGAACTCAGGATTGGGATGTTAGAAATAGGTATAATAGTGGTTCAATTTTTTATTAATATTTTGAGACAATTTATAGTATTTTATTTTTTATTTAGAACATGTTTATAAGTTATTCATGCTATTGGAAAACCCACATTGAGTGTAAATGTCATTTTTCCATCAATAATAATACTTATTCAATATATTTTTTATTAGTATTGATATCATTTTATTTAAGGAAGATGAACATGAATTATGAAGGTCATTATTGTTATTATGATTGATGTTTTTATTTTTCCCCTTCGACTGATCATTAAACAGAAAATGGAATTGTTACATACATCAATATAGGCACTTATAAATCACATGCAATACATATGCCATTCTATAGAGAGAAATTTCACTCCATTAATTACCCTATATTTTTGTGATTTTTGAGTGATCCATTTTTGGTAAATATGCATCCTATACTAAAAAATTCTATAGGGTAAGAAATGTATTATTTAAAGTGACATAATTAAACAAAAATAGGATTTTCTTGTATAGGTTGATGATGGAATCATAAATTGGTAGTTTCTATATGAGGCGATTATGAGCCTCTAGTTTTATGATATCTTCTATGGAAATGATTGATTGATTTATAGTTTCAATTCATGAGTTGTATAGGTCCTTAGGGATGAGAATGAGTAGTTTTATTAGTGGATTCCTCATATATTACCCCTTACATTCTGATACCAGAAGTATACTGTGTTTAGATTAAAATTAAATGGATGTCGATATTAGTAACGAGGTGTTTGGGAAATTATTCACTTATAAAATGTATACTTTTTAAATAAAACATTGATATGAAAATAATAAAATGAAAAAAAAATATAAGAATTATTATAAAAATGAAATGGGTTTAATTATATGTATAGTTATAATGTAAATGACCATTAATCTTCTCGATACTTTTCAAAATAAACAAGAACACTATTCAATACCCCAACCTTATAAGACGGATGTTAGGATAATATACAATGGAATGTGATCCCCTCTTCTTATGATCTACATATAATATAGATTTTATATGTAACTAAATATTTTTATGAGGTTTTTTCATGGAAGATATAGATACATGAAACCATAGAATCCGCATATCATGCATAAGGAGGGTGGTGATGACCACACATCATATATTGTGGACCCTATGATTCCAGTATTACCTCTAGGAGTAACACATTAGAAACCATATTTTATTCTTGATGTGGGAATTAATTATCATCCAATTAGAGTTTACTACAAATAATGCAGTTCATGTGGGGTTCTACATTACCAGCACCTAGGATGGTTAATCTGACTTTTGTGTTATAGTCGCATAATCCTCCCACCTTCTGGGGGGTTGGAGGTCCTCAGTTTGATAACTCTTGGCTAGATAGCACTTTATCTACCTTTGAGAATTTGGAGACTCATACTGATCGAAGGGTCAATATTTATAGCTATATGCTATGTGATTGTTCCATGAGATGGTTGTATGTAATCACCCATATTGTTCTATAGTAGGGAATATTCTAGAATTACATTCAGACAACATAATAGGATCATTTCATTCCACAGACACTGATATCTGACTGAGTTATAGTGTTTATAAAACTACGGTAGGTTAATATATTTGTTATATAATATTTAGAGTTTTTTACTAATAAACCTCTCTTTTCATCTATTCAGTCCAATGATATGCTTTCACACACAAGACACTTCAAGGATGGGTTCAAGTATGTCATCCATACTCAGGTGAATGAATTTCACCTACCACCCTTTTACAAAATCATGAAGCATGCCCTTATTACTGAGTGTATCCTTATTGAATTTTTTATTTCAGAGAACAATGGTTTTGTTCCAAGGTAGGGTAGTAGTTATTACAATAGTAATAATCATACACATGAGTTTTCCCATTAGAGTATAAGAAGTTAGAGTAACTGTGCTGGTAGATATTTAATATGACATAAGTTAGGACATGAGAGGAATATAATTCCTTGGTGTGATGGATACCCTACAGAGTGTTGTGCTTGAAAATGTATTGGGAATTATTAAGGATTTTATAAAACCTTTCAATTTGGTTCTTATAGAGGAGGATCTGTTCCAACCCCACCTTCAAGGGAATTACCTTTAATGTCATTTCAGGTGGGGGGTTTTAGTAGAACTAATAGCACTATGTGAGGAGGAGGTCAAGGACAAGGTGGATGGTATTCTGATAATATGTTCCAGTAGAGAAGAACTACTCAGGACAATCTAGTTGTAGAATAGGTACATGGATTCATCTAGATTCGTGCATTACATTAGATACTTGAGGATCAGAGTACGGGACCATAGACATTACAATGTATAATTTTAGTAGCCTCTATTATTGCATCTGTACTATTTTATACAGGTTCATAACAGTCCATTATCTCATTATTTACCATGGAAAGTCTCACATTGTAAATTTAGTATTACATTGTTGTGTGACCCTGGATACACCGTTGGGATTATGAAATAAGGGAATAAACCAATGCAAAGACTAACCACTTGAGGTAGGTAATTATTTGATCCCATGGAATATCTTCATTCTTGAGAATAACAGCTTAGATGTCATTATTGGTAGGGATTATAGGGTTTCATATCACACCTTTTTGGAATATTTTTATTTTAGGGTGCGGTTTATATCATCTGAGGGTAGTAGTTAACTCTTCAATAGTGAGTGGAATGATCTTGATTGTAGGTCTAGACCAAAGTATCAAGGTCTAGGTGGAGTGATCATCCAAATTTCTAGTATCTTAATGGTGGATCATTGAATGAAATTGGAAGATTTTACTCTCAACGTAGAATGTTTTAGGAACATTTTTCCTTATGATTTTTATGGAATATCTCTAGAAAGAGGTAGATTTTATGATTAGGCTTATTCTCAGTGCAGTAAACATTTTCATGCCTCCATATATGATGCCACTACTATACTGTTCGTGATCAAGAGATAGATAGAGGATCTGGAATCTAAAGACATAATCAGACCTAGTAATCCTTCAAGGGGTTCACCCATGCTTTTCTCCAGGAAGGTAGGTGCAACCTGTTATTTTCGAATGAATTATAGATTTTTGAACTACTTTACAGTTACGAAACTGTATATGCTTCCTAAAATAGGTAATCTCTTTTACCATCATTAAGGCTCTATGGTGTCCTCATAGTTTGTATGGAGATCAATCAACAATCTGGTGTATGTTGGTCCTTTACACAAAATTAATACATCTTTTTATTGGAGGGTTGGTTTGTGTGAGTATCTCGTTAGGTTGTTCAGTCTTATAAATGAACCTGAAATTTTCGTGGGTTTGATGAAGAGGGTATTCCACCACTATATGCATTCCTTTTTTATTGTCTTTATGGTTGACTTCATAGTGTCTTATCGTACTCATAGTGACCATGGTGGACTTCTTGATATCATTTTGAATACATAGAGGGAGCATTAGTGGTATACTAAGACTTATAAGTTCCAATTTTATATTTACAATGTTCATATCATGGGTCAAATTATCTCTGTATCTGTAGTATATTTTCTCCCAATTATTTTAGTATTGTGTCTACCTGGCAACATTCCATGAACATTTTTGATATATGAAGAATCAGTAGGATGGATAAATATTACAAGAATTTCATATCAGACTTCTCATTCCTTTCTCCACCTCTTAATGGTCTTATGGAGAAGGGTGAAATGTCATTATGGTCAGAAGCATGTGATAAGGCCATTTATATGTTGAAAGGATGTATATTCTCATCACTGATTATGAAACATACATATCCTAACATAGCCTATGCAGTGTTGTGTGATGCATATGGAATTGGCTTGGGTGTAGTAATAAATGTGGATGATAGATTAATTGTGTATTGATCACCATAGTTGAGTCCCTATTAGGTAAATTTCCCCATAGATGACCTCGATCTAGCAGAAGATGTTCATGACTTACACTGTTGGAGATACTATCTGTTGGGTGATCACTTTTTGAAATGTACTAACAACAATAGCCTCAAATGTATCATTACAATGTGTGACCAAAATCAATGATAGCAAATAAGGGTCAAATATATCCAATACTTTGATTTTAAGCATTAATATATTTTATGAAAGGGAAATTCTTTAGTAGATGTCATGTTTTAGGAAACTCTGAAATAGTCTATACAGGATGCCAATGTTGAACAAAATTGATGTCCCCATTTTATGAGAAGCATCTAGAGTTTCATGAGATTCATATCCAGTCTTATCTTATAGCATCGATGGTTACCTATTAAGTCATAGATATAGTGACGAGCATGATTTTTTTAGATCCTGAAGGCTATGTTCTCGGGATGAGTATTTCTGGTGAAGACCCACATTCGGGTTAGTCTTTTGATGGAGATGAAATACTACGTATACATGGAAATATATGGATTCCGAGATATATTGGATAGGAATTGATTCGAGATTCCCATACTTCTTAGTGTGATGTTCATCCAAGATACTCCAAGCCGTATCATGATATGTGATTCTAGTATTAGTGTCATGGGATAAAACATCATATAGATGGATATATCAATAGGTGTTCAAACTGTTTGACTATAAGGGTAGAGAACCAGTGACCACTTTCCTATTACAGATGTTTCAAGCATTGGAATGTAAATGAGAATATTTAATAATTGATTTTTTATCATATTACCGATTTTTTCTTAGCGTAATTTTTCTATTTGGGATTTCATGGAATAAATGATGAAAGTATCTCACTTACTTCTTATCTGAGGTACTTTCTCAGTTGATGAGATGGGAATATTGTATGCCAGTGAGATCGTACACCTACATTGGGTTCCACATACTATAATTTTTTATAGGGATTCTCATTTCACATTGAGATTCTCGTAGTGGTTATATTGAGATATAATTAGATATGCAATTTTAAGAAACAACATTCACCCTCAGACTGATGGTCAATCAGAAGGGATAATATAGGTGTTAGAGGACACACATTGGTATTTAATCACTGATTTATGAATTTCCTGGGAGAATAATATCCCTTATATAATGATCACCAATAATAATTGCATTCAGGAGACGATTCAAATGAATACCTATGAGGCCTTGAATGGTAGGTCATTCAATTCACCCATAATCTGGTTAGAGACATGAAAAAAAATTCTCTTAGGTCCTCCTCTCATGCAAGAGAGTTCAGAGTAGGTTTGTATGATCAAGAAATATCTCTAATACTCAGCCATGATTAAGATCTTTTTTCAATCATCTTTTATGAATAATAATGTTTGGGGTTGGGTATCATGTTATATTTTGGGGTAAAATTTGGATTTGGAATAGAAAGATATTGAGGTAACAGATTGTGTATCTTCATTATTTCTATATATTTTAGATTATAAAAAATTTCATGCTAGTATCCAATCATTTTCTACAAACACAGAGGTATCCTACTAAGAAAAAATCCTTCCATATTTCACAACTTATTTTTTATAATGACCGTCTATCTCATACTTTTGATCATAAGGTATTTCCATTAGATTCACATTCTTTGTTTATGGAGTATCCTATACACATCATTGAAAAGAGCATGAATCCTATTCGAGTTTGTTTTGTGCATTTAGTAAATGTGTTATGACTGAAAGGTGATGCACAAGATAAGACATGGGTGTGTGATATTGATGTATATGCTCAGTGGTTGGATTTTTCTCAGGTGATGTTTCCTTGTCATACTATGGTGAACTCAGTGATGAGTTCCTTTGTGGGGGCGGGGGGGGGGGGGGGGGGGAGGGGAGATTGTAAGAAGACAATTTTTAAGAGTTATGTTCCCTTTTTGATTTTTTATAATTATTTTACTTTTTTACCTAAAATGTTTTACTAATGAGGGAAATAGGGTTTTCAGGGTGTCCAGGGTTTCTTTGAAACCCAAAACACAAGTTAGTGGAAGAAACATCTTTGTTTCATGGTATCTCAAAAAATAAAACTCATCCCACATGGTTTCCCTTAACCCTGTAGGGAATTTCATAGAGGAAAGAAGGGGAACACATCATTCCAAAACTAGGTTTCCAGGGATTCATGACTGTTGGTATACCTCAGTATTTATTAGTAGAACCACTGGCCCAGTTGTCGCATGGTATCTCAACCATTGCAATGTAACTGTGTTAGTTCCTCCCTTAAGAATGTGTGATGCATGTGATTGGCACACTTATTGTCCAATCATGTGGTTGAACCATTCATCCATGTATTTTTTGGTTAAAATGAATAAAATATCCATATTGACTTATTTATTTTTCAATCTTCCACCTTTTTCTCATTAACAATGATAGGAGAGCACTTTTTATTTTGTTGGAGCTCTCAAACTCCACTAGTCATTTGTTTTGACCTCGTTCCATCATCTAAAGTCTGATCGAAGACTATTTCATCTCATTGGATTTAACGAGGTTAGTGATATATTACACTTGAGTTGTTTGTATTTTTCTACTTCTTGATAATGCATTTTTTGATGCAGACTTATTTTCCTTGTCTTATTTGTATTGAACTGTTCTTCATATTTATTTCAATCCAGACAAAACTAAAAGCTGATACTGGATGAGGAATCTATGGTATGATCTAGTTAGTTGGTCTATGACTCATCCTTTGAGACTCACAATTTTATAAATTTTCATCGCTATGTGTACACTAATTTAATTAAGAATTTCTTATTAATTTAATATTCTATGCTTGTTATCATTATTCTCATATACGAGATCCATTTTTTACATGGTCAATATACCATTAGAGGTTGAGAATTGAATGTTTTCCAGCTAAAGTAGGGTGCTTTCTTACTTATTTCTTGGTAACCCACGTGGATTTTACAATGATGTCATTTGAGTCTGTGTGGTTTGATCCTAATTGTGGTAATCCTTCTCAAAATAAATGAATTATCAATTTCCAAATGGCTACTACCTCAATGGTTACCACTTGGACCTCCAAAAATAAGTGTTCTGATTAATTAATGAATTATTGAACTGTTAAATTGCATATATATTTATATATATTACTTAGAAATTTAGATTTTAATTTATTTTTAAATGGTTTCATGTACTTATCCCATTTTGTCAGTATTATGAATTGTAAAGGAATATACCATATAAATGAATATGTAATTAATGTAATAAATTGTTGAATTTCTTATTTACCCCTGCAACATTGTATGGAAGGTATTGGAATGTAGCAATTAAAATAATAAAAGGAATGAGTATTACATATCCTTACTTAAAAAATTAATTATGTGTGAGGTGTCTATTGCATATGGACCTTTTAGCTTTTATAAGAGTGGTCAGGTTTAAGCTAGCCTTCACTACTACAAGACATGCCTTTAATAGTGTCATCCTTTATTAGTGCTAGAAACATGCACTTAAAAACAACCCCATTATCAGTATGATTCTTTATAACTAATAAAAGGTACCCTTTATCTTTTCTTTATTTATAGTACTGATAAAGAGTACCCATTAGTTCCCATTATTTTGATTGCGGATAAAAGGTATCATTTATTAGTTTTTTAGTACTAATAATGGTTTTGAAAAAAATAAAATAAATAAACAAATAAATATTTAAAAGAAGTATATTTAGAAAATATTAAAAATTTATTAATTAAATAATTTCTTATAAATATGAATAAATTTAATATACATATATTTCAATTAAAAATATTAAAGAGTATTTATTATATATATAAATATGTAAATCGAATAATTGAAATAATGAAAAAAATATTTACAAATTAATAAATTAAGAAAAATATTAAACATTTTATTAATTAAATAATTATGTAAAAAATGAATAAATTTAATATTCATATATATTATAAATATTAATAAATAATATGTTATAAATATAGATATACAAAATGAATAAATTGTATTCATTAAACTGAAAAATAATATGAATAAAGTGTAATAACTCTACCAAGAAATAGAAATGAATAAATTATAAGAATTAAATAAAAATAAAAAATGAACAAATTAAAACACTATTAAATATTTTAATAATGAAATAATTATTAATAATAAAATAATTTTAATATACATATATATATTAATTATAAATAGTAGTATATAATGTATATTAATTATAAATATATAAGGTAAATAAACTGTAATAATTAAAAACATATTATTCTGTTATACATTTTTAATGGCTTGCCTATATAATTTTTAATTAATATATTTAATATAGAAATAAATTCATTTATATTTCTATATATATTTATGAATCTATATTATATTTTCTCAAATATGATTTATATATTACAAATTCTTTAATATTTACGTTAAATAAGTCATATATATAGTGATGAATTGTTTATAATTAGAAAATTAATATTAAATAAAAACAATGTCTAACTGCATCGAGTAATGTATATAATTGAATGTAATTTGATTTTTCAATTTAAAATATATACAACTTGTGGTATATTGATTTTACATATATACATAATTAATGAATATTTATATACTAGAAACAAACACATATATTTACGTAATTAATGTAATCTTATACGGTATCACAAACCCCTAATATTTTTTAAATTTTTTCAAGTTTATGTATTCATTATAGAATTTCATTATAACAAGATAAATTTAATCTATTATTTTATTAATTGAAAATTTTAATTTATATATTTTTAATATTACAATAGTTAGGTATTAATTCATTTTAAATGTTTTTTACTTTTTTTTTATTTTTTTAGAGTATTAAAATTTCCAATTATTTATTTATATTAAATTGTTTATTTTGTTTTAATATTATCAATATATATTCATCTCTATTTTAATAAATATCCATGTTTTATTAGTAATTTATATTTATTGATAAAACATATACATTTATTAATATTCTTAAAGTGTACTCATTTTTAATTATTAAATTTCATTCATTTTAAACAATACTGTATTTAATATTATATATATATTGACAGTGTTGAAAAAATAATTGTAACTATTTTTAAATAAATATATTGATAATTTTATATTTAATATATTAATAAAATTATAAATTTATAACCATATATAACTAAATATTTGTTTTTCATAAAATTATATATATATATATATATATTAAAATAATTATAAATTTATATTAAATTTATTTAAATAATGATTATATTTAGTAAATTTATATTTATATTAATATTTGTAATAATTTATTAGTTATATATATAATTATATAAATATATAATTCAACAAATATGTAAGTATATAATTAATTTTTTAAGTATTTATATAATTATGAATATATTATTTAATTTTTTTAATAATTATAAAACAATAATAAAAATATTTAAATAATGAATATGTTTACTATCTTTATATTTATATTTATATTTATATGTATATTAATATTTATTGATTAAATAAATATATAGGTATATATAAAAATATAACTATATAAATATATACAATAATATAAATATAATCATTATTAAAAAATTATAACAAATATATTAATATAATAAATATATTTTGTATATATATATTTATATATATTTATTAATAATATATATAATTATATAAATATAAGGATATAAATATTATTTTCATTAAAAATAACTATAAATATATTTTCAAGAATATTTATAAATTTATATTTACTATATTTGTAGAAGTATATATTTATAATTTAAATAAAATTGTATTTTTTAAGATTTATATTTATATAATTATGAATAAATAGTTATTTATTTAACTAATTATAATATTATAATAAATAAATATATAATTTTATAAATATATTAAAAAATTTTTAGATTTATAATTAAATGCATTTTTTTGTTGGTAAAGTTTTAATAAAAAAAAGATTCCTTTTCTCAGTGCATTTTTAAATTCACTAATTAAAGAATCCACAACCTATTTAAGGAACCCTAACTAGTTGTGATATCTAAATCATTCCATGGAAGCCACCTATTGTCTTCGCTAATCCACATTGAATCCAGGCTCGAATGAAGGCTCAAATCAATGCTAAAAAAATCATAGACTAGAACGAGACCATTATTTGGCGATATCTCATCTTTCTCTTAGATGAATCAATTCTTAATTCCAATGTATGTTATTTTCTCCTCCATCTCACTTGTTGCTTTTTTGTTTGGTGATATGTTTATTCATTCTGTTGTTCATAATATATTTATATTCATTGTCCATCGCTTCATTCTTTTCTTGAATGAATTTCTAATTCTGGGATTGTATCATTTTGTGGTTTTATTAACCCTTTGTGTGATTTTATTATTTACTTTTTGAATATTAGGATTTTCACACACTGATTTCATCTTTTCCGATGGGTTTCACCATTCACATTCCTTTAAATATGTAATAATGAGTGATTGAATCATTTAAATCATTGTTTTAAGATTATGTGAATTATATTATAATTATCCACCCCGGGGTTCTATATTTATAAATGTTTTTCATAAAATTTCATTAATATAATAGAATGTTCATCATAAGTTAAATTGTTTTCAACATTCTTCCAAGGAAATAATGTACACATGTGTTTGTCAAAATTATAGCCCTGGTTTTTATTGAATATGTTGAAACAGATTTCATGTAATAATTTCTTATTAATTATTATGAATTAAAATATATTTTCAAAATTTATTTCAGTGAATTAGACAGTGTTTTTATATTTTTGAAGATACATTTTACGTTATCAATGAACATGGAAGTATTTCTTACATTCATTGTTCTAAATTATTTGGATAGGGTGTAAATAAAAAGTTTGATGTCCTTTATCCTATTTTCAAAGTTAGTAAGATATGTTTGATATGTTTTTCTATTTAGATTAATATTTTGTGTTATATACACAATTGATGTTTTCCCCCTTGTGGATTTATAAGTGATTATTTTTTATGGTGATGTGGACTGATTGAGGGTCATTAATATCATTATTTTTTATATTATTATAATTGGATTTGTTCATTAAGGGTTCCATCACAACCCATTTTAAAATGGGATTATAAAAAATAAATCTAAATTTAATGCCTTCGGTCCATTTAGAGGAGGGGGTTATTAATTATAAATAGTAGTATATAATGTATATTAATTATAAATATAGAAAATACATAAACTGTAATAATTAAAAACATATTATTCTGTTATACATTTTCAATGGTTTGTATATATAATTGTTCATTAATATATTTAATATAGAAATAAATTCATATAAATTTCCATATATATTTATGAATCTATATTATATTTCCCCAAATATAATTTATATATTACAAAATATTTAATATTTACTTTAAATAAGTTATATATTTAGTGATGAATTGTTTATAATTAAAAAAATAATATTAATTAAAAATAATGACTAACCACATCGAGTACTATATATAATTGATTGCCATTTGATTTTTCAATTTAAAATATATACAACTTATGTTACATTTATTTTACTTATATACATAATTAATGAATATTTATATATTGGAAACAAACACATATATTTAGGTAATTAATGAAATCATATACTCTAACACAAACCCATAATTTGTTTGTAATTTCTTCAAATTTATGTATTAATTATAGAATTTCATTTTAACATGATAAATTTAATCTATTATTTTATTAATTGAAAATATTTATTTATTAATTTTTAATATTATAATAGTTACATATTAATTCATTTTAAATGTTTTTTTTACTTTTTTTAGATATTTTTTAGAGTCTAAAAATTTCCAATTATTTATCTATTTTATGTTTTTTATTTTGTTTTAATATTTTTAATATATATTTATCTTTATTTTAATAAATATCTATGTTTTATTAGAAATTTATATTTATTGATAAAACATGTACATTTATTAATATTCTTAAAGTGTACTCATTTTTAATTATTAAATTTCATTCATTTTTAACATGATTGTATTTAATATTATATATCTATTGACAGTGTTAAAAATATAACTATATATAATTAAATATTTGATTTTCAATAAATTATTTATAAATTTTAATATATTTTTATATATTAAATTAATTATAAATTTATATTAAATTTATTTAAATGATGATTATATTTAGTAAATTTTTATTTAGATTTATATTTCTACTAGTATTTGTAGTAATTTATTATTTATATATATAATTATATAAATATATTAATTCAAAAAAAATAAATAAGTATATAATTAATTTTTAATGTATTTATATAATTATAAATATATTTTTTAAAAATTTAAATAATTATAAAACAACAATAAATATATTTACTATATTTATATTTAAATTTAATTTTATATTTCTTTATTAAATAAATATATAGGTATATATATAAATATAACTATATAAATATATACAATAATATAAATATATTTATTATTAATAAATTATAAAAAATATATTAATATAATAAATATATTTAGTATATTCATATTTATATATTTAAATATTTTTAATAATAATATATATAATTATATATATATATAATGATATAAATATTCATTTCATTTAAAATAACAATAAATATATTTTCAAGAATATTTATAAATTTATATTTACTATATCTATAAAAGTATATATTTATAATTAAAATAAAAATATATTTTTTAAAAAATTATATTTATATAATTATGACTAAATAATTATTTATTTAACTAATTATAATATTATAATAAATAAATAAATAAATAAATAAATAAATTTACAATTTTTTAGATTTTTAATTAAAAAGCATTTTTTGTTGCTAATGTTTTAATAGAAAAAAAAGATTCCTTTTGTCAGTGCTTTTTTAAAAAGCACTAATTAATGTTTCCCCAAGCTATTTAAAGAAACCCAACTAGTTGTGGTATCTAAATCATTCCATGGAAGCCACCTATTGTCTGCACTACTCCACATATAATCCAGGCTCGAATGAAGGCTCAAATCAATGCTCGAAAGAATTCCAAGGCTAGAACAGAACCATGATTTGGCGATATCACTTCTTTCTCTTAGATGAATCAATTCTTAAGTCCACTGTATTTTATTTTCTCCAGCGTCACACTTGTTGATTTCTTGTTTGGTGATATCTTTTTTCATTTTGTTGTTCATAATATATTTATATTCATTATACATCGCTTTTTTCCTTTCTTGAATGAATTCCTAATTCTGGGATTGTATCATTTTGTGTTTATATTAACCCTTTGAGGGATTTTTTTATTTACTTGTAAAATATTAAGACTTCCACACGCTGATTTCATCTTTTCCAATTGGTGGCATCATTCACATTCCTTTAAATATGTATCAATGAGTGATTGAATCATTTAAATCAATTTTTTAAGATTATGTGAATTATATTATAATTATCCACTATGGGGTTCTATATTTATAAATATTTTTCATAAAATTTCATTTATATAATATAATTTTCCTTAAAAGTTTAATTGTTTTCAACTTTCTTCCAGGGAAATAACATACTCATGTGTTTATTAAAATTACATACATGTTTTTTATTGAATAAGTTGAAAAAGATTCCATGTAATAATTTCTTATTAATTATATTGAATTAAAATATATTTTGATAAAGTATTTCAATGAATTATAATGTGTTTTTATATTTTTTAAGATACATTTTACGTTATCAATGAACATAGAAATATTTTTACATTCATTGTTCTAAATTATTTGGACAGGGTTTAAATAAAAATGTTGATGTCCTTTATCATATTTTCAAAGTTATTAAGATATGTTTGATATGTTTTCCTAGTTAGATTAATATTTTGGGTTATATACACAATTTATGTTTTTCCCTTGTGGATTTATAAGTGATAATTGTATTTTATTGTGATATGGACTGATCAAGGGTCATTTATATCATTATTTTTTTATATTATTATAATGGGAGTTGTTCATTAATTGTTCCATCTCAACCCATTTTAAAATGGGATTACAAAAAATATATCTGAATCTAAACGCCTTCGGGCCATTTAGTGGAAGGGGTTATTCATTAGAGGGTGTCAAATGGTGCGAGCGATTTTATGTTTGTTAAAATATTTTAATAATTATTTTTATTTTTGATGAGATGTTTTATATTGTACTGTTCACCTCTACATACATTTCATGAGAAACCGTGTGTGGCATAGTTAATGATATTTGGATTAGTATTACACTAATGTATGATCACACTTTGGCTAGAGAAAGTGACCATTGATCCATGTAGTTCCTCTACAATAGCCCAATTTGGATGGCGTGTCGTGGTGTGCACAATGTTGTGCCATTGAGTATTGTAGCATTGAGAGCTCTATTATTCCATATAATTTTTTATCCCATTTCAAATATCAAACCAAAAATATATTAAAATAAATTTTTATTTATCATTGGTTCAAGGTAATATACACCACTCATACACCTATTTCATGTGACATAATAATCATGTGACACAACCGAGCATAATCAGTAACCCTTCCACCTACTTAACACCTCACGCATGATTTAGTTACGATGATATATTTTTTAATTGACTAATGGTTATTTATTTATTTCAGTTTTGTTAAATTTTTTTTATGTTTTGTTTTACATCTTAGTTCAATTTCATTAAAAAAAATCTAAAACAAATTTTTAAATTTATGTTTAAAAAATAACTAGGATAAGGAAAATGATCTTCATGTGATTATTTTCTTTTAAAATGAAAAATTATAAAATTTAATAAATGATTCTAAATACATGTTTAAAATATTATTCATTTTATAAAAATTGATTTCCTAAAAACCTCAAGGTTATATTTTTTTAATATAGAAAAATATATTATCCATATGTATTTCAAACTATATTTATTTTTAATTGAAAAATATAATCATTAGATTATTACATAGTTTGTTTTTTAGTAATACTTTCACCTATCTGAGGATGTTATCATAAGGTATAAAATAGAATACTAAACTATGATTATTCGTACAATATAAAATCAATATTTAAAACTAAATTCACATTTACTAAAATTAATCAATATATCATGACATAAATATATAACAAATAGTAATTTATTTTCTACAACAATGGTACAAGAAATGTGAATATTTAGGCTACTTTATCCAAATAATGTAAGGTAAGCTAACCCAAAGATAAGATAGATATATTCCATTATTTATAATAAAATCATATTGATCTTTTCGAATTTCAATTCAATATCTTATATAAATGAAAAAATGTATAAAACTAAAGACAAAAAGTAAAAACATTAATTTCGTCAAATAAATAATTCAAAAATAATTGTATATGTTTTAAAAAAACACAATAAACAATAATAAATATATAATGTGAACAAAATGTGCAGTGTGGTTCCCATCTCACCCGAACTAACCACATGAAAACACATTATTCAATCCATCTCGAGGTAGATCTTCACTTAAAATACTCATTTCCACCCATCGATTTACTATCTCATCACTCTATCACAATTCCTAAAAAGTTGAAATCATCCCATGATCTTCCAAACACCCATAATAATTTACAAACTCAAAACATGGTGTAAATTCGTGGTTTGTTCCTTTCTAACCAAAACCCAAATCAATTATCCTTTTCTCAACACAGGTTCTTTATAACCTTCATTAGACTCACAATCAACAAATTTTAATATAATCTTAATCCTGATATTACACTCGGACTCTGTATAACACCTCACAAACCATTAGAAAAAAATGTAAAAATTATTTTTACAACCTTCTTGATGTTGAATATTGAATAAATTGTATGTAATTCGAATGTTTTTATTTTTTTATTCTTGTTTGGTATTTAATGAAACTTATTTTTTGATAATTATGTAGTTCGTTGATTATATTTTGATATAATTCCTTGGGAAGCTTAGTATTTAAGTAGTTATTCAATGAAAATCATGTTAGGATACACATAGTTGATTTATTACTATCTTCTGTAAAATGTTTTATTCATGTTAGCTTTATAAATTTTTTTATAATAATGATTTTTATTGGAATGGGTGGGGGCCAACATTGATTTTTTATGGCAATTATTTTTTATGTTATAATTTTGAAAAGGGAAACATGGTTTTAAATGTTAATGTAGAATTTAAATTTTTTAAAAAAATCACATATCCCCTTAACATTAACTAAAATGGATTTAGTGTGTTGAAAATCATGAAGTTATTTCAACACGAATCTATAAATTGTGAAAAATTACAAAGCATACTTCATTCCTTTTAAATAGGTATAATATTTTAATTTACTATAAATGATTTTTTAATATCATTTTAATATTTTTTACATGACTGTAACAATTTCGCCAGGAAATGGGTTTTGTATCCCATTATGTGTTTTTTAATAAATTTCATGGTTTCCATGTTGGATTTTAAGAAATATATTTCAACTATGGGTTATAAAATTAATAAATCATCCTTTTAATTTTTTTAAATTTGTCTTGAAATGTTATTTTAAATTTTAAATTAATATGTTATAATTTAAAAATATTTAAAGAGGCAATGGTCACACTCATCAACATCTTCTCTTGAATAGTTATTATTTTATTTTGATTCTTAATACACACTGTAACACCCCACCCCTATATCATTGGATGAAGGTGGAGGTGAGAGCTACTTGGCCTTAAACGATGTTCTCAAGATGCCAAAGGCTGGAAAGATATGCTGAGGGATTCAAGATCAAGTTAGGGAACGATTTGATCTTATGTCAAAACCAACCAACAGTCCATAAGACCCACTATATGATGCATTCCAATACAACAGTCAAGCATGTATTCCCAAAGGACAACAAAGTTGTCCCAAAATATAACCCAAAACCAATAAAACCTGCCTTGTCCAAAAAAACATCAGAGTACACTGCTGAAACTAAACAACCAAACACCACACAAGCCATGACACCATCATAGCTCCACAACATGGTCCATGCTTCAAGATCCACCATGGGATCACAATGCTCTACAAACATAGGGTGATGCCTTACCTTGGCCCACATCACAATACATGACATCTACAAAGTCACCCATGTGCCAAAGCAGGGGGTGAGTACTAAAACTTAGTAGGATTTCCCCAAATGACTTCCCTATGCACACCACTAGGATAAAACCGTTAGCACATTTATATAAAATAGTTTATATAAAATAAATAACAAGTGAAACCATTTTCATAAGCCAAACATTCTCTTACAAAGCCATCACACCCAAACCAAGCAATCATGGGAATGCCACCCAAACATGCCACATGTCATTTCATCATTTCACATTATCACAAAATCTTCCATCTAGCAATGAAATGCACAAAAAAATCCAAATAACCAAATGGTGGAGCTTCCGTCAAACCCATTCACCCATTCACACATTAATGGCACTTCCCGTCGACTTCTCATTGATGGTGGCCCTTTCATAAACTATGCATCCCATTTTTAAAGTGGTACTTCTCTACACTTTTACACAAAACTCTAAACAAGCAAATGCTAAGAATATAACCCACCAAGGTCACATCAACATGTAATCAACCAATTCCATTGCATATCAATCTAATTCAATAAATCACTCATTTATTGAAAACCATTTTCAATACCAAACCACATTTCAATAAAAGAACCCTTTTATTGAAAACCATTCCATCAATAAGTTTCTAAAATAAACCATAGAATCCCATTTTAAAATCATTATTTTAAAATACACAACAATAGCATTTCACTACAAAACATTCTTCTTCTCAAAAATCCCCAAAACTTCACCCATGGAATTTTTAACCATTTTCTCACATCAACAATAATTAATTTCAAGCACAAAAAATTAATTGTAACTAAAACCATTAGCTCTAACCATGTGGAGTCGCGAGATAATCCACCTACCTTTAGGGTTCCCGAAAAATCGACCCACATGCAATCTCACCTCAAACCTAACGAATGCACTACTGAAACCTCTCTAGATCACTTTCCCTAACATTCACAAGCCTTAAAAACATCATCCAAGGAAACCACATCCCTAGATCTACACACAACATGTGTCGATCTTGAAAAAAAAGAAAGACATGGATGTTGATCTAGAGGAAAACGCAAGGTAACTAAGAGGAGAGACTTACCCGAGAGAAACCACCTACACAATGCCATGAATCCTCTTCAAAATCCTTCCAAATCGAGTAATGGAGTCCCTCTAACCCATAGAACCCAAAATCACGAGTGATCCATGAGTGGGAGGGAGTTGGAGTGAAATAGGATAATCTAGAGGGAGCTCGGATCTTATAACCCTATTGTTAAGTGGCCGCACAGTTTGGAAAATCGTGTGCTAACCGTGCACACACTACTGCCTTGAGAGCAAGGGTCTGGAGGGTTTCCTTACATGGTTTGAAAAATTGTGCATAGGCCATGTGATGCCTACTGTATCCCTTGCACGGTTTCCTGGAAGATCCACACAGTTTCCAATAACTGGGCACAAACCGTGAACCCCTTTAAAAGCCACCAAACTCATGAAAATCCATTCCAAACCCTCCCAACCTCTTCCCAACTCATCCCATGCACATTAAACATATAAATATGCATAAACAAAGGCCACATACATCAAATCGGGGGGTGCTACATTCTCCCGACCATTGGAATTTCTGTCCTCATAAAGTAGTGAACCTGCCCTTTACCGAAAGAGCTTGGGCCACTGCTCGACCATCTCTTTCTCCCGCTCCCATGTCTCTTATTGAATCTGATCATGTTGCCACAAAACATAAACAAAACCGATGTTTTTACCACTCAAGACATTCTCTTTCCTATCCACAAACCACACTGGCACATGAACCAACAAAGAATCCATTTCTAGCTCAACATGATCCCATCGAATCACATGGGCACAAACTGGCAGATACTATTTCAACTGCGACACATGAAACACATTGTGCAACGCACTTAACCTAGGTGGAAAAGCCAGACATTAAGCCATCTCACCAACCCACTCAAGAATCACAAAAGGCCCAATATACCTTGGAGATAACTTTCCATACATTCCAAACCGATGATGTCCCAACCTAGAATAGAACCTCAAGAAAAACATGATCGCCCACCTCGAATAACAACAACCATTGATGATAATCCCCATACGATTTCTAAAGAATTTGAGACATATCCATTCTCTTTATAATAAACATGATCTTGTCGGTTGTTTCCTATACAGTGCTTAGTGTAACTATTGAGGACTCCCCTGTTTCCACCCAACATAGTGGAGAACGACATGGCCGCCCATACAACGCTTCAAATAGAGCCATCTGTATGAATCCCTAATAATTGTATTTGTAAGAGAACTCAACCAATTGAAATTTATCCTCCCATGAGCCACCAAAATACCTGACAGAATCCCACAACATATCTTCCAGAGTTTGTATCGTCCTCTCGGATTGACGATAAGTATGTGGGTGATACGCCATACTCATCGTCAACTGTGTCCCAAGGGCTTACTTCAAGGATTTCAAGAAATGATATGTAAACCTTGGATCTCTATCTGATACATTCCAAACTGGAATACCATTCCTTTTTACCACCTCCTAGATATAGATTTTAGACAGAGCCTCCACCATATATGACTCACGAATTCGAATAAAAAGGGCTGACTTTGTTAGTCGATCTACTGTCACCCAAATGGCATCGTGTTTTCTGACTGTTCCTGGGAGACTTGTGATAAAATCCATCACTATTTACTCCCACATCCAAACAAGGATTAGTAAATAATGCAACATTACTGTTGGCCTCTGATGCTCTTCCTTGACATGGTGACAAGTCAAGCTTCTAGAAACAAACTCAACCACACTTCTTTTCATACTAGCCCACAAGAACTGCACATTCAATGCTTTATACATTTTCTGAATTCCAAGATGGACAACCCACATGGAATGATGATAATCCCTAATAATATACTCAAGACAAGAAACTGTTACAACTATTTGATTCCGAAAACAGAAAACTGGATCTCTATTCAGTTGGAAACCCACAATGGTCTACCCACCATTGAGTTTTGACCCCATGGTCACACACTCAGAATCAGATATTTGTGCCTCTCTAACCAGGCCTACCAAGTCAAGAATCAACAAAACTGAAAAGAAGAACACTCTATCGCCCTGGACCTCACATTTCAACCACATATCCACTATAACCGACTTCAACTGCCACTGGTTTGATGCATGTTTCATCATCTGAGTATATAATTTTCTACTTAATGCATATGACATAAAATTTCTTTTACGTAGTGTGTACATCAAGTCAAAATCCAACATCTAGAGATATTCCATCCATATCCTTTCCCTCAAGTTCAAATACCTTTGGGAGAAAATATACGGCAAGCTCTTATGATCTGTATATACTGTGAATTTCACACTGAAGAGATAATAAAGCCATACTTTCAAAGCATGGACCACTGCTACCAATTCCAAATCATGAGTTGGGTTGTCTTCTCATTAACTCTGAACTGTCATGAGACATACACAACCACATGATTCCATTTCATGTGAACACACCCCAACTTTGATCCCGCTGCATCACAACACACCACGTGCCCTTTTCCTGGTTCTGGAAAACCCATGATTGGTGATGATGTAAGGCGACCCTTTATCTCTTAGAAACACTACAGACACTTTTCATTCCACAAGAATGGATCTTTCTTTCTTGTCAATGTTTTCATTGGACAATCGAAACATGAAAAATCACAAACAAAATGAAGATAATACCCAGCTAAACCAACACAACTACATATCTCAAAAATATTCTTTGGTGGTTTCCACGAGATAACAGCCTCTATCTTTTCCAGATCCACTAAAACATTTCTTTCCTAAATAACATGGCCAAGAAAACAAGAATCCTATATCAAAATGTCACACTTTGACAATTTGGCATACAACAGATGATCCCTCAAGATCCATAGCATTGTCTCCAAGTGCTGCTTGTGCTCCACCATTGTCAATGAATACACCATAATATAATCTACAAACACCACCTTAAAAGATTCTAGATATATCTGAAATATCTGATTCATCAATGCCATGAACACCGCTGGTGCATTTTCTAGACCAAAGGGCATAACCACATATTCATAATGGCCATATCTACTTATGAAAGCTGTTTTAGGAATACCGTACTTCATCACCTGCAATTTATGATATCCCGACCTCAGGTCGATCTTGGAGAACCACTGGGCTCCCCTCAACCGGTCGAACAATTCATCAATTTGTGGAAGTGGATATTTATTCTTTATCCTAACATGGTTATGTCTATGATAATCAACACAGAGGCTCAATGTTCCATCCATATTTTTCACAAACAACACCGGCACTGCCCACATAGACATGCTAGGCCAGATGAACCCTTTGTTTTCTAACACATCCAGTTGGACTTTCGATTCCCGCAATTCAGCTGGGGCCATCAGATAAGATGGAAGTGAGATAGGATTGGCCCCCAAAAAGAGATCAATAGTAAACTCCACCTCTCTTAGGGGAGGTAACTCAGAGAATTCTGCCAGAAAACATAGATGAACATATCCACCACTACCGAAAGAACACTCTACTAAACACCCCCTACCGATTCCAACGACAACACCACCAACTTATATGATAATGTAGCCTCTTCTGGTTCCAACAAACCATTTCACCTTTCCTTTCATGTCTCTCCCCTCTAAACAGATGTCTAACACCATTGTGGGTCGTAAAATCCATTGTTCGCGCATCGTAGTCATTGTGGGCCTTAAAAGCCACTAGACAGTCTATTCCCAGTATTACATCATACCCATTCATCTCAAGCACTGTGAAATTTTACGTTATCTCAACCTCACCCACGACGATACAACATGCTCTTCACAAGAAGGATCAATACTCACTTCGACCTAGAGGAGTTTGATGTTTCAAACCCGAGGGCATCATTTATACCCTTAAATGCAGCAAATCAACCACATGTTCCGTAATAAAAGATAGTGAAGCACCTGTATCAAACATCACTTGCATCATCGTAGAATTTAAAAGAATTGTACCTCGCATCGTGGATGGTACCTACTAACCATCCACCACAACCATCTCAACTCCAAATACATGCATGCTTGTCACTTTTCCCTTTATTTCCCTGCTAAGGTGTTGTGGTATTCTGAGAATCACTATGACCCACTTTACTCAGCTGACGAGGGGTGTGTTGTTGTCCCTTTTCCAGTTAAAGTATACGACGTCTGCGATCCATGAGGAGTGTCAAACACACCCGAACTTGGAGCATTCTGACAAAAATGATGATGATGTGCCATCTGCTTACAATTATGGCATGCTCAAGGTTGTGTCATACAATCCATCTTGATGTGGCTCATAGAACCACACAGAAAACATCCTGTCTTGCCCTGAGGCTTCGGAAGAAGATTTACCGATACTGTCGTCAAGTTATATTACATATTCTCACAATTTGAATAAGTGTCCCTCCTTCGCTTGAACCCAGTATTAGAGTTCCCACTATTCCCCCTGGGTAACACCATGCTTCCTCCAGTCGGAGAAGCCAACAGGTCCTGCTTAGCCACCATGGCTCTATTCACCATCTCTGTGTAATCATCTATACACATCAGCTCTATATTTGAACAAATTTCTTACCTTAATCCAGCTTGAAATATCCTTTCCTTCAACAATGTTCTACCCGCGACCTCGGGTGCAAACGACAATAAATTCATAAACTTAGCAGCATACTCCATCATAGACATATGTTCTTTCTTCAAACTGAAGAAATCAGTTGTACGCTGAATACTGAATGTATGTGGGTATAATTGTTTATTAAAACATTCTTCAAAGCATTCCAACATCATACCCTAGCCCATCCCTACTTGGACTTCCAACTCCCACCACTGAAGGGCAAGATAATCTAATATATACGTATCTAACTTCACTTTTAATTCTACTGGTGTTCCCAAGAACTCGAATATCTTATTCATTATATTCAACCATGCTTCTCCCATCATTGGATGCGAATCACCACTGATGATGGGTGGGTTCTACTATTGAAACTAAACTACATGATCAATATGCATTGGTTTATCCATCTTATTTCGACATTCTACATCTTGGAAGGCCTGCACTATTATTTTCACTAGCTGCTGGTTCACCTACAGTGTACGTCTTAAAATGGAAATGGATTTCCTTACCCTTAAGAAAAATTATGATGAATCTATTTTGGTGTTTGAGGAAAACATCACAAAACATGTATGATATGCCTTTGGTTTTTTATTTATCTCTTAATTCAATCTTGACAAAATCTTTTTTTCGATAAATCCTAGACCATAAAAATCATTTGCTATCTATGTCTTTGAATGCTATGAAAACATTACTATTTTCTCCTCAAAATCGAAATGGATATCGTGGAATCCTAAAGATATTATTAGGATAACATGTGTAAGGTGAAGTAACATTCTGGTGGTCTGATGGATAAATACGATGGTGCTATGAAATATCAACATCCCACTTTTCAATGGTACATAGAGAATAACCTTAAAAATTGCATAAAGGGAATAAAAATATTCTTTATGTGGGGAAGAGAAGGGAACCTCCCCAAGATTGTCTATATAAGAAAACCAATTGTGTGATATAGGAAATGAATGATATGGTCAACCCTTAATGCTTTATTCACTTCTTCAACTGTAAGGAACCATGTATCATTGTGAACTAGTTCACTAAAAAAAGGGTTTTTAAAAGGAAAATAACAATCCTCAAGGAAACAAGGGTGAGATTTTCCAATTAGTACTACCGAAGTAAATTGTGACAATGAAGTGGGAAAATGTATTCTAATTATTCATTAAAGAATAGTTAAAACCATATATAATTCTAGTATTAAGCAATCCTTCATATCATAATGCCTTTTAGGAACTATTCACACCCCATCACAAATCATGGAAGTAGAGATATCGGTGAGAATGGAATATGGGAAAATTATTGAATACCAAGTATATAGCTTCTCCCCTATCAATGTTTTCTCTCTGAACATCTGAGAGAACCTTTTTGTACTTCCCTTGGCTGAATTTGATGAAATTATGCACATGTAATGGATTTACTTATATATATCCTTCCTAAATGTTCAGGTTAAGAAAGTCACTCTTCAAATGGAGAATCAATCCCATATTCTATACATGTACAAGCAGGAAGATGGACATTCTTTGTCACCATCATCTAAATAATTGATACTATTTCAATACATGAATGTGTGTTAAGATTAAGTTATTTAGTCTAAGGAAATGTCAATCCCCAAAGACATGCCTATTTTGAGGGAATTTGTTGAAATTTTTCAAAAGGAATTGCCTAGTCACCCCCCTAGCTGAGAGGATGAATTTTAAATCAAGATTATACATGGTGAATTTTCAATATTCAAGACTCTATATAGGATGACTATTTTGGAACATGAGGAACTAAAGAAACAACTTCATGAGAATCTAGATACAGGATTTATACACCCATGTTCTTCACCATAGGGTGCACTAGTCCCTTTCCTTAAGAAGATAGATTGGTCAATACACCTTTTCATTGATTATCCCGAGATCAACAAGATCATGATAAAAAATGTATCAATTTCCATGGATTGATGACATGTTCAGTCAGCTAAATGGATCACAATACTTCTCCAATGTGGATCTATTGTTGTGATGTTACCAAGTTAGTGTAAAGAAAGAGGATTTCCCCAAGACTACTTTTTGTATGTGGTATGACAACTATGAGTTCATATTGTTTCCATTTGGACACACAAATGCTCTAGAAATCTTCATGGAATTGAGGAATAGAGTATTCTGATATAATCTTTAAAAATTCATGGTAGTTATTACAATTGATATTTTAATATATTCTAAAATCGAGGGGGGTAATAAGGAGTATCTGAACACTATGATATATACCAATTGAACGGAGAATCTGCATGAAATTTATATCATGTGTGAGTTCTAGTTGATGTACGTTTCATTCATAGGGAATATAATCACATGAAACGGGATACATATAGATCTTCTAAAGGTAAAATCAATTAATGGATTCCAGAGGTCAAAATCTATGATATATATTTATAGTTACCACTGGTTAGATGGTTATTATCACAGATTTGTGAGACATTTTTCATGATTTTAAAACCATCTTAAAATGATAAAACAGAAGGAAGTCAATTTTTTTTGAAAATTTCAATGTGAATAAGGATTCATGGAGTTCATAAGGAGTCTTATCATATCCCATATGGTCAGACTGCCCACAAGTGGGGAATACTTCATAATTTTTAGCGATTCATTGAAGAAGGGTTTGAGCTTTTTGTTGATGAAAAAATGTAATATCCTATGATTCAAGGATGTTTGAAATTCATGAGAGAAACTATCCCACACAAGATCTAAATATGGAAGTGATGATTTTCACTTTAAAAATATTGTAGAATTTTTTATTTGAGTGAAGTGTGAAAAATATATAAATAAGAAAAGTCTTAAATATTTATATTTATACAGATTGAGTTGAATATGTGCCAATGAATATGTTTAGAGATAATCAAGTATTATGGCTAGTCAATCCACTACACTCATGGGAATGAAAATAATGTGGAATATTCACTATGTAGAAATGATCCATCAATTCTATTATCAATGAAAATAGGTAAGAAACCATTCTTCGTAGATTTGAAGTAGATGGACATGGGAATCATACAGAAAGAAAAATAATAAATACATTCAATAATGATTTATCAAAAATATTTTATTGAAAGGTTAAAGGATGATCCAAATGATAATGTGGGAATTTAGAAGAGAGTGGAAACTAGAAGAAAATGGAAATACTCTATGTTAATTATTAATAAATAGTGAATTATGAGATTTGGGTCATACTGATTTGTTCCATAAAATCTAGAGTTAAATTATTAACTATTGGGTGATGCACATAGCTAGAATTTCTCCATTCACCCACAAAGCACAAATATTTATAGTGATCTTTAAGATCACTATTGGTGGGATAAAATGAAGAATATGTCACTAAATATAAATCAAAGTGTCTGTTGTGTCAGAATATTATGGTTGAATGGAAAAAATCTAAGGGTATGATGAATCCATTACCCATACAAACCTGGAAACGAGAAAATATCACCATGGCCATTGTCACTAGAGTTATGAAGACATCAATAGGAAATAATGTTATATGTGTTGTTTTGGATTGTCTTACAATGACTTCAATGTTAATTATGATTTGAGTGGATTTCTCACTAGATCATGTCGCACGAATATTCATCAGATAAGTTGTAACTATTAACAGAGTACCACTACTGATTGTTTTTAATTGAGATCCATGATTCAACTATATATTTTGTAAAAGTATAATGTATTCACTAAACTATGAGATCATCCTTAATATGTATTATCAGCCAAAAAATGATGTCCAATAAAATTTGAGTATCCAAACACCATATGATATGTTTAGAGCATTCATAATTGACTTCAATTGAGGATTTTAAAAACATCTCCTTCTGGTTTAGTTCTCTTACAATAATAGTTTCCACTCGAGCATCCAAATAGAACCCTATGAATCCCTTTATGGGATGAGTTGATAAACATCAGAATGTTGAGATGAAGTTAGGGAATGAAAACATATTGGTCATGAAATGGTCGATGAAATAGAGGATAAGGTACATTACATAAAATCTAATTATAGTTGACAAATGTGTAATGATGACAATCATTGATTTCACCAGAATTTTGATGACTGGGACATGGTATTCCTCTGTATATCCTCATGGAAGAGATTAATGAGATTTTGGAAGAGGGGGGAGAATAGTACAGGGTACAACATCCCTTTAAATTAATTAACCACATTGGATTAGTGGCCTATAAACTATCACTCCCACCGATCCTATCTCAAGTACATAATGTATTCCATGTATCCCTCTTAAGAATTTTCATGACAGACCTCTCACATGTACACAATACAGAGATCATAATATTTGAGAAGGACCATTCCTATGAGTGACAGTCAATGGAGATATTAGATTCGATAGAAACTTTCCTACAAAATAAGATAGTAACCCAAGTCAAAGTTTTATGGTGAGATAAAATATTTGATGATAAAATCTAGGAACCCGAGGAAGTGAGGACCTTGAGTTATCCTTATCTCTTATTGTGTGTAAAAAGAGAGAGAAATTTATAAAGGGTATAAAATTGTAACAACCCAAACTGTTATCAATAAAATCCCCCTTTTTATTTAATAAAATGTTGCATGATTATAGATTACACATGAACATCATCTATTTGGTAGTATCCGATTGGATTTAATTGACCATTAATTATTTTTACCATTCATTATATAGAGCTTCAAAGATTATAACATTAATAGTAATAATATAATGTTTTAAAAATATATTTTTCACATACAAAGAATGTGATGATTTCAAATAGTATTATTTTACCCTATTAATCCCATTTATCAGAGCTTTAGAGGGATACAATAGTTTTTTGATTTTATCTAGACTATTCCCAAGATATGATCCAATAAACAAAGCATGCTCAAAACCATTTATGTGATAAGTTCTTGCTAATCGAGATCACGACCCAAAACATCTTCACTGAACATCCCCATTAAAGCCTCACCATTAGACACCTTACTTATTAGCCAAATGACAGTGTATTGAAGGGATATGTATCAATACCCATGTATTAGTAATATGTATATTTTTTATATAAAATTATTAATATAATAATCATCATATTATTGTTACTTTTTAAATGATTTTTATAGAACAGTTAGTATTTTTGGTTAATATTCAAATACAAATAAGAAATCTATTTTGATAAATTAATGGATTTATGAAATAAATAATATTTGGAATAAATTATTATTAATAAATTACTTTTATTAGGTATAAATAATCATATAATTTTTATGATGTGGAATATAATTTTTTATAAGAGTTCAAATAAGGATATAGTCAAAAAACAATCATTTTCAATAAATGTTTGTTTTTGTTTTAAAAGTTAAAATTAAAATATTTAAAAAATTATTTAGAAAAAATTATTATTATTTTTGGAATTTGGTTGTAGAAATTATCCTATGGAGAATTTTTAATATTTTTTAGAGATAATTGAAATTTTAGATAAAAATTAAATACTATATAAATATAATTTCGGATTTTTGATATCATGTTGACCCAAATGTGTTGTAATAAGTAATATAAATGGGATAAATGACCAAAATAATATATTCCATAAAATATAATCTGGTTTTACATTTATTTAATTTATTTTCTAAATCCATTATGAAGCCTCGACGACATATAATATATTTAATGATTTTAAAATAATTTTTTTAAGAGTTTGACTCATCTCGACATCACTAATGATAATATTTTAATAATTTCAGCCCCATTACATATAATATAGTTTATATCACTCTATTTTGAAAGAAACCATGGAAGAAATAATATTATGGTTTCTATATTTTTTTATGTAGACCCCAAACCCAACATAATAATGAAATCCCCCTCATTTCTTATATAAACTCACCCAATACCCCATTTCTCTTCATTAAAACTCCTTATATAATGTACACACTATTCCATATACTCAAATAAGTCCTCCATATGTTACAAAATAGTTAATGAACCCCCTCCCAAGCCTTTGGAGTCACAAACTCAAGTAAGGAATCCTCACCGTCCTCTACTTCATTCAATTCAAGCTCTTTCATTGGATTTTTTAATTATAATTGTTTTTTATTTATTTTTTGTATAAAAATTATTTTACAACCCAAATTAGGTTATTTTAATGATATATATTTTATCCTCTCTCATTATTTCCTTTACATTTGTCGTTACTATGCCAAAATTATGTAAGGGCATCTAATATTCCACTCTCCTCCATTTTAAGAAATACTGTTAATGTTAAATGTTGTCATTTACATTTTCTTATATGGGGATATATTATTACACATCCCCCTTAGTTTACATTTTATGTATTAATTATTAGATTACATTTTTCTCTAATTAATCCCTCCTAAAAACCTTTAAACACACCCATTACCATGTCAATATTTGAAAAGGGTTCCTTCCATTATCCTTTTTCTTCATGTTTCTTTATTATGTTTTGCCTTATATCTATAATTCCTTATATTGGGTCATGTATTGTTGTTTCCCTATTACTATAAATTTAATTTCTAAATAATTATATAACATTTTCTCTCTCATTAACCAATTTTATATGTTTCAAAATGATGATGTTATGATGCTGAATTTGAAACGCGATTTTTCATACAAAGAAAATTGTATAGTGAATACCATGCCCATTTCACTATCAATGGTGGTCACTGTTATGAACATATAAATATTTTTTAGATACTTAAACGTATTTATTCCAGATTCCATTATCTTATAATTAATAATGACATTGAATGATCCCATGTTATATGATATATATGTCATACAAGAGCATGATAATGAAATGATTATGAAGGGTGTTCCCTAATAGAACACAAATGCATTACATAATTGTTAGTATCATAATACTTCACACTATGAAATGTGATTTACTTAATTCTTCTATGGGACATTTTCCACCATGATTTCTTGGTGGGTGTAACCTTGATTAATATTTATCATGCAGTGTTTTATGTGGTTTCCACATTTCACAAGTTATGATTATCTTGTTGTATCGTGCCTTATTATCCATGTTCGTCTTATGCTTCATTGATATGCCTATTATATAAAATGTATTGTATTTGTAATGTTATTAATTTTTTATTCCCATAATTTTATTTAGTGATCACCCCATTTTAACATATTTCCTCGACTTATCCCATACAATGTTACGTACAAAGGAACAATTCAGTCATGTCAAAGATGTTTTCAACAAAGATGTTGATTTTCATATTTTATGTTGTTATGTAATGTTCCTAAATCCATAAAAACACAATACCACTAATTTTTTTTTAGGTCTATTACGTCTAATTTTATATTAAAAATAATTTTAAAATGTGAAATAAAGAGTAGGGTTGTTGTAGTTTGGGTAAAACATTACCCCAAGACACTATTTTTAGGACATAAGAAATTTTAAGCTTGATGTCATTAATATTGATCCTGGATGAAAAAATTATGTTGGTATATCAGAAAATGTAAAACACCGACACCACTAAAGTTTGGTGAAATATTAGTTAATAAAAATTTACTAACATTGTTTTATATATCCCATTTTTGAAAAACATCATGAAATATGGTGGGAATACGTGATCAATTTTCTTTGTATTACTATATTGGAAAAGTTTGTAGGAAATATATATTCTAGATTTTATGCATGTATAAAAACATTAATTTTATAGTATTATGGGAACATAAACATGTACCTAAAAACAAAATATTCAATCAAGTAAAGGTTGGATATGATTGAAACGAGGATAAGGAATTATTTGGAACCGAAAAAGGGTAAAGGGAGGACATTTCTTCCATTAGAAACATACACACACAATAGAAATAATTATTTTTTATATTTATCATTTTATAAAATGGGGAAATATTTATAGGGGGTATTCATTAAAAATAAATAATGTTGAGACCATGAACTGTTTGATGTTTCAAAGACTAAAATCAAATGATTATCATCTCCTAAATCAAAATTTGAAGCATGTTTCATTCCATTCTGCTCTGCCTAAAAATGTATAACAAGAACATACCATACTATTCTTCCTTTTAAATGTCGTATGTATTTAATATATAGATCAAATGATTTTTAAAATCTTGAATAAGGATGTTGTAGTCATATTTTGTGAATTATAGATGTCTTTTCAACTCACATTCATTGCTATAATTCTCCACATGATGGTTCACTTGTTTGACAAGTTCAACTATGTGGTCTTGTACACTATAGATGGATATACCCAAACTGAATTGCTATGAATATTTTTAATTTTTATGCAAAATATCAATGATTGTGAGAAGGTTTTATTGAATAATAATATATTATTGAAGAAGCTAAGGAATTTTGTATCAAATAACATTAAGATGCTATCCATATCAGTCACCCAATGTATCATAACAGAACATTAATTATATGAAAAGGGATATCTAGAAGAGATGTTGTTTCAATTATAAACATATAGGGTGACTATGTAAACTTATAATCCTGACATAATAGTCAATATGATTATCTATAAGTTGAATTCCACAATGAAATAATAATAAATTTGAATCCATCAAGGGATGAAGGATGGATATAAAATACACAAAAATAATATTTCATATGATAGCTTAAAGGTAAAATTTATAATAAGTTATCAAAAAAATAAGAATTAAATTATCAAATGAATTCTTGTCTTACTAGGTGACCAAATGAGAATGTTATATATTACACAGTTTTTGTAATTTATGGTAATACAATCTATACAGAAGAACAATATGACTATAGTATGATGAAAAAAAGATGGATTTACAGTTGTAGTGGAAGAGATGTACATACGTAGTTACGTGGATTGAAATTAAATTTATGAAAATATTTCATATATATGAATTATCAAAATGATATAAGATTTGGTTGATACAAAATTTCTGGTGCCGATTTTCCCTTAAAATCGGTTAATAATAAGCATGTAGTGAATGTTGATGAAATGGACATCGTGAAGCTGAATTTTAGTGTGAAGAGGAAAAGATGAGTCATCCATAATGGCATCATAAGTAGTGAAATTATTTTTTTCATAGATCTTGGAAAACATTGTTGTTAGATTATTCTATTGTTGACTAAAATCACTTTAATTGAAAGAAAATTCAATCAAAGATGACCAATTATTTGGGATATCACAATCAGTTCATATTGGTGCAAATGTAGAAAATTTCTTGTGAATTATTAGGGACCCCAAAGAGGGTATTTGTATTATCAATATATTATCACAATCCCTTACACATATAAAAAAATAATTTATTTCAATGTGAAAAGTAAACTAGTATTTAGTATACTATGATTTTCCTCACAATATTTGTTTTCAATACTGAATTTACATAATCTAAATTAAATGGTTGAATACTCATGACAATAAACAATATATTATTCACATGATGATGTTACCAATCATTGGTATTAATAGATTTTTTATTCTAAAATTGTATAATTATTAGGGGATTGATAGCTTATTGATGAGAAAAATATAATGATACAACGTCACAGTGTTGAATAAAATAATCAAGGAATGAAGTACTTGTATAAAATTTGAGGTTAGAAGGGATAAATGTTTCCAACCTGTTGATCCCAACAAGTCAATGTTCACTAGGTATGTTTGTGTCATAATGAGGAAGATAATTCTGATTGATTTAGATTGTTGGTTCCATATCCAGCTTACAATGAAGGAAACCCTTTGGAAAGATATAATTGTAATGTTACAATATATGTTCTTTGTTTTTCTAAAAAATTATATATTGATATATTGTATTAATTTTCAATATTATATTAACATTATTTTATTATATAATATTTTTATTATAAATATATCATAATTACCATAGGAAAATCCCATATAGGATTCTATACTTTTCATAACAAGTTATATTTTAATAATTCTAAGGGGACAGAAAATCCCAACCCACCAATTTGTTAAGAAAAAATTATAAAGTATTCAATGTGATATTATTTTATTAGTTTTCTCAATGAGAAATCATTTTATGTTCATTTTGGTCAATAGTATTTTGGTTTACATTATTTTTTCTATATAATATTACTAAATTTGTTAATTTATGAACTTGAAAAAGTGTTTAGAAAATAAATGATGTTAACAGATATTAATTTACACCGGTCGCAAAATAATGATGGGTTACAGTTCTTGTAGATATGAAATTGTTATGTGTTTTATATCAACAACAAAAGTTGGTTTTGTAAGAAAAAAAATATATTCCTTTGTTTCTATGAATATTGATGAATCAAAATATGAATCCACTTCCATACCAGATAATCTGTGTTCAAAGGAGTATCACGTAAATAAAGAGGGTAAACAAGTTGATGAAAACCAAAAACAAGAATGGGAATCCGAAACTCATTATGCTTTATATTAGTATTACATAAAAATATTTGTTTATGATAATATGTTTTTATATATTTCAGACACTTGAATCAGCATTGACTATAAAAAATAAAAAATACTTTTAGTATCATTGAAGTGGCTGAAACAGTATGGTCACATTAGATGATTTTTTCAGAGTGCCCTATTAAACATATTTTGAGAAGGATAAGCACCGAAAATATTTATATAAGCTGATGATATAATTGAGGAAAATATTTCAGATTATATTCATGAAATTATTGTTCCTTTTGGTTTAGTAGAACAGTATATGAGAAAGGATCAATGAGATTCCGTGGTGGAACAATGATGCAGATATAGAGAACCATAATACCCCCACATGATTTGTGACTATTCATTCCCCTCAATTCCATACCTTACACGAGGTAATAAATTCATTCCTTACCCAATATCTAAATTGTGAATCAAATTAATTTTAAAAACATTATATTATGAAAATTATATAGGATAATGTTTTATCCGATTTCTATATGTCAACACCCTTGCACCAACTTTTTGAGAGGGTTATGATGTATAATATATCATGAGATAAGCTACCTAAAAAAGAACTCCCAAAATATCATATGGGAGTGGGGATTGAAGTATATCGAAATCAAACCATTTATTTTTATATTCCAATTGATGATCCAAATATTATAATGGTTTATGATTCTATTGGAACATTCGTATCATGGTGGTCTAATCTTATATATATAGATGATGTATTTATTTAAAATAATTATTATGAAGACCCTATAATATTTGATGGAAAAATTTAAAAAGTGATGTATGATATTATAAATGGATTAATTGATGGGAAATAGTATGTCAAAACAATATAATCATGTGAATTGACCAAGAAATATAAAAGACCTTACACAAGTACCTTCTCCCAGCTAATTCAAAATATAAATTTATTATCATTGTAACTTCATACAAATACAAAATTTAGAGATAAAAATATGTCTTACTTTCCCTATGAATAATAAATATATGGATCTTTCATGAAATTAATAGTTGTTCTCAAGAGTATAAATGAGATTCAAATGTCTGAATAGTTAGGAGTCTCGGTTATAAAAACATATATAATGTACATTTTAATTATATGTTTGTCCAAAAAATGATCTATTTTTTCCCTTAAAGTTAAAAACTATTCATATTTTATACATGAACTTATATTACTATTATATAAAGGGGAAATAGTGTGATGCATGATTTGTATTCATTTATACCTATATCGTTTCCCAGAAAATAAAATTGCAGAGAATGAAGAAATTGATAAGAAGAAAGATGATATATACATTGTGATTGTGAAAAAAAATAACATATGAAACATACTTTTTATTTTATAAAATATTGGGATAAAACAAAAATATATAATCACGTAAAATATATTTTTATTTTTTTCATTACATAATTTTTTAGAAAGTAATAGATGATTATCACAGTCAATCTAGATACCACAAAATATTTATATTTTGTATCAAAATAATGATATCCAAAAAATTGAACACACATGGTGTGTACTATTAATTTATAACATAATATAATCAATTGTTTATAGATAAATAACTAATTATGAATTTCATTTAGATTAAAAAAATTAAGATAGGAGGTATCTAAATATTGGCTACTTCAAGGAATGATGTTAGTGACTAAACATAAAAATCATTTTTATTAATTCAAATAGAAACATATTAATGTATATATATGAATATTTAACAATCATAACTATTTTAAAAAAATTTAATTATTTTGGTCAAGGTTTTTTTAATTTTCATATCATGCTAATAGAAACTATTGTGGATGTTACATTGTCAAATTCATGAGAGTGATGAAAATCTGTGAAAAGACCAGTATCCTTGAAGAATTAATTTCCATAGGTAACTAAAATTTCATTAAAAAAATTTAATAATTTTTTGTTCATTTTTTTAGTACTAAAAAGACTCCAAAAACATTTATACTCAAAAGAAGAAGTAATTTTTTTTGTAGATTTATGTGCAATGTAAATTATTTCCAAATGTTTTCTGAAAAAATAAGTGGTGATTACATTATATGTTTTTTTTCTAGTAAGAGCTATAACCGTAAATATATATTTAGGGTGTAAAGACTTAGTATCATAATTCTTATATATTATTTTTTATCTATTACAAAAAAATAAGAATATTGGTTGAAATCATATTTTAGAACCACTAGAGAATAAGAAATAATAATTTTTAGTAATGTTTGAGGTAGAGAAAATAGGAGTAGGAGGAGGATTTTGAGGAAAATACCAAGGCAGAGGAGGAATAAAAGAACCCCCTTCCAACAATAAAATTGTGGAAAACTTTATTATAATTGGGATCATACCAAGGTTAATTTTGGAAAATTATTGATTTTTTTTAGAACACTTGTATCTTATAATAAATTCCATTTAAAAAGTGTTCCATATTTCATATTGTGTTTTTTACAACTTGATTAAGTGATTGTGTACTTGAATTGAGGTGGAGGAATATTTTTAGAAAAAAATAAAGACAACCAATTTTTTCAAACTAATCTTCATATGCTATAATCCATATTAACTGATTCCATTTATAATCAAATATTATTGAGGAGTGTTATAAATCCCTCACCAATTAAAAAATGAACAAAAAAACAAATTCATTTTCATTCACATTGATTCATTACACTAAAATGAAAGGCTCTAAGTGGCATAAAATAACCAAAATAATTACATATTCAATATTCTTATACATAAATCACAACTATGAACATATGGATTCATATTCTATAAATTCCATAATCAAGGTAACTTCTATTAAAATTATAAATCATATAAGTGGTATATTAGTAATAAAACATGTGTGGATTAATGAAAGATTGAATACAAACATAAATGGATGGATAGTTCCTTATGTCATATCAACAATAATTCTATTTTTTTCAGGATAAATATACACCATAATCATTAAATAGATTACACCTTGAAATTGTAAATTAGATAAATGTAATGGAATGAAATAATATAACATTACAACAAAAAAACATCCAAAGTATTGATATAGCTACCATATAAAAACCATCCATGTATTAAGTAGTTGTTCCAATAGACACTTGGAATTCATGAAACACCAATATCATCATCAAAAACGTATATAATAAAGATAAAATGAATGAATAAATGTGTGTTTAATCAATCATAGATGATAGTATATGTATGGGAGATATATTAGAGGGTAAACAAAATTTTCAGATCATGATCATTAAAAAGGGTTGGTGTCAACAGAAACATGACATTAAATGAAAAGAAAATTATTCATGAATAAATCCATAAGAATAAACCATCTATTCAAATGAAATTTTCAAGCATCAAATATAAAAAAACCCTTTGTATAATAATCGACTAGTTTGATTGACAACCATTTAGAAATAATTAAATAAAAACTTCCATTAATTGATTTGTGAATAATCACAAAATAACAATACATTAGTTTAACTTTGGTATAGGTGTACATATTTATTCTATTTTATCATCAATTAGATGTATGATATTATATCACAAATGATTTTGAAATCCATAAAAGTAATAAATCATGTTTACATAGTGAAATGGGTTAACTAAAAATGATTATTTTCAATACAAAATATAGGAAATTAAATCATCCTCATCATTTTTATCAAATAGTAATTTAGATTATTTTTAGATATATCATCCTGAAATGACATCGAATAAAAGGACGAGTCAATCTTTTACTAGGAACATGGAAAGTTGAATTCCAACAATTTAATTTAAACAATATTTTTCATTCATAGTCATTTGAATAATTATGTTTTCACAGTAAAAAATTATTCATAGAAAAAATGTATAGTTTCATATTTATGTTTAATTTTTATATTTTTGGTATTTCTTACATAATTTTTTTCTTACATATGTTAATTTTTTTTTCATTTTGGTGTGGTTTCTTTAATGTTTATCATGGTCATGAGAGATTGGACTTTGAGACAATAACTAAGAAATTGACAACAAGGAAATGGGTCAAGAAGGTATATGATCATAAGAAAATGATAAATTTGTACTAATTATTTTATTCATCATTTTATTTACTAGTATTATGTGAATTTATTGTTTTTTTATAATAATTATTTAGTTTCTCTATTTATCCTTGGGGATGTAATATTTTGAATTCAATAATCTCAAAAAATACATAAACGAGAGAACATGTTCCATTCTAATTTAAGAGGAAATCCCATGTAGCCTGAAATGTGATTGTTTTGAAAGAACATAGAATTTTTCATCCAAAATAATGGAATGTGTTATCTATTTTATATTTTTTTAATATTTTTTAATGATATACATATATGACATGATCAAGTAGCCACACCTAAATCAAAGACACATCGTTCTCGGTATGACTTTGATGGTATGTTTCTAGTATATAATTTAAACATTCGATCAAAACACACGTTACATAATCGAATGTGTTAAAAGACATTAATATTTTTAAAAAAAATTTAAAAATGGTACATAATTCATTTTTGACATGTAAGAATCAACTTGACATCAATTTGATGCACGATGTATCTGAAATGACTGTAATTTTTTCTTTTTATTTAAAATTGAAATTAATTTTTGTAAAAAAATGGCATTTTAAAACCCGATCAGAAGAACTAAAATTTTATTAATAATATAGGGAAAAATTCACAAGCCATTTGTGACATTTAAGAGCCAGTTTCACAAAACATCAACACACTATGTGATTAGTGTGACCAAATGTACGCGTTTCCAGTTTAAAATGACATTTTAGTAGAAAAAAGAAAAGTGATGTGCTCAAAACCAATAAAACACATTCATATTATTTTGAATCATTATCAAAATGATTCATAAGAAATTTAGTATGTGTAGGAATCTGCCAATCCTCAATCAAAATTATGGTGTGACTAGTATAACTCCATGTGTGACTTTTAATTTTTATGGTATTCAAATTTTACAAAAACAGACTGGCCCACTCGAATCGAAAAACATGAATTTTCTTAATTTTTATTTTTTAAAAAATCAATCCAAAAATCATTAATGAGGTTTATGAATTAAACCAACCTTAATATATGACACAATGTGATGGGTGTGACTTAATGTGATGGTTATCTATTTAAAAATTACATTTTAGTTAATAAAGATCCACCCTCTAAAAACCAAGAAAGAATGATTGTATTTTCTTTATAATTGTGGAGAATAAATAAAATGTAATTTTTATATTTAGGTATCATCCTTTAATAAAACTGATACATGATGTGACCAATATTAATCAAAGTGAGTGATTATAGTTTAAAATGAAATTTTAATAAAAAATATATGTGATGTACTCAAAACTAAAAAAAAAAGAATTCGTATTTTATTGATACATTATGAAAACAATAATTAGGTCATTTTGGATTTTTAGGAATCACACACATCTCAATTTGATGCACTATGTGACTAGAATGACTCAAAGAATGTTTTTTATTTAAAAATGATGTTAATTTTAGTAAAAAGGACGAATAACATACTCAAAATCCATCTAACACATTCAAATTATTTTTTGAGTTTGTGAAAATTAATCATAAGTCATTTTGGGACATATATGAATCAACCTCGAATAAATATCATACATAATCTTCTAAGAATGATTCATGTTTTTCATTATCATTTTAAAATTCAAATATTATTTCAAAAAATAACACTCATTGAATACCAAAAAACACAATTGAATTGTATATATAATTTAGGAAAAAATGAATAAGTAATATTTTATGTGTTTTAATTATTATCACATAAAACTGACACATTATGTGACAAATATGGGTCACAATGCATTTTTGCAGTTTAAAAAGAAATTTTATTAAAAAATAGAAGAGAAGTACTCAAAATATAGAAAACACATTAAGATTCGTTTAATAAACTAGTACATTTATTCATATGACCTTTGGGACATGTAAAAATCAACCATGACTAAATATAACACACAGTGTGGCTGGTATGACTTTTTGTGTGACATTTTATTTGAAATTGTAATTAATTATAATAAAAATTAAAACTAGATAATTCAAAACTTAGAAAAAACTATCATATTATTTTGATTCTTTAGGAAAATTATCTATATGTAATTTGGGGTATTTCAGAAACATCCTCACCACAATCTGGCACACTCTGTTATTAGTATAACTCAATTACTCCATTATCAACATAAAATTTAAATTTTAGTGAAAAATATATCATTCATTGAAAACTAATAAAATGTTCTCATGTTTTGTTGATAATTTAGTAAAATGATTCATTATTCAATTATGACATGTAGAAATGAATCTCGCATTAATCTAAAACATGATGTCATCAGTATAACTCAATGATCATGTTTCCAGTTTAAAATTCCATTTTAGTAAAAAGATAACTTACACACTCAGAACCATTCAAAAATAGTATTAATATTTTTATACATTTGTAAAATTATCCATAAGTCATTTGATATTTTATGAAACCCACAATTTGACTCATGGTGTCATCAGAATGAATCCAACATGAAACTTTTTATTTTAAATTGATAATTATAATAGTAAAATAAAAACATGCCTAATCAAAACCAAATTAATGCCTTCATCATTTGTTGATACTTCAAAAAAACTATAAGTCGTTTTGTATGTAAATTACTCTTCCATACCACCGTTTGATTCACGACATTCTTGGTATGACTCAATGTGTCTGTTATCCGGTTAAAATTAACTTTGTTTTTAAAAATATTTCACATACTAAAAACTAAGAAAACACACTCAGGATGTTTTCACAAATTATGAAATCAATTAATACGTCAATTTAGACATGCTAGAATTCTTATCCTTTAAAACTGACAAATGATGTGATCGGTAAGACTTAATGTGCATGTTTATATTGGAAAAGTGCTTTTTAGTGTAACATAGAATTTATGTTCCAAAAAAAAGAAACATATACATAATGATTTAATACTTGATGAAAATGACCCACAAGTCTTTTGGTATTAGTAGAAATTATATGCACCACAATTAGATGCATGGTTTCACATTGTATAACTCCAAGTGCGTATTTTTATCAAACAATTTCCATTAATCTTAGTAAAAATTACAACATCCCAATGTCAAAACTGAATAATATCATTGGGATTGTTTTGATAATTTATAAAAACTATCCATAAATATTTTTGGATGTGTAGAAATTATCTACACCTCTTTTGAATACATGATTTTCCTGGAATGAATCAATGTGTCTGTTATCAGTTTAAAATTGAAATTTCACTTAAAAAGTTCCACTAACTGAAAACTGAAAACAAAATCTCCTATTATCATGATAATATAGTAAAAATATTTCATAAACATTTTTTGATGTTTAGTTATTATTCTCACAAAAAAATGATATGACCAGTATGACTAATAATGCATGTTTCCAATTAAAAATAAAACATTATTAATAAAAACAAGTGATACACTCAAAAAAACCAAAGAAACACATTTTTATTTTTTTAGATATTAGTAAAATGATATATTTTTCATTTTGGGCCTGCTGAAATTTTCCAAACCACCATTTGATGCATGGTCTGACATGTATGACATCAAGTGCATAGTTTTCATTAAAATTCACATTAATTTTGGTAAAAAATACATTGTCATACTCAAAAATTGAGTAAATAATTTCTGAATATTTTTATACTTTAATAAAATCATCCCAAAGTAATTTGGGAAAAAAATTAATCTTCCTAATCTAAATATGATACACAATCTTCTAAGACTGACTTAATATTCCCATTATAATTTTAAAATTAAAACATTAACACAAACTGTGTCATTCACTGAAAACTATGAAAACATCCACAGAGTGTATTAATAAATTATGAAAATAAATCATAATTCATTTGTGATGTGTAGAAATCAGTCTAATTTCAATCTAACCCACTATGTTTTTGGTTTGACCAATGTGCATGATCTTATTTTAAAATGTCGATTTAGTAAAAAGAACACATGTAACACACTCAAAAAAATCATGTTATGATTATTTTCATAATTTAGTAAAATAGTATTTATGTCATTTTGGACATTTATAAATCATAATCACCTCAATATGATGCATGGTGTGAATGGTATGAATATAATTTCATTGTTTTATTTAATATTGACATTAATTTTAGTAAAAAAAGACAACAGACCAAATCAAAACCATGAAAAAACATCCATATTATTGTTATACTTTTTAAAAACAATCCATGAGTCATGTTTTAGATATATTAATCATATTCACATAAATATTATACATTATACGCTTGGTATGACTTCATAGTCATTATTATCAGTATAAAATTGACAACTTAGTTTAAAAAGTTTCAGTCACTGAAAAATAAGGAAACATGATGGGATTGTATTGATAATTGGATAAAATAATTCATAAGTCATTTTAATTTATAGTAATCAGTCTCATTTAATGATGATTCACGATGTGACTGGTATGACTCAAAGTGTCTATTTTTAGTTTTAAATTACATTTTTTGTAAAAAAATCAAATGACGTACTCAAAACCCTAAAAACAAAATCATATTGTTTTGATACATTAAGAAAAATATACAGAATTAATTTTGGGTTTATTATAATATTCTTCACCTCAATCCTATTAATGGTTTGACTGGTATGAATCCATGTCTATGTACCCATACACAAGTGTCATTTTAGTTTAACACAAGCATCACACTACCAAAACTGAGCAAATGATTCATTATTTTTTTCTCATCATTATATAATCTTTTATATAGTTAATTTACTAATAATAATTATCTTATAATTATTATGATAAATTTTTCTATAGATAGTGATTTAAGATAAAAAATTGTGACAAGTAAGAATCAACAATAACTCGATCTGATACACAATGTTCTAGTTATTAATAAAAGTTATGTTTAAACTTAAAAATTTATTTTTTATTTATTTTTTAATATTATTACAAAAGCAAGAACTATTTTCTTATATAGGTACATTATTATTGTTGATCAAGACGAGGTTTTTTTGGAAATAGCACGATTTAGGGTCAGGATGGATGTAAAAAATGAACATTGATGTTTTTGAATGTATTTGATAATTTTTAATTATTCAAGTAGTTTTATAAAAAATTTGTAAATGTCTATAATATATTTTTTCTCAATAAATTTTTTTTATTTTATTTCATTTATATTATATATTTATAAAAAACAATATGATTTAGGGTGCTTTTTTTTGCTGTAGTGTGCAGTTATTGCATATTGTAATATGCCTCTTTATCAACACTACTATATGTAATGGAAAGGAATCCTTTATTAGCACTTTTAATATATATATGATAAAGGGACCCTTTATCAGCCCTAAAAATTCCATGTTAAATTCCTAGTTATTTTAATACCATTCAAATAGTAACAGCTTTACTAGCACTGATAAAGGAAAATTGTAACACTGTTAATGGCATGTTTCATAGTAGTTTATGGATTCCCAATGGAATTCCTATAATCCCTTCATTATTTTATAGATATTAGGATTCCATGGATACACTCCTTGTATCAAATGTTTTTTCTTTAGACATGTGGTGCCATGTGTTCATACCATTAAGACCAATCATACATATCTAGTTTTAACATGGAAATGATCATAAGTCTTAATTTGAATATATAATTGTGTAATTACTAGGGAGATGCCCCATTGATTACACTCAGATACATAGAGAAATGAGACGGGTTATTATTTTGTTGGTTATACCCATGAGGTCATGTATTCCTTGGTTATAACCTAGGATCCTCTTTCATTATTATCATCATTAAGGATTCCTCAAACATTTCCTTGGAACCTATATTTATATTATTATCATTAATATTATCTTATTCCATGGAAATAACTTATATTCTCTTCCAATCACATCAGGGTTTTTATTTTCATACTTGGATCTAGTTCTTTTATGGGTCTTAGTTTTTCTCTTAAGAATAGAGTCTAACAGGTTTGATTTTTTAGGAAATTGTCTATTTATTTTTTGACTAGATTTTTTATGTCGGTATTTTCATCTCTTTTTTTAGAATAATATAAAATTTCAGCCCTAAAACATATGGTTCATGGTTATCGCATGTTTAAGGGAAATCGTGCACCCCTACTCAGGTAACCGTGCTTTAGGTTGTGGTTTTCGGGCAGTAGCTACTGCATGGATTACACATGGTAAGAAATGCCACATTCGATAGCCATGTTGTAAGTTCCTCTGGGATTTTGAGGAATTAATGGATGTTGCACAGTTTGGAAAATGGTGTGGGAAACCATTTGTGAGGACCATAACATTTTACATTTGGAAATTCATATTGCATCCACACAGTATTTATCCCTAAATCCCCCATGCTCACCCATTCATGCTTCTCAGCACTATGTGGCTCCCTCTCTCCCACGTGGCACCCTTCGACTCCCTTAAATGGGTGTATTTTAACTGGTTTCTCTAATATTCTTTAACTAAGTGAATTTTCATCTTATTCTCACAGTATATATAGGGTTTTTCTTCTTCTCTCATGAGGTTTCATATCCCCAACGGGTTGGTTGGTCTCATTGGGGTTGAACCTTATTCATTATGGATCAATAATAATGTTTTTGGTTAAATCATTCATTACTAGGTTCTTTTGGTTGTGCAGTTGTGGTTTGCACGAGTTTCTGGATGCATCTATGTTTAAGGTCGGTGTTTCCATGCCCTAACATTTTTTAATTATATTAATATGGTCATTTTTAAATTTAATCATGATATACTTTTAAATTCTAGGGTGTGAAATATATTTTTTAACTGTTATAGAATTTTATTATGATTATAGAGTATTTTCTAGAGGGTAATGTTATTTTTTGTATGTTATATTGTAATGTTTCGTGAAAAAGGGTTTTATAAGTTGTGTGGGAAGTGATAAATGGGATGTCACGAACCAGCCCGAGTCGACCCTGAACCGGTCACCCAGGCCAGCCCGCGACAAGTCCCGAGAGGCATTCCCGATCCTCCCGGGATGGTGACATGAACAAAGGGCATCAATAGAGTACAAAAGGGAACGATTTCAACCATATATAACAATCAAACAAACTTCAGAACGAAATGGACAGTCCAAAATGAATTTATATAAAAATTGAACTAAATATTATTTGTACAAGAAACTAAAATTAAAACAAAACCAACAAATCAACAAAACAATCCCGATGAAAAATTAAATCCATGTGACACTTATGGTCACTCTCCAAAACAATGATAAAAAGTCGCCCAAGGTGATCGAACTAAAGATGAAACCTGCACAAGGGCTAAAAAAAGACTATAGGCATGAGTATTAAAACTCAGTAGGTTAGCCCGGTATTCTATCCCAATGAACATTACTTTAAAATAAAAGAAACATCAATTTATAGTTTTAAATTCAAGATTTGAAAGTATGGTTTTCAAATGGGGTTCCATGCTATAATAATTATCAGACAAAAACAAGCATGTTTAATAAACAAAAATGCAAGTAACAATTATTTTCAAAGAGGTGAAACTTCAAAATAAAAAAAAAATTCAAGAGGGCTTCTTTAAAGAATTTTAAAATTCAAATAAATAACACATACTACTGAATTTACCAACCAAACACACCGTATGTCGTCGGTGAGTACAAAATAGCCAATCAGCACTAGTCACAGGAATACCCATAGGCACTAGTTAGTTGTGAGCCCCAGGTACCTCGTGTCTCGGTGAAAATAACCATAATAAATATCCATTCTCGTGCACGAGCCACTAGTAGGGAACATACCCATAACCTAGTGGTCCCCAATCATCATCATCATCATCATAGTTTAGTTAGTGTTGTCATCGTCAAACATGCTACGTCAAACAGGGGTCAACCCCCACAGAATCACTAGCATACTAGTACACGTCCGCCCACCTAGATACCCGGGATTCCCTTTAGTGCTCAATCAAGTTACACATATTATCAAATACACACTTCATATCCATATTCCATTCCAAAACCATAAAAACACAAACAGGCCATAATCTTTCTTCACATTTCTTACACTAATCAACAAACCACTAAATATTTTGGTAAAACAATTTCATGAAGTGTATTGAGGCTTTGCACATAAAACTCATTCAAAAACACTCTTTAAATAATAAAAACACATCATAACCAAACAAAATAATATTTGGAAGCCCAATTAACATGTAATAAAATCATTTAATGGACTATAGAACAATCCCAATTTCACAACTTGTTATATACAAGTAAAACACTCCTTCATTTCTAGGAAATTCCAAAGGGGCCTTTAAACATTTTCTCAAAACTAACCATTGATGAAGGTATGCATTTTAATTTTATTAAGGATCGGTATAAATATCATTTACAGCAGAAAACCTCATTCATAAATCTCTTATAATACTCAGGTTAAATATTCAAAACACAACCATTTTTATAAAGATGTGAAACAGTCCATTTTTGGGATACTCGGGCCAAAATATGTTGTAAATCAAAAACCACTCGATTGTAAAAACAAATACAAATAGGAAATCCATATAAGTACCCAAAAATACCATGTATAATTATTCCAATTCCTTTATAAATCCTAACAAATAACTTTTAAATCACATATCACACATAAAAGCCAACCGAGCAATTTACCGAACACATGAAATGCCCTTTTTAAACAAAACAATTTATTTTAAGTAAATGAAAATTAATAAAACACCAATTGAAAGCCATATTTTCATTAAATATACTGTAACATGTTAAAAATACCATAGACCAGATTATAAACCTCACAAAACATTTGCAAAAGATAACGGATCATTTAAACAAACACTTGTTGAGAACTTTAATGACAAAACAACACTACCGTTCACAAACCAATGATTAAACAACCAGTTTGAACACTAATAAAATTATAAAAAGGATGAAAAACAATAATAAACATATATATCTTGTGTTAAATATAATAAAATGTTGAAACTTAAATAATAAAGTAATGTACAAGGGGTATCATACCTCAAATCATTGGCGTAATTGAATCGCACACCCGAAATCACCCACTGTGGTTTTATAAACCATAAAACAATAAATATCAGACCTAAACGAACAGAAACCCCATAAACAACATGGTATAACAAAACCTTAGGTAGATCAAGACTAGGGTACAATATAAAACCAATAAATAAGGAAAGGAGGGGGAAGAGGAAGAAGAAAGGAGAAGGAATCGCACCTTTCATCCTAGAAAGCTCTTCGTCTTCCATTAGATCTGAAGCACTAGAGAAAAGGGAATGTCTTGAAAATTCTTGGAGAGACTCCTACAGTCTGGAAGAACCAGGGGAAGAATATTGGTTGCTAAAAGAGTAAGAATTTATTGATTTATAAATGATAAAATTATCCATGGAAATTCTGGGCGATTTGAGGTTTATTGAGAAGTTTCGCCCTAATCCGCGCCCCACATGAGCTCCAAAGAGGTAAAATCGATTATGAGGGTTAGTATAGGGTTATTGTCTTCGAGGGGGAGGTTGAATCACAGAAAAATAGTAAAAATTGAAAAAGATATAAATGAAACAAATTAATTTTTTAAAACAGGAAATGTGCCCATGGGCTGGCCCAATACCTAAATAAGTAACCCAAATTCACCCGGCTTATTAATTTCTAATGGGTCCAAAAGGATAAATAAGTTTTAATATATCAGTATAGGACAAGTGGGAAGTTGAATGGGGTAAAAAGGATGAAAAAAATGAGTTAAAAAAGAAACAAATTCGGTTTTTAAAACTGGGAATGGGCTCACGGTTGGCCAAAATCATGAAGTAAGCACCCTTTCTTCAAAAACTACTAAACAAACAATGGGGATCCCAAATTAGGGTGGTTAGACATATATGAAACTTCAAAACTCAAGACTTATCGCATCAAATACCCCTGAGAAGGATTGGTATTTCTAATGGTCCAGATCAACACAATGACAGAAAAGAAAAAAAACCGTGTGTGACAATTCTCCCCACCATTAAAGCTTTCCGCCCCCGGAAAGCCATAACACTTTCCGGCTGAAAAAAAAACAACACCTAAGGATTCCAGAATGTACTCCCCACCATTAAGAATCTACTATAACTAGAAATTTTCTTAGGATGAAAATCCAGGAGACCCATGGTGGGTCTCCCCACTATTAGAAACCAACTAGCAATGAATAGACAAGAATTGAACATGAGCTAGAGTTGGGACTCACTCACGCAAGCCCAAAAAAAACCCTCCTACAAAAACCTACTATACCAAGTTAATAGGGTTACAACATGAACATATAAACCACCCACTCTCGAATGGAGGGGAATATAACTTTGTTGACACATTCAACACAATTCTGGACCCCCGTCACTTGGGGATGGGAGGGAAGGGGACCCAATAATTTGGCCACTGAAACAACAAAAGAAACAAAGAAACTACCCAAAACTCTCCCCCTATGAATAGGTAACACCAAGATTGCACCTGATTTTTACAGGCGGTCCACACAGGGACATTGATTGAAAAACCACATCCACGAAGGAATAACCATAGACACTGTGTGAGGGGTTAAGTCCACCATGCTTTTTGCAACAAAGGGAAATTCATAGAAATGAGGAACCAAAACATTGACATAGTAACTAAATTACCAAAACAGAGGAGTAAGGATCATAATCTAGCACTCCAAAACCCTTTTTATTTCCTAACTGCGTGAAAAGCTTCACTCCGGGGCCTATGGCTGGAGCCCTGATTCTTGAAGCATTTGTTGCACCGCAGTCAGGTGATAAGGATCACACCACTCAAAAAACCCATAAATGATCAAAAAAACCTTCATCTAAATAGGAACTCATAGATACATATCAAAATTCTATCTCACTCCAAACGAGGGGTAGAATTGACAAGGAATACGACGAAACACATCAACATCACCGAACACAACTGCTCTGTCCAGAAGAATTATCATGACTTAGATGCACTTTTAATAGATCCCAAACACCTCTCTATTCCAACAAACAAGTTGAGGCATCATAAAAAGAGGTGGATTTAAAATTTGAAAGGATTCCTTATGTTGGTCAGTAAGAAATATTTCCAACGCAGAACAATCTATGGCCACATCACAACATCAAACACATTTTTAGAAACCCAATGAAAATTAATCCATAACCGAGCCACCAACAAGATCTCATCACTAGATAGAACAAGGGTATGAATTCTAGATCACATGGATGCTAACCAAATAAACAACTCTTCGAAGACATTGAAAAATCAATCCACATAACCATTTTTTTTAAAAAGGCCATAATTTTCAGTTCAAAGCAATTTTGAAAAAACGAACTAACTTGGTGGGTTTCCACATTCACCAATGGTGTTTCATCATGTCTCACCCACATGCACATTTCCATGCCACCCCTGACACCCAACAACCATACCATATAGGCCATACTTCAAAATATAAATAAAACCATGCATGTGAGCACCCATGAAAACACCAAAGGCTAAAATTAAACATCATAATTCAAAAAAAAACTATTTACCTTCAATAGGAACACCAACCACCAAGTCAAAAAAACATTTTCATGTTTCAAAAAAAACCACAATTAATTAAGAACCATTTTCTTGAAAACCTACCCCTTTTCATTTTTAAAAACTTTTTAAATAACCAAGACAATCCAAACAACCCCTTCACAATATTTTTTAAAAAAAATCAGCAATGTATATTTTCATAATCTGAGGTCCATTGAGACCAATAACGTTTCTAGTAAAACACCAACCGATCAAAACTAATTTCCAAAACTAATTTATCCGATTCAAAAACATTTTAACATCCTAAAAAAACATTTAAAAAAAAGATCATGAATCACTTTAAAATGATTCACAATTTCAAAACATTTTATTTCAACAAACGACAAGTTTAGATTATGGATAATCCAATCCCCTTAAATCATTTCTGCTTCCCTCCATTGTTTTTCACAAAAACACAACCTTCCAAAACCATTATTATATTTAATTATTGAAAACCCCATTTTTCACTTTTCAAAATCTATTCCTTACATTAAAACCCATTTCCACAATTCTCACACAAGGATTTTAAAAACAAAAATTCAGAATTCAAGAAAGGTTAAAGAGACCCAAGAAAAAGGAAATTAGTGTCGGTGGGTGACTTGACCATATGGTCGGCGGCCATATGCCAAACACAAAAACAACACAGAGAGACTTATTAGGACCATTCTCCAGCTCCACATGGCATGCCAGGCCCTGTGAGCTCATGAAGGCCATTGGTCAGACTCCCCTTGTCATATCCCAATACCAAACAATCAACTAGAACAAAGGACACTAATAAAACTGGACTTCCATGGAAACCTGAGGATTAGAACAAGAAAGAGTTCGCGACGCTCTTCTTGCACATACCCCTCACGTCCCAATAATCCTACTCCATCTACCTTGACATCCCCAAAATAACAAGGTCGCTCTAAAAAGAAAGGTCTGCTAAGATCCAACCTCCTTTGATACCATTTTGTCACGAACTAGCCCGAGTCGACCCTGAACCGGTCACCCAGGCCAGCCCGCGACAAGTCCCAAGAGGCGTTCCCGATCCTCCCGGGATGGTGACAAGCACCAAGGGCATCAATAGAGTACACAAGGGAACTATTTCGCCCATATATAACAATCAAAAAAACAGTGGAAAGAAACGGACAACCCAAAATGAATTTATATAAAAATTGAACTAAATATTATTTGTACAAGAAACTAAAATTAGAACAAAACCAACAACTCAACTGAACAATCCCGATAAAAAATAACTCTATGTGACACTTCTGGTCACTCTCCAACACAATGATAAAATGTCTCCCAAGGTGATCGAACTAAAGATGAAACCTGCACAAGGGCTAAAAAAAGAAGACTATAGGCGTGAGTATTAAAACTCAGTAGGTTAGCCCAGTATTATATTCCCAATGCACATTACTTTAAAATAAAAGAAACCTCAATTTATAGTTTTAAATTCAAGATTTGAATGTATGGTTTTCAAATGGGGTTCCATGCTATAATAATTATCAGACAAAAACATGCATGTTTAATAAAAAAAAATCAAGTAACAATTATTTTCAAAGAGGTGAAACTTCAAAATGAAAATAGTTTTCAAGAGGGATGCTTTAAAGAATTTTAACATTCAAATAAATAACACATACTACTGAATTTACCAACCAAACACACCGTATGCCGACGGTGAGTACAAAATAGCCAATGAGCACTAGTCACAGGAATACCCCTAGGCACTAGTTAGTTGTGAGCCCCAGGTACCTCGTATCTTGGTGAAAGTAACCATAATAAATATCCATTCTCGTGCACGAGCCACTAGTAGGGAACATACCCATAACCTAGTGGTCCCCAATCATCATCATCATCATCATAGTTTAGTTAGTGTTGTCATCGTTAAACTTGCTACGTGAAACAGGGGCCAACCTCCACAGAATCACTAGCATACTAGTACACGTCCGCCCACCTAGATACCCGGGATTCCCTTTAGTGCTCAATCAAGTTACACATATTATCAAATACAAACTTCATATCCATATTCCATTCCAAAACCATAAAAACAGAAACATCCCATAATCTAACTTGACATTTCTTACACTAATCAACAAACCACTAAATATTTTGGTAAAACAATTTCATGAAGTGTATTGAGGCTTTGCACATAAAACTCTTTCAAAAACACTCTTTAAATTATAAAAAAACATCATAACCAAACCAAATCATATTTGGAAGCCCAATAAACATTTAATAAAATGATTTAATGGACTATAAAACAATCCCTATTTCACAACTTGTTATATAAAAGTAAAACACTCCTTCATTTCTAGGAAATGCCAAACGGGCCTTTAAACATTTTCTCAAAACTAACCATTGATGAAGGAATGCATTTTTATTTTATTAAGGATCTATATAAACATCATTTATAGCAGAAAAACTCATTCATAAATCTCTTTTAATACTCAGGTTACATATTCAAAACACAACCATTTTCATAAAGATGTGAAACAGTCCATTTTTGGGCAACTCGGGCCAAAATATGTTGTAAATCAAAACTCACTCGATTGTAAAAACAAATACAAATAGGAAATCCATATAAGTACCCGAAAATACCATTTATAATTATTCCAATTCCTTTATAAATCCAAACAAATAACTTTTAAATCACATATCACACATAAAAGCCAACCGGGCAATTTACCGAACACATGACATGCCCTTTTTAAACAAAACAATTTATTTTAAGTACATGAAAATTAATAAAACACCAATTGAAAGCCATATTTTCATTCAAGATACTGTAACATGTTAAAAATACCATAGACCAGATTATAAACCTCACAATACATTTGCAAAAGATAACGGAACATTTAAACAAACACTTGTTGAGAACTTTCATGACAAAACAACACTACCGTTCACAAACCAATGATTAAACAACCACTTTGAACACCAATAAAATTATCCAAAGGATTAAAAAAAATAATATACATATATATCTGGTGTTAAATATAATAAAATGATGAAACTTAAATAATAAAGTCATGTGCAAGGGGTATCCTACCTCAAATCTTTGGCGTAATTGAAACGCACACCCGAAATCACCCGCCGCGGTTTTATAAACCATAAAACAATAAATATCAGACCTAAACAAACAGAAACCCCATAAAACAACATGGTATAACAAAACCTTATGTCTATCAAGACTATGGTAAAATATAAAACCATGAAATAATGAAAGGAGAGGGAAGAGGAAGAAGAAAGGAGAATGAATCTCACCTTTCATTCTAGAAAACTCTTCGTCTTCCATTAGATCCGAAGCCATAGAAAAAGGGAATGGCTTGAAAATTCGTGGAGAGCCTCCTATGGTCTGGAAGAACTAGGGGAAGAAGATTGGTGGCTAAAAGTGTAATAATTTATTGATTTATGAATGATAAATTTTACCTGGGAAATTCTGGGAGATTTGAGGTTTCCTGATACGTTTCTCCCTAATCCGCGACTCACATGAGCTCTAAAGATGTAAAATAGATTATGAGGGTTAGGATAGGGTTATTGGCTTAGAGGGGGCAGTTCAATCACCGAAAAATAGTAAAAATTAAAAAAGATATAAATGAAACAAATTATTTTTTTTAAAACAGGAAATGGGCCCATGGGCTGGCCCAATACCTAAATAAGTAACCCAAATTCACCCGGATTATGAATTTATAATGGGTCTAAAAGGATAAATAAGTTTTAATATATCAGTATAAGACAAGTGGGAAGTTTAATGGGTGAAAAAGGATGAAAAACAAAAGAGTTATAAAAGAAACGAATTCGGTTTTTAAAACTGGGAATGGGCTCACGGTTGGCCCAAATCATGAAGTAACCACCCTTTCTTCAAAAACTACTAAACAAACAATGAGGATCCCAAATTAGGGTGGTTAGACATATATGAAACTTCAAAACCCAAGATTTATCTCATCAAATACCCATGAAAAGGATTGATATTTCTAAAGGGCCGGATGAATACAATGACAGAAAAAACCGTGTGTGACATGGGACTTCAAAGGGATTTAATGGATTTAATGAGTTTTATAAATGAAAAAAGATTTTTTTTTACATTGAATTCCTTGTTTTGTACCATTAAATGTGATTTTTAAATTATGATAATTATTGGACATGATTTTTAATGTGAACTTGAATTATAAGTGTAATTTAAAATGGATGAGCCCCTCAAAACTATTGGAATCAATTGTGTTCATTTCTTGTGTTTCTTAAAATGGGTTTCTTTGGTTGTTAAAGTGGATAAAAGGTGTTTCCAATTGGGTTTGGTGTGTGTAAAATGTCAAGTTCATTGGTTATGGTAAAATGGTTGTTTCCATTTTATGATTTTTGAATGTGTTGATTTCCTATTTTCATTATAATGCATGGAATAACTATGAAAAAAAGGTTTTTTGTATGACATTTGAAATAACAATTTGATCACAAAGGTAATCCCGAGTATCTATATGGGATGACTATATTTATTATACTAGTGATTCCAAAGTGGAACATTTTGATTTATTCATGTGGATTGACACTAATTTCTATAGAAGTGTAATATAAACGGTTCACTTATTTGTTTTGATGATTACAATAATAAAGAAACACATATTTTGATTAGAGACCACAAACAGAATTAGGTGTCCTTTCTAGTGTCTCATTCATGAGAATGATGATGTTTTTTCTTTATATACGACGTTTCCATGAGGTATAATGTTCTAGTGTCTCACTCGAGTGATATTACCCTTATAGATTTACCCACAGTCATCTCTTGTTATGTGAGATTTATGTGATGTGGTGACATCATTCGGTATATGGTGGACCTTGAAATTATTTCACTTTAAAGAAAGTTTATCTTATAAAAATGTTTCTTTTCGATATGTTAATATTGATATAGTTGTGTTGAATATTTTTTTTCATAAAATGTTTTCTAAAAAATATTTCAAATTATTTTACATAAATAAAAATGATAAATTGGTATCCATTGTTGAAGTCTGGAGTACATTATTTTGGGTGGAATCCTACAATGATTTGGGTCACATTCTACACTCACCATTTGGAGAATGTATACATTTTAATTTATGACTCAGTTAAAGGTATGATGAGTCATGGAGAAGTCATTGGTTTGGGTTCCAAGTGTTTTTTTTTGTTGTAGGTATTCGTGGTGGTGTCTTGAGGGTGATACACTTCATTATTGAAAGATCTATTTGGATTTTTTTGGTATTTTATTTCAATTTACTATTTTGGGTTTTGGTTAATATTTTAAATACTTTAATCAGAAAATTTTTCTTCCATGACCTGTTTTAAAAATGTAGTTATTATCAGTGATCCCATTTGATTGTTTTGTTTATTTGATCATAGTAAAATTTGAGAAATAATTCCCTAGGCAATTAACTTGATGACAAAAACTTGTTTCAAGCCTGTGGGGATTACGGATGCCCTTCATGCCTTGTTTCAAACTTGTCATATGTTGGATTTAATGTCATCCCACCTTTGTTCGTGACAAAATGGTATCAGAGAAAGTCACACTTTTTTGGGTCATGATATTTGGGGATGATTCTATGTATATAGAAAATTTTATTATTAATAATTGATGTTCCTGTTATGATTATAGAAATTATTGTTTTATGAAATGAACATTTGGGCTAAGTGACAATGAGTTTATCAGAAATTTATTTTTTTTATAATAAAAATATTGACATTATGGAATCATTTGTTTGGAATGTAGAGAATTATTTTAAAGAGGGTTTGTAATATATTTTAAACCAAATTTTTATTCATGTAGTAGCATTTACAAAACATCTAATTTTTTTCAAATGGGGTGAATTTAGTTTTCGATGGAAATTAGGGTTTTCTATTTT